>JASTWQ010000015.1:0-1200000 GCA_035220615.1 Leptothorax acervorum
TCAACCTTGGGTAAGTATCCTTTCTTATCTTAAGATTAATTGTTCTTTCCCATTTATATTCGGGCCGTTTTATCTAAAATAATTATTAATAATAAAGAAAGAAAAACCATTAAAAATTTTATAAAAGTTGCGAATATTTTAATTTGAATACTATAAATAGGATTACGAAACACCGAAATTTAAAAATTAGTCGATGAATTAATCAATAAATCAATGAATAGACAAACAAATTTTTAATACAATCTGAATTGCGAATCGCGAACCGCTAACATTATTTGATCTCACCTCAGATGTCAAGTAAGATATACAGAATTAATGACGTAAGATCAATAATATTTTGATCTACGATAATTATAAGAAACGATTTCGAGTAATAAAATAATTAAAAATAAAGAAGATTAACGCGATGAAACTATCGAGCGGTTGGCTGTCTGCTTGCTTGTTTTTTGTTTCGTTATTTCGAGCATGTATTATATTATGGAACTTTTTGAAATGGATTTCATCGATATTGTTTCGTTTTTTTCTAGAAAATACAATAGAAATCTAAAGAATGCGCATGCACCAACTCTTTTCTTACGTTCTCTCGCGTTTTTTTACTCGATTTTTTTAAATAACGCGTTTTTTTCGAGAAAATTGTATGCAATCTTTCGTGTGCAGATTTTTAATTTTCAATTTCTAATAATAAATAATGAAAATCTAAAAATGTGTTTAATCCGACACATGCCCATTGTATATTATCATGTTATAAAAGCGAGTAATACTATAGAATCTATAGATGTATGTAGGTACTATATATTTTCAAATATATTTCAGCAGCTAATTTGTTGTTATTATCAATCGTGATTCGCTTATCATTGTTTGTTCGCCTTTATTTCTCTTTAAACTCACAAGCAGTCATGGTGTTTGAAATAACGTATACGGTTTTTTCCAAATTACGCAATTTCTTCTTACGCATGTAACAATGTAGCCATCGCGTAAAATAAGAGTTGCGAGTTGTAACGAAACAATTCCGATCGAAATCCATTCCGAAAAGTTCCATAATATAATTTTAATACTGTGGTCACACACACACATAAAGGTTGCAACACTTAATTTTTGGATGGGTGATTCGTTTTGATAGTGGTTTTGTAGTCTCGAAATATTTGTGCATTTCAAAACCAATCCAAAAATTAAGTGTTGCAACCTTTATGTGACCCACCTTACATGCTCGAAATAAAACGAAACAATTGCGAACAAAGAGCCGACCCCGCGATAGCTCATCGCGTTAATCTTCTTTATCTTGAATTATTTTATTACTCTAAAATCGTTTCTTACTTACTATTAGATCGAAATATTATTGAGAGAGAAATTATCGGGTAATGCGCTATCGGGTAATATGCGGGTCCACGAAACAACGCGAAAGATATGCGATAACAGCCCATTCGCGCGCCGCGCTATTATTCATTCAGATACGAGAAACGGAATATTCGGCATACGTTTATTCTATCCGATTCCCGCTAGATACATAATTAATTAATGTATAAGTATTAAACGTTATCGTCAAGTGAATATTGCCGGTGGTGAGAATATTACCGTTGGCACGCGGCACGCAGATGTTCGACCTTGTTTTTCGTATTCGCGTGCAGGCGAGTGGGGCCGGCGCGACGAGGGTTTGTACGTACGCCGCGTGGCGCTATCATTCATCATTGACGTCTGTTCACGTCCCGACATTCGACGCGACAGGTAGCCGAGCGAGCCGCTCCGTATGTAACGTTATATTACATCGCGAGATGTGCCGCGATAAGTGTTACGGTAATATCGCACGTACTAAATAGATGCGGCGTTGTCTATTAACTATCGGATTACTCTGTTTGCGCTTTGAGATTAATTAATAAAAAATTTGTACGCCGAATATTCCATTTTTTGTATACATGCAATATTTCGATAAATGAAATATTATCGCACACGGAGTGAGGAGACGATCGAAGTGCTGGACTAACATTTCATCGCGATTTATTTTACGGACGACGATTGTCTCGCGAAGAATTTATTGATTTGAGAATGTGTAATTCGACCGCCGCTTTCGTGAGATTTAATGTGACAGAGTGCGCGGATCGTGTGATTTCGATCAGTAACGTCCGAGACGCGGTGATGTGTGATGTGTCGACCGTTTTAATTGCATTCGCATCGAGCGGAATTTATGTACTTACGCGTTTTTGAGCTGTATCGCTGCAGTGTGTCTCGAGCGTATGGCGTTCTTCGAAAGATTCACTTTCAGTGGAAATAAGAGAAGCTCGGTGAACTGTCGGATTTAAATGTCAAAAGTGCGCCGTGAGCGTGATACATTTCATATATCTCGGGAGTGTCTCGTAAAGTATCGCGATCGTATATTATGACAGTTACTTTACTTCGCTCTCGATCGCGGAATATTGAACAGTGGTTTTGTGAGTGTCCTGTGCAACTGGAAGGAGGAAAAGGAGGCTTTAACCCAACATTCTGAGAGGAGTAGGAGGCCTAGCAGAGGCATATCGGGCACCGGCCGGGCAACCTTGGGGTAAGTATCATTTCTTATCTTAAAATTAATTGCTTTTAAACATTCTTGAGAAGGGCTAGCGAACAAAGCTCGTTGGTAATGCTTGTGAGTCATATATTAAAAATAATATATTAAATAACAAACGTATCGACCCTGAACGTGGTCTTCCTCAGTATGTGAAAAACAATCATTTAAAATTAACCGAAACTTTACATGTACATTAAAATTAATGTCAGTTTGATAGACCTCGCATGTCGCTCTCTTCGTACCTGATATTCGCATACGTCGTTTATATTTAAATGCGAAGGTATCAACTCTGATCTAATACGAGATCTAATAAACCTAATTTTGATTCGTAATGATATGTTTGTTATTTAATGTATTATTTTTAATATATGACTCAAGCATTACTAACGAGCATTGTTTGCTAGCCCTTCTCAAGAAATGTTTATTATTATGCAAACGTGTTAACGATCAATATTTCGTTTAATTGTTCCTTCTCATTTATTCGTTTTACCTAAAATAATTAAAATAATTAGAGAAAAAAAAACCATTTAAAGTTTCATTAAAGTTTTTTCTCGTAAATATTTTTCCGGAATAAATAGATAATTAAGTTAGTAAATTTAATTAAAAATTGAATTAGACGCGCGTAAGAATTATTTTTGAAACGTTGATCATTTTCAGCGTCTTTTTAATTTGGATCTTTTATTTTTGTGTTACAAAATCATCACGTGATTCTGTATACCTACTCCGTATACGAAATAACTCTGTCCGTTGCGCATCGGCTGGTGACGAATTATTTTTTATTATAGGGTAACGAATCTGTGATTATTAGATTGTATATATTTATGTATTATTCCTATCTAACAATATTATCAGATAAATGCCACTTGTCACAGATTCGTTGTCCTAAAATGGATAGACTAAATCAGACTGGGCAGAAAATAATTAATCCTGGAACTCCATTATTTATCAATTTGTTGTGCTTACGGGAGATTGCTCTCGCGTTAGCACGCATCGAGTTTACAATAAAACTCGTTATGTCGATGCATTATTTATTTGATGCGTCTAATGTTTATTGCATAGAACACAAACCGCGAAGTACATCAGTCGCCTGATAGGCGATTTATTGAAATTTTTTAAATATCTATATATTTCACATTGTCAAGTATTAAATTAATTACATTTTGAAATTTGTTTGGTGTTCATTTTTTGTGCGATAAGGTTTCAAAAATATTTCTAAATATTTTTTTAGACATACAATATAATAATAAGTAAAAACAATTTTCTATACATATAGGCAGTAGATAGCGATTTTCTTGTAATTAAAAATAAAGAATAATAAAAAAATTTGTAGATAAAGAATAGATTCAATAAAATAAAATAAAATAAAACAAACCATTATATAGAAGAAGAAGTTTGTTACAACAATTAGAACATTTTTATTTTTCTTTCTTCCCTTTTCATATTCTTTCCTATCCAGGATTAAATATTACAGAAAATTATGCAAGAAAGCAAAATGCATCTTAAATGCATGTTAAACAAATTTAACATGCATGTATCACAAATGAATGAAAAGATCAAAAGATATTTTGGTTCACGTTGCACATATTCTTCATGAATCTTATATTATATACGTACTTATAAATTCACATTGATAATTGTTAATTGCATATTTATTTTTATTATACATACATATATATAAAACCCATCAATTTTATCTTAATCTTTTATAGTCTATCCATTTAATAGCTTGATTTTGTATCAATAAATGAAATATAATAAAACGACAGGAGATCCAGCGAATACTTTGTCTCGTGACAGAGTAATTTTATATATATATATAAAAATATCTCAAAGTTGATACATATTAGATATGTCATATTAAACAAAATTTTAATAACGTTTGGCAGAGAAATAACGGGACGTTTATATATGAAAATACATATAATATACCTGAAAATTTATAAAGAGAAGTGTCACATTCGCAAGAATACGATAAATTCATTATATTGATTACGATACTTATTGCGTGAATATATTTGCTTCGTAAATACTTGTCTCTTTTGGATCTCACGTCATTCATTCTGTATATCTCGACACTCGTTCGTATTATAAGTACTATACGGGTTCACGCGCGGAAAGAAGTACACCGCGGTATGGCTCCGAAGGCCGATACTCATTCGTATTATAAATATTATAGGTGTTTACGCGCGGGGAGAAGTACACGGTGCATGGTGGTTTTGTGCATCAAATATTTTTAACCACACCAGGTATACTGTAATAGTATTCCTGACAGTCCGCAGTCTGTAAGTGGGACGGAAAAAATTTGATGCACCATTTTTCATTTTAAATAATGTTACTTGTCTGAAAAGCGACACCGCGCCTGTAAAAGACGAGCGTGTATCCGCAGGGGGAATTGATCCGCGCAATTCCTTGGGCTTAACGCACCCACGGACCCGAGTTCGCGACACGCGGACCGCGGACATGTAAGAGACTAGCGCCTGTGCTTGTCTCATCCGCGCGTTGCGAGCGAAGCGAGACCCGCGCGCGGACACGTAAAGACGAGCACCTGAGCTCGTCTCGTTCGCGCGCTGCGAGCGAACATATTTTGTAATAATTAATGTATGCATGTATGGCGTAATTTATAATGCGTATGTGTGAGAGGGAGAGACTTTAGCGGCTCGTTCGCTAACTTATATAAGCGTGTATCCGCAGGGGGAATTGATCCGCGCAATTCCTTGGGCTTAACGCACCCACGGACCCGAGTTCGCGACACGCGGACCGCGGACATGTAAGAGACTAGCGCCTGTGCTTGTCTCATCCGCGCGTTGCGAGCGAAGCGAGACCCGCGCGCGGACACGTAAAGACGAGCACCTGAGCTCGTCTCGTTCGCGCGCTGCGAGCGAACATATTTTGTAGTAATTAATGTATGCATGTATGGCGTAATTTATAATGCGTATGTGTGAGAGGGAGAGAACTTTAGCGGCTCGTTCGCTAACTTATATAAGCGTGTATCCGCAGGGGGAATTGATCCTCGCAATTCCTTAGGCTTAACGCACCCACGGACCCGAGTTCGCGACACGCGGACCGCGGACATGTAAGAGACTAGCGCCTGTGCTTGTCTCATCCGCGCGTTGCGAGCGAAGCGAGACCCGCGCGCGGACACGTAAAGACGAGCACCTGAGCTCGTCTCGTTCGCGCGCTGCGAGCGAACATATTTTGTAATAATTAATGTATGCATGTATGGCGTAATTTATAATGCGTATGTGTGAGAGGGAGAGACTTTAGCGGCTCGTTCGCTAACTTATATAAGCGTGTATCCGCAGGGGGAATTGATCCGCGCAATTCCTTGGGCTTAACGCACCCACGGACCCGAGTTCGCGACACGCGGACCGCGGACATGTAAGAGACTAGCGCCTGTGCTTGTCTCATCCGCGCGTTGCGAGCGAAGCGAGACCCGCGCGCGGACACGTAAAGACGAGCACCTGAGCTCGTCTCGTTCGCGCGCTGCGAGCGAACATATTTTGTAATAATTAATGTATGCATGTATGGCGTAATTTATAATGCGTATGTGTGAGAGGGAGAAACTTTAGCGGCTCGTTCGCTAACTTATATAAGCGTGTATCCTCAGGGGGAATTGATCCGCGCAATTCCTTGGGCTTAACGCACCCACGGACCCGAGTTCGCGACACGCGGACCGCGGACATGTAAGAGACTAGCGCCTGTGCTTGTCTCATCCGCGCGTTGCGAGCGAAGCGAGACCCGCGCGCGGACACGTAAAGACGAACACCTGAGCTCGTCTCGTTCGCGCGCTGCGAGCGAACATATTTTGTAATAATTAATGTATGCATGTATGGCGTAATTTATAATGCGTATGTGTGAGAGGGAGAGACTTTAGCGGCTCGTTCGCCAACTTATACTAAATTTATACTTTAATATTGTGCACAAAACAGTCTTTGTATATTTATGTAGTGTGGATGGATGGATGTGCATGATGCATGGTGGTTTTGTGCATCAAATATTTTTAACCACACCAGGTATACTGTAATAGTATTCCTGACAGTCCGCAGTCTGTAAGTGGGACGGAAAAAATTTGATGCACCTTTTTTATTTTAAATAATGTTACTTGTCTGAAAAGCGACACCGCGCCTGTAAAAGACGAGCGTGTATCCGCAGGGGGAATTGATCCGCGCAATTCCTTGGGCTTAACGCACCCACGGACCCGAGTTCGCGACACGCGGACCGCGGACATGTAAGAGACTAGCGCCTGTGCTTGTCTCATCCGCGCGTTGCGAGCGAAGCGAGACCCGCGCGCGGACACGTAAAGACGAGCACCTGAGCTCGTCTCGTTCGCGCGCTGCGAGCGAACATATTTTGTAATAATTAATGTATGCATGTATGGCGTAATTTATAATGCGTATGTGTGAGAGGGAGAGACTTTAGCGGCTCGTTCGCTAACTTATATAAGCGTGTATCCGCAGGGGGAATTGATCCGCGCAATTCCTTGGGCTTAACGCACCCACGGACTCCGAGTTCGCGACACGCGGACCGCGGACATGTAAGAGACTAGCGCCTGTGCTTGTCTCATCCGCGCGTTGCGAGCGAAGCGAGACCCGCGCGCGGACACGTAAAGACGAGCACCTGAGCTCGTCTCGTTCGCGCGCTGCGAGCGAACATATTTTGTAATAATTAATGTATGCATGTATGGCGTAATTTATAATGCGTATGTGTGAGAGGGAGAAACTTTAGCGGCTCGTTCGCTAACTTATATAAGCGTGTATCCGCAGGGGGAATTGATCCGCGCAATTCCTTGGGCTTAACGCACCCACGGACCCGAGTTCGCGACACGCGGACCGCGGACATGTAAGAGACTAGCGCCTGTGCTTGTCTCATCCGCGCGTTGCGAGCGAAGCGAGACCCGCGCGCGGACACGTAAAGACGAGCACCTGAGCTCGTCTCGTTCGCGCGCTGCGAGCGAACATATTTTGTAATAATTAATGTATGCATGTATGGCGTAATTTATAATGCGTATGTGTGAGAGGGAGAGACTTTAGCGGCTCGTTCGCTAACTTATATAAGCGTGTATCCGCAGGGGGAATTGATCCGCGCAATTCCTTGGGCTTAACGCACCCACGGACCCGAGTTCGCGACACGCGGACCGCGGACATGTAAGAGACTAGCGCCTGTGCTTGTCTCATCCGCGCGTTGCGAGCGAAGCGAGACCCGCGCGCGGACACGTAAAGACGAGCACCTGAGCTCGTCTCGTTCGCGCGCTGCGAGCGAACATATTTTGTAGTAATTAATGTATGCATGTATGGCGTAATTTATAATGCGTATGTGTGAGAGGGAGAGACTTTAGCGGCTCGTTCGCTAACTTATATAAGCGTGTATCCGCAGGGGGAATTGATCCGCGCAATTCCTTGGGCTTAACGCACCCACGGACCCGAGTTCGCGACACGCGGACCGCGGACATGTAAGAGACTAGCGCCTGTGCTTGTCTCATCCGCGCGTTGCGAGCGAAGCGAGACCCGCGCGCGGACACGTAAAGACGAGCACCTGAGCTCGTCTCGTTCGCGCGCTGCGAGCGAACATATTTTGTAATAATTAATGTATGCATGTATGGCGTAATTTATAATGCGTATGTGTGAGAGGGAGAAACTTTAGCGGCTCGTTCGCTAACTTATATAAGCGTGTATCCGCAGGGGGAATTGATCCGCGCAATTCCTTGGGCTTAACGCACCCACGGACCCGAGTTCGCGACACGCGGACCGCGGACATGTAAGAGACTAGCGCCTGTGCTTGTCTCATCCGCGCGTTGCGAGCGAAGCGAGACCCGCGCGCGGACACGTAAAGACGAGCACCTGAGCTCGTCTCGTTCGCGCGCTGCGAGCGAACATATTTTGTAATAATTAATGTATGCATGTATGGCGTAATTTATAATGCGTATGTGTGAGAGGGAGAGACTTTAGCGGCTCGTTCGCCAACTTATACTAAATTTATACTTTAATATTGTGCACAAAACAGTCTTTGTATATTTATGTAGTGTGGATGGATGGATGTGCATGATGCATGGTGGTTTTGTGCATCAAATATTTTTAACCACACCAGGTATACTGTAATAGTATTCCTGACAGTCCGCAGTCTGTAAGTGGGACGGAAAAAATTTGATGCACCTTTTTTATTTTAAATAATGTTACTTGTCTGAAAAGCGACATCCGCGCCTGTAAAAGACGAGCGTGTATCCGCAGGGGGAATTGATCCGCGCAATTCCTTGGGCTTAACGCACCCACGGACCCGAGTTCGCGACACGCGGACCGCGGACATGTAAGAGACTAGCGCCTGTGCTTGTCTCATCCGCGCGTTACGAGCGAAGCGAGACCCGCGCGCGGACACGTAAAGACGAGCACCTGAGCTCGTCTCGTTCGCGCGCTGCGAGCGAACATATTTTGTAATAATTAATGTATGCATGTATGGCGTAATTATAATGCGTATGTGTGAGAGGGAGAGAACTTTAGCGGCTCGTTCGCTAACTTATATAGCGTGTATCCGCAGGGGGAATTGATCCGCGCAATTCCTTGGGCTTAACGCACCCACGGACCCGAGTTCGCGACACGCGGACCGCGGACATGTAAGAGACTAGCGCCTGTGCTTGTCTCATCCGCGCGTTGCGAGCGAAGCGAGACCCGCGCGCGGACACGTAAAGACGAGCACCTGAGCTCGTCTCGTTCGCGCGCTGCGAGCGAACATATTTTGTAATAATTAATGTATGCATGTATGGCGTAATTTATAATGCGTATGTGTGAGAGGGAGAAACTTTAGCGGCTCGTTCGCTAACTTATATAAGCGTGTATCCGCAGGGGGAATTGATCCGCGCAATTCCTTGGGCTTAACGCACCCACGGACCCGAGTTCGCGACACGCGGACCGCGGACATGTAAGAGACTAGCGCCTGTGCTTGTCTCATCCGCGCGTTGCGAGCGAAGCGAGACCCGCGCGCGGACACGTAAAGACGAGCACCTGAGCTCGTCTCGTTCGCGCGCTGCGAGCGAACATATTTTGTAATAATTAATGTATGCATGTATGGCGTAATTTATAATGCGTATGTGTGAGAGGGAGAGAACTTTAGCGGCTCGTTCGCTAACTTATATAAGCGTGTATCCGCAGGGGGAATTGATCCGCGCAATTCCTTGGGCTTAACGCACCCACGGACCCGAGTTCGCGACACGCGGACCGCGGACATGTAAGAGACTAGCGCCTGTGCTTGTCTCATCCGCGCGTTGCGAGCGAAGCGAGACCCGCGCGCGGACACGTAAAGACGAGCACCTGAGCTCGTCTCGTTCGCGCGCTGCGAGCGAACATATTTTGTAATAATTAATGTATGCATGTATGGCGTAATTTATAATGCGTATGTGTGAGAGGGAGAGACTTTAGCGGCTCGTTCGCTAACTTATATAAGCGTGTATCCGCAGGGGGAATTGATCCGCGCAATTCCTTGGGCTTAACGCACCCACGGACCCGAGTTCGCGACACGCGGACCGCGGACATGTAAGAGACTAGCGCCTGTGCTTGTCTCATCCGCGCGTTGCGAGCGAAGCGAGACCCGCGCGCGGACACGTAAAGACGAGCACCTGAGCTCGTCTCGTTCGCGCGCTGCGAGCGAACATATTTTGTAATAATTAATGTATGCATGTATGGCGTAATTTATAATGCGTATGTGTGAGAGGGAGAGACTTTAGCGGCTCGTTCGCTAACTTATATAAGCGTGTATCCGCAGGGGGAATTGATCCGCGCAATTCCTTGGGCTTAACGCACCCACGGACCCGAGTTCGCGACACGCGGACCGCGGACATGTAAGAGACTAGCGCCTGTGCTTGTCTCATCCGCGCGTTGCGAGCGAAGCGAGACCCGCGCGCGGACACGTAAAGACGAGCACCTGAGCTCGTCTCGTTCGCGCGCTGCGAGCGAACATATTTTGTAATAATTAATGTATGCATGTATGGCGTAATTTATAATGCGTATGTGTGAGAGGGAGAAACTTTAGCGGCTCGTTCGCTAACTTATATAAGCGTGTATCCGCAGGGGGAATTGATCCGCGCAATTCCTTGGGCTTAACGCACCCACGGACCCGAGTTCGCGACACGCGGACCGCGGACATGTAAGAGACTAGCGCCTGTGCTTGTCTCATCCGCGCGTTGCGAGCGAAGCGAGACCCCGCGCGCGGACACGTAAAGACGAGCACCTGAGCTCGTCTCGTTCGCGCGCTGCGAGCGAACATATTTTGTAATAATTAATGTATGCATGTATGGCGTAATTTATAATGCGTATGTGTGAGAGGGAGAGACTTTAGCGGCTCGTTCGCCAACTTATACTAAATTTATACTTTAATATTGTGCACAAAACAGTCTTTGTATATTTATGTAGTGTGGATGGATGGATGTGCATGATGCATGGTGGTTTTGTGCATCAAATATTTTTAACCACACCAGGTATACTGTAATAGTATTCCTGACAGTCCGCAGTCTGTAAGTGGGACGGAAAAAATTTGATGCACCTTTTTTATTTTAAATAATGTTACTTGTCTGAAAAGCGACACCGCGCCTGTAAAAGACGAGCGTGTATCCGCAGGGGGAATTGATCCGCGCAATTCCTTGGGCTTAACGCACCCACGGATCCGAGTTCGCGACACGCGGACCGCGGACATGTAAGAGACTAGCGCCTGTGCTTGTCTCATCCGCGCGTTGCGAGCGAAGCGAGACCCGCGCGCGGACACGTAAAGACGAGCACCTGAGCTCGTCTCGTTCGCGCGCTGCGAGCGAACATATTTTGTAGTAATTAATGTATGCATGTATGGCGTAATTTATAATGCGTATGTGTGAGAGGGAGAGACTTTAGCGGCTCGTTCGCTAACTTATATGCGTATGTGTGAGAGGGAGAGACTTTAGCGGCTCGTTCGCTAACTTATACTAAATTCATACTTTAATATTGTGCACAAAATATTCTTTGTATATTTATGTAGTGTGGATGGATGGATGTGCATGATGCATGGTGGATTTGTGCATCAAACATTTTTAACCACACCAGGTATACTGTAAATGTATTCCTGACAGTCCGCAGTCTGTAAGTGGGACGGGAAAAATTTGATGCACCTTTTTCATTTTAAATAATGTTACTTGTCTGAAAAGCGACACCGCGCCTGTAAAAGACGAGTACCCGCAGGGGGAATTGATCCGCGCAAATCCTTGGGCTTAACGCACCCACGGACTGCGAGTTTCCGTCTGCTGAAAAGCGACATTCGTAATTAAAAGACTATAATTAAAAGATTATAATTTATATGATATTAATTGTATAAAATAGCTATGTCATAAGTTTATGTAAATCTTGAGTAGCTAAGTAATATTTAAATCGACCGTGACTGGCAATATATAACGTCTTTCCGATATGAACATTGAAAAACTGTGAGCCAACTTGGTTTGTCGGATTCACACAGCATTTTTCGGATCAATCGTCGAGACATTATTAATTTCGACCATGGGTTTTGGTCAGTTGATGTAATTTCTAAATTAAGTAGTTCTAATTTTAATTGCGAAAAATATTACCTCAGCCAGGGTTTGAACCTGGAACCTCCCGTATACCGTGAGGGTCTCGTGCCAATTCGACCACTGAGGTTGTGGTAATATTTATCGCAAGAACACCTATAAGATGGAGCATTGATTCTTTGGTCGACGGTGTATAATAAACAGAATAATACATTTCTTTCGCCAGTATTGAATAACAATTAAAGTAATTTCATATCGGAAAGACGTTATATATTGCCAGTCACGGTCAATTTAAATTACTTTAATTGTTATTCAATAGTGGCAAAAGAAATGTATTATTCTGCTAAGTAATATTGTATAATATTACTTAATTATACAGGGTGTTAGAAAAGTCTGGAAACGGTCAAATATTTCGAAAACAAGACATTTTAGGAAAAATGTTTCATACAGAAGTTGTAGAGTTTAAAAAGATCTGTTTACTGACTTTATCAGTTTGATCTTAGGTGGCGTCGTTTAGGTCGTCTTTGAATTTTTTAAAGTGGACCCCCTATTTTTTATTGCATATTCTTGTAGCCCTTGTCGAGAAGTTTTCAAAACACTATAACAAAACTCTCTTTCGTTAAAAATTTCGTGATATTTCAAATTTTGTCATTCAATTTTTAATATAAAATATGAAATATCTCGTAAAGTATTCACTTTTCGATGACTTTACCTTAATACTTTTATACGTACAATAATGAAAGGAGTTATTTAGGGTCAAAAATTGACTTTTTCAAACTTTGACTTTAAATAACTATCGAACGGATCAACGTATCGACCTCTGGTTTGCGCCAAAATTTTTCTTTTTTTATGCCCTTTCAAACGATATACTACAATATAGGGGTTTCCGTTTAAGAAATTAAAGGTGACGTTCACGTGAGCTTCAAACGACCATCCAAAATCAAATCATTGCCACCATCTTATGTCCCCCTTTAGACCATACAACTTTTGTCTGAAACATTTTTCCGTATCTTCCATATTTTCCGAGATATTTGCCTGTATTGATTAAAATGACTCACCCTATATATATATATGTATATGTATGTATGTATATAAATGTATATATATGCTATTAAAAACAGATTACTTATCAATTCTCATTTCAGGTAATATCTTCTGATCGCCTTACATCACACATGAAATTGTTCAATAAAAACTGGTCGCCGTAATTGATGCACTAAAATGGGTATTATATTAGAATATGATTATAATGTCATTTATATTAATATTAATTACTAATAATAATAAATACTGATCTGATTTATATTTTATAATTGTTTATATTTCAAATTAAATCTGAATAAAATTATTTTTACCATTATTATTATTTGTTAAAAATTTATTTCAATAAATCTGAGATGAAAAACCCTATATCATATATTTATTACATGTAACATGTGTTAAATAAATATAATGATACAAACATATTTACAAAAATAATATACATAATTATTACAATCATTTAAGTTATTTCCGAATATACGATATATACCTATTATTTAAGGTTAAATATTTATAATAAACATTTAAATGTCACTTTTGTATTGTATTGTATCTGTTTAAAACAAATATATGTTTTGTTCTCATTGAATTCCTTTATTCTTTATTTGTAGTTATTGTTTTCCATTGTTTTCAAAGTACTTATTGCTGCGAACACAGTTTGAAACATCGCGCGGCGATTGCTTCTGACCCTCGAATGGCGGCGTATCCGGCGTGTTTGCTCATCCCTGACTAGAGGGTCCCTACCACAGAGAAGTCCGAAAGTGAACATTACAGAACATATCCAAATAGAAGCGCAAGCTCCCTCATCCCTGCTCCCTGTTAAACATGGAAACATGAAATAAAACGCGCGATCGACACGATCTCAAGCGGCACACTGCCAGTACTGTCTACAATAGCCGTAAGCGTATGGAGTAAGATGTAAGCAGTAAACTATTGACTAATGGGATTTTTACAATTCAAAAATAATCGACTGTGGTTGGTCAATAGCTTAAGCGTCGTTTACAATAGCTGTAAGCGTATGTAGTAAGATGTAAGCAGTAAGCTATTGACCAACCACAGTCGATTATTTTTGAATTGTAAAAATCCAATTAGTCAATAGCTTATTGCTTACATCTTACTCCATACGCTTACGGCTATTGTAGACGACGCTATATACGTAAACTATAGATTTTCAATACTGGCAGTGTATATCGGAACACGGCCTATATGAGCCGTAAATAATATACAATAATATATGTTAATAAATAATATATGTTATTTTCGTCAAAATAAATGAGGGAATGCTCAATAAAGAACAAATTAATTGTATATAAAATGAAATACATTTTTATTTCAAAATTTATAACATAAAATACATTTTTATTTCAAAGTGTAACATAAAATACATTTTTATTTCAAAGTTTATAACATATAATATTGAAATATATTTTAATTTCAAAGTTTATAACATAAAATACATTTTAATTTCAAAGTTTATAACATAAAATACATTTTGATTTCAAAGTTTATAACATGAAATACATTTTTATTAAATGGAACACAGTAAGAAGAAATAAAACCGGAAAAACATTCGAAACATTAATGCCAAAATTAAATACTATTATCAGAAACCCAAAATAAAAATAAAAAATTAACTAGAAATAAGATAAAACGTTATCTCATTTTTTTCTCAAAATGTAAAAAGTAATACCAGTCGGTCGCATACTACTAATGAGCTACTGTCTCTCGTCCGAGGGCGAATCTCCGAACACGTACAGCAGCAGCGAAATCTGTCCTTCGCCAGGGTATCTCTCGTACGAGGGCGAATCTCCGAATATATGCAGCAGCGATCGCACGAAATTTGTCCTTTGCCAGGGTATCTCTCGTACGAGGGCAAATCTCAGAACACGTACGTGCAACAGCAGCGAACGCCAGATTATCTCGGAGGAATTTGAGGAACGCGTCGTCACTCGGGATCCGCGTTTTTCACAAATTCACACAGAACATTAGAACAATGACATTTCAGTTTCAAATTGAGAATAAGATGGAATTTTAATCGACGTAACTGGCAATCAAGATATACGCGTTTAAGATTTGAAATTTATTATGACTGATAAATTTTTCAAATCTTTTTCGTGTATTTCCAAGTACACTTGGAAATTCGTGTACTTGGAAATACACGAAAAAGATTTGAAAAATTTATTAGTCATAATAAATTTCAAATCTTAAACGCGTATATCTTGATTGCCAGTTACGTCGATTAAAATTCCATCTTATTCTCAATTTGGTTAATATCGGACCTGCCTGGCCCTGCCGCCGCCATGATGTTTCTCCCCTTTTCCCAGTTCTCCTACTACTTTCATGATTTTCATCCCCGTGGGTTGAACGCAGTTGAGCGTGTTGTATTGACTATTATTCTTCTATTTTACGATAACAAAGATTTGCTGTATCATAAAATTCATTATTACGTACGTTGCAACGGTGTTAAAATGGAATCCAGCAAAGCTGATTCTACGTCGGAACAGGTTATGGTACTTATTTGCGGAGGTAAGAACACGCACGTTCGACAATTATTTCCTAACCTCACTTTTTTGTAAATAATAGCATTTGATATATTGATGCCAAGTTTCGTTCAATTAATCACACATATTTATATGTGCATTCTTTAAATTTTAAAACACTGGCATTTTATAAATTATATTTACTATATCAATTGTTTACTGAAATTGGCAGTGTTTTTTAGCATTTTTTAAATGAGAGAAATTTCTCAAACATTATTTTATAGTTAAATTGCAACAAAAAGCTATTTTTGTACGTAATTTATGTAATCAAGCTTTAAACGTTATTTCAGAATGTCATCACGATAACGAGTTTCGTTCCAAAGGTGCGAACAAAGATGCGAGCAAATATGAAATTCGATGCAGTAAATGCGGATGCCGAATCATGTACAAGAAGCGCACGAAGAGACGTAAGACCTCCTTTTTTAATATTTCCAATTTAACACGTTTAACATTTTTCGATGAAACTTAATCGATCAAAATATTGAGATATTTTCTTTAACTTTGCTTACAGTCGTTGTATTTGATGCACGTTAAGCGGTACACGAGCGACGGACGATGAAGACGAGTTGCAACATTAACTTTTTTTAGATTCGTTAGAATATTTATTTTGTACATAAGGGTCGCCTGATTTTCAATAAAACAATACAATATTTTACCGGAAATTAACTTTTATTCCTGTCCCAACATTATTTCCCGTTCCTAGAGTTGTACTATCGTTCCCGCAAGATCATCATACAAAGACGCGTTCGTATTATCACGAATCTCTTCGTACAATTTGCGTCATACTTAATCTCTGGAGTCTGGGTCCAACGGATAATTCCACCGCTCGACAGAATCTCTGTCTCGTGTATATCGATTCAGAATACACAATATATACAAAAAACGCTTTAAGCAATGTTCCTTCTTTTATTTACAATAAATAAAAATTACATTCTCATCAATATAGTTCAACAGAATTCACAGAGTCGGGAAGAGAAGTGGCGGTGACACTGGCAAAGCTCCGTTGGCGTTATATTACCGTAAATCCCGTTGTCACTCTTTCTCGAGTATAAGCTTATACAATTTTTCACTCCGGGTCCCATTGTCTGATATATACATATATACGGGCGTAAACGGCCCGATATACGGTCGGTTTCGATCTTGTCTCGCGACTAGTTATACGACTCGGACTGAAGTCGCGGTTTGTCGTGCGACCCGGGCACATCAAATTTTTATGCTTTATTTTATATGACTCAGAATTTGCCTAAAATCACAAATAAGTCACAGAAAAATAAAATGAAAGATTATCTACTAATTAAACATATGTAGTTAAAAATGTTTTTTCTTAGATTTACATTTGTCTTACAATTAGTAGTACTTGGCTAATTAAATTAATTTTGTATCTATTTTTGTATCTGTTTAATCTTTATTTAATAATGCATATACTTTTGATTTTGTATCTATTTTTGTAGCTGTTTAATCTTTATTTAATAATGCATATACTTTTGAATATTTTTTATGTACTTGGCATATATACTTTTTATTTTTTTAGGAAACTTTTTTATGATTATTCTAATATTAGAATTTCAAATAAAAAAGTAAAAAAAACCTTATTTTAAAAAATGTATTTAAAACTAAATACAGGGAATTTAATGTTTCAATATATCCAATCACAAGTGAGGTATTCACAGTTATCTTAACTATTTGTTACTATAATAAACAGATGATGTTGCCAAACAAGGACAAATGGGTAACGGTAGAAGTGAGAAGTGATTCTGTACCCTTGTATGAGCGTGGCCAGTTTAGTTACAAAGATCTATTATCGCAAGTCACACATTTAAAAAGGCTACAACGTGACTCTTCTAAAATGGATATTGCAGGACCTACTAAAGATCCATATTCTTATGCGAAACCAGGTATTTTAGTTATTTAATTATAATAGCTACATGAGCATAAAATACAAAATTTTTTATTTATTTATATCTTGTGAAAAAAAAAATAGAATCAGGAATGTTTGCAGAATTCAGTAAGATGCTTTAAAAACGAAAGTACATGCTGCACGTACCTTTAGATCTTTAGTAATTTATAGTTTTTAAAATTGGATTATTCTTTCATAATTTAAACTAATTGACAACATTCTTGCGGATCTTTTTAAATGTATAAAATATATTGCATTTAGCATAAAAGTATGTGAATTGTTTGCATTTTACAAATAATACTACATGCAATTATTTTAATAATTTTAATTGCAATGTACCATTTTTTGTCACGTACTCACGCATTACATTCGTATGTCATTACTTATTAATTATATCTTTTAATTTTTGTATTTTTTTAATTATCAGAATTGGCACGTGTGAACCATTCCCACTTATAAGTAAAATACGTATACTGATTTCAATTTTTCAAATGTATCCAATCACTTATATGAGGTATTCACAGTTATTTTGACTCGATAGACTCGATACTGTAATAAACAGATAATGTTGCCAAACAAAGATTAGTTAGTAAAGGTAAAAATTATAGAAGCGATTCTGTGCCCTTGTATGAGTGAGGCCAGTTCTATTATAAAAGTCATTTGAGAAGGCTATAACTTTTCTAAGATGGATATTGCAGGATCTACTAAAGATCCATATTCTTTTGCAAAACCAGGTATTTTAGTTATTTAATTAACCACATAAGCGTAACATATAACATTATAATTAATTTTCTTAAGGAACATAGAATGAAAAATGTATATAAAATCTATTTAGATTTAGATGTTCGACAGGCGACACTGTCGCACACTTTAAAACCTATAGTAATTAACAACGTTCAAAATTAGATTGTTCTTTTGCGTCTTTAATTAACTGACTTCTATATATTCTGCACATTTTCGTGAAAAAAATATATTTAGCATAAAAATGAAAATTATTTGTATTTCACAAATATTATCACACGTAATTACTATAATAATCGGGGGAGAACGGTCTAATGGGAGCCACTTAAGGATAAAGTCACAAAAAAATATTAAAAACATTATATATTTGTTTGAAATTAAGTGAGTCTTAAACTACAACTAATTAGCTTCCTGATAGTATTTATAATAACTGTAAAACATAATCGCATATGTTTTTTTTCAATTTGAAAAAGAAAGTGGCTTTGGCTCCCATTACTAGGCTCCCATTACGGGGTAATGAGAGTCGGTACACAGCGTAATTAGAAACATCACTTAATAAAATTAAAATACAACAATGTATACTATTTTTTTGTCATGTTACGAAACAAAACAAAATATACTTTTACCAATAGGAACTTTAATTATTATATAGGGTGTACCAGACCTAACGTATCACCCGTTAATGGTAGATTTTGCTGAGATCATTTGGAGACAAAAATCCTAATGCCAAATTGTCGATGCTGTTACAGTGTTTAAACAGGAAAGGTTCAAAGTTTACTAGTATGCTTGTCAAAATTTTACGCATTTAGGGACGTTGCATGTCAAAACAGCTCTTCCACACTTTACTCAACTCGATAGAAATATTTGAAATTATTATTTACTTTATTTCTTTGTACACTGTTCGCAAGACCGACGAATATCGGGATGACAATTTGGCAGCCTCGACATTTTGGCATTAGGATTTTTGTCTCTAAATAATCTCAGAAATTTATAAATAACGGATGATACGTTAGGTCTGGTACACCCTGTATAGGAACATGCAAAATCTCAATAAAATCGCCCATGAAACACCAAGAATCGACGAAAATTACAAGGATGGAGCGCAAAAACTACTTTAGGCCTTTTCAGACGCAAAACGACAACTTAGCGGCGATGCAACGCATTAGGGCCATGGCACACAAAAAAACTTAAGCAGTACTTAAAACGTAGGCAGTAAGCGAATCAGCCAATCACAGTCCAGAACTTAAGATATAGCTTAAGCGCTAGCAAATCTAAACTGTTAATTTCCTTACTGCCTACGTTTTACTGCTTAAGTTTTTTTTTGTGCCATGGCCCTTAGTCGTTCCCTTCTCGCGTCTATCTAACCTAGCATTAAACAAAACACGCTCGAACTCGTTCGGGATATGCGTGTTATGATATATATGCGCATTAGGTATGCATATTAGGAAGTTTTTTGCAATATCGTCTTCTAGATACGGTAAACGCTAAATTCACGTTATTCATGTTATCGGGTGGAAAGATAAAACTGGCGCACGCATAGAAAAAAAAAAAAAAAGAAAAAGTGCGCCAGTTTCATCTTTCCACCCGAAAACGTGAATTTAGCGTTTACCGTATCTGAAAGACGGTATTGTAAAAATTCTCTATTACTCCCATTACCCAGTTCACTCCCCTACTACATACCATTTTTTGTCATAAACTTACTCATATTACATTGCATATATCGTTACTGATTATTTATATTCTTTATTTTAATTATTAGAATATGTTCGTGTAACCCATACTCACTTAGAATTAAATGTGGATTTTAAAAGAAAAGTTCTTGAAGGGAAAGCGACTTTGACTATAACAAGTAAAACTTCAAATACAATTTCAAATAACAAGATAGTGAGTGCGACATTTCGTTTTATATCCTACAAAACATTTGATTACAATTGAGTTATTAATATGTAATACAACCAATCAGATTTTAGATAACTATAAACTTAACATAATAAACGTCACGAATTTTTCTACTGGTGTAGTTTTACATTATGATATTAAACGTCATTATTCTTACATTGGATGTGCATTAATCATACAGTTACCAAGAATTCGAGAAAATGACGTAGAGTAAATATAAGACAATTTTAGAAAGATACAATTACTAAAATTTATTAATGTAAGAATTCTCAATATACCCATAATACAATACTTTCAGATGCAGAATTCAAATTGAATATGAAACAAGTCCAAAATCCCCTTCATTACGTTGGCTAACACCGCAGCAAACTGCTGATGGTTCACATCCCTTCTTATTATCTTACAACGGGGTAAATTTCATACGCAAAGAGATATTTTTCAGCATAGATGATATAAAAATCTTTATTTTTTCAGCTAATATACGCTAGATCTATGTTTCCCTGCCAGGATACACCATCTGTCAAATTTACATACACTGCTAAGGTAAGAAATCAAACACAGGTAATATTTGTACGTATTTATTTATTTACATAAAAACACGCACAATTGATTATTATTAATATTTTTTATGAAATTAATAAAAATTTGCGAAAAAATTGATTGCGTTAGTGAAAAAAAACTAATTGTTTTTAAATATAAATGTCTATATATTTTCTTATAAAGTATGCTGTTTAATTAAATTAAAGTAAAATATATTAACTTTTATTGTGGCGTATATTTCATATTTTTTAGATTTCAGTGACAATAAATTTTACAGTCCTAATGTCCGCACTTTCGACAAATGAATTGACATATAATGAGAACTTAGGGACAGTCATATATCAATTTGATCAACCACTTCCGGTACCATCTTATACGGTGATTATGGCTGTGGGTTCACTAGAGCAAAAAGAACTTACAATTAGTGGAAGAAGCAAGGTATTTGCCGAAAAGAAATTTATTGGTGAAAGTTACAATACATTTTGTTCGGACACGATTGAGAGCATGCTGCAGATTGCTGAAAAGTTTTGTGGACCTTATGTATGGGGTAAAATGTCTATTAAATTTGTTGGTATTAGTTTACTATAAAAATTTATATATACAGCGTGGGGCATTTAAAGTGTTACAAGCTGTTATCTCTGAAAGTATGCATTACACCAAAAAACGTCTCATTGTTAGATAATAGTTGAAGAGTTGCAAGGGGCACATAAGATAGCAATATTTGTTTGACCTTGGGTGTAAGCGTCAAAATTATGTAAAGATCACTTTTAATTTTTTAAATAGAAACCTCCATTCCATTTAAAAAATCAAAAGTAAACCCTCACATAATTTTGATTTTTTTAAATACTTAGGTACATAAACGCTTTAAGGAGATGTATTCACAAGTATTTAAAAAAGCTGGGGTAATATTGTAACAGCATACATATTTTTGAGACAAAATTAAGTCAAAAAGTCCTGTACCACTTTTCCCTCCAACAAACAATTGTCGAGATATCGTAAGCTAAATATTGAAAAAGTTATCAAATTTTCTCTGAATATCTCAAAAAGTATTGGGAAAATAAAAAATATATTAGGCAAAAGTTGTTTAAATTAATTACTAGAAAAGGATAATACAATAAAAAATTGGGGTTTTTATTTAAAAACTTAAGTGATCTTCATATAATCTTGACGCTCACATTCACGGTCAAAAAAATATTACTACTTTATGTGCCCCTCGCAACTCCTCAACTTTTGTTTAACAATAAGACATTTTTTGGTGTGATGCATACTTTCAGAGATAACAGCTTGTAACACTTTAAATTCCACACCGTGTATAATGACATTTAGCATTGTGGATTATCACTACTCAAATCCCTTCCTTTATTAACTGTAAATATTTTTTATCATAAAATGATATTACTAGGTAGATACGATGTATGTGTGCTACCACCAAGTGTCGCCCATTTCGAAATAGAATGTCCATGCGTGGCATTTATTTCGCCGACTCTACTTCGCGGAGATCGTTCTTGTATCAGTCATACACTCAGTCGAAACATCTCACAGAGCTGGGCAGGAAATTTAGTTACGTGTGCGAATTATAACAATTTATGGTTGAATGAGAGTTTCAGCATCTTTATTTCAAGAAAAATTACAAGCAAAATGTCGATTTATGAAGAAATGAATCTTTGTCTCAGAAATTTAGGAGCATTAAGTCTGAATAATATGGTAAAGTATTAAGTTTGAATAGATAGAAGAAATGGAGTGATAATGTTATCAGATAACAACATTTGGTATTATACACACACATTTTTGCATTCTTATTGTACCATTTTCTGAAATTAGATAAAGAAATTTGAGAATACTCGCTTTTTAAAACGTTTATTACCCAATTTGTTACCCACGGATTTGTTACCTCATGACGTAATTAATTATGTTCCTTACGAAGTGGGATGTATACTCTTATATTATCTAGAGGATGTGTTAGGATCTTCAAAATTCGAATCATTTTTTCAATCTTATTTTCGTAAATTTGCATACGAAAGTATAAACACTAACGATTGGAAGAATTACTTGTATCAATATTTTTCTAATAAAAAGGAGGTATAAAGTATTTTTTATATAAATAAACTGCAGATTTGTAAGTGTTAATATTTTTAGCATTATATAGAAGCAATAACTTTTATGTTGCTTTCAGATATTAGATAAATTTGTATGGTGGTCGTGGTTCAATGTTGTACCTTCTCGACCTACTGTGACGGTAAGAACCGCATGGATAACAGAGAGTTACAAGTTGACGAAAGCATGGCTCCAATGGAACGAAGATTCTAACATGCCTTTTATCATAATGGAACGAAGGAACCTTTGTTACTCTAGGAAAATATTATTATTACGCGACCTATATATTTTTCATACAGTTCTGACTGACAAAAAACTAAAATCTATTTCAGATTTTTATATTTTTGATAATGATAATAATAATGGAAAAATACGGTAAACATGCGTATCTATATATTCAGATTGATTCACAATTGCGTAACGTTAAACGAATGTATTTTGCAGGTTATATTGGCTGCTATTGTGTATTAAAGCTCAATGGTCGCAAAGAGTTACAGCAGCTTTGAACTTTGCTATTGAATTTTGTTCGCCGGATATTGTATGTCCTATATTTCAGCATTTGTACCAATGGACAGAAATGCGTCCAATAGCGATCAATACGTACATTCGTGACATTCGTCATGAAGGAAAAATGTTACGTGGAACCCAGAGATATTTAGACAAAATTCTCCACTTAAATTGACATTTATCTCGTTAAGAGACAACTTAATTTTCTGTTTTACGAGGTAAGGCATTAAAAACTGTAATGTAAAATCATTTATCAATTATTATTCTTTATAAAGAAAAAAACCTGAAAATTTAAGAAGTTGTTCTTTGTTTGTGATTTGCAGGCTTTGGATTGAAGGCAGCCTGGTTCGCATGACGATAGTTCCTCTTAGATTGTTAAAAGATATTTGTGTCAATAAAAAATGTACATTTTTTTTTATATACATAATACTATGTAACTTATCGTAGTAATCTAATGCATTTTATGAAAAATAAATATATCAGCATAAACATCTAAATTTTATTTTTCTTTTAATTGACTGCATATTACTTCAACTGACAATGAAATACTTAGATCTTGACAAAGAGATCGAATCGTAGATATACGTAAATAATAATTCTCGATGCTATCTACTTGATTAATCGCGTTAGCATAGCTCACATATTATCCATTTTATGAATAAGAATTACTAAGGTAGAATTAAGTGAGTAACGTAGAAATAATTCTAAGGTATAGATATAATTGTAAGGTAAAAATAATTCTAAGGTAGATATATAATTATTATTTTATAGTCTCAGTTTTTAAGAAAAATTTATAATGTTAAAGGGAGGCTACACGCAAATTTTTTCTTTTCAGAATATTCGTGTTATTCCTCTCTAGCATTCTCTCGTTTTTTATTCAATTCTTAAGTGTAGTTTTGACGATAGAATTAAAAACGTGTCGTTGATTCATGTTTCGTACATGGATTACAAGTAAATCATGCCAATTTTAAATGTGAATATCTCGGCTTAGGGATGGTAAATTTCATTTAAATTACACAGATGTTTAGATAACATATCTAATAATGTGTACGCCAAGTTTTAACAAATTCTTGAAAAAACGATTCTGCGGAGGTACCACCTTAATATCGTTGATATTAATATATGTTTAGTTTTTTTATTTATAATATTTATAATTAATGCTAAAGGTAAATTTTCATTGCATATCGCTTAGGAGACTGCTATGACGTAATCCCTTTTGGATTCTGATGATCCCGTTAATGTAATGTTTTGCTTGATTTCAGTTTCTAATAAAATGGCTGCAAAATTATTCGTTTTGTCGTGAATTTGTGAGGTAGAAGAATTAAATATATTATAATATATAATTGGATCCAGAAATTACTTTCTTTGCAATCATAAAAAATATATTTTTGTGAAAAAAAGAAAATAAATCAATCGTAACCTTGATTTGAGACAATGTTAAAAAGTAATATATTTATGTATATAAAGAAATATGTAGAGATATGCATTTTAAGAATTTTTGTATTAATGTTTTTGTGGAAAGTTTTATAAGCAAAATTTTTTGCATATAAATATCTAGAATAATTTTTTAAGTAACATTTTAATCAAATTTATATCATAATGTCGCGCAGATAGATACATGCAGCACCGATAAAACACAATTCTTTGTCTCTCTTTCATATTTTAGACATTTATAGATTTGTTAAATATAAAAAATCTATAAATGTCTAAAATAAAAGATAAAATAAAATGTCTAAAATCAGATCCAGTAAAAAATTTGTTACACTTAAGAAAGTGTTACAAATTTTTTACTGGATCTGATTTGGAATATCAAATTCAGCACATTGTGGTATTTTTGGAAGTAAATTTACTACTTACAATCCGTTACAAATAATAAAATATTGTCACAATCGGTAAGTATAAGTAAAACAAAACTCTTAATTTTTTTAAATGTACAGATAATAAAAGCTATTTAATATACAGATATTAGGAATTATAGAGGCAAGTAATTAATATACACATTATGGTATAATATTTTTAGATATAAAATTCAAAATAAATATCAATCTCTTCTGCATTGTATTAGTTAACAGCTGAGAGAGTAAACTGTCGGTGACGAACGTCCCTTCCTATTGTCTAACAACAGTAAACTAGTTAAAAAACAAAGAAATTTGTCTACATCAACGTACGTTAAATAAAAATTTCAATTTTTTTAGTATAATACATACGCAAGTGCCATAGTTGTTTTATATTATCTTTAATTTCTTTGTTAAGATTATTAAATCGCTTCTTACTTTTTAATCAACAAATGGCCTCTTACTTTTTACCGTTTTTACCGTTATAATACATGAAATGCTCATCTTACTTTTTAACGTTATAATACATAAAATTATATTTACTACTTTACACTTATACAGGGTGAGTCATTTTAATCGACGCAGGCAAATATATCGAAAAATATGGAAGATACGGAAAAATGTTTCAGACAAGAGTTGTAGGTATGCCGATCGTATTACATAATTGGCACTGTTCCAGCGGTTCTTCGCATAATCGATCATCATTCCTGATTTGTGACGGAGAAAACCCTCCGCTCAATATGTACAAATCGCAGGAATAATGTCACCTGTTGATCCCAGCTTTTTCACTGATCTTTGTTTCGATCTTGTCATATAAAGTATAAATGATACCCAATAAGTAACGCGGAGAACTTTCCGCCGCCTCTGAGGTCCGTCGCCCGTCGGCAGATCGCGGATTCGCAAATCGATGACACGGCGTGTTATCTGTTTTTTCATTTTACACAATACAATATCCGAATATCGAGAAATGACCACGTCAGGCAGCGTATATCAACGTTTTTCTTAAGCCGCAATTTTTCGCGGTTCGTTGCTTAAACTATATTTTCTCTTTCCGCCGCGAGTAGCCAGCATAATAAATCATTGGTCGAAAATGATAAGACTTTTATCTGACCAGGGCGTTATGGCGTATATGAGTATACGTTCCGTAGCGGAAGGTGCGTCATGGAGGGGACGGCAGGACGGGTATAGTGGATATGGTACTGTGGTACATACCATACGTGAGATTTTTGGTATATGGTGTAACCATACGTGAATTTTAGGTTGACATTTTTTTAAATAAAATATTTAAAAAAAAAAGAAAAAATTTTTTACAAATAAATTTTCAACAAAATTGCGCTTCTTGCTCTGTATATATACAGGGTGTTTCTAAAAGTATGTCGGAGATTTTAAGGGTGTATTCTCATCATCATCATCAATGGCGCCACAGCCCAGATCGGGCCTTGGCCTCCTCTTAGAGGTTTCATAATCGCTTTAAATTCAGATGTGCGGGTGATTAGCCCACAGCACCCTGGCATGGTGGATATTGCCATATAATATTTGGACCAACGGTTTAACGTCTCTTCCGAAAGACGGAGCCCAGTTTTTCCCATTTGAGAATTTTTCAGGGGGCTATAACTCGGAGGGAAAGCATTCTTAGACCCATGTTTATAGGAACTTCTTTTCTTATTTTGACCCCTAGAATACGCTCTTAAAATCTCCGACATACTTTTAGAAACACCCTGTATACATGCTTTATCTATCGATACTCGATAAATCGAGGGTCGAATTCAGTTGGTATCATTGATCTGCCTGCTTATTCGACAGTTTTGAGCAGAGGGATCTAAACTCTACATATTGTTGTACGTTGTATATATAAAATCTAAAGCTCTAAAGGTACAATTTCATGACAATTCTACATGTTATTACGACATGACAAAGAATTAAGCTGGATTTGGATGAGTTGATTGATGAATTTATCTCGAAGAATTCTAAACGTACTGTAACGTTTGCACTTTTGCACTAATTTCAAATATTAAATATTTAATATATCTTTATAAGGAGATTAAGTATTTTACCTTGTCTGTTTAATTTGAAACATTAAATATATTTAAAAAATATAATATATAATAATATATATATAAATGCAATTTAAAAATATTTAAAAAGTTTGCATAAATAAAATTGTTATTTCTACCATGTTTACGGCAAAAAAAAATTGAAACTCGTTTGCCTACTCCTCTCCCCCCCCCCCACCCCCTCCTTTAGACCGCTACCACGTGGGAATTATTTGTTCTGCCGCCCTTGCATGGAGCCGCTGGCAGTCACCTGGATATGCCTCACGTTCGCACCTGAGCACAGATCTCGATTCCACAATGACGACTTTTATCTGCATCTCCTTCATTCTCTGCACGCTCGCCGGCTACGCCTTCTCTCAGCAGGATTGTGAGTGTACCCGAATTACGCGAATTATCGCCTGATTACCGCGTGATTCCCGACATGAGGCTCGACGCAAGTCAGTTGTGTTGTGTTTTGTGTTACGTCCCACGTGGAAAAAGAGTTTGAGAGATTTAGCTATATATTCTAATATAGATTCTTCTTTTCAACCTTCTTTTAGATGTTCTAAAAAATGAGAATGCCCCTTAGATATTCTCGGATTCAGGAAAATTCTAGATCTATATCATTTAGATATTTCTTATATATTTGAGATAAGTCCCAATTTTTCAAACAGTCTTCGAATTTTAACTTTAGAAAACGTTAGTCTCAGGTCCGAATTAATAGTCTGTCTTTGTCTCGCGTATGGTAAAACGTTATACGCGAGACAAAGATAGACTGATCTTGACAACTGAGAAACGTCTATTAATTCGGACCTTAGATATTTTTAGATATTTCTTATATGATTTTTATATTTTTATAATCTAAAAAAGGCCGTGGCCGGTTTTCCTATGGTAGGATGCCCTCAGCGATATCGGGCTGATTTTCACACAGAAGGTACCTCATGACCTAACACTAAATTACCCGTCATGCCAGCTTTTAGAACCACGTGGTTCCGAAGCTATAACGTCAAGCTCAAAAATAAAAAATAATTTTTTTCTCAGAAACGGAAAAAGCTATGATCTTAAAAAAAATATGGAAAGTAGGATACCTTAGGAAGGTTCAAACAAGTATGGTTTAATTTGGATAGTAGTGGTTAATATGGAAAGTAGGATACCTTAGGAAGGTTCAAACAAATATGGTTTAATTTGATTCTGAAACCTATAAGGTATCCGAAAAAATTATTTTAATTTTTGAGAAGCAATTTTTTTAACACTGTATAAATACCACCATCATATTTTACATGCAACATCACTACCTATCTATGTATAACATATATTTTACTTGAGATGATCATGGCGGTACAACATGGTTAAAAACGCAAAGAAACTAAAAATATTCCTATTTTACCACTGTATTTGAAACCGTCAAGTATAAAATAGGAATATTTTTGGTTTTTTTTGTGTTTTTAACCATGTTGTACCGCCATGATCATCTCAAGTAAAATATATATTATACATAGATATAGGTAGTGCTGTTGCATGTAAAATATGATGGTGGTACCTCTACAGTGTTAAATAAATTGCTTTTCAAAAATTAAATAATTTTTTCGGATACCTTATAGGTGTCGGAATCAAATTAAACCATATATTTGTTTGAATCTTCCTAAGGTATCCTACTTTCCATATATTTCTTAAGATCGTAATAGCTTTTCCCGTTCCGGAGAAAAAAATTCTTTTTTATTTTTGAGCTTGACGTCATAGCTCCAAAACCACGTGGTTCTAAAAGCCACGGCACACAAAAAAACCTAAGCAGTAAAACATAGGCAGTAAGCGAATAAGCCAATCACAGTCCAGAACTTAAGACATAACTTAAGCGCTAGCAAATCCAAACTGTTAATTTCCTTACTGCCTACGTTCTGTTGCTTAAGTTTTTCTGTGTGCCACGGCCCTAAAAGCTGGCATAATGGGTAATTTAATGTTAGGTCATGAGGTACTTTATGTGTGAAAATCAGCCCGATATCGCTGGGGGCATCCTACCATAGGAAAACCGACCACGGCCTTTAATCTTATATCTTAAATTGTTGCATTTAGATTTATTTAATTGGAGTCGAGCATTATCGAGGCATTTATTGCTGATAGCAAAAATTACGTTAGAAATTAGATTAATTTCCAGACGGCAATTCATATCGCTATTTTATTTGTAATTGTCTTTTCGACGATTAATCGACTATTAGCCACAATTAAAACATTTTTGCTGGTTTTAGCGGAGCGCATTGTCGCGTTTGTTGGCGAGAAATGCAAGAGAGACATCGATTGCATCGAGAATGCATTCTGTCCGTTGCAAGATGTCTGTCTATGCAATCAGTTTTATTCGCCGAGCCTCGATAATTCGAAGTGCATTACCAGTAAGTTCGCTATCGATTATTTCCAAAGTGAAAGATAATCGGGATCGCAATATGTTACGCGAATGCGACTTGACCAGCTACTGAGAAGCGCAGTTTTGGTCAAATCAACAAATGCGAAGAGTTGCCGAATATAATTTTGCATACATAATTTATTATAGATATTTATAATTTTTTAATTTCCCATCGTTTGTGTTATTCCGCGCAATCGATTTGATTCTTGATCGTTCGGTTACGTTAGGCAAACCGCGTTACAAATCCATGCAATTGTACATTTATATCTACTTGTTACATTTTCCTTGCCTTTATAAAACATAAAAGATTAAGATAAAATTATTTTCGGATAATAAGAATTCTTGCGTGCGTTTTATATAGCTGTTGGGCAGTATTGCTTGGACAACGTACCGTGTCGAGGCATAGCGAACGGCGAATGCAAGCGAAATTTACACCAGAACATGTGCTGGTGCAAAGCTGACTTCTTCCTTGACATCAATAATGCTTCAAATTGCATTAGCGGTAAGTAAAAATCGCGAGTCTCGTCTCGTCGTATTGAAATACAGAGAAAAGTTGCGGAAGGCATCAAATGTTACGCCCTGTCTTCGTCCTCGACAAGTGGTTGAAAGAAGAAATGTTGCAGGACGCCCCGTTAAAATCGGCGATCCCTGCCAAGCGAACACCGACGTGTGCCAGAAAAGTATCAAGTATGGGTTATGCATCAACGAGAGGTGTCAGTGCATCACGGGATATCATTTCGTAAACGAGATCGGGAAATGCCTGCAGAATCGAGGTAGGCACTACGCACTTGTATTTTTCTTTTTTTCGCGCTAGAAGAAAAACTTCAAAAAGTTGAATTATGAAGACCACGAGAAAGCGGAAAGACTTAATGGATAAGATTTATATACGAGCCTCTCTTTAAGCTATTAGCTATACCGATCAATTAGAATTTTAATAAATTTACGCGATTTAAATAGTTCGTAGTTTTATCGAATTTTTACTTTCTGCTTTGTAGATTTGATAAATTTGGTTTTCTGAAAGAATCGTGTCTCAATTTCCAATTCTACTTTATTTTTTTACAGCTTTATACTACGATTGCTTTCACGACTACGAGTGCTACGAGAACGATAAGTATGCGGACACAATGGAGTGTAAGAATTACCAGTGCGCGTGTAAGGAAGGAGTGCGATGCAAAGGTTAATTACGTTTAATTGCGCCGTCACAAACTAATTCAGTCCAACTCTCAAACAAGTTGCTTGAGTTTTTACCTCTTTCTTTTTTTTGCAGGCTCGCTGATGACGTCCGGCGGGTCACTCGTGGCAATCGCACTCTTCCTACAACGAATCGCTCGCTAGTAAATTAATGCATAAAAAATCCAGTTTTAATCAATTTAGCAATGATTCAAACGCAAAATTGAGACAAGTCAGTGTGTCATGTAAATTACACTTTTTTGATAATTTAGTAACAATTATTTGTATGTCATTTTTATATATGTACTTTTAATTAATGGCTTCAAATATAATAATTTTTAGAAATAACAGATGTAATAAAGTTTCACAAAAATTCTGTGGCTGCTATTGAAATAAGAACGCGTTATGTAAATAAAGAAAGAATATTTCCATTTTTGTTTATTTGCCACAATGCATAGATCAATTTTTTCCTGTTTCTCCGTAATTTTAAATAGGCATTTTGAACACGCATTTAATTTTATCTATAAATTTATCTATTTCTTTTATTTTTATTTATCGATAATACCATTAAAAGTATTTATAGAAAAAGAAAGAAGATCCAAATAACGATAAAAGGAAAAAACATATTATACGAAGGTTAAGCTGTGTTTTCTTGCATTTAGGGATTTATTCTTTGTAGATATTCATCGATGTTTCCATGTCAAGACACCCCATCTGTCTTTACATATACCCTTATCCTCAACTGTCTTTTATCGATAAAAGCGCGCACTTATTTCTGAGATGCTATAGTTCATGTTACATACATATACTATAGCATCTCAGAAATAAAAGCTCGCTTTCATCAATAAAAGAGTGTTGAGAATATGGGCCTTAGACGCTAGGGTAAGAACGTAAAAAGAAACAACATAATTTTGTATTTACTTATATACGTAAAAAGGCAAAAACGTTCTCTTAATTTCTTATACAGGGTGTACCAGACCTCGCGTATCAACCGTTAATGGTAGATTGCTGAGATCATTTGGAGATAAAAATCCTAATGCCAAAATGTCGATGCTGCTACAGTGTTTAAACGGGAAAAATTCAAAGTTTACTAGTGTGCTTGTCAAAATTTTACGCACTCAGGGACGTCGCATGTCAAAACAGCTCTTCCACACTTTACTCAACTTGATAGAAATATTTGAAATTATTATTCACTTTATTTCTTTGTACACTGTTCGCAAGACCGACGAATATCGGGATGACAATTTGGCAGCCTCGACATTTTGGCATTAAGTTTATTGTCTCCAAATGGTCTCAGGAATCTGCCATTAACGGGTGATACGCGAAATCTGGTACACCCTGTATAATTTATACAAAATAAAAATAATTATATGAACCTATCATACACAAACACACACAATCTCAAAAGATGTTACTTCCTCAAGTATTCGTTGCTATATGAATCGTGATTAATTTGTAATTTAATGAATTTTTTATTAAGGCCTTGGAGCACCATCAATTTGCAAGTATTTATGTGCATTTTAAACAGAGCTATTTCAAATCCTTAATTGTCTTTCATTCTTGTTTCCGCTGTTATCATATCTAAACTATTTAACAGCATGTCCGGCATCTCATCTAAACGCTACAGTATATTGCTCTAATATTAGAAAGAGAAAAAAAGAAATTGACACTAAAAAATGTAATTAAAACTAAGTAAAATACGTATACTGATTTCAATTTTTCAAAGGTATCCAATCACTTATATGAGGTATTCACAGTTATTATGACTCGATAGTCTCGATACTGTAATAAACAGATAATGTTGCCAAATAAAGATAAGTTAGTAAAGGTAAAAATTATAGAAGCGATTCTATGCCCTTGTATGAGTGATGCCAGTTTAGATGTACAGTTCTATTATCGCAAGTCATTTGAGAAGGCTATAACTTTTCTAAGATGGATATTGCAGGTTCCACTAAAGATCCATATTCATTCGCAAAACCAGGTATTTCAGTTATTCAATTAACCACATAAGCATAACATATAAAATTATAATTTATTTTTTTAAGGAACATAGAATGAAAAATGTATATAAAATCTATTTATTGTAGATTTAGATGTTCGACAGGCGACACTGTCGCACACTTTAAAACCATTAGTAATTAACAATGCTCAAAATTATATTGTTTTTTTACGTCTTTAATTAACTGATCTTCATATTCTGCACATTTTCTTAAGTGAAAAAAATATATTTACCATAAAAGTCTAAAAATTATTTGTATTTCACAAATATTACCACACGTAATTACTATAATAGTTTTAATTACTACAATACCATTTTTTGTCATAAACTTACTCATATTACATTGCATATATCGTTACTTATTACTTATATTTTTTACTTTTTGTATTTTTTTAATTATTAGAACATGCGCGTGTAACCCATACTCACTTAAAATTGAATGTGGATTTTAAAAGAAAAGTTCTTGAAGGGAAAGTGATTTTGACTATAACAAGTAAAACTTCAAGTAGAACTTCAAATAACGAGATAGTGAGTGGACATTTTGTTTTATATTCTACAAAACATTTGATTATAATTAAGTTATTAATATGTAATACAACTAATCAGATTTTAGATAACTATAAACTTAACATAATAAACGTCACGAATTTTTCTACTGGTGTAATTTTACATTATAACATTGGACGTCATTCTTATAATATTGGATCTGCATTTATCATACAGTTACCAAGAGTTCGAGAAAATGACGTAGAGTAAATATAAGACAATTTTAGAAAGATACAATTACCAAAGTTTATTAATGTAAGAATTCAATATATCCATAATACAATACTTTCAGATGCAGAATTCAAATTGAATATGAGACAAGTCCAAACTCCCCTTCATTACATTGGCTAACACCGCAGCAAACTGCTGATGGTTCACATCCCTTCCTGTTATCTTACAACAGGGTAAATTGCATATGCAAAGATGTTTTTCTGCATAGATGATATAAAAATCTTTATTTTTTCAGCTAATGTACGCTAGATCTATGTTTCCCTGCCAGGATACACCATCTGTCAAATTTACATACACTGCTCAGGTAAGAATTTAAACACAGGTAATATTTGTATGTATTTATTTATTTACATAAAAACACGTACAATTGATTATTATTAATATTTTTAATGAAAGTAATAAAAATTTGCGAAGAAATTAATTGCGTTAGTGAAAAAACACTAATTGTTTTTAAATATGAATGTCTATGTTTTCTTATAAAGTGCTTTAATTAAATTAAAGTAAATAATATTAACTTTCATTGTGGCGTATATTTCATATTTTTTAGATTTCAGTGCCAATAAATTTTACAGTCCTAATGTCCGCACTTTCGACAAATGAATTGACATATAATAAGAACTTAGGGACAGTCATATATCAATTTGATCAACCACTTCCGGTACCATCTTATACGGTGATTATGGCTGTGGGTTTGCTAGAGCAAAAAGAACTTACAATCAGTGGAAGAAGCAAGGTATTTGCCGAAAAGAGATTTATTGGTGAAAGTTACAATACATTTTGTTTGGACACGATTGAGAGCATGCTGCAGATTGCTGAAAAGTTTTGTGGACCTTATGTATGGGGTAAAATGTTTATTAAATTTGTTGATATTAGTTTACTATAAAAATTTATGTATACAGCGTGGGGCATTTAAAGTGTTACAAGCTGTTATCTCTGAAAGTATGCATTACACCAAAAAACGTCTCATTGTTAGATAATAGTTGAAGAGTTGCAAGGGGCACATAAGATAGCAATATTTGTTTGACCTTGGGTGTAAGCGTCAAAATTATGTAAAGATCACTTTTAATTTTTTAAATAGAAACCTCCATTTCATTTAAAAAATCAAAAGTAAACCCTCACATAATTTTGATTTTTTTTAATACTTAGATACATGAACGCTTTAAGGAGATGTATACATAAGTATTTAAAAAAGCTGGGGTAATATTGTAACAGCATATATCTATATTTTTGAGACGAAATTAAGTCAAAAAGTTCTGTACCACTTTTCCCTCCAACAAACAATTGTCGAGATATCGTAAGCTAAATATTGAAAAAGTTATCAAATTTTCTCTGAATATCTCAAAAAGTATTGGGAAAATAAAAAATATTTTAGGCAAAAGTTGTTTAAATTAATTACTAGAAAAGGATAATACAATAAAAAATGGGGGTTTTTATTTAAAAACTTAAAAGTGATCTTCATATAATCTTGACGCTTATATTCACGGTCAAAAAAATATAACTATTTTATGTGCCCCTCGCAACTCCTCAACTTTTGTCTAACAATGAGACATTTTTTGGTGTGATGACATACTTTCAGAGATAACAGCTTGTAACACTTTAAATTCCACACAGTGTATAATGACATTTACCATTGTGGATTATCACTACTCAAATCCCTTCCTCTATTAACTGTAAATATTTTTTATCATAAAATGATATTACTTATAGGTAGATACGATGTATGTGTGCTACCACCAAGTGTCGCCCATTTCCAAATAGAATGTCCATGCGTGGCATTTATTTCGCCAACTCTACTTCGCGGAGATCGTTCTTGTATCAGTTATACACTTAGTCGAAACATCTCACAGAGCTGGGCAGGAAATTTAGTTACGTGTGCGAATTATAACAATTTGTGGTTGAATAAGAGCTTCAGCATTTTTATTTCAAGGAAAATTACAAGCAAAATGTCGTATTATAAAGAAGAAATGGATCTTTATCTCAGAAATGTAGGAGCATTAAAGCTGAATAATATGGTAAAGTATTAAGTTTGAATAGATAGAAGAAATGGAGTGATAATGTTACCAGATAACAACATTTGATATTGTACACACACATTTTTGCACTCCTACTGTGTATCATCTTCTGAAATTGTATATTATAGATAAAAAAATGTGAGAATAATCACTTGCTAAAACGCTTATTACCCAATTTGTTACCCACGGGTTTGTTACTTCATGACATTGATTATGTTCCTTTCGAATTGGGATATGTACTTTTATATCATCTAGAGGATGCGTTAGGATCCTCAGAATTCGAATTATTTCTTCAATCTTATTTTTGTGAATTTGCATACAAAAGTATAAACACTAACGATTGGAAGAACTGCTTGTATCGATATTTTTCTAACGAAAAGAAGGTATAACATATTTTTTATATAAATAAACTACAGATTTATAAGTGTTAATTTTTTTTAGCATTATTAATAAAAACAATAACTTCTATGTTGTTTTTAGATGTTAGATAATGTTGTATGGTGGTCGTGGTTCAATGTTGCACCTTCTCAATCTATTGCGACGGTAACGACCGCATGGATCACAGAGATTGACGAGTTGAAGAAAGCATGGCTCCAATGGAACGAAGATTTTGATATACCTTCTATCATAAAGGAACGAAGGGACCTTTGTTACATTCGGAAAAAATTATTATTACGCGATCTATATATTTCTCATACAGATCTGACTGACAAAAAACTAAAATCTATTTCAGATTTTTATAATTTTGATAATGACAATGGAAAATTACGGTAAGCACACATGCGTACCTTTATTCAGATTAATTTACAATTGTATAACGTAAAATGAATGTATTTCGCAGGTTACAGTGGCTGCTATTATGCATTAAAGCTAGATGGTCGCAAAAAATTGAGGCAGCTTTGACCTTTGCTATTGAATTTTGTTCGCCGATTATTGCACGTCCTATATTTCGAAATTTGTACGAATGGGAAGAAAGACGTCTAATGGCAACCAAAATGTACATTCGTTATAAAGGAAGAATGTTTTATGAAACCCAGTGGCGTTTAGACAAAATTTTCCACTTAAATTGACATTTATCTCGTTAAGAAACAACTTAATTTTCTGTTTTACGGGGTAAAACATTAAAAACTATAATGTAAAATAATTTATTCTTTATAGAGAAAGAAACCTGAAAATTTAAGAAGTGGTTTTTTTGTCTGTAATTTGCAGAAACACAGACTTTGGATTGAAGGCAGCTTGGTTCGCATGACGATAGTTCTTCTTAGATCGATAAAAGATATTTGTGTCAATAAAAAATGTGCATATCTTTTACATACATAATACTATGTAACTTATCGTAGTAATCTAATGCATTTTATAAAAAATAAATATATCAGCCTCATATCTAAAATTTTTTTTTATTGACTGCATATTACTTCAACTGACAATGAAATACTTAGATCTTGACAAAGAGATCGAATCGTAGATATACGTAAATAATAATTATCGATGCTATCTACTTGATTAATCGTGTTAGCATAGCTCGCATTTTATCCATTTTATGAATGAAAATTATTAATTGTAAGGTAGAATTAAGTGAGTAACGTAGAAATAATTCTAAGGTAGATATAATTATTATTTTATAGTCTCAGTTTTTAAGAGAAATTCATAATGTTAATATCAATCGTTTATCGTTGATATTAATATGTTTAGATTTTTTTATTTATAATATTTATAATTAAAGCTAAAAAGTTACTTTTTATTGCGCATCGCTTAGGAGACTGCTATGACGTAATTCCTTATAAATTTTGATAATCCTATTAATTTTTAACGTTTGCTAGACTTCAGTTTCTAATAAATTTATTTATTTTGACGTGAATTTGTGAGCTAGTTAAATTAAATAAATTATAACATATAATTAAATCTAGAAATCACTTTTCTTTGCAACCATAAAGTTATATTTAATATAATTTGTGAAAAAAGCATAGAAAATGAATCAATCAAAATCTTGACTTGAGACAATGCTAATGAGTAATATATTTATGTATATTATATAAAGAAGTATATAGATATGCATTTTAAAAAATTATATATTAATGTTTTTGTAGAAAAAGTTATAAGCAAATTTTTTACATATACTTAAGTACTTTATCATCAAGATACACTTTTTAAGTAATGTTTTAATCCAATTTATGCTATAATGTCGCGCAGATACATGCAGCATTGGTCAAACACAATTCTTTGTCTCCTTTTCATCACATTTTAGACATTTATAGATTTGTTATATTAAGTGTACCAAGTTTTTTACTGGATCTGATTTAGAATACCAAATTGAGCACATTGTGATATTTTTGTAGATAAATTTACTATTTACAATTAGTTACAAATAATAGAATATTGTCACAATCGGTAAATATAAAGTATAAGTACAAAACAAAACTCTAAATTTTTTTAATGTACAGATATTAAAAGCTATTTGATATACAGATGATATTATGCGGGATCTACAATGCGAGTCGTAACTCGTAAGTCGTAAGAAATTGATCAATCACAGTCGATTATTCTTCTCAAATTCGACTGTAATTGGTCAATTTTTCACGATGTACGACTTACGACTCGCATTTTGTATTCATTTGTATACAAAGGCGAAAACGTTCTCTTAATTTCTTATATAATTTATACAAAATAAAATTTATTATATGAACCTATATCAAACAATCTCAAAAGACGTTACTCTTTCAAGTATCCGTCGCTATATGAATCGTGATTAATTCATAATTTAATGAATTTCTTATTGAGGCATTGGAACACCATCAATTACCAAGTATTTGTTTATTCTAAACAGAGCTATTTCAAATTCTTAATTGTATATCTTTCTCAAAGCTCTTTCCACATTATATGTCAATTTTGAGAGTGCTTTCTCTTTTTATTTTAATTGTATTTTATTTTTATTTCCGCTAATATTATATCTATTATTCAACAGCATGTCCGGCATCTCATAAACGCTGCAGTATATTGCTCTAATAATAGAAAAAAAAGAAATTTACACTAAAAAATGTAATTAGAACTAAATAAAATACGTATACTGATTTTGATTTTTCAAATGTATTCAACCACTTATAAGATATTCACTGTTATTTTAACTCGACTAATAAACAGATGATGTTGCCAAACAAAGATAAGTTAGTAAAGATAAAAGTTAGAAGTGATTCTGTGCCCTTGTATGAGTGAGACCAGTTTAGATGTACAGTTCTATTATCGCAAGTCATTTGAGAAGGCTATAATTCTTCTAATATGAATATTGCAGGATCTACTAAAGATCCACATTCCTTTGCAAGACCAGGTATTTCAGTTATTTAATTAATTACATAAGCACAACATATAATATTATAACATGTTTCTTTTTAAGGAACATAGAATGAAAAAATGTATATAAAATCCATTTAGATTTAGATGTTCGACAGTATCGCACACATTAAAACCTTTATTAGTAATTAACAATTTTCAAAATTAGATTTTTCTATTTCACGATTTTAATTAACTGACTTTCATATTCTACAAATCAAATAAATAAAATATATTTAGCCTAAAAGTCTGAAAATTATTTCAATTTAACAAATATTACGACACGTAATTACTATAATAGTTTTAATTAACTACGTACCATTTTTTTCATGAACTTACTCATTACATTCATATATTGTTACTTATTATTTATATTCTCTAGTTTTTGTACTTTTTTTTCAAATTATTAGAACTTGCGCGTGTAACCCATATCCACTTAAAATTGAATGTGGATTTTAATCGAAAAGTTCTTCAAGGAAAAGCAATTTTGACTACAATAAGCAAACCTTCAATTAACGAATTAGTGAGTGGACATTTCCTTCTATATCCCACAAAACTTTCGATTATTAATATGTAATGCATTCAATCAGATTTTAGATAACTATAAACTTAACATAATGAACGTTACGAATTTTTTTACTGGTTCATTTTTACGTTATAACATTGGACGTCATTTTTATAATATTGGATCTGCATTAATCATACAGTTACCAAGAGTTCGACAAAATGACTTAGAGTAAATATAAGACATTTTTAGACAGATACAATTACTAAAATTTATTAATGTAAAAATTCAATAGATACCCATAATGGCCATAATACAATACTTTCAGGTGCAGAATTCAAATTGAATATGAAACAAGTCCATACTCCCCTTCATTACATTGGCTAACACCGCAGCAAACTTCTGATCGATTACATCCCTTCCTATTGTCTTACAACAGGGTAAACTGCATAAAGAAAGATATTTTTCTGTATAGATAATATAAAAATCTTTATTTTTTCAGCTAATATACGCTAGATCTATGTTTCCCTGCCAGGATACACCATCTGTCAAATTTACATACACTGCTAAGGTAAGAATTTAAACACAGGTAATATTTATATACATTTATTTACTTACATGAAAACACACACAATTGATTACTATTAATATTAATAATAAAAGTAGAGAAAATTTGCGATGAAATTGATTGTGTTAATAAAAGAAAGCTATAATTGTTTTTAAACATGAATGTCTATATATTTTCTTATAAAGTGTTTTAATTAAATTAAAGTAAAATATATTAACTTTTATTGTGGCGTATATTTCATATTTCTTAGATTTCAGTGCCAATAAACTTTACAGTCCTAATGTCCGCACTTTTGAAAGATAAATTGACATATAATAAGAACTTAGGGACAGTCATATATCAATTTGCTCAAATACAACCGGTACCATCTTATACGGTTATTATGGCTGTGGGTTTACTAGATCAAAAATCACTTAGTAGAAGAAGCAATATATTTGCCGAAACCAAATTTATTGATGAAAGTTACAATACATTTTGTTCAAACACGATTGAGAGCATGTTGCAGATTGCTGAAAAGTTTTGTGGACCTTATGTATGGGGTAAAATATCTACTAAATTTGTTGATATTAGTTTACTATAAAAATTTATATATACAGCGTGGGGCATTTAAAGTGTTACAAGATGTTATCTCTGAAATAGATGTATACTTGTGTATACATCTCCTTAAAGCGTTCATGTACCTATATGTATATAAGAATTTAAAAAAATCAAAATTATGTAAAGATTACTTTTAATTTTTTGGAATAAGGATTTCTATTTAAAAAATTAAAAGTAATTTTTACATAATTTTGAAGCCTACATCCAAGGCCAAACGAATATTACTATGTTATGTGCCCTTTGAAACTCTTCAACTATTATCTAACAAAGATATTTTTTGGTGTGATGCATACTTTCAGAGATAACATCTTGCAACACTTTAAACGCGATACCCTGTATAATGATGTTTACCATTGTGGATTATCAATACTCCCCAGACAGCACACATATGTCTAAAAGACATATCTCATAAAGACATCTTTAAGACATCTCTTAGATATACGTCGTTTTAAAGACATCTTAGAGACGTCTTTATAATGTCTTTTAGATGCGTGCTGTGTGTCTGTGTGTCTAGGTTCCTTCTTTTATTAACTGTAATTATTTTTTGTTATTATGTATAAAATGATATCACTATAGGTAGATACGATGTATGTGTGCTACCACCAAGTGTCGCCCATTTTGAAATAGAATGTCCATGCGTAGCATTTATTTCGCCGGCTCTTCTTCGCGGAGATCGTACTTGTATCAATTATTCACTCAGTCGAAACATCTCACAGAGCTGGGCAGGAAATTTAGTCACGTGTGCGAATTATAACAATTTGTGGTTGAATAAGAGCTTCAGCATTTTTATTTCAAGGAAAATTACGAGCAAAATGTCGTATTATACAGAAGAAATGGATCTTTGTCTCAGAAATGTAGGAGCATTCAATTTGAATAATATGGTAAAGTATTAAGTTTGAATAGATAGAAGAAATGGAGTGATAATGTTACCAGATAACAACATTTGGTATTGTAGACACACATTTTTGCACTCCTACTGTATCATCCTCTGAAATTGTATATTATAGATAAAAAAATGTGAGAATACTCACTTGCTAAAACGCTTATTACCCAATTTGTTACCCACGGGTTTGTTACCTCATGACGCTATTGATTATGTTCCTTACGAAGTGGGATGTATACTCTTATATTATCTAGAGGATGTTTTAGGATCCTCAGAATTCGAATCATTTCTTCAATCTTATTTTTGTGAATTTGCATACAAAAGTATAAACACTAACGATTGGAAGAACTATTTGTGTCGATATTTTCCTGACGAAAAAAAGGTACAACCTATTTTTTATATAATATAAATAAACTACAGTTTTATCAGTATTAATATTTTTAGTGTTATATAGAAACAATGACTTCTATATTGTTTTTAGATGTTAGATAGATTTGTATGGTGGTCGTGGTTCAATGTTGTACCTTCTCGACCTACCGTGACGGTAAGGACCGCATGGATAACAGAGAGTTACAAGTTGACAAAAGCATGGCTTCAATGGAACGAAAATTCTAATATACCTTCTATCATAATGGAACGAAGGAACCTTTGTTATATTCAAAAAGGATTATTATTACGCAACCTATGTACTTTTCATACAGTTCTGACCGACAAAACACTAAAATTTATTTCACATTTTTATATGTTTGATAATGATAATGGAAAAATACGGTAAATATATATACATATGTGTATTCAGATTGATTTACAATTGCGTAACGTAAAACGGATGTATTTTGCAGGTTACTGTGGCTGCTATTGTGCATTAAAGCTCGATGGTCAGAGAAAGTTAAAGCAGCTTTGAACTTTGCCCTTGAATTTTGTTCGCCGGACATTGCATGTCCTATATTTCAACATTTGATTGAATGGGATGACAAAATCATTTATCAACGAGCGATCAAAACGTATATTTATCATAAAGAAAAGATGTTGTATGAAACCCGGAGAAAGATAGACCTAATTCTAAACCTGAATTGATATTTATCTCAATAAGAAATAACTTAGTTTTCCTTAATTATTACGCAATAAGACATTAAGATCTGTAATAGGTATAGAACGGTTTATTTTTTATAAGGAAGGGAACGCTTAAAAGATGCTGAACTGTTTATGGAACAAATATGGTGGATATATATTTTTACACTACGCATTTTTTTGTAAGATAATTGCGTTAAGAAATTTATGAATAAGTTATTTATATTGTCTGTGATTTGCAGAGTTAGGTTTTAGATTGAAGGCAGCTTGATTTGCATGACAATAGTTCCTGTTGGATCTTTAAAAGATACGTAAATTTTTGAAAATATGAAATATAGGTATTATTTATATACAGAATAACATGTAATTTATCATAGTGTGTAATTTATTTTATAATACATTAACATATCAGCATAAACTTCTTAATTTTATTTTCCTTACAATGGACTGCGTATATACTTCAATTAACAATGAAATATCAGTACTTGACAAAGAGATCGAATCGTAAATATACGTAAATGAATTCTCGGTGTTACCTACTTGATTAATCACATTAGCATAGCTTGCATTTTGAAGTAGCAAGATAAAATAGATAAATAAACAAAGCAATTTTTCTACATTTTCATACGTACGTAACAAAACTTCAATGTTGTACAAAAACTTCAATTTGATTAGTCAGAGACTTATTTCCATACCAGGATAAACATCTGTCAAATCTGTGTATATTGCAACGATAAGAAATTAAACATAGCAGGCATTTATATGCATTATGTACTACATACTTATTTCTTCATATAAACGTGATATAAGCTTGATATTATTGATATTGTTTGTAAAAGTAATAAAAAGTTTGGAAAGAAATTATTATATGTTAATAAAAAAATTTTTAAGTATATGCTTGTAAATATATATACATCTGTATCATCTTATAAAACTGCGATAATGAAATAAAATAAAATACTTAATTTCTATTATAACGTATGTCTTATATATTTTATTAGATTTCAGTACCAAAAAATTTTATCGTTATAATATCTGCAGTTTTAAAAAATACATTTAAAACTGAGTATAAACTTGTACATGAATTATTCGATCAAACAATATAAGTACCACCTTACGCAATGGTTATTGCTGTAGGTTCATAACAGAAAGCAAAACTTACAATTAGTTCAAGAAGCATTGTGTTTGACCTTGAAAGCAAATTTATTTCCGAAAGTACTAAGACTTTTGCGAAGATTGAAAGCATGCAGCAGATTTTCGAAGACTTGTGTGGAACTTATTTCTGGGGTAAAATATTACAACTAAATTATTTATCTAAATTTATATATGTGCATCGTATTTTATCTTTATGGATTATTTATGATTATTTTACATATATGTAGAACAATATTTTTAGATTTATTTGATATATGCTTGCTTCCGCCAAGTGTCTCACATTTCGAATGTCCGAGATTAATTTGTGTCTCCGACTTTATTTGGCGAAGATATTTCTTTAGTCAGTTTAATCGCTCGGATAATTTCTCAGAATTGGACAGAAATTTTAAAAACTCTACACATTTTAGTTGTTATAAGTCTACACATTTCAGTTGTATAAGTCTACACATTATATTATTCCTCGTTGTAGCAGGCGTAGCTCTTTACTTTTACCGAAGGTAGTATTTTTCGATTTTTTAAGAAGATAGAGTATTAATTGCCTATGACTCGATTTATTAATATATGTCGTGTAAGCAAGTTAGACAAAAATATCTGCTGATTATACCACAAATCAAATTTTAATTGATTACAGATTAATTTTATGTCTATTGCAATCCGAAGTATAATTTTTATTTTACAGGAGAAGGCAGAAATTGCCTGAGCAGCTAGTGCAGTACGAGATGATTTTGTTACAGAATATCGAGAACTACGAACAAGAAACAAAGTCTGATGTGATATCGAATTCAAAGCAAGATCTGTTAACTCCTTCTGACAGACAATCCTTATCGCGAGCAACCACTCCGGAAGTTCTACCGATCGCCATACGTAGCTAGACACACCCGACAACGAAAATAATCGAGAATCATCAAACATAGCCCATAAATTATCATGCTGCATGGTAAAATTATCATGAGCAACTATAAAGTGAGATTAAAAATATTATGCTGCATTGTAAAATTTATATAAGATATTTCACATGTTTAGCACACTACTTGGCATCTATTCTATTTAAAACAATAAAAAATCATAAGATTTTAACATATTTTGAAATTATGGAGATTTTACTATTTATTTTAGTAAATGTAATCAAATATATTTTATATTTTATTGTAGTAGATGTTAATATTTTTTATAACTTACATAAAAATCTTTTGAAATACCATGTTGTCCCACAATTACCATAATTTTCAAGATAAATTTTAAGAGAAAATTTTCTGTGTAGTAGCTGTGTAATAGTTGTTGTTGTCCCTAAAGCAAGTTTTGGCACGATATTGAAAGTTTTCAAAAAGTATCATCCCAGACTCAAATTTATTTACGAAACTGAAACAAATGCGTCACTTAATTTCCTCGATACGACGGTTATCAGAAACGGTAATACATTGATAACTAATTGGTACCGGAAACCCCTACTTTTTCTGGATGATATATAAACTTCTACTTTAACCATCCCCTAATATATAAGATAAACACCATCACAAGCTTACTTGCCCGCTCTATTTTACTTTCAGAATAAAGGATCCATAACTCTAACTAAATTAGTTAAAAAAATTTTGATTAACAATTGTTTTCCGAAACCAATTATCAATAAGCATATTACTAAAAGGTTGAATAATCTCAAAATACGCAACATTACACCACACATAACACTTCCACAGATAATAATACATTTTTTGATTTAAAGAATTGCATACCGTTACCATATATCAAAGGTCTAAGCGATAACATTTGTCATAATTTGAGGAAGTTCAATCTTCATACTCTTTTTCGCAGTCCCTAAAAAACTCAATTGTGTAATTAAACTAGGGAAGGATAGAATCAATGATCTAACTAAAACAAACTAAATTAGTATATAAGATCAATTGTAAAGATCGCAATGCTACATACATCGGGCAGACAAAAAGACATTTGTGCACACGTCTCAGAGAGCACCAGAACAATATCGGAAAACAAGCTAGTAAGCAAACATCGACTATCACATAAGCATGAATTTGACTGGCAAAAGCCAGAAATAATACATAAGGAGAAACAGATTAGAAAGAAGGAATTAGCGGAGATATTTTTTATTAAGAAATTTGACGACACTATAAATTTACAAAAAGACACAGAGACTCTTAACGCTCTTTACGAACGGATTATAAAAGAAACATATTCTCTTTTTCTTCTCTGTTTCCCCCTCTACGCCCTAACTTTTATTGTAAACGTCTATGTTTTGTTTTCCTGTTTGTCTGCTTATTATCAGTTGAAATTTTACCACCGCACGGCTCTGATACATCCTTCGACAATTTTTACGACTAACGAATATGCCGTTTTAATTTTAATTTAATATGTATTTTACTTCTTCGATCTCGACGCATAAATTATGTAAGTTTTTGATTTATACACTTATTTATGAATTTATACTTATTGTGGCGTTCTTTAACTATTGTTGTTTAGTTTTTAGATTTGGCGTAGTTTGGACATTATGTCTGACTAATTATTATTTTGTGAGTCTATGCGCTTGAAAAGGACCGAAATCTGCGGTCAAAATGTAACGTTTTTTAATTAATAAATTTGGCCAGTTAAGTCTATCACATAATACCAACGTTAATTTGTTAATTATTCACTGGCGATTTAAATTCACTGTTTGTATACTTACTAATGTTCAATCATTTCGAGGAGCTACTCATTTAAAGGAGTTGGGGAAGTTGACCACCCAAGACGGTGCCCCAGGGAGACCCCAACTCAAAAATTTCAAATAGAACCCCCTATATTGTAGTATAGGTATCGTTTGAAAATGCATAAAATATTAAAAATTTTGACGCAAACCAGAGGTCGATACATGGACCCGTTCGAGTTATTTAGGGTAAAAAATTGGCTTTTTCGAACTAAATAACTCCCGAACGAATCAATGTATCGACCTGTGGTTTGCGCCAAAGTTTTTTTTGTTTTATGCCTCTTCAAACGATATACTACTATGTAGAGGGTTCCATTTAAAATTGTTGAGTTGGGGTCTCCCTGGGACATCTTTTGGGGGGAGTCAACTTTCCCAACTCTCTTAAATGAAAAGCTCATCGAAATTTTGAGCCGTTTCCGAAATATATTATATAGGGGGTAGAGACTGACTAATTTATAGAGACCCTGTTCAATATAGATATCTTGTGGTATCGTCTTCTGACGCACCGTTTGGTAGATATTGAATCCATTATCGCGGAAGTCGATAGCAGTTGTACTTAGACTCCTGTTGTCGAGCAGGTTGAATAGTATAAAACGAATAGAAACGGACACAACACAAAATATTTTGACATACCTAAAATTTAATTCTCTTATTATTTTATCATTTAAATTGTCTTGTTGTGACTGAAGTGCAAGCAGTTGTCTTCAAATAAAGGAAAGTGATTTATTCACGCGGATTTTATTTAAATGTATAGTGCATTACACACGATAGAAAAGACTGTTGTATCAATAAATCTAACTCGGCACAAATTTTGTTGAAGTGACACAATATGAAATAACGTAATTAATTAGATATATAATATTTATTTTGTTATGTTGTTTCATTTACTTCCATTCTGATAATCGTTAATTATATAGTGTTAGAGAAGAGCATATTTTTGTTGACAATGAAAAAAGCGTCGATGGATGCGCTAATTATCTTCGCATTCTTTATCTTCGGGAGTCATATGTTGCATATTTTCGGAAAATTAACCGTATTGCGTGGATCATTATTTTCTTATAAACCCAAAATAAAATTGATATGCCTCGCAGAGGATGATGGCGGCGCTCTTGTGTGGAACTACAATTTAATCTGGAAATATATATATAATAAACCCGATTTTAGTAAGTCTTATTTATCAAAATTAAAATAAGTATTTTTACAGATTGCAGAGCAAAATACAGGTAAAAATATAAAATTAATTTTATCATTTTTACATGTGTATTAAAATTTTTTTTAAAATCTAAAATTTTTATAAAATTTAATATCTTATATAAATAGATTTGTTCATAAAACACACACACATTCAATTATATTTACATTTATCGGCAATACACTCTTAATAAACAAGCGCATTATTTTAGAGTTTTACGATTTAAATAAAGTTAGCAATAATGAAATAGATTGCGAAATGAACGCAAACGAAGGCTGCTTGGAGTCATGGATTAAAAAGAACTGGAGTCTTACAAATTTTTTTAAAACACCTATGGGTCCGGTATTCGATAAACGATGGGAAGGTAAATGCCTCGCAGTTTGACAAAAGATTGTGATATACATTTAGAATGCATTATGATGATACAAACCAAATATACTGTTATGATAGCTTCAAGTAACCTACACTTAATATTTTCAGAATTTGAACAGTATGAAACTCATCAAGATACCTATAATTATGTAAATTTTAATTTTACTACCGATGTAAAACTCTCACTTTCGGTTCGTGTATCCCGCGATGTACATATATTAATTTGTAACGGCAAAAATTATGGCAGAGATTCTTGCTATTGGATTATAATAGGAGGTTGGGGCAACACAAAGTCCGTCATACGAAAATGCGTGAAGGGAGTGCCAATACCCGGGGAATATCCTAAAGAAGGTTCGGATTGCGAGAAAAAACTAGTTTTTATCGAGGTAAATAGATATGCATTGTGCTTTTCCTGTTTAAAGCCATCGTCTTTTCACTTTACATACTATAGCGCAAAAGCTTAAATAATTAATTAACTAAGGACTATAGAGATATTAAAGTTAACGAGTAACAAGGAAAAGTGAGCTTTGAAAGTCAAATGCAGTTAGTTGTGCATAAGTTAATGTTATGTACCTAACATTTAATTGATAATTTAATATAAATTAAAAATTGTATGTTTCGGCTCTACTTTGAGCCATCTTCAGCGATGCGGTGGTAGATAAATTAATTATAATTAATCTCAAGTTTACCGACGAGCATAAGAAGAATATTTAAAAATTAAACGTATAAAATAGTGTAATATTTAAAAGAAAATACCAGAAAAATCCTACAAATATTCTTAGTCTCCAAAATGTTCAGACTGGAAATGAGAATTAGGATTAACTGCAATAAGACATGAAATCCATTCACTAAATAAAATTTATAGAATGTGAGATTGACAAGCTGAAAGACAACAAAAACTGACATAATTTTTAAGCGGCAATGGTTGACATAATCGTGTCAACAATACAAACAATTTTTAAATACTCACCTTATGCTAAATCGGCAAAAATTGTTGCAAGATATTTATATCGCATTTAAGTAAAATAACTTTATAATTAATGCAGCACACACTATTGTCTGAAAGTGCATGGAGATCATTTATTATTACATGGAACTTTGCGATGAGAAGAATAATCGTTTATGATACTGATAAGATTATTATGACTTATACAGATGAGGAAAAAAATAGCTTATACTCGTATAATAATTATTACATGTATATTAAAAGCCCCACAGCGATGTTGTATCGATTTCATATATGTGAGTACAGATTTTCAATTTTCGTTAAAATTATATTAAATTTGGTTAAATCAAGTAACGAGAAAAGAATTATATGCGAACATGTTTTTTAGATGACTTCCTGCATACGACTGTCGAGGGTGCAGTTTTAACAAGTCCCGCCTTCCAATTTAATAACAAAATGATATGCGTAGAGTTGTTAGTTGGCCTTTGCATCGAATGCGATGCTCATATAGTGTTGCGTGATTACACTAACGATAAAATATTGGTAACGGTAACAGCAAGAGGCTCATCAAGAGACGGGCATCATGATTTACCTAGCTGGCAATATGTAAAAATTAAGAGAAATATTTCAGACCTGACTGATTATAGTAGTTATAATAGGGTAAAAATTCAATTGACTGCTACACTAAATGAGCATAGCTTGAATCCGTTGTGGGCGATAGCAAACGTTCGTCAATGTCCCCGAAATGGTGAGAATCTCGTAATTTTTTATTTTCTTATTACATTCAGACTCTTCTTAAAGCTAATTACTAATTACGTACTTTTCAGGTTTGTTAAATAATTACATAAGTCTTCCAATAAATTATCTTTTTGTATGTTCAATTTGTTTCATTATTTCTTAGAAGCTTTGAGAAAGGGTATTATGGTTACTCATCAAGATTGGGACGGTTACCGCAATATTTGGCCGAATGTGACATGTCAAAAAATATTTTACAATAAACATGCTGTCGTGAATCCTTTATCACGCGTCAAACCAGATATAGACCTGGGTAAATATTAACAAATGGTATGTTGCGTAACTGAAATAAATAATGCAGTTTTATTGATTGTATCTTTAATATGGCAAGCTAGCAAAATTATTTTGAAATATATATATAATTTCTTTTAGATGACGCACACTGTCCTCAAGGAAAGATTGGACCTCAGTGTTTGTTCTCCTGTTACGATAATCTGTATGGTTTCTTTACTTGTGCAGAAACCGCAATTTGTTACGAAAATGGTTGTACGTGTTATCCGGGTTTCTTAGGAGATACATGTTCTAAACGTAAGTAATTCCTAATGCGGCCAGTATTATTTCTATTTTTATGTACAAAATATTAAAATATTTAATATTGGAACTTTCAGCTTGTGAATCGAATAGATATGGTCATGGCTGCAAAAAGACATGTGGATCATGTCTCAATAAAGGACAGTGTAATAAAGTAACTGGAGTGTGTGCTAATGGTTGTGACAATACCAGAAGAATTTACATACCGCCTTTATGTCGAACAAGTAACAATCTCTTATATCATATTTAGCATGCTTCTAATTATACTTATCAAACGAATATCTCTTATGGTTAGAGAGGAAAGTGTATAAATATATTGACCGTTTCACAGACGTAGACAAGCTCAACGCACCTAAGATTATTTCTACAAAGGAGACGACTATTTTGGCCGCTGCTCCTATAACATGGAAGGACGAATATGACGAAATATCGATTTCATATTCTTTTGTCACTAAAGTAACAATTTAATATTATTTTTATAATGTTCTTTAAAATAATAAAAAATATTGTTTGAATTAATCATTAAATTAATATTTAAATGTTTAATAATAAAAAAAAGGATAGAGATCAAATTTATAATACCTTTTTTCAGGAACAAATCAAATACGGTCAGCAATCATGGAACAAACTATTTCGAAATATGACACAACTGATAACTTATTTTGAGAATATGGAACCTGGCACTACTTATCATATCGGTATCACCTTAAATGTTTCTGGTGTGCAAATATATAGCAATTGGCAAGTAGCAGAAACTAAGTGCAATCGTGAGTTAATATTTATTTTGTTTGTACTATTATATTATATCTGTACATATATTATTTACAATTTGTTAATTAATTTAATATTATTCTAAAGACACAGTTATCTCATAATTCATTATCAGTAATTTTGTTATTTTTAATACAACATAAGTTGGAATTATTGATCAAGATTATTATTTAATAATTTTAATTTCACATACGTAGTATGATACAAGACGATTAGAAAACACTGAAAATATCTGACTACGCATGGAAAACCTGACACTTTTTTTTATTATTATTGTTAAACTTGTAATATAATATTTTTAGTTTCTCATCTAGTTCTACGAATAACATAATGTTCTGTGTAATAATTTTTTGCATGATGATATAGCGGTTGCAAACTTTGACGTAACGCCCAAAGAAAACGGCATGATAATTGATTGGCAAATCCAACCAAATGTATGTAGTTGTTTTATGTTAACGTATTAAGTTTTCTTTTAATCTTTGCATATAATTGCATTTGAACATTTTAGTGTTTTGCATGGTAGTTCAAGATAAATACAACTTATCTTTGTTTTTTCTTATCATATTGTAGCAATTATATTCATGTCCGGCAAATTGGTATTATCTGGTGGTTCGCAATATAGATACGAGTGAGAAAATAGTTTCTATATCAGCTACGTCTTTCCCATATAAATTGCAAGACTTGCCGTCATACACTTTATTTGATGTGGCCATATATCGTAATAATCACAGGTTATTTTCCAAGGAAATTCGTACACTTAAAGGCGGTAAGTTTGATTATATGTGAAAAATATGTAAAAGACGTTTGTTTGTATATATGTAGGTGCATCGTTGCATTTACACCTGGATAATATATATTTTTTTATTAATATTTACACAGTTCCATCTAAAGTGTTAGATCTTCAAAAAATGTTATCGGCTAATAGACAACTTACTCTAATTTGGAGACCTCCAAATAAACCAAACGAAGAAATAGTGCGATAGAACATAACTCTGAAGGTAATAATATACGTACATATACATACATAAAAAATTAATTGGGATTACTGGATTTTATATTTCAAGCTAGTTCATCTTATCCCTGATAAAATCTTACAATATTCGAAATATTAAATCGCGCAACATCGTTAAGATCGCACGTATACACATTTAATTTTAACCTATTTTAATTTATACAATATTAAATATTTTAACTTAAAGTACTTCAACGTAATATGCAGACGCTTTGTACCAATTCCAGGTTATAGAATACTATGGTTGTAAAAACTTAAAATTATCTACGCCGGATAATCACATTATTACAAAATCTACAACGGAGCCAATGATCACCATTCCAGATTTGCATCCATTTACAAATTATAGTGCGCAGGTCATTATAGTTCATAACTCACGACATTTTAGCACAGTTGCAGAGACAATCTTTAGTACACCAGAATCTGGTATATGTACATTACATCATTTACTAGAATTAGTTTTACAGATAGAATAAGCGCCAGTTAATCCGTTTAGTTAATTGTTTATTAATTTCTAATAATAACGCGGCTTTTGTAATATACTGATATCTAACGTATAATTGTAATAATTTATGACAGAGAAAATAAGAATTAACGGTTTTATAGAGATACCATCAGAAGTATTTAGTCAGTTGAGAGTACAAGGTTGGATGTTGTCATGGAGTCCACCAGAAGATTGCACTACGATTTCATCAGGGCGGTTGATAGCCAAAATAAAAATACGCGGTATTAGCGACGCTGTTAAATCCTTTAGCCAGACCAAACAGACTATAAACTATTATCTCGACTTAACTCAATTAAACGGTGTTGAACGATATGTGGCAACAGTTTATGTAATAAGAAATTACGGAAGTAAAGAGAATGCGTCCGCTTATCAACAATACGAGTTTGAAACTCCGCCGAAAGGTAAAGCATGATATTGTTAATAAAAACTATTTTGAAAATTTTGTCTGTAACTATAATAACGAATCAAAATAACAGCTCCACCCGAAGTAACCAATTTAGAGGTTGTCGAGATTGATACTAGTCAAACGCCTGCTATGATACACCTAAGATGGCAAAGACCACGTCCACCACTCAATGGAAAATTGCGCGATTAAGGTGTCCAGTTGTGTAAATATAACGGATATTGCTCAGTTGTTGAAGTTAAAATCAACGAGTCTTGTTTTTCCATTTTTTACGATTCACAGATTTTTAAACAAAATTATTGAACTGTCACACCGACTGTAACAACTACATTCATGATGTAAATATACATCATGACTACATTCATATTACAGTCCTCTCTAACAATGCTGTTGCAAGTGGTTAAAATTATAACTAAGATCTTTACACTGTTCTACGTCCACAAAAATATCTCGAAAACGTATGCTGATCGTTCTCCTGTTCTCTAATCTCCGTGAGTGCGGTAAAGTAAGTCATAGGCCGGTATTCATAGTCGGATCTTATATTTAAGACCGTCCGAAGTGCAATTTTAAGATGTCATGAACCAATCACAGAGCCGTATTAGCATCTTAAGACATTACTTAAAACATTCTTGAAATAAGATCCGACTATGAATACTGGCCATAAAGGTGCTTTTCTCGCATTAGTGCGGTAAAGTAAGACATATATTGAATCGTTGAGAAATAAGCCACTTTCCGAACGTTAAACAGCAATCGAAAATCGAACTTTCACGACAGGCATTACAAAAATGTTTTTTTTTATAAATCGTGCGAAGTCGTATAAATCGTAAGTATATTTTAATGTTTTACTTAGCGCGGATACGTACGACGATTAAGGCAATCATAAATTCGTAATATCTCGTGCATTTAAGATAAAACATACGTACTTATTAAATTGTTACGTCATAACGCACAAGACAGCTTTATAAATGACGCCTTTAAATCGTACCAAAATTTTAGATTAAAGATATAAGAAGCGACTTATTTTTAATATACTAAAAATTATTTTGTACGAAATATTTTGTAGAAAATTAAAATAATGTGAAAATATACTATACGATAAAATTTAGAATTTATAACTTTGTTACCATCCTTGTTTGAAGCAAACATCAAATTCATATGCGATACAATATTATTTATAAAAATTTGTGGTAAGCTATAAGTTTCTCAGAAATGTAAAGATAATCTTGAATTAAAGAAATATCTAAATTGCTAAGAATTTTACATTGTGTGTAAATTTATTACTTAATCATAAAAAAAATGAAATATCTTAAGAAACATTTGTAAAAAAAAGTTAACATAAATAATAAATATCTGCACATATATATACAGACTCATGAAACTAATAAAATCGATCAAATTGTTAAACTTTGTTTAGAAAATTTATAAACAAAAATATCTATGGTAATATTATAAAAATATTTGTTTGTCTAAACGTTATATATATGTTGATACTGAAAGACCGTCTTCGTCGATTGTCTTCTTCGAATCAGTTAGTCACACATAATTAATTAGATATTTATTAGTACATTTGATTAGTTTCGTGAGTCACTGTATCACCTTTTAGTCTTATCATAATACAATTTTATTACTATAAAAAATTATATATTATTATATAGTTTATTTATATATATTACTATATAATTTATTTATATATATTATTAAAATATAATTTATTATAGGTATAATTGTATATTATTTACACATGTAAATGTGCAAATAAAGCTGTCTCACAAGTTATTAGATTGTATTAACTATATATTACTTTATTTACCTGTTTTAATTTTACGGCCAGTTTTTCAATAGTCGTTTAACTTTAATCTTAGGTTAACTCACTCTTCGTCTTTTTATAACTATCTCTTTTAGAAAAAGATTAAGAGTGAGTTTAGTTAATTAATATATATTAAAACCGTTTAGATATAAATCAATACAAAGGAAATAGCCATACGGTCCAAGCTTGGATCTTAGGTAGCTTAATATTATGTATTTAAATACGCGTATTTTCCCATATTAAACTGCGCGCCGATTATTTGTTGGACTTAAAACACCTGGCTGGGTAATATTTTTCGCAATAAGTTCTTTTTGATATTAAATCGATATCGATTTAATTAGGGAAGGGAAAGGGAATTTCTAATACACTGCTCGCAAGACCGACGAATATCGGGATGACAATTTGGCAGCCTCGACATTTTGGCATTAAGATTATTGTCTCCAATTGGTCTCAGGAATCTGCCATTAACGGGTGATACGCGAAATCTGGTACACCCTGTATAATTTATACAAAATAAAAATAATTATATGAACCTATCATACACACACACACACACACACAATTTCAAAAGATGTTACTTCCTCAAGTATTCGTAGCTATATGAATCGTGATTAATTTGTAATTTAATGAATTTTTTATTAAGGTCTTGGAGCACCATCAATTTGCAAGTATTTATGTGCATTTTAAATAGAGCTATTTCAAATCCTTAATTGTCTTTCATTCTTATTTCCGCTGTTATCAAATCTAAACTATTCAACAGCATGTCCGGCATCTCATCTAAACGCTACAGTATATTGCTCTAATATTAGAAAGAGAAAAAAAGAAATTGACACTAAAAAATGTAATTAAAACTAAGTAAAATACGTATACTGATTTCAATTTTTTAAATGTATCCAATCACTTATATGAGGTATTTACAGTTATTATGACTCGATAGTCTCGATACTGTAATAAACAGATGATGTTGCCAAATAAAGATAAGTTAGTAAAGGTGAAAATTATAGAAGCGATTCTATGCCCTTGTATGAGTGATGCCAGTTTAAAAGTACAGTTCTATTATCGCAAGTCATTTGAGAAGGCTATAACGTTTCTAAGATGGATATTGCAGGTTCCACTGAAGATTCATATTCTTTCGCAAAACCAGGTATTTCAGTTATTCAATTAACCACATAAGCATAACATATAACATTATAATTTATTCTTTTAAGGAACAGAAAATGAAAAATGTATATAAAATCTATTTATTGTAGATTTAGATGTTTGACAAGCAACACTGTCGCACACTTTAAGACCTTTAGTAATTAATAATGTTCAAAATTATATTGTTTTTTTACGTCTTTAATTAACTGATCTTCATATTCTGCACATTTTCTTAAGGGGTTATAGCAGTAAAAGGGGCCGAAAAAGAGCGAATTTTTGGAGAATCTTATCTGAAAAATCATAAGCATATATTTGTACAGAAGTTTGGTATTTGAAAAAGTACCATTTGAAGAACATTCAGTATTTCTTTCGTGTAAAAATATTTATTTAAAAAAAAGTTGCAGCTGATGTCCGGGAAGCACTTTTTTAAAAGTATTTTTGCGGTGAGCACTGCCGTTCGGAACCAGGTTATCTGTAATCAAAAAACCAAAAAGATTTCGTTAGTATATTAGTCTATCTTGTGTTTAATCGAAGGAATTTCCGAAACATTCAGTTTAAACAAAATGGCGGGTGTTTAAAGTTAAAATCTCGATTTTTGCGAAAAAAACGGACATTTTTCGTTTATCAAATCTAAAGTATACATTGAAAAAAAAACCCTTCGATTAATTACTAGATATTTATGTCTTAAAGAGGTACAAAAAATTGCAGAAAGATTGATGTAGTAGTTTTTGGGATATGTAACTCACCGACTTTGAAAACGTAGTTTCGAGAAATACGCGTTTAAAGTTTAAAAAGCTGATTACACGTAATTAAAACATATATTTTTTAACTTACACAGAGTCATCTATTCCAGGCCCATACAGAAGGCCTTCAGATGTAGATGCTGCCTCCAAAACGTCAATCTGTTTTTGCCTACGAAGCATTCTTCCCTCCCGGGTGTTCTCTCGCGCTCTCTTGTCGGCGATGTATATGCGTTTCTGATTTCTCGTCTGCTTTCTTCGCAAATTCGTGGCCGTTTGGGCCGATACTCACTCTCATGCAGTCCCAGTAAACATAATGTCTCAAATCGGGACATAAGACGTCTTAAAGACATCATTAAGACGTCTTAGAGACGTCACATTATAAGACGTCTTAAAGATGTCTTAATGACGTTTTTTTGACGTCATATGTCCCGATTTGAGACATGCATGTTGTCTGGGGTACATAATCGATAATAGTGCTTCTGTACCTTCATTAAATACGCAGGCAGCGATATATGCAGCTATAATTCGACGATAATTGGTTTTACATAAGAGCCTATAACTCCGCGAATTTTGATCCGATTGACTTGAAACTTTGAGGGAATATTTATAAGATTATATACTTTCCGAAAATATCATTTTTGAAAAACCGATTTTTGAGAAATTTTTTACTGCTATAACCCCTAAAAATGTATTTACCATAAAAGTCTAAAAATTATTTGTATTTCACAAATATTACCACACGTAATTACTATAATAGTTTTAATTTCTACAATACCATTTTTTGTCATAAACTTACTCATATTACATTGCATATATCGTTACTTATTATTTATATTCTTTAGTTTTTGTATTCTTTTAATTATTAGAACATGCGCGTGTAACCCATACTGACTTAGAATTGAATGTGGATTTTAAAAGAAAAGTTCTTGAAGGGAAAGTGATTTTGACTATAACAAGTGAAACTTCAAATAACGCGATAGTGAGTGGACATTTCGTTTTATATTCTACAAAACATTTGATTATAATTGAGTTATTAATATGTAATACAACTAATCAGATTTTAGATAACTATAAACTTAACATAATAAAGGTCACAAATTTTTCTACTGGTGTAAGTTTATCGTATGACGTTGGATATCATTATTCTTACTCTGGATGTGCTTTAACAATACGTTTACCAACAATTCGAGAAAATGACGTAGAGTAAATATAAGACAATTTTAGAAAGATACAATTACCAAACTTTATTAATGTAAAAATTCAATATATCCATAATACAATACTTTCAGATGCAGAATTCAAATTGAATATGAGACAAGTCCAAACTCCTCTTCATTACATTGGCTAACACCGCAGCAAACTGCTGATGGTTCACATCCCTTCCTATTATCTTACAACAAGGTAAATTGCATATGCAAAGATGTTTTTCTGCATAGATGATATGAAAATCTTTATTTTTTTAGCTAATGTACGCTAGATCTATGTTTCCCTGCCAGGATACACCATCTGTCAAATTTACATACACTGCTAAGGTAAGAATTTAAACACAGGTAATATTTGTATGTATTTATTTACTTACATAAAAACACGCACAATTGATTATTATTAATATTTCTAATGAAAGTAATAAAAATTTGCAAAGAAATTGATTGCGTTAGCGAAAGAAAACTGATTGTTTTTAAATATAAATGTCTATATATTTTCTTATAAAGTATGCTTTAATTAAATTACAGTAAAATATATTAACTTTTATTGTGGCGTATATCTTATATTTTTTAGATTTCAGTGCCAATACATTTTACAGTCCTAATGTCCGCACTTTCGACAAATGAATTGACATATAATGAGAACTTAGGGACAGTCATATATCAATTTGATCAACAACATCCGGTACCATCTTATACGGTGATTATGGCTGTGGGTTCACTAGAGCAAAAAGAACTTACAATCAGTGGAAGAAGCAAGGTATTTGCCGAAAAGAAATTTATTGATGAAAGTTACAATACATTTTGTTCGGACACGATTGAGAGCATGTTGCAGATTGCTGAAAAGTTTTGTGGACTTTATGTATGGGGTAAAATATCTACTAAATTTGTTGATATTAGTTTACTATGAAAATTTATATATACAGCGTGGGGCATTTAAAGTGTTACAAGATGTTATCTCTGAAATAGATGTATACTTGTGTATACATCTCCTTAAAGCGTTCATGTACCTATATGTATATAAGAATTTAAAAAAATCAAAATTATGTAAAGATTACTTTTAATTTGTTGGAATAAGGATTTCTATTTAAAAAATTAAAAGTAATTTTTACATAATTTTGAAGCTTACATCCAAGGCCAAACGAATATTACTATGTTATGTGCCCTTTGAAACTCTTCAACTATTATCTAACAAAGATATTTTTTGGTGTGATGCATACTTTCAGAGATAACATCTTGCAACACTTTAAACGCGATACCCTGTATAATGATGTTTACCATTGTGGATTATCAATACTCCCCAGACAGCACACATATGTCTAAAAGACATATCTCATAAAGACATCTTTAAGACATCTCTTAGATATACGTCGTTTTAAAGACATCTTAGAGACGTCTTTATAATGCCTTTTAGATGCGTGCTGTGTGTCTAGGTTCCTTCTTTTATTAACTGTAATTATTTTTTGTTATTATGTATAAAATGATATCACTATAGGTAGATACGATGTATGTGTGCTACCACCAAGTGTCGCCCATTTCCAAATAGAATGTCCATGCGTGGCATTTATTTCGCCGACTCTACTTCGCGGAGATCGTTCTTGTATCAGTTATACACTTAGTCGAAACATCTCACAGAGCTGGGCAGGAAATTTAGTTACGTGTGCGAATTATAACAATTTGTGGTTGAATAAGAGCTTCAGCATTTTTATTTCAAGAAAAATTACAAGCAAAATGTCGTATTATGAAGAAGAAATGGATCTTTATTTCAGAAATGTAGGAGCATTAAAGCTGAATAATATGGTAAAGTATTAAGATTGAATAGATAGAAGAAATGGAGTGATAATGTTACCAGATAACAACATTTGATATTGTAGACACACATTTTTGCACTCCTACTATCATCTTCTGAAATTATATATTATAGATAAAAGAATGTGAGAATACTAACTTGCTAAAATGCTTATTACCCAATTTGTTACCCACGGGTTTGTTAACTCATGCTATTGATTATGTTCCTTACGAATTGGGATATGTACTTTTATATCATCTAGAGGATGTGTTAGGATCCTCAAAATTCGAATCATTTCTTCAATCTTATTTTTCTGAATTTGCATACAAAAGTATAAACACTAACGATTGGAAGAACTGCTTGTATCGATATTTTTCTAATGAAAAGAAGGTATAACATATTTTTTATATAATTAAACTACAGATTTATAAGTGTTAATATTTTTTAGCATTATATATAAAAACAATAACTTCTATGTTGTTTTTAGATATTAGATAATTTTGAATGGTGGACGTGGTTCAATCCAGCACCTTCTCAATCTATTGCGACGGTAACGACCGCATGGATGACAGAGATTGACGAGTTGAAGAAAGCATGGCTCCAATGGAACGAAGATTTGGATATACCTTCTATCATAATGGAACAAAAGGACCTTTGTTACATTCGGAAAAAATTATTATTACGCGACCTATATATTTCTCATACAGATCTGACCGACAAAAAACTAAAACCTATTTCAGATTTTTATAATTTTGATAATGACAATGGAAAAGTACGGTAAGCACACATGCGTATCTTTATTCAGATTGATTTACAATTGCGTAACGTAAAACGGATGTATTTCGCAGGTTACTGTGGCTGCTATTGTGCATTAAAGCTCGATGGTCAGAAAAAGTTAAAGCAGCTTTGAACTTTGCCATTGAATTTTGTTCGCCGGACATTGCATGTCCTATATTTCAACATTTGATTGAATGGGATGACAAAATCATTTATCAACGAGCGATCAAAACGTATATTTATCATAAAGAAAAGATGTTGTATGAAACCCGGAGAATGATAGACCTAATTCTAAACCCGAATTGATATTTATCTCAATAAGAAATAACTTAGTTTTCCTTAATTATTACGCAATAAGACATTAAGATCTGTAATAGGTATAGAACGGTTTATTTTTTATAAAGAAGGGAACGCTTAAAAGATGCTGAACTGTTTATGGAACAAATATGGTGGATATATATTTTTATACTACGCATTTTTTGTAAGATAATTGCGTTAAAAAATTTATGAATAAGTTATTTATATTGTCTGTGATTTGCAGAGCTAGGTTTTAGATTGAAGGCAGCTTGATTTGCATGACAATAGTTCCTGTTAGTTCTTTAAAAGATATGTAAATTTTTGAAAATATGAAATATAGGTATTATTTATATACAGAATAACATGTAATTTATCATAGTGTGTAATTTATTTTATAATACATTAACATATCAGCATAAACTTCTTAATTTTATTTTCCTTACAATGGACTGCGTATATACTTCAATTAACAATGAAATATCAGTACTTGACAAAGAGATCGAATCGTAGATATACGTAAATGAATTCTCGGTGTTATTTACTTGATTAATCACATTAGCATAGCTTGCATTTTGAAGTAGCAAGATAAAATAGATAAATAAACAAAGCAATTTTTCTACATTTTCATACGTACGTAACAAAACTTCAATGTTGTACAAGAACTTCAATTTGATTAGTCAGAGACTTATTTCCATACCAGGATAAACATCTGTCAAATCTGTGTATATTGTAACGATAAGAAATTAAACATAGCAGGCATTTATATGCATTATGTACTACATACTTATTTCTTCATATAAACGTGATATAAGCTTGATATTATTGATATTGTTGGTAAAAGTAATAAAAAGTTTGGAAAGAAATTATTATATGTTAATAAAAAAATTTTTAAGTATATGCTTGTAAATATATATACATCTGTATCATCTTATAAAACTGCGGTAATGAAATAAAATAAAATACTTAATTTGTATTATAACGTATGTCTTATATATTTTATTAGATTTCAGTACCAAAAAATTTTATCGTTTAATATCTGCAGTTTTAAAAAATACATTTAAGGCTGAGTATAAACTTGTACATGAATTATTCGATCAAACAATATAAATACCACCTTACGCAATGGTTATTGCTGTAGGTTCATAACAGAAAGCAAAACTTACAATTAGTTCAAGAAGCATTGTGTTTGACCTTGAAAGCAAATTTATTTCCGAAAGTACTAAGACTTTTGCGAAAATTGAAAGCATGCAGCAGATTGCCGAAGACTTGTGTGAAACTTATTTCTGGGGTAAAATATTACAACTAAATTATTTATCTAAATTTATATATATGCATCGTATTTTATCTTTATGGATTATTTATGAATGGATTATTTATTTTACATATATGTATAGAACAATATTTTTAAATTTATTTGATATATGCTTGCTTCCGCCAAGTGTCTCACATTTCGAATGTCCGAGATTAATATTTGTGTCTCCAACTTTATTGGGCGAAGATATTTCTTTAGTCAGTTTAATCGCTCGAATAATTTCTCAGAATTAGACAGAAATTTTAAAAACTCTTTTTAGTTGTTGAAATTTTAAAAACACATTTTAGTTGTTGAAGATAGCAATTTATTCTCGTGAGAGATTTATACTTCAGAAAATTGTTCTGTGATTGAAAACGCACATAATGTTTTTTAAAAAAAGATATTTATTAAAGCTAATTGGTGTTATTGCAATTTTGACTAATCAAATGTTAGCCTTCTGTTCGATCAAATATAGGCAATAAGATCTCAGCGAAAAATTCAAAATGTACAGAAATTTGATTTTATTGCCATTTATAAGTACTTTAGGACAGTTTCTACAATTTTGTTTGTTAAATTTGTATTACTTTGGTAGAAATAATAAAGTTGTTTTACAGATTAACTATTTATTTTTTATTTTAAAAAAAAAATTTAAACATTTTTTAAAATTTGAAACAAGAATGCATTGTTTTCCTCTTCGTCACTTGGTCCGTGTCGCGGCTCTTGCAAAATTTTTTAAGGCCTGTTTGTGTCTCCGGAGATTGAGTTATCATCACAGAAGTTCTCATATCCAAGCTGTGACAATTGCGAATAAGTCTAGCAGCACAGAGTTTGTGAAAATTCATACGACTTTCACCGCAGTTTTTGACGGCATTCTAAACGTTATGGTAGACAAATCCGATTCCACAATTTTATTAAATATACTGTCTGTCTCAAACGACACTCAAGAGAGCATGATGCACATCATTGTAAAGGGTCCTAATCTCTGCGAGTAAAAGTACTTGAGAATCTGCGAGCGCTAGCAGGAGTAAAGATGGACAAAATCGCTTGGCAAGCTGCTGAAGTTTCGGTACATGAACAAAATACTCGTAAATTCTGTGAGTAAATATTTAACAATAAATATAATAATTACATAATTGAGTAAATCTAGCTGCGAAAATGCTGCTACCTATAAAATTGTTTTATATAAATGATTATATATAAAACTATAATATTATTACATAAATCACTACTGCAGTATTAGCAGTAATATTTGTGAGTTGTCCATTAAAACCTGAAAAGTTTTATGAAATAGTGATTATATCGTAATTGAACGAAATTCGTCTACCTAACCAATCATGCTTGTAAAATCGGTCCGCGTTGGTGAAGTTCCGCCTAAGCGTCATCACGAATCATGGATTGTACAAATTATATTATTCCTCGTTGTAGCAGGCGTAGCTCTTTACTTTTACCGAAGGTAGTATTTTTCGATTTTTTAAGAAGATAGAGTATTAATTGCCTATGACTCGATTTATTAATATATGTCGTGTAAGCACGTTAGACAAAACTATCTGCTGATTATACCACAAATCAAATTTTAATTGATTACAGATTAATTTTATGTCTATTGCAATCCGAAGTATAATTTCTATTTTACAGGAGAAGGCAGAAATTGCCTGAGCAGCTAGTGCAGTACGAGATGGCTTTGTTACAGAATATCGAGAATTACGAACAAGAAACAAAGTCTGATGTGATATCGAATTCAAAGCAAGATCTGTCAACTCCTTCTGACAAACAATCCTTATCGCGAGCAACCACTCCGGAAGTTCTACCGATGGCCATACGTAGCTAGACACACCCGACAACGAAAATAATCGAGAATCATCAAACATAGCCCATAAATTATCATGCTGCATGGTAAAATTATCATGAGCAACTATAAAGTGAGATTAAAAATATTATGTTGCATTGTAAAATTTATATAAGATATTTTACATGTTTAGCACACTACTTGGCATCTATTTTATTTAAAACAATAAAAAATTATAAGATTTTAACATATTTTGAAATTATGGAGATTTTACTATGTATTTTAGTAAATGTAATCAAATATATTTTATATTTTATTGTAGTAGATGTTAATATTTTTTATAACTTACATAAAAATCTTTTGAAATACCATGTTGTCCCACAATTTTACCATAATTTTCAAGGTAAATTTTAAGATAAAATTTTTTGTGTAGTAGCAATTTTTTACTAAAATAATTTTAATTTCTATTAACTTATACTACATAAAAATGTAAAAAAAATATAAGTATTTATTTAAAAAAACGACAATGACCTTTTTAACTTGAAAGGTTACGAGTAAAAAAAATTTTTTTTACATGCGCTTTATTGCAGCTTAAAAACTGTGCGATTTTCTCTTTACAATTTTTTTATAACCAATCAGTTATGAGATATTATGGACGGACACCCTGTATTCAGCGCGCAGCGTATATCTTGCAAAATTTATTACTTGAAAAGTATTGCTTGTACGTAAAAGACTTATAGAAAATTTCTTGTGAAAAATTGTCCACTCTTTAATTTTCTACTTTTGTATTTTCTTTGTCAAATCGATATCTAACGAGATATTTGCAAAAAGAAACGGAATTTAAGCGCGTTTTATTTGTTTAATTATTTTTTTTAGCGGCCACTGTACATACAATGGTAAACTTTTTTCCCCTTCAATCTTATGTAAAAACGAAGGTCTATGCCAAAATTCAGCCTAGTAACATTTTTTCCGAGGTCAAACCCTAAAGTGACTGTACTATGCGCGAGTTACGACGAAGTAAGGGGAATACCTCTATGCAGAGCCAGCTGAAAATCGGCCGAAAAGTGCATTTCTTGTCAAACTCTAATATATCTATGTATACAAGGTGTCTATAAAGTTAGTCCCCACCCATTATATTTCATAAACGGCTCAAAATTATGAAAAATCGCGAAATACCTACTAACTAAAAAACGCTACGTTTTGACCGCAGATTTCGGTCTTTTTCAAGTGTATAGACTCACAAAATATTAATAAAGTTTTAATGGTGTGACTTATGAACAAATTTTGGCAGCCCTATGAGATCTCTTTTATCTCCTGATCTCGCTGATATCGTGATGGATGACTTGAAGACGTTTTGCTTAAACCTTAGATTTTGACATCTCAATATTTTTTTGATACATTGACAATATATACTTGTTGTTGTCCCTAAAGCAAGTGTTGGCACGATATTGAAAGTTTTCAAGGAGTATCATCCCAGACTCAAATTTATTTACGAAACTAAAACAAATGCGTCACTTAACTTCCTCGATACGACGGTTATCAGAAACGGTAATACATTGATAACTAATTGGTACCGGAAACCCCTACTTTTTCTGGGTGATATATAAACTTCTACTTTAACCATCCCCTAAAATATAAGATAAACACCATCACAAGCTTACTTGCCCGCTCTATTTTACTCTCAGACGAAAGGTTCCATAACTCTAACTAAATTAGTTAAAGAAATTTTGATTAACAATTGTTTTCCGAAACCAATTATCAATAAGCATATTGCTAAAAGGTTGAATAATCTCAAAATACGCAACACCACACCACACATAACACTTCCACAGATAATAATACATTTTTTGATTTAAAGAATTGCATACCGTTACCATATATCAAAGGTCTAAGCGATAACATCTGTCATAATTTGAGGAAGTTCAATCTTCATACTCTTTATCGCAGTCCCTAAAAAACTCAATTGTGTAATTAAACTAGGGAAGGATAGAATCAATGATCTAACTAAACAAACTAAATTAGTATATAAGATCAATTGTAAAGATCGCAATGCTACATACATCGGGCAGACAAAAAGACATTTGTGCACACGTCTCAGGGAGCACCAGAACAATATCAGAAAACAAGCTAGTAAGCAAACATCTACTATCACATAAGCATGAATTTGACTGGCAAAAGCCAGAAATAATACATAAGGAGAAACAGATTAGAAAGAAGTAATTAGCGGAGATATTTCTTATTAAGAAATTTGACGACACCATAAATTTACAAAAAGACACAGAGACTCTTAACGCTCTTTACGAACGGATTATAAAAGAAACATATTCTCTTTTTCTTCTCTGTTCCCCCCTCTCCGCCCTAACTTTTATTGTAAACGTCTATGTTTTGTTTTCCTGTTTGTCTGCTTATTATCAGTTGAAATTTTACCACCGCACGGCTCTGATACATCCTTCGACAATTTTTACGACTAACGAATATGCCGTTCTAATTTAATATGTATTTTACTTCTTCGATCTCGACGCATAAATTATGTAAGTTTTTGATTTATATATTTATGGATTTATACTTATTGTTGCGTTCTTTAACTCTTGTTGTTTAGTTTTTAGATTTGGCGTAGTTTGGGCATTATGTCTTACTAATTAATATTTTGTGAGTCTATACGCTTGAAAAGGACCGAAATCTGCGGTCAAAATGTAGCGTTTTTTAATTAATAAATTTGGCCAGTTGGGTCTATCACATAATACCAACGTTAATTTGTTAATTATTCACTGGCGATCTAAATTCACTGTTTGTATACTTACTAATGTTCAATCATTTCGAGGAGCTACTCATTTAAAGGAGTTAGGGAAGTTGACCACCCAAGACGGTGCCCCAGGGGGACCCCAACTCAAAAATTTCAAATGGAATCCCCTATATTGTAGTATAGGTGTCGTTTAAAAGTGCATAAAATATGAAAAATTTTGGCGAAAACCAGAGGTCGATACATGGACCCGTTCGAGAGTTATTTAAAGTAAAAAATTGGCTTTTTCGAACTAAATAACTCCCGAACGAATCAATGTATCGACCTCTGGTTTGCGCCAAAGTTTATTTTGTTTTATGCCTCTTCAAACGATATACTACTATGTAGAGGGTTCCATTTAAAATTGTTGAGTTGGGGTCCCCCTGGGACATCTTTTGGGGGGAGTCAACTTTCCCAACCCTCTTAAATGAGTAGCCCATCGAAATGATCGAACACGTATTTCGCGATTTTTCATAATTTTGAGCCGTTTCCGAAATATATTATATAGGGGGTAGAGACTGACTAATTTATAGAGACCCTGTTCAATATAGATATCTTGTGGTATCGTCTTCTGACGCACCGTTTGGTAGATATTGAATCCATTATCGCGGAAGTCGATAGCAGTTGTACTTAGACTCCTGTTGTCGAGCAGGTTGAATAGTATAAAACGAATAGAAACGGACACAACACAAAATATTTTGACATACCTAAAATTTAATTCTCTTATTATTTTATCATTTAAATTGTCTTGTGGTGACTGAAGTGCAAGCAGTTGTCTTCAAATAAAAAAGAGTGATTTATTCACGCGGATTTTATTTAAATGTATAGTGCATTACACACGATGGACAAGACTGTTGTATCAATAAATCTAACTCGGCACAAATTTTGTTGAAGTGACACAATATGAAATAACGTAATTAATTAGATATATAATATTTATTTTGTTATGTTGTTTCATTTACTTCCATTCTGATAATCGTTAATTATAGCGTTAGAGAAGAGCATATTTTCGTTGACAATGAAGAAAGCGTCGATGGATGCGCTAATTATCTTCGCATTCTTTATCTTCGGGAGTCATATGTTGCATATTTTCGGAAAATTAACCGTATTGCGTGGATCATTATTTTCTCATAAATCCACCAAAATAAAATTGATATGCCTCGCAGAGGATGATGGCGGCGCTCTTGTGTGGAACTACAATTTAATCTGGAAATATATATATAATAAACCCGATTTTAGTAAGTCTTATTTATCAACATTAAAATAAGTATTTTTACAGATTGCAGAGCAAAATACAGGTAAAAGTATAAAATTAATTTTATCATTTTTACATGTGTACTAAAATTTTTTTTTAAATCTAAAATTTTTATAAAATTTAATATCTTATATAAATAGATTTGTTCATAAAACACACACACATTCAATTATATTTACATTTATCGGCAATACACTCTTAATAAACAAGCGCATTATTTCAGAGTTTTACGATTTAAATAATGTTAGCAGTAATGAAATAGATTGCGAAATGAACGCAAACGAAGGCTGCTTGGAGCCATGGATTAAAAACAACTGGAGTCTTACAAATTCTTTTAAAACACCTATGGGTCCGGTATTCGATAGACGATGGGAAGGTAAATGCCTCGCAGTTTGACAAAAGATTGTGATATACATTTAGAATGCATTATGATAATACAAACCAAATATACTGTTATGATAGCTTCAAGTAACCTACACTTAATATTTTCAGAATTTGAACAGTATGAAACTCATCAAGATACCTATAATTATGTAAATTTTAATTTTACTACCGATATAAAACTCTCACTTTCGGTTCGTGTATCCCGCGATGTACATATATTAATTTGTAACGGCAAAAATTATGGCAGAGATTCTTGCTATTGGATTATAATAGGAGGTTGGGGCAACACAAAGTCCGTCATACGAAAATGCGTGAAGGGAGTGCCAATACCCGGGGAATATCCTAAAGAAGGTTCGGATTGCGAGAAAGAACTAGTTTTTATCGAGGTAAATAGATATGCATTGTGCTTTTCCTGTTTAAAGCCAACGTCTTTTCACTTTACATACTATAACGCAAAAGTTTAATAATTAATTAACTAAAGACTATAGAGATATTAAAGTTAACGAGTAACAAGGAAAAATGAGCTTTGAAAGTCAAATGCAGTTAGTTGTGCATAAGTTAATGTTATGTACCTAACATTTAATTGATAATTTAATATAAATTAAAAATTGTATGTTTCGGCTCTACTTTGAGCCATCTTCAGCGATGCGGTGGTAGATAAATTAATTATAATTAATCTCAAGTTCACCGACGAGCATAAGAAGAATATTTAAAAATTAAACGTATAAAATAGTGTAATATTTAAAAGAAAATACCAGAAAAATCCTACAAATATTCTTAGTCTCCAAAATGTTCAGACTGGAAATGAGAATTAGGATTAACTGGCAAAAAGACATGAAATCCACTCACTAAATAAAATCTATAGAATGTGAGATTGACAAGCTAAAAGACAACAAAAACTGAGATAATTTTTAAGCGGCAATGGTTGACATAATCGAGTCAACGATACAAACAATTTTTAAATACTCACCTTATGCTAAATCGGCAAAAATTGTTGCAAGATATTTATATCGCATTTAAGTAAAATAACTTTATAATTAATGCAGCACACACTATTGTCTGAAAGTGCATGGAGATCATTTATTATTACATGGAACTCTGCGATGAGAAGAATAATCGTTTATGATACTGATAAGATTATTATGACTTATACAGATGAGGAGAAAAATAGCTTATACTCGTATAATAATTATTACATGTATATTAAAAGCCCCACAGCGATGTTGTATCGATTTCATATATGTGAGTACAGATTTTCAATTTTCGTTAAAATTATATTAAATTTGGTTAAATCAAGTAACGAGAAAAAAATTATATGCGAACATGTTTTTTAGATGACTTCCTGCATACGACCGTCGAGGGTGCAGTTTTAACAAGTCCCGCCTTCCAATTTAATAACAAAATAATATGCGTAGAGTTGTTAGTTGGCCTTTGCATCGAATGCGATGCACATATAGTGTTGCGTGATTACACTAACGATAAAATATTGGTAATGGTAAGAGCAAGAGGCTCATCAAGAGACGGGCATCATGATTTACCTAGCTGGCAATATGTAAAAATTAAGAGAAATATTTCAGACCTGACTGATTATAGTAGTTATAATAGGGTAAAAATTCAATTGACCGCTAAACTAAATGAGCATAGCTTGAATCCGTTGTGGGCGATAGCAAACGTTCGTCAATGTCCCCGAAATGGTGAGAATCTCGTAATTTTTTATTTTTTTATTACATTCAGACTCTTCTTAAAGCTAATTACTAATTACGTACTTTTCAGGTTTGTTAAATAATTACAAAAGTCTTTCAACAAATTATCTTTTTGTATGTTCAATTTGTTTCATTATTTCTTAGAAGCTTTGAGAAAGGGTGTTATGGTTACTCATCAAGATTGGGACGGTTACCGCACTACTTGGCTGAATGTGACATGTCAAAAAATATTTTACAATAAACGTGCTGTCGTGAATCCTTTATCACGCGTCAAACCAGATATAGACCTGGGTAAGTATTAACAAATGGTATGTTGCGTAACTGAAATAAATAATGCAGTTTTATTGATTATATCTTTAATATGGCAAGCTAGCAAAATTATTTTGAAATATAGGTATATATATAATTTCTTTTAGATGACGCACACTGTCCTCAAGGAAAGATTGGACCTCAGTGTTTGTTCTCCTGTTACGATGATCTGTATGGTTTCTTTACTTGTGCAGAAAGCGCAATTTGTTACGAAAATGGTTGTACGTGTTCTCCGGGTTTCTTCGGAGATACATGTTCTAAACGTAAGTAATTTTTAATGCGGCCAGTATTATTTCTATTTTTATGTACAAAATATTCAAATATTTAATATTGGGACTTTCAGTTTGTGAATCGAATAGATATGGTCATGGCTGCAAAAAGACATGTGGCTCATGTCTCAATAAAGAACGGTGTAATGAAGTAACCGGAATGTGTACTTATGGTTGCGACAATGCCAGAGACATTTACATACCACCTTTATGTCAAACAAGTAACAATCTCTTACATGATACTTAGCATGCTTTTAATTATACTTATCAAACGAATATCTTACGGTTAAAGGCAAGTGTATAAATGATATTATATTGATCATTTCATAGGCGTAGACAAGCCCAACGCACCTAAGATTATCTCTACAAAGGAAACGACTATTTTGGCCGCTGCTTCTATAATATGGAAGGACGAATATGACAAAATATCGATTTCATATTCTTTTGTCACTAGAGTAACAATTTAATATTATTTTTATAATGTTCTTTAAAATAATAAAAAATATTGTTTGAATTAATCATTAAATTAATATTTAAATAAAATTTGCAATCGATACAAATATCTGGATATCACCAAATGTTTAATAATAAAAAGAAAGAATAGAGATCAAATTTATGATACCCTTTTTCAGGAACAAAGCAAATACGGTCAGCAATCATGGAACAAACTATTTCGAAATATGACACAATTGATAACTTATTTTGAGAATATGGAACCTGGCACTACTTATCATATCGGTATCACCTTAAATGTTTCTGGTGTGCAAATACATAGCAATTGGCAAGTAGCAGAAACTAAGTGCAATCGTGAGTTGATATTAATTTTGTTTGTACTATTATATTATATCTGTACATATATTATTTACAATTTGTTAATTAATTTAATATTATTCTAAAGACACAGTTATCTCATAATTCATTATCAGTAATTTTGTTATTTTTAATACAACATAAGTTGGAATTATTGATCAAGATTATTATTTAGTAATTTTAATTTCACATACGTAGTATGATACAAGACGATTAGAAAACACTGAAAATATCTGACTACGCATGGAAAACCTGACACTTTTTTTTATTATTATTGTTAAACTTGTAATATAATATTTTTAGTTTCTCATCTAGTTCTATGAATAACATAATGTTCTGTGTAATAATTTTTTGCATGATGATATAGCGGTTGCAAACTTTGACGTAACGCCCAAAGAAAACGGCATGATAATTGATTGGCAAATCCAACCAAATGTATGTAGTTGTTTTATGTTAAAGGATTAAGTTTTCTTTTAATCTTTGCATATAATTGCATTTGAACATTTTAGTGTTTTGCATGGTAGTTCAAAATAAATACAATTTATCTTTGTTCTTTCTTATCATATTGTAGCAATTATATTCATGTCCGGCAAATTGGTATTATCTGGTGGTTCGCAATATAGATACGAGTGAGAAAATAGTTTCTATATCAGCTACGTCTTTCCCATATAAATTGCAAGAATTGCCGTCATACACTTTATTTAATGTGGCCATATATCGTAATAATTACAGGTTATTTTCCAAGGAAATTCGTACACTTAAAGGCGGTAAGTTTGATTATATGTCAAAAATATGTAATAGACGTTTGTTTATATATATGTAGGTGCATCGTTGCATTTACACCTGGATAATAAATATTTTTTTATTAATATTCACACAGTTCCATCTAAAGTGTTAGATCTTCAAAAAATGTTATCGGCTAATAGACAACTTACTCTAATTTGGAGACCTCCAAATAAACCAAACCGAGAAATAGTGCGATATAACATAACTCTGAAGGTAATAATATACGTACATATATATACATAAAAAATTAATTATTTATAAAAATTAATTGGGATTACTGGATTTTATATTTCAAGCTAGTTCATCTTATCCCTGATAAAATCCTACAATATTCGAAATATTAAATCGCGCAACATCGTTAAGATCGCACGTACACATTTAATTTTAACCTATTTTAATTTATACAATATTAAATATTTTAACTTAAAGTACTTCGACGTAATATGCAGACGCTTTGTACTAATTCCAGGTTATAGAATCCTATGGTTGTAAAAACTTAAAATTATCTACGCCGGATAATCACATTATTACAAAATCTACAACGGAGCCAATGATCACAATTCCAGATTTGCATCCATTTACAAATTATAGTGCGCAGGTCATAGTTCATAACTCACGACATTTCAGCACAGTTGCAGAGACAATCTTTAGTACACCAGAATCTGGTATATGTACCTACATTACATCATTTACTAGAATTAGTTTTACAGATAGAATAAGCGCCAATTAATCCGTTTAGTTAATTGTTTATTAATTTCTAATAATAACGCGGCTTTTGTAATATATTGATATCTAACGTATAATTGTAATAGTTTATGACAGAGAAAATAAGAATTAATGGTTTTATAGAGATACCATCAGAAGTATTTAGTCAGTTGAGAGTACAAGGTTGGACATTGTTATGGAGTCCACCAGAAGATTGCACTACGATTTCATCAGGGTGGTTGATAGCCAAAATAAAAATACGCGGTATTAGCGACGCTGTTAAATCCTTTAACCAGACCAAAGAGACTATAAACTATTATCTCGACTTAACTCAATTAAACGGTGTTGAACGATATGTGGCAACAGTTTATGTAATAAGAAATTACGGGAGTAAAGAGAATGCCTCCGCTTATCAACAATACGAGTTTGAAACTCCCCCGAAAGGTAAAGCATGATATTGTTGATAACAACTATTTTGACAATTTCGTCTGTAACTATAATAACGAATCAAAATAACAGCTCCACCCGAAGTAACCAATTTAGAGGTTGTCGAGATTGATACTAGTCAAACGCCTGCTATGATACACCTAAGATGGCAAAGACCACGTCCACCACTCAATGGAAAATTGCGCGATTATGGTGTCCAGTTGTGTAAATATAACGGATATTGCTCAGTTGTTGAAGTTAAAATCAACGAGTCTTGTGACTTATGGGATGATTATATATGCAAAGTTGTTAAAAAATCGCGCACATTTTTTGATAAAATTAAGGTAAAATAATTAAGTTAGTTAAATTCTGTGACACTTTCGATACTTTTTAGTAAACGTCATTACTTTATGTTAGTGTAATAAACAAGAGATATTATATGTATAAGAGGATATAAAAATTGCATAATACAAATTATTTATTACAGGTTTCCGCATACAATATAAACGTTAATCAACCAGGCTCTCCAGTTTTCGTAACTGACGATATGCTTCGTAATACAAGTAACTATTTAAATAAATAATTTTAAAAGAACTTTATAAAAGCTACATTATAAATTTTCTTGAAAACAAAAATAAGTATAATTTATAACACAATACATTTTATTATATTATACTATCTTTTGCTTCTCTCCTTTTCTATCGCTGCAACTAACATATCTTTGCTTTAAACACCTGCTATGACTTACAATAAATGCTAATGATAAATCTCCTTTATTCTCATTATAGCTGTTTAGTCTGTATTATGTGCAATGAACAATTTTTTAGTGGCTTCTCAAAATACAAAATTTATTTAATTATTGTTCTAATGTATATTTTAGCACCGGACGTACCTGGGAATTATACTTTTACAGTCAACAATAACAGCGTGGTTGATTTAAAGTGGCTTCATCCCTGGAAAACAGGTGGTTATCTCAGGTCTTTTCGCATACGGATACAAGAAACTTCCTCAAACCTAAGAGAGCGCATTTCTCGATCGCCCATTGATATAATACTCGAATACCCAGTGACACAATACATGCGTAACTATACTGAACGATTTTATTTATTCCCGTCAACGCAATACGTGATTTATATTCAAGCTGTGACAATTGCGAATAAGTCAAGCAGCACAGAGTCTGTGAAAGTTCATACGCCTTCCACCGCAGTATTTGACGGCGTTCTAAACGTTATGGTAGACAAATCCGATTCCACAATTTTATTAAATATACCGTCTGTATTAAACGACACTCAAGATAGCATGATGCACATCATTGTAAAGGGTCCTAATCTCTGCGAGCAATATTCAGAAGTACCTGAGAATCTGCGAGCGCTAGCAGAAGTAAAGATGGACGAAGTCGCCTGGCAAGCTGCTGAACTTTCGGTATATATACAAAATATTCGTAAATTCTTTGCGCGTGAATATATTACAATAAATAAATTTACAATATATAATGATTAATTAATAATTGAATAAGTCTAGCAAAAACGCTGCTTATAGATATGAAATTGTATCACATATAATTAAAATAAGATTAATATATTACCTAAATCATTACTGCAGTATTAGTGACAAACTTCATATATGTATACCTTTGGAATGAAATATCTATGTTTTCAATTGTGGCAGACCAGAGAATTCGCTGGCAAACGATTCAGGATTGGTGACAACAAAAGTTACGGCAATGCGAAGAATTGCCCATTACAACGTGAAGGGTTTTATAAAATAGTGATTATCTTAATCGAACAGAATTCGTCTACCGAGCCAATCGTGCTTGCAAAATCAATCCGCATCGGTGAAGTTCCGCCGAATCACGAAGCGTGGATCATACCGATTACATTAATCCTCGTTGTGGCAGGCGCAGCTTGTTACTTACACCGAAGGTAATGTTCTCTGATTTTTTTAGAAGATAGAGTAATATTAGTAGCATTCCATTTACATCAAAACTCAATTAATTCTCACTTGTGACGTCATAACTCATTGTTAGTTGAATGCATGTTTCTTATTTGATGCTGATGGCAAGTGAGATTCAACTAAATTTTTATTCACAATCGAGAACGTATTCTTAGATTCACATTAAAAGTGAGATTTATGAACTTGTATTGTTATACTATAGCTTTGTCACAAAAATAAGCAAGTAAATTCCTTTTACTCACTGAACAACTGACGTCTTATTTGAGTATTCTGAGTCTAAAGTACTTACATAACTGAGTGACTCAGTTCACTTGAATGTAAATGGAAAGCGCTTATTGCTGGCCACATATAGGTATAAATAATCTATCGTGTAAGAACTTTAAACAAAATTATCTGTTGATATCACAAATCAAATTTCAATGGTTTCATACAGGTTAATTTTACGTCTACTGCAATCCGACGTAAAATTTCTATTTTACAGGAGAAGGCAGAAATTGTCTGAGCAGCTAATACAGGACGGGATAGCTTTGTCACAGAACATTGAAAATTACAAACAAGAGACGAAATCCATGACATCGAATTTATTGCAAGATCTGTCCTTTTCCTTCAGACAATCCTTATTGCGAGAAACTCCGGAAGTCCTGTACATGGAGATTAGAGAACAAGAGAACGATTAGCTGAAATTTCAATTTCCGTATAATGGTGTAAACATTGCAATAACGCTGTGGTATCATTTCTATAATGTGGTACCATTTGAAATAAACGCGCAAAAAAGTATATTATTTTCATTAACAAATTGAAATCAAAATAAAAAATTAAATTAATCATTAAATTAAAATAAAAAATTAAAGTTAGAGGTTTTAATAAAGAAATGTGCAAAATAAATAAAAGGTTTAAAAGCTTAAAGATTAAAAAATTTAAAAACATTATACCTTTAGAACTTTAAACAAAGACGTTTGTCTCACACCTAAAACTTCTTTCTCTCTTCTTTCTTTTGCTCTATCGCTTATGCAGTTAGGAACAGCGCAAAGTTTTTCCATTTTTTACGATTCACAGATTTTTAAACAAAATTATTGAACTGTCACACCGACTGTCACAACTACATTCATGATGTAAATATACATCATGACTACATTCATATTACAGTCCTCTCTAACAATGCTGTTGCAAGTGGTTAAAATTATAACTAAGATCTTTACACTGTTCTACGTCCACAAAAATATCTCGAAAACGTATGCTGATCGTTCTCCTGTTCTCTAATCTCCGTGAGTGCGGTAAAGTAAGTCATAGGCCGGTATTCATAGTCGGATCTTATATTTAAGACCGTCCGAAGTGCAATCTTAAGATGTCATGAACCAATCACAGAGCCGTATTAGCGTCTTAAGACATTACTTAAGACATTCTTGAAATAAGATCCGACTTAGAATACTGGCCATAAAGGTGCTTTTCTCGCATTAGTGCGGTAAAGTAAGACATATATTGAATCGTTGAGAAATAAGCCACTTTCCGAACGTTAAACAGCAATCGAAAATCGAACTTTCACGACAGGCATTACAAAAATGTTTTTTTTTATAAATCGTGCGAAGTCGTATAAATCGTACGTTTATTTTAATGTTTTACTTAGCGCGGATACGTACGACGATTAAGGCAATCATAAATTCGTAATATCTCGTGCATTTAAGATAAATCATACGTACTTATTAAATTGTTACGTCATAACGCACAAGACAGCTTTATAAATGACGCCTTTAAATCGTACCAAAATTTTAGATTAAAGATATAAGAAGCGACTTATTTTTAATATACTAAAAATTATTTTGTACGAAATATTTTGTAGAAAATTAAAATAATGTGAAAATATACTATACGATAAAATTTAGAATTTATAACTTTGTTACCATCCTTGTTTGAAGCAAACATCAAATTTATATGCAATACAATATTATTTATAAAAATTTGTGGTAAGCTATAAGTTTCTCAGAAATGTAAAGATAATCTCGAATTAAAGAAATATCTAAATTGCTAAGAATTTTACATTGTGTGTAAATTTATTACTTAATCATAAAAAAAATGAAATATCTTAAGAAACATTTGTAAAAAAAAGTTAACATAAATAATAAATATCTGCACATATATATATACAGACTCATGAAACTAATAAAATCGATCAAATTGTTAAACTTTGTTTAGAAAATTTATAAACAAAAATATCTATGGTAATATTATAAAAATATTTGTTTGTCTAAACGTTATATATATGTTGATACTGAAAGACCGTCTTCGTCGATTGTCTTCTTCGAATCAGTTAGTCACACATAATTAATTAGATATTTATTAGTACATTTGATTAGTTTCGTGAGTCACTGTATCACCTTTTAGTCTTATCATAATACAATTTTATTACTATAAAAAATTATATATTATTATATAGTTTATTTATATATATTACTATATAATTTATTTATATATATTATTAGAATATAATTTATTATAGGTATAATTGTATATTATTTACACATGTAAATGTGCAAATAAAGCTGTCTCACAAGTTATTAGATTGTATTAACTATTACTTTATTTACCTGTTTTAATTTTACGGCCAGTTTTTCAATAGTCGTTTAACTTTAATCTTAGGTTAACTCACTCTTCGTCTTTTTATAACTATCTCTTTTAGAAAAAGATTAAGAGTGAGTTTAGTTAATTAATATATATTAAGACCGTTTAGATATAAATCAATACAAAGGAAATAGCCATACGGTCCAAGCTTGGATCTTAGGTAGCTTAATATTATGTATTTAAATACGCGTATTTTCCCATATTAAACTGCGCGCCGATTATTTGTCGGACTTAAAACACCTGGCTGGGTAATATTTTTCGCAATAAGTTCTTTTTGATATTAAATCGATATCGATTTAATTAGGGAAGGAAAAGGGAATTTCTAATACACTGTTCGCAAGACCGACGAATATCGGGATGACAATTTGGCAGCCTCGACATTTTGGCATTAAGATTATTGTCTCCAATTGGTCTCAGGAATCTGCCATTAACGGGTGATACGCGAAATCTGGTACACCCTGTATAATTTATACAAAATAAAAATAATTATATGAACCTATCATACACGCACACACACACACAATTTCAAAAGATGTTACTTCCTCAAGTATTCGTAGCTATATGAATCGTGATTAATTTGTAATTTAATGAATTTTTTATTAAGGCCTTGGAGCACCATCAATTTGCAAGTATTTATGTGCATTTTAAATAGAGCTATTTCAAATCCTTAATTGTCTTTCATTCTTATTTCCGCTGTTATCAAATCTAAACTATTCAACAGCATGTCCGGCATCTCATCTAAACGCTACAGTATATTGCTCTAATATTAGAAAGAGAAAAAAAGAAATTGACACTAAAAAATGTAATTAAAACTAAGTAAAATACGTATACTGATTTCAATTTTTTAAATGTATCCAATCACTTATATGAGGTATTTACAGTTATTATGACTCGATAGTCTCGATACTGTAATAAACAGATGATGTTGCCAAATAAAGATAAGTTAGTAAAGGTGAAAATTATAGAAGCGATTCTATGCCCTTGTATGAGTGATGCCAGTTTAAAAGTACAGTTCTATTATCGCAAGTCATTTGAGAAGGAATATATAACGTTTCTAAGATGGATATTGCAGGTTCCACTGAAGATTCATATTCTTTCGCAAAACCAGGTATTTCAGTTATTCAATTAACCACATAAGCATAACATATAACATTATAATTCATTCTTTTAAGGAACATATATATATAGAATGAAAAATGTATATAAAATCTATTTATTGTAGATTTAGATGTTTGACAGGCGACACTGTCGCACACTTTAAGACCTTTAGTAATTAATAATGTTTAAAATTATATTGTTTTTTTACGTCTTTAATTAACTGATCTTCATATTCTGCACATTTTCTTAAGGGGTTATAGCAGTAAAAAGGGCCGAAAAAGAGCGAATTTTTTGAGAATCTTATCTGAAAAATCATAAGCATATATTTGTACAGAAGTTTGGTATTTGAAAAAGTACCATTTGAAGAACATTCAGTATTTCTTTCGTGTAAAAATATTTATTTAAAAAAAAGTTGCAGCTGATGTCCGGGAAGCACTTTTTTAAAAGTACTTTTGCGGTGAGCACTGCCGTTCGAAACCAGGTTATCTGTAATCAAAAAACCAAAAAGATTTCGTTAGTATATTAGTCTATCTTGTGATTAATCGAAGGAATTTCCGAAACATTCAATTTAAACAAAATGGCGGGTGTTTAAAGTTAAAATCTCGATTTTTGCGAAAAAAACGGACATTTTTCGTTTATCAAATCTAAAGTATACATTGAAAAAAAAACCCTTCGATTAATTACTAGATATTTATATCTTAAAGAGGTACAAAAAATTGCAGAAAGATTGATGCAGTAGTTTTTGGGATATCTAACTCACCGACTTTGAAAACGTAGTTTCGAGAAATACGCGTTTAACGTTTAAAAAGCTGATTACACGTAATTAAAACATTTATTCTTTAACTTACACAGTCATCTATTCCAGGCCCATACAGAAGGCCTTCAGATGTAGATGCTGCCTCCAAAACGTCAATCTGTTTTTGCCTACGAAGCATTCTTCCCTCCCGGGTGTTCTCTCGCGCTCTCTTGTCGGCGATGTATATGCGTTTCTGATTTCTCGTCTGCTTTCTTCGCAAATTCGTGGCCGTTTGGGCCGATACTCACTCTCATGGAGTCCCAGTAAACATAATGTCTCAAATCGGGACATAAGATGTCTTAAAGACATCATTAAGACGTCTTAGAGACGTTACATCATAAGACGTCTTAAAGATGTCTTAATGACGTCTTTTTGACGTCATATGTCCCGATTTGAGACATGCATGTTGTCTGGGGTACATAATCGATAATAGTGCTTCTGTACCTTCATTAAATACGCAGGCAGCGATATATGCAGCTATAATTCGACGATAATTGGTTTTACATAAGAGCCTATAACTCCGCGAATTTTGATCCGATCGACTTGAAACTTTGAGGGAATATTTATAAGATTATATACTTTCCGAAAATATCATTTTTAAAAAATCGATTTTTGAGAAATTTTTTACTGCTACAACCCCTAAAAATGTATTTACCATAAAAGTCTAAAAATTATTTGTATTTCACAAATATTACCACACGTAATTACTATAATAGTTCTAATTTCTACAATACCATTTTTGTCATAAACTTACTCATATTACATTGCATATATCGTTACTTATTATTTATATTCTTTAGTTTTTGTATTCTTTTAATTATTAGAACATGCGCGTGTAACCCATACTGACTTAGAATTGAATGTGGATTTTAAAAGAAAAGTTCTTGAAGGGAAAGTGATTTTGACTATAACAAGTGAAACTTCAAATAACTTGATAGTGAGTGGACATTTCGTTTTATATTCTACAAAACATTTGATTATAATTAAGTTATTAATATGTAATACAACTAATCAGATTTTAGATAACTATAAACTTAACATAATAAAGGTCATAAATTTTTCTACTGGTGTAAGTTTATTATATTATGACATTGGATATAATTATTCTAACTTTGGACGTGCTTTAACAATACGTTTACCAACAATTCGAGAAAATGACGTAGAGTAAATATAAGACAATTTTAGAAAGATACAATTACCAAAGTTTATTAATGTAAGAATTCAATATATCCATAATACAATACTTTCAGATGCAGAATTCAAATTGAATATGAGACAAGTCCAAACTCCCCTTCATTACATTGGCTAACACCGCAGCAAACTGCTGATGGTTCACATCCCTTCCTATTATCTTACAACAGGGTAAATTGCATATGCAAAGATGTTTATCTGCATAGATGATATGAAAATCTTTATTTTTTCAGCTAATGTACGCTAGATCTATGTTTCCCTGCCAGGATACACCATCTGTCAAATTTACATACACTGCTAAGGTAAGAATTTAAACACAGGTAATATTTGTATGTATTTATTTACTTACATAAAAACACGCACAATTGATTATTATTAATATTTCTAATGAAAGTAATAAAAATTTGCAAAGAAATTGATTGCGTTAGCGAAAGAAAACTGATTGTTTTTAAATATAAATGTCTATATATTTTCTTATAAAGTATGCTTTAATTAAATTACAGTAAAATATATTAACTTTTATTGTGGCGTATATTTCATATTTTTTAGATTTCAGTGCCAATAAATTTTACAGTCCTAATGTCCGCACTTTCGACAAATGAATTGACATATAATGAGAACTTAGGGACAGTCATATATCAATTTGTTCAACAACATCCGGTACCATCTTATACGGTGATTATGGCTGTGGGTTCACTAGAGCAAAAAGAACTTACAATCAGTGGAAGAAGCAAGGTATTTGCCGAAAAGAAATTTATTGGTGAAAGTTACGATACATTTTTGGACACGATTGAGAGCATGCTGCAGATTGCTGAAAAGCTTTGTGGACTTTATGTATGGGGTAAAATGTCTATTAAATTTGTTGATATTAATTTACTATAAAAATTTATATATACAGCGTGGGGCATTTAAAGTGTTACAAGCTGCTATCTCTGACAGTATGCATTACACCAAAAAATGTCTCATTGTTAGATAATAGTTGAAGAGTTGCAAAGGGCACATAAGATAGCAATATTTGTTTGACCTTGGGTGTAAGCGTCAAAATTATGTGAAGATCACTTTTAATTTTTTAAATAGAAACCTCCATTCCATTTAAAAAATCGAAAGTAAACCCTCACACAATTTTGATTTTTTTAAATACTTAGGTACATGAACGCTTTAAGGAGATGTATGTACATAAGTATTTAAAAAAGCTGGGGTATTATTGTAACAGCATATATCTTTTTTTTTAGAGACAAAATTAAGTAAAAAAGTTCTGTACCACTCTTCCCTCCAACAAACAATTGTCGAGATATCGTAAGCTAAATATTGAAAAAGTTATCAAGTTTTCTCTGAATATCTCAAAAAGTATTGGGAAAATAAAAAATATTTTAGGCAAAAGTTGTTTAAATTAATTACTAGAAAAGAATAATACAATAGAAAATGGGAGTTTTTATTTAAAAACTTAAAAGCGATTTTTATATAATCTTGACGCTCACATTCACGGTCAAAAAAATATTACTATTTTATGTGCCCCTCGCAACTCCTCAACTTTTGTCTAACAATGAGACATTTTTTGGTGTGATGACATACTTTCAGAGATAACAGCTTGTAACACTTTAAATTCCACACCGTGTATAATGACATTTACCATTGTGGATTATCACTACTCAAATCCCTTCCTTTATTAACTGTAAATATTTTTTATCATAAAATGATATTACTAGGTAGGTACGATGTATGTGTGCTACCACCAAGTGTCGCCCATTTTGAAATAGAATGTCCATGCGTGGCATTTATTTCGCCGACTCTACTTCGCGGAGATCGTTCTTGTATCAGTTATACACTCAGTCGAAACATCTCACAGAGCTGGGCAGGAAATTTAGTTACATGTGCGAATTATAACAATTTGTGGTTGAATAAGAGCTTCAGCACTTTTATTTCAAGGAAAATTACAAGCAAAATGTCGGATTATAAAGAAGAAATGGATCTTAATCTCAGAAATGTAGGAGCATTTAACCTGAATAATATGGTAAAGTATTAAGTTTGAATAGATAGAAGAAATGGAGTGATAATGTTACCAGATAACAACATTTGGTATTGTAGACACACATTTTTGCACTCCTACTATCATCTTCTGAAATTGTATATTATAGATAGAAGAATGTGAGAATACTAACTTGCTAAAATGCTTATTACCCAATTTGTTACCCACGGGTTCGTTAACTCATGCTATTGATTATGTTCCTTACGAATTGGGATATGTACTTTTATATCATCTAGAGGATGTGTTAGGATCCTCAAAATTCGAATCATTTCTTCAATCTTATTTTTCTGAATTTGCATACAAAAGTATAAACACTAACGATTGGAAGAACTGCTTGTATCGATATTTTCCTAACGAAAAGAAGGTATAACATATTTTTTATATAATTAAACTACAGATTTATAAGTGTTAATATTTTTTAGCATTATATATAGAAACAATAATTTCTATGTTGTTTTTAGATGTTAGATAGATTTGTATGGTGGACGTGGTTCACTGTTGTACCGTCTCAACCTATTGCGATTGTAACGACCGCATGGATGACAGAGAGTGTCGAGTTGACGAAAGCATGGCTCCAATGGAACGAAGATTTTGATATACCTTCTATCATAATGGAACAAAGGGACCTTTGTTACATTCGGAAAAAAAGATTATTACGCGGCCTATGTATTTTTCATACAGTTCTGTCCGAAAAAAAACTAAAATTTATTTCAGATGTTTATATTTTTGATAATGATAATGGAAAAATACGGTAAATATATATACATATGTGTATTCAGAATGATTTACAATTGCGTAACTAAAACGGATGTATTTCGCAGGTTACAGTGGCTGCTATTGTGCATTAAAGCTCAATGGTTAGAAAAAGGTAAAGAAGCCTTAAACTTTGCTATTGAATTTTGTTCGCCGATTATTGCATGTCCTATATTTCGAAATTTGTACGAATGGACAGAAATGCGTGAAATAGCAACCGATACGTACATTCGTTATAAAGGAAAGATGTTGTATGAAACCCAGAGCTGTTTAGACAAAATTCTCCACTTAAAATGACATTTATCTCGTTAAGAAACAACTTAATCTTCTGTTTTACGGGGTAAAACATTAAAAACTATAATGTAAAATAATTTATTCTTTATAGAGAAAGAAACCTGAAAATTTAAAAAGTTGTTCTTTTGTCTGTGATTTGCAGAAACACAGACTTTGGATTGAAAGCAGCTTGGTTCGCATGACGATAGTTCTTCTTAGATCGTTGAAAGATATTTGTGTCAATAAAAAATGTACATATTTTTTACATACATAATACTATGTAAGTTGTCGTAGTAATCTAATGCATTTTATGAAAAATAAATATATCAGCCTCACATCAAAATTTTTTTTAATTGATTGCATATTACTTTAACTGACAATGAAATACTTAGATCTTGACAAAGAGATCGAATCGTAGATATACGTAAATAATAATTATCGATGCTATCTACTTGATTAATCGTGATGTTAGCATAGATCGCATTTTATCCATTTTATGAATAAAAATTATTAATTGTAAGGTAAAATTAATTGAGTAACGTAGAAATAATTCTAAGGTAGATATAATTATTATTTTATAGTCTCAGTTTTTAAGAGAAATTCATAATTTTAACATCGATCGTTTATCGTTGATATTAATATGTTTAGATTTTTTTATTTATAATATTTACAATTAATGCTAAAACGTCACTTTTCATTGCGCATCGCTTAGGAGACTGCTATGACGTAATTTCTTATAAATTTTGATGATCCTGTTAATGTTTAACGTTTGCTAGATTTCAGTTTCTAATAAAATGTTTGCAAAATTATTCGTTTTGACGTGAATTTGTGAGCTAGTTGAATTAAATAAATTATGACATATAATTGGATCCAAAAATTACTTTTCTTTGCAACCATATAATTATATTTAATATAATTTGTAAAAAAACATAGAAAATGAATCAAAATCAAAATCTTGACTCGAGACAATGCTAAAGAGTAATATATTTATGTATAGGGGAGACCGGGGCTAACTCGACACCGGGGCAAACTTGACACTAGGCTTTTTGCTTATTTAAATTTATCGTAGAAACTTGCCTTTCCTATGGTAAATGCGTCTTTATATGCCAGTGTTGTCAACGAAATTTGGTGACATTCTGAGTTATGGTGCAACTTCTAATGCGACATAAGCGTTTTTGATGGTGAAAAGTAATTTTTCTGATCTCTCGAAAATTTCTACTCTTTGATCGAGCTTTATTCTTACGAATCTACCATTAAGTTATGTTGATGGGAAATTCGATGCTCTATACGAATCCGATAATAGTTTTTGCATATTTTCAAAATTTATATGTTTTTGGAGTGACAAAAGTAAAAAACGACGTTTGGGGCAAAGTCGACACCACGCCACCGGGGCAAAGTCGACACTAATCTATTTCGATAAAGCGTTGTAAATAAGTCATTTGCTTTTGGCTTGCAGCAAAATAGTTTGTACATACAATAGAAAAAGACCAGTAATAGATAAGGAAATAATGAAAGAAGCTGTACTTGCCGTAAAAAGGAAAGAATGAAGATCAAACATGCTGCAGAAATATTCGGGGTGTCAAGACAAATTTTCGTTTATTATGGCTCATGACAAATTTGCACGCATGGCCGATCGCGAGTTTACCTGCATTAAGCGGAGTCTACAATGAGAATTTAAGGCGTAAAATTTAAGCTTTAAGCCTTAAACCGTAAAAAATTGACAATCACAGTCGAGTATTATTCTCATATTCGATTGTGATTTGTCAATTTCTTACGGCTTAAGGCTTAAAACTTAAATTTTACGCCTTAAATTCTTATTGTAGACTCCGCTTTAATTGTTTTTCAGACATGAGTTCAGAAGAAGATAATTGAAAGTTCAACAATTTTTTTCTCATTATTTCCAATGATTGTTTTGCTTTATTCCGAATTTTTGTACTTTCTAAATACACGATAAACAACGTATTTCATTTTCAGACAATAAAAAAATAAGTCAGATCAAATTGTATCGATTAGACAAAGTGTCGAGTTTGCCCCGGCATTTTTCAATTTGAAAATTTGTCTTCGCGTCACTTTTCCTCTCCTGGGGGCAAAACAAACCGACGTACAGCAAAACTTCCTTATACAATTTTGTACCTAAAAGAACACCCTTTAAATGTGTACCATTGAATTCGCTTGAAAATTTTAATTGGTTGTTGAAAATTGCCTTTGAAAAAATCGTGTCGAGTTAGCCCCGGTCTCCCCTATTATATAAAGAAATATGTTGGTATGCATTTTAAGAAATTATATATTAATGTTTTTGTAGAAAAAGTTATAAGCAAAACTTTTTACATATACTTAAGTACTCTATCATCAAGAATTATTTTTTAAGTAACGTTTTAATCTAATTTATGCCATAATGTCGCGCAGATACATGCAGCATTGGTCAAACACAATTCTTTGTCTTTTTTTCATCACATTTTAGACATTTATAGATTTGTTATATTAACAATAAGTGTACCAAACTTTTTACTGGATTTGATTTAGAATACCAAATTGAGCACATTGTGATATTTTTTGAAATAAACTTACTACTCACAATTAGTTACAAATAATAAATTATTGTCACAATCAATAAATATTAAGTATAAGTATAAAACAAAACTCTAAATTTTTTAAATGTACAGATATTAAAAGCTATTTGATATACAGATGATATTATCCGGGGTCTACAATGCGGGTCGTAAGTTGTAAGAAATTGATCAATCACAGTCGATTATTCTTCTCAAATTCGACTGTAATTGGTCAATTTTTCACGATGTACGACTCGCATTTTGTATTTATTTATATACAAAGGCGAAAAGGTTCTCTTAATTTCTTATATAATTTATACAAAACAAAATTAATTATATGAACCTATCATACGATCTCAAAAGATGTTACGTTTTCAAGTATCCGTTGCTATATGAATCGTGATTAATTCATAATTTAATGAATTTCTTATTGAGGCATTGGAACACCATCGATTAGCAAGTATTTGTTTGTTCTAAACAGAGCTATTTCAAATTCTTAAATGTATTTCTCTCTCAAAGCTTTTTCCACATTATTCGTCAATTTTGAGAGTTCTTTCTCTTTTTATTTTAATTGTATTTTATTTTTATTTTCGCTATTATTACATCTAAACTATTCAATAGCATGTCCGGCATCTCATAAACGCTGCAGTATATTGCTCTAATATAATAGAAAGAAAAGAAATTTACACTAAAAAATGTAATTCGAACTAAATAAAATATGCATACTGATTTTGATTTTTCAAATGTATTCAACCACTTATAAGATATTCACTGTTATTTTAACTCGACTAATAAACAGATGATGTTGCCAAACAAAGATAAGTTAGTAAAGATAAAAGTTAGAAGTGATTCTGTGCCCTTGTATGAGTGAGACCAGTTTAGATGTACAATTCTATTATCGCAAGTCATTTGAAAAGACTATAATTCTTCTAAAATGGATATTGCAGGATCTACTAAAGATCCACACATTCCTTTGCAATTCCAGGTATTTCAGTTATTTAATTAATTACATAAGCACAACATATAACATTATAACATGTTTCTTTTTAAGGAACATAGAATAAAAAATGTATATAAAATCCATTTAGATTTAGATGTTCAACAGGCGACACTGTCGCACACTTTAAAACATTTATTAGTAATTAACAATTTTCAAAACTAGATTTTTCTATTTCACGATTTTAATTAACTGACTTTCATATTCTACAAATCAAGTAAATAAAATATATTTAGCCTAAAAGTATGAAAATTATTTGCATTTAACAAATATTACGACACGTAATTACTATAATAGTTTTAATTAACTACGTACCATTTTTTTTCATGAACTTACTTATTACATTCATATATTTTGTTACTTATTATTTATATTCTTTAGTTTTTGTATTTTTCTTTTAATTATTAGAACTTGCGCGTGTAACCCATATCCACTTGGAATTAAATGTGGATTTTAATCAAAAAGTTCTTCAAGGAAAAGCAATTTTGACTACAACAAGCAAACCTTCAATTAACGAATTAGTGAGTGGACATTTTGTTTTATATCCTATAAAACATTCGATTATAAGTTATTAATATGTAATACATCCAATCAGATTTTAGATAACTATAAACTTAACATAATAAACGTTACAAATTTTTTTACTGGTTTATTTTTACGTTATAACATTGGACGTCATTCTTATAATATTGGATCTGCATTTATCATGCAGTTACCAAGAGTTCGACAAAATGACTTATAGAGTAAATATAAGACAATTTTAGACAGATACAATTACTAAAATTTATTAATGTAAAAATTTAATAGATACCCATAATGGCCATAATACAATACTTTCAGGTGCAGAATTCAAATTGAATATGAAACAAGTCCAAAATCCCCTTCATTACATTGGCTAACACCACAGCAAACTGCTGATCGATTACATCCCTTCCTATTGTCTTACAACAGGGTAAACTGCATAAAGAAAGATATTTTTCTGCATAGATAATATAAAAATCTTTATTTTTTTAGCTAATATACGCTAGATCTATGTTTCCTTGCCAGGATACACCATCTGTCAAATTTACATACACTGCTAAGGTAAGAATTTGAACACAGGTAATATTTATATACATTTATTTACTTACATAAAAACACACACAATTGATTACTATTAATATTAATAATAAAAGTAGTGCACAAATTTGCGAAGAAATTGGTTGTGTTAATGAAAGAATTTAATTCGTAATTTAATGAATTTCTTATCAAGGCCTTGGAACACCATTAATTTGCAAGTGTGTATTTTTTATACAGAGCTGCTTCAAATTCTTAATTTTCTCTCATTTTTATTTCCGCTATTATTATATTTAAATTCTTCAACATATCCGGTATCTCATTTAAACGCTACAGTATATTGCTCTAATATTAGAATTTTAAACAAAGAAGTAATAAAAAAAACCAACCCTAAAAAATGTATTTAATGCATGTATTAAATGTATTTAAAACTAAGTAAACTACGCATATACAGGATGGCCCACCGAAAACGAAACAAGCTTAGGTTAAATGCCAAACTAAGGTTATATGCTAAAAGGCACGTTTGTTTCGTTTTCGGTGGCCCACCCTGTATACGGGAAGTTCGAATTCTCAAATGTATTTAATCACGTATATGAGGTATTCACAGTTATTTTGGCTATTCAATATTGTAATAAACAGATATTGTTGCCAAACAAGGACAAATGGGTAAAGATAGAAGTTGGAAGTGATTCTGTGTCCTTGTATGAGCGCGACCAGTTTAGTTATAAAGGTCCATTATCGCCCGTCGTTTGAAAAGGATATAACGTGACTCTTCTAAAATGGATAATGCAGAATTTACTGAATATCCTGCAGGATCTATTAAAGATCCGTATTCTCTTGCGAGACCAGGTACTTTAGTTATTTTAATTGACTGCATAAGCATAACACATATAAAATTTTACATTTATGTATTTATTATTTTCATAAAGAAAATAGAATCAGAAACGTTTGTGCGGAATTCATATAGATGTTGGAAAAACGAAAATACGTGGTGCACGTACCTTTAGGTCTTTTGTAATTTATAGTTTTTAAAATTAGATTATTCTCTCATAGCTTCTTAAACGTTTAAACTAGTTGAATAAAATATATTATATTTAGCATAAAAATCTGTAAATTGTTTGTATTTTGCAAATAATACTACACGCAATTATTATAATAATTTTAATTACAATGTACCACTTTTTGTCACGTACTTATGCATTACATTCGTATGTCATTACTTATTAATTATATCTTATAATTTCTGTATTTTTTTAATTATTAGAATTGGCACGTGTAATCAATACCGATTTAAAATTGCACGTAAATTTTAAAGAAGAAGTTCTTGAAGGGCAAGCGATCTTGACTATAGAAAGGAAACCTTTAACTAACGAATTAGTGAGAAGACATTTTGTTTTATATCAACAAAGCATTTAATGTGTTATTAATATGAAATACAATCAATTAGATTTTAGATAACGATAAACTTAATATAAAAAATGTCACAAACCTTTTTAATGGTTTACCTTTACATTATGACATTGGACATCAATTATTGGAGTCTTTTACTGCATTCGAATTTATTAAAATACACTTACCAAGAACAGGCAGAATGTGAATATATAAGACAATTTTAGAAAAATTAAATTATTAGAATTTATTGATGTAAGAATTAAATCATAATACTATACTTTCAGATGTAAAATTCAAATTATATATGAAACTAGTAAGAACTCCCATTCATTATATTGGTTAAAGCCTGAGCAGACTGCTGATAAATTACATCCCTTCTTATTGTCTTATAACAAGGTAAACCGATTAAGAAAAAATAATTTTCTGCATAGATGATATAAAGATCTTTATTTCAGCCAATGTACGCTAGATCTATGTTTCCCTGCCAGGATACACCATCTGTTAAATTTACATACACTGCTGAGGTAAGAATTTAAACACAGATAATATTTGCATCCACTTATTCATTTACATAAAAACACACGATTGGTTATTATTAGAATAAATTTATTACTTTAGCTTACATTGCCGAGAAGGGACTTGGTTTACATTAGATACTTTTTTAAGGGGGGAAACCTATTCGTCGGGTCAAAAAATGCATGATTTTTAGGAATTTTTTTTCTCGGGTATAATGACTCCAAACGCTTTGAAATTTTTATGACATTGTAACATATAATTGAAGATTACAAAATAATTTTTTCGTGCAAAAATATTGCAATTTAATATAAAAATGGCGGTCATTTACATCTCGCCTCGCTAATCACTGTGTGCAGGATAGCGTCCTTAATTTTTATCTGAAACCAAAAAACCAAAGTTCTTTTTAAAGCTTAGGATAGTATAAGCTTCGATATGACATTAAGATATTTAAAAAAAAAATTGCAATTGCATGTTTTTTTACAGTTTATGTATTTTTTGCATAAAAAATGACATAAAATGTCATATTTAAGAGAATTTAATTATCTTTAAAATGAGCCGTAATAGAGTCCAATCGGTTCAGTAGAATTTTTTCAATCGTGCACACAAATCAAAAAAACACGTTTCGAGGAAAACGCGTTTAAAGTTTTTGAAGGTAATACAGGGTGCTGCTCGCCCGGCTCGTCTACAAGCTGTAACTTCGTAAATACTTTAGATATCGAATTGAAATTTTCAGGGGATATTCTTGAATAGTTTAGCAATCGATTAAGACTATTTCCAAAAAATCGATTTTTTGGACCCGACGAATGGGTTTCCCCCCTTAACCACACTCATCCATCCTTATTTGACTAGTTTCATCGGTTGCTTATTATTAATATTATTAATGAATTTAGTATAAATTTACGAAGAAATAAATTGCGTTAGTAAAAGAAAGCTACTTGTTTTTAAACATTAATGTTTATGTTTTCTTATAAAGTGCTTCAATTAAACTAAAGCAAAATATATAATTAACGTTTATTATGTGTTTTATATTTTTTAGATTACAGTAAAAAGATATTTTAATGTTATAATGTCAGCACGTTTTACAACATTTGAGCAAAGAAGTGAAACATTAAATGTATATATTTTCAATCAAGATATACCGGTACCACCTAATGCAGTTATTATTGCTGTGGGTGTATTAAAGCAAAAGAGAAAAAACAGAAGAACAACTGTATTTGCCGAAAATAAATTTATAAGTAAAAGTATCGCTACGTTTGATTCAGGCACAATTTATAGCATGCTGCAGATTGCCGAAAATTTGTGTGGAAATTATATGTGGGGTAAAAAATCAACTAAATTTGTTGTATATAATGGCTATTATTATTATAGACTATCAATACTCTCTTCTTTTATACATATATATTGTAATTATTTTTTGTTATTACTTATAATATATATTATAAAATAATATTTTTAGATATTTTCAATATATGTGTGCTACCACCAAGTGTCGCTCACTTCGAAATAGAATGTCCATGCGTGGTATTTATTTCGCCGGCTCTACTTCACGGAGATCATTCTTGTATCAGTTATTCACTCAGTCGAAACATCGCACAGAGCTGGGCAGGAAATTTAGTTACGTGTGCAAATTATAATAATTTGTGGTTGAATAAGAGCTTCAGCATCTTTATTTCAAGGAAAATTACAAGCAAAATGTTGATTTCTGAAGAAATGACGGATTTTTTCACAAAAGAAAGATTATCCAATCTGCAGAGTTTGGTAAAGTATTAAGTTTAATTAGATAGAAAAAATGCAGTAATAATGTTACCAGATAACATTTGACATTGTATTCACACACACACATTTTTGCATTCCTACTGTATCATCTTCTGAAATTATAGATCGAAAAATGCTCATGGCTGCAGTTACCAAATGTTTGCTTGCTAAAATGCTTAGTACCCAATATAACGGATGTCTCACCTCATAACGCTATTGATTATGTTCCTTACGAAGTGGGATGTACACTTTTAAATGATCTAGAGAATATGTTAGGATCCTCAAAATTCGAATTATTTCTTAAATCTTATTTCAATAAATTTGCATACAAAAGTATAAACACTAACGATTGGAAGAGCTACTTGTGTCAATATTTTTCTGAAGAAGAGGAGGTATAACACATTTTTTAAATAAATAAACTTTGTAAATAAACAGTTTTATCGGTGCTAATATTTTTAGCATTAGAAACAATGACGTGTACGTTTGTTTCAGTTGTTAGACAGGGTAAACGGTCGAACATGGCACGAATGGTTCAGTGTTGTACCTTTTGAATTTGTCGTGCCTGAGGAACCGTATGGGAACCGTATGACCGTATGGGAGTCAAAGTGTTATAAATTAACGAAAGAATTAGTCGATTGGGACGAAACTTCTAATATATCTTCTATCATAATGCAAGCAAAAAAATTTTGTGACATTAAGAAAGGATTATTATTAAAATACCTACATCAGTTTCATAATTATCTGACCGAAGAAAAATTAAAATTAATATCAGATCTTTCTATTTTCGATCATAACAATGGAAACATACGGTAAATATGCGTATCTAATATATTCAGATTGATTCACAATTGCTTAACGCAAAGCGAATGTATTTTGCAGGTTAAATTGGCTGCTATTGTGCATTAAAGTTCGATGGTCAGAAAAAGTTGAAGAAGCTTTAAACTTTGCCATTGAATTTTGTTCGCCGGATATTGCATGTCCTATATTTCAACATTTGATCGAATGGGACGACAAATTCATTTATCAACGAGCGATCGAAACGTATAGTTATCATAAAGAAAAGATGTTACCTGAAACCCAGAGAAATTTAGCCATAATTGTGCACTTAGATTGATATTTATCTCGGTAAGAAATAATTTAATTTTTATTTTTACGCGGTAAGGCATTAAGAACTGTAATATAAAGTAATTTATTTTTTTTGTAAGGACAGAAACGATTAAAAAATGTTGAACTGTTTATGGAAGAAATATGATGTGGATAAATTTCTATATTATATGATACATTTTTTGGAAGATAATTTTGTTAGAATTTGAGAAGTTGCAGTTTATTTTGTCTATAATTTGCAGAGCCAGGCTTTGGATTGAAGGCAGCTCGAGTCGCATGACAATAGTTCCTGTTGAAGAAATTTTAAATTTATAAAAATAAAAAATATATATTTTTAATATATAGAATAGTATGCAATTTATATAAAATAATTTATATATTATATATTATATATTATATATATTTATATATTACATATATATATTTATATATATATTTATATATTATATATAAAACATAAGTATGTCACCATAAACCTGTAAATTTTATTTTTTCTTTACAATGAACTACATATGTAAGAAGTAATACTACTGCAACTGAATATCAGTCCTTGACAAAGATGTATGCATTTTATGAATTTTATATTTATATCTTTGTGGATATAGTAAGCAAAATTTTTGCACATAGGTATAATTACTTTATGTGAAGAGTCATTTATTAAGATTTAAGTAGCATTTTAATAAAGTTTGTACCACAATAATGTCGCGCAGATTTATGTTATGCAGCACCGATCAAACACAATTCCTTGTCCTTCTTTCATCATTCATGCAGCTTATCAATTTCGACGGCAAGTAGCTTTTCATTCTTTAAATTGTAATTAGTGGACAATCTATCGTACAAAATTAAATAATATTAATAATATTTCAAATAATAATGTATCGCACATATCTAATTCTTCTTTCAAAAAATGTTGCTTTTTTATGTATCTACCCATTGCTGTATACCACATTCCTTTTCCTTTACTGTTTCTTATCGCGGCTTTTTAAACTATTTCAAATACATTTCTTCCACTGTTGTTTCTCCTATTATCAGGATGTATTTAAGGTCCGAATTAATAGACGTTTCTCAGTTGTCAAGATCAGTCTGTCTTTGTCTCGCGTATGGTAAAACGGTATGTGCGAGACAAAGACAGACTGATCTTGACAACTGAGAAACGTCTATTAATTCGGACCTTAAGTGTCTCAATTTAAAAAACTCATCTTGCATAAATGGTTCAACAACCTAACCATCTCGTAAAAGTGGCTTTTTCGAAAAAATTTTTATGTGGTTGATATACTTAATGATACATCTAATTGTATACGGAATTCGAAAAAAATCGGTCGGGACCTATTTTACGTGGAAATGGTGCAGGGTCCTTTAAATAGATAGAATCCCGTTTAATGAGAGTTTGCTTTACCAAACATACCTGATCGTTATATGCGATTTAAAACTCACATCTGCTTTGTCTATTCGATACTCTATTAAACAAAATTTGAATCGATGTGTGATGTTATTATCAACAACTAACCATGTAAAATTTCTCAGCCGTGTTTATTTAAACCATAAAATTTTATCTTGGATTTTGTCGATATCAATTTCAATATTTTAATATCAATTACAGATATTGTATACAATCGATGTCTACAACGATTTTTATTACATGAGTAGGAATTATAATGAAAAATTATGATAATAATTATATTATGCATATCTTGCTTATTATGCAATAAAATAAATCTTTTCTTTATATAGTTTCAGAAGTAAATATATTTAATTCGCGGAAAAAAAGCAGAAATTTTTAGAAAATAATGCGTAACAAAACTACATAATTTAGAAATAATTAAGACTTTTATAAAATGTAGCACACAATCTTTTTTTAAAAAATTTTAAGGATTCCATTTTCTAGTTTATTATTATATGTCATCAATATTTTTTCACTGATGGGAAATAGTTCCTGAAAGAAAGAAAGAAAATATATGTATCATGAAATATTTCTTTATTTGTGCTGTACAATTTTAAATTTCGAAGATCTCGATTACAATCTCAGATTACAGTATATATATATACAATAATAAAATAGTGCGTCTCTTTACAATTCGTGATCTTATATACAATTCGTGCTAAATACGTAATTTACATCGGGACGGACCCTCGAAAAGACGTTGAAAGCGTTATCGTTCGCGATTAAATCGCAAGGAAACGATCGAACCGCTCGCGTCTCTTCTAACAAAAACCCAACAATTTTATATTAGTACGGCAGATGGCATTTTAGCGAAGGCAAAAGAAAGTTTACAAGTACATACGTTTATAATTTCTGCCCGCGGGCGATTGTCGGCATGCGCCTTCGTCAGCGCATGAATAGGCCAATCGGAACATTTACATTTATCTCCGAGGATTATGAATAGTCCCCGCCCGAAATTAAAACTCGGACGTATATCGTATAACAACGCGAAGAAAGAGAAAATCAATTTAATCTCCGCTATGTATCTTCCTTTCATCGATACTAGATTTCTATCAATGATATCGCTTCGCTTAATATCTCGCTGACATACGATATATACTGACTTTTTCGGAATTAACCGATACGCGAATTAATCTGATCACGTATGCGGTATCTATCTATCGGCAAGTTTTATCACAATATGTGAAAAATTTCGCAACATCACATCTTCTACAATTTTTATTGTGATTTTCTGGCAAGAAATGTTAAATGTTTTGTTATGTAATGGGATACATGTAAAATAAAGAATGTCAACACATTTTCGCATAATATTATGTTTTGACATAAAATACTGAGAGAAATATTTGTGATAATTTTTTTATTAAATTTATTCTGAAGAGTATAGATTTGATAGCAATAATATAAAAAAAATTTTGCGTTTGAATAAAATTTAAAAAAGAGTATTATCAAATAACAATACCTAGGAACATATAAAAGTTTATTTATAAAATTAAATATATTATGTAAATTTCATATGTATCCGCTGTGGGAAATGACGATTATAATTACTATGATAAATTTTATTTCGTGATATGACAGCTGTGCATCAGCTATTAATTCACACGCTAGTGTTACAAAACGTTTTTACTTTCACTATAACATCTTTTCGTACTTTGAAATTACAAAATAAGATATAACAGCGTTTTTATAATTTTTGCGTTTCTTGAATGCACGTGTTAAAACGTTACATTACATTATGCAATATCAGTAATTTGTACAGTAATCGCAGGAACGTTTGCATAGCGCACACGGGAAATGTATCGGTCGATAGATAAAAGTTCTTTCGCGACATATTCATATATTATAAGGTACAACAATTATATCTGCTTTGCGTCAACGAATAAATGGTGGAATCGAAATCGCAATGATAGATTCTTGATTCTTCGATCATAGTCAATCGTTTTTACGTTATCGGGTCTCAGTGCGGTCGATACCTGTTGCGCCATTTTATATATTAATACAATCGATTGCCGCCACGTACGGCGGAATGTCTAATTTAATTACGCATTTAATTTACAATATTTATACATACAATAGTGTGAATTCAATAAAATTTACAGGAGCTGTAGAAATATTTAACATAAGAGACACATGCACTCGTTACGTCAATGCGTTACGTGAGAAATTGTTGCAACTTTTGCTGACTGAATAATTAAGGTGATCAACGACTTCCCTCACGCATCATTCATACCTGCAGAAATCTCGCAATTATGACATAAAACGCACAGTGTGACTCGCTCGATATATGATGACATTGAGTGTTCAAAGTACAACTAGATTGTGCATAATCAGGCTCTGCTGCGACATAAGGCACTCGCAATACATGCACACGCGCGGAATGAATTGCTAGCGGTAACTAATAATTATTAGCACAGATCAATGAATCGCGGCCAAGATCGGCAATAGTTGCAGTGCGACGCTTTACCGCGATCTCTTTAAAATATCTCGTCCAGGAATAATTATAAAACTAGAGCGATTAGGTCATAGGCCGACATCAATATAAGGACGCTCGCGTTAAATCTATAATCTCTATGATGAAAATTTCTTTGATGAAATTCCATATTTCGCACCAGTTAAAGTTCGCAAAAGTTTCTTTTTATGCAGCGTATAGTGAGGTTTTGCAAAGTTAAATAAAATTTTTTTAAGATATTCGACAGAGAGCTTCTTTTTGTTTTTAATAGTATGAAATTCAAACATTTTGTGAGAATATATGCTACATTATTAATTTATTAATAAAGTTAAAAGATTTTTTATTTCTTTACCCTGTACTAATATCTTTTATATATTTGTCAAATCCTTATGATGATTTTAAAGAGGAAATTACATTTGCTCTCTCTTGTGTCGATTTTACAGAACCATAAACACATGAAATATATGTTATTCTTAAATTAAATAAGGAACAAATGCTCAGAAAATAACGTGTAAAATATATGTAGTCAAATAAATAGTAACACATAACAGTACGATATTCCACACAGTTACTCATAGATGTTGAATCAATCTTAATTACCTATACGCGACATTAATTTTACTCGTTATTTGCATAAAAGATTGTACATTCTCTAATGATAAAGCTGATATTCTCACATATTAATATTAAATTCAAAATTCATTGTGATTTATGCACGATTTTATTCTTAAATTATAAAATCAATAAAAATGAAAAAGTAAAAAATATCGGAAATCATTGAATATTAAAAATAAAGATTAGTCAAAATAAATGTTGGCAGAGGAGTAGAATTGATTAAATTTTTTTTCTATGTATACTCCAACTAGTATTCTATTTTAAGAAAATAAGGACTCAATTGAATCGCATTTACAGCTGATCGACATGGGGAAATACTTTTATATCACTGGTTTATCTAATAATTTATATGCTAATTTTATAAGAGAAGATAGAATGTGTGTGCCGTAGAATTCTTAAGACCTTTGAAATTATTCCGTAATCGAAATCGACGTCCCCAATGAAACGTACATAGGATAAAGGCGATAGCCGAAATCGCGAAGAACGACAGGGACATTCGCTATAGTGCGTGAATTCTTGCCTGCATGCGCATATGTGTGCAAACTCGGGTTCGAGGAGCAAGGAGGGACCTATGAAGGGAGGGAAAGGCGCGGGAATCGCCAACACATATCTCGATATCTCACAATTCGATCTCTCGAGCCGGCCGCTCGTATATTTACATGTATAATTTATATATCCCGTAGTCCGAACGAACATGCGGTGCGTCCGGCCAGGGCGGGCCCATGGCCGTCCTTATGATCGTTCTGGGACGTCCGTCGAATCCCGCGCGAGCCGTCCTAGCACGAGAAGGCATTATATAAAAGAAAGTCCGGCTCGAGAGAAATTCGCGAGAATCCAGTCGCGCGAATTCCCACGATTGTTTGGCGACGTCGAACAATGGTTTGAGAATCTTCTTGAAAATTTTGCATGTACGCTTTTCAGATGACATAACGTTCCTCTCGCAAATCAAACGCGACAAGCGGAAAGTTAAGCCGGTTATACGGGACGGATGCAATCATTATTTTGTACTTTCATTTCTTGCACTAGGTGCAATGAAACCTGAGGCCTGTTCGTTTAAGCTAAACTTCTTGCACGGTTCATCTTTTCTCTTTTTCTTTTCACGTTGGAGAGAAAGAGAGAAAAGATGAACAGTACATAAAGTTCAGCTAAAACGATTTTAGGCGAAGGCCTATTATCTTTATTCATAAATATTTCTTGATGTAGAATTGATGATTACGTGCTTGTTAAATATTTAAAGCAATGATTTTTAATTTGCGTGCTGCTTTCATTAGATCACCATCTCACACATTATTGGTCACTAATAATGACAGAAAAGTTTCCTTGTGTTCGCTGTCTCATAAAAAAATAGCAATTGCTTCGATCGTTTTAGTGTCTTGTACAAAATTTTAAGTATGTTAACGAGTTGCATTAAAGAGTTGATCTCTAAACTTCAATACGATCGCGATATTTATATAAAGCAGAAGTAGCGAAACCGAAATGAAAGTAGATGATCGATAACTTACAGATATTTTAAGGTGTCTTATGTTCGCGCGGTGTTTAAAGTGACATCCAGATCGTAAATAGCATAAATATAGGAGAGACTTGATATTTTCGCGTTACACGAGATAGATTAACACACGCGGTAGTCTGTGGGACTTCGCATCTGTCTCATCACAATGAAAGGTAACATCGTTAAGAGATTTTTCGCGATAAATAGCAACGCAACCGAGTTAATCTACCTGGGCGCGGATTACGAGAGATGCGAATAGCGACCTTTCGGATTTGTGACTTTAAATTATCCGTGGACACGCGATCCTGCTAGGAGTTCTGACGCGTGACGCAGATGCAGAAGGCGCGCGTATGGAAATGAGGCGGGCTCTAATTAAATTACGAATTCCATAATACATTCTCGTTCGCGTAACACGACCGTGATATAAGGGCTACGCGTCCGGGCGCGACGATGTAGCGCGGTCATGGGATATTTTTTCGGCGGCATAATGCAGCACCGAGAGTCGTACGGGCTCTCCCTGCCGCCATTGTGTAGCCGCGAGGGCACAATTAATTATAGCGTATCCACAGAAGGAGCGCATTGTTGCGTCTGTGTTGCTTGAACGTGCGCGTTGCGTACGCCTCCCGGTTATGCGTCTCGATAATATCATGCGTTTTGATCATTTAAGATATTTAGAAAACCGTCAGCCGTAAAAAGTTGTTTTTGAAAATAATATCCAACACATTTCTTTAATTCATTAAAGATAATGAAGTATAAATTAGATATTTGTAGAATACACGAAATTTTCCCTCTAAACCACAGATAATATCGAAATATATTTAGAAAAGCGTGCCACTCGCACGCTTCAGCAATCATATAAAAGTGAATGGACGATCCGCCTTTTCAACTTAAGTAAATTTCATATTGTGCCAATTGGAAACTTCCTGATAGCGAGCTTTATTCCTATTTATGAAGATCGCAACACAATGTTTAACGACGTAATGGGCGTACCTTCACTCGCGTTTTCCTCAGCGCGCGGTAACTAGGAACTTGGAGAATCAAGTGGTTCTAAAGCTATTTTCATACATATATACAGCGAAACGCGTTTAGATGAGCGCAAGCATTCTCGTGTGTTTCGAAGAGTGCTCGTTTGAATGTAGGTAGGTGTGTGTGTTTGTGTGTAAGCACAGGTGAGCTAAAGGTGAACGACGTGAAACGCGCGCGGGAGAATCTCGAGGCGAAGCAAGAGAACGCGTTTCTCTCGGGTTCGTGTTCCGACGAGGGGAACAATCGGCTTCGCCTGAGAAGCTAATTAAGAGAACACGACGGCGACGATTAAACGATTCTCCGCCGAATCGAGCGAGACGAATTAATTCCGCCGTCGATCGGGAATCGAGGATAAACGATTGAAACTGATATACGCCGCGGCCGGCAAGACCGAAGCATATCTAGTGCTCGAGCGATAATCCGTCGCGCGACATGCGAACGCGATTCGACGCGATTCTTCGAACGAAGTTCGTATACGATTATACCCAGCGCTACCAGAAATATTTCCCACAATTGCCGTAAAATGTTGCCGCGCGTTTTACACGACAAGGCCATGAAGACAATTTTGTTGTGAGCATTAAACTTCGTTTGCTGTAATGCGTCTCTTCCGTCACCCGCTGACGGAAGAGACGCAATTTTGTTATCCTGAATACACTTTGGCATAAAATTCGACGAATCAGACAACGAAGTCAACGAAGTCGTTATACAGACTTAACAAGCAGTCTTTTAGTCATTAGCAAAACCATCTGCGATCTGTCGCTGCATTGTGCGTCTAGTCTATCTTCTATAGAATAAAAGACAAAATAAATAATAAAATGCTCGCCCTAAGATAAGTTCGTGCGAATATCGTATACGTACTTCGTTGAGCATCATGATCCCGCGACTTCGGCACGGAATTCTGCAATTTTCCATAATCGAGGCACGCACGTGAAAACGAGGCCTCATTTGCGCGCGGCAAGCACGGAAGGATGCTGGTTGAGAATATCGCGGCGGCCGCGGCGGACGCTTAGAGAACGCGGACGGATGTAGCCGAGGGCGGTGACTGGCATCCCCGAACGTCAAATTACGGGGCACCTGCTCTTCAAAACGACTTCATTTCATTCGTATCGTGTAGGCATTTCGAATCTGCCGTGCGGTTTCTCCTCTCGGTAACGTCTACAATCGTGATCGTGAAAATACCCGATTTGATTCCGAATTAATCCTCTAACGCGTTAGAATCTCGTAAAACGCGCTCAAGTCTTCGTGTAACAGCTAAGATTGAGATAAATTATAGTATGTACAAGACACTTTACTCCTCTCTTGCGTTAATTGTTAACCGGAAACTGTTTCATCAATTTAAAGTTGATTTTTTTTCTTAATGAAAATGCCGAGATTGTTTACCACAACTTTTCAATTTTTAGCTTTATTTTCAATTCATTACAATTTGTGTCGTTTTTATTTCTTATACAGACTATCGAATTTAATGCAGGGTTACTTCTGCTATATGCAATCTTATCCCATCAATGCAGCTACGGTAATTTGAACAGAACGACGTTTCATGCGTTGCCGTTGACCGCTCACGTAATGTAGGTCTGAAATTTTGCTCCCCCCCCCCCCCCCCCTCTGATTGACATGAACGGTGGCAGAAATAATGGGGATCGATTTTTTCGCCTAGTACTGGGTTGACTTTCGCAGGAACGTCGGAGCGGCATCAATTTATATCTCAGCGTGTTATTACTGATTGGAAACCGCAACGCGCGCGATTCTTCGTGCGGCGGTATCATTACGTTTTTGCTTTACGTTTACCGAGTGAAAATCGAGCGTCACGCCTGAGTTGGTGCCGTATAGCTATACACGAAATATCCGCGTGCCACAATGCATCTTAAGTAAACGCAAACATAAATTTATCAATATTCTAACGAGCTCGATCGCGTGTACAGTCGCGTCTAGCAATTTGAATATTTTTGTCGCGATCGCTGCATGGGTTTTGTCGACTTCGCGAGAATAGCGCTTAATCGTGTATTTAATTCCGCGCAGCCACGATTTTCTCTGGTCACTTACCTGCCGACCGGTTTATCTTCCGCTTGCCTTTTGTCTTTAAAAAAGTATCAAGACATTGAATACCTAGTATTTTATTAGCGCGTAAAAGCAAAGGGGAGAACGCGCCGCCGATGCCGATCGATTCGCGTCGCTTGATCCGTCGATTCGCGTGTCTCGAAAGTCGATTGTCTTAACAGGGCCACAAAGTGTGGCGACAAAGGAGCAAGTGGAGCGTTGCCGGGCAAGAAATCGATTTTATCCGGAACCGGTCTCCGATACATCCGCCGGTTTAAACAACACTCTTACCGAACGTGATCTTTTCAATTCCTCCTTGCACGGGGGCAAAACTTAAAAATTCCTCTTGTACGGGCAAAACTTTAACTGAGCACCGTGAAACACTGTCCTGAAGAAACTTTCGAGTCACGACGAACAGTGACGAAAAATTTCACAGTCTTTCGTCTCCTCTGATCTCACCTCCGTTTATTCCTACTTTTTCTTACAAGGACAACTTCCTAACGTCCTCGCGTGAAACGAGTTAAATTATAAATACTATCGTGAAGACTTCTCGTTCACAAACGAAGCAAACGCACGTCGGTATAATTGCCTATTTCAAACTTTTCGTCACCCGTTCCGAAAAGATCATATCTCTTTAAATATAATCCGAAGGCACTGTGTTCTCGTTGATTGCCGCCAGTCTATACTGCGGCGTGTCCAGATTCTGCGGATTCAGGTGCAGGTTTATCGTCGTTGTCGTCGTCGTCGCCGTCGCGGACGGTACTGTCGCGGTCGAAATTTGCTGATTCGCCGAGTTCGAGCTGAGATCGCTGTAATAGGCACTGCTTGGTGCACTGCTCAGCGTCGGCCCGTCCGGCTCGGCGTCGCTTCCGGTGTACGCCGTGTTCTGGTATGAGGGATTCTCGCTGTTCCTGCTACCGATCCTCAGTTCGTGATTATGATGGTGATGATTGTGGTGATGGTGATGGCGATGATGATGCTGATGCTGACTCGGCGGTACCGGCGTCGAGCGCCCATTCTCGTACATCTCGTAGTCCGGCTCTTGTATCCTAGAAGCAGCGATAACGAAGCTCTCGATAATCACCGGGTCTGGCTATATTCGATCGGAATGCGCCATTAACATACGCAAGGCGTATCGGCCGTATCGATAATTGCCGATTACGCGGCGACGCGTGTCGGATGCGCATCGTTGTTATAACGGGCAATTAGGCTCTCTTAGAAGGCGTTGCCAGAACAAAGCCAGTATTGAGCTCGTTATGGACCTAGGAAGTCGAGAAACGGTAAACCGTTGCGTATATAATTATCGCCTTCCGTAATCATCGATTTCGCGATAGTTCTGAACTTGCTCAATCGAATCAGTGAGCAATGAAACATTCTAACATCTTTGAAAAAAGAATCTGGTTGGGTTAATAGGAATTCTGGTAGATTCAATTAGAAGTCCGTTGGAAAATGAACGAATCAGAATTCCAAAATTAATGCAACCAGAATTCTAATTAATTCAACCAGATTCTGGTAGATTCAACCAGAATATCAGAACAAACCAGAATTTTTTAACATTTTGCGCGAATATAATTAAATCATCAAATCCTTAATCTTTAGAATATTGAAATATATATAATGTCTTTAACGTAGTGTCTTATTTTAAGACAACAAATATTTTTCTTGTATTTAATAATTTGTATAAAACTGGAAGTATATTGGACTCACCTTTTACTATGCCGAGTGCGAAGTGTATCCGTTTGTAGCGATCTGTCGCTACCTCCGTAATGACGATGTAATCTGGCAGCGTCCAGTTCGTGATATTCGTCGTCCTGGCCACCGGAAGTCGTACCGTACGTCGAGCTTCCTCTCATTTGTAACTGTAAATCGCTAGCGTAGCTCGCGGCCTGCGAGTCCAGTTCCGCGTATAGAGCCTCGTCGGTTTGCATGTGGGTGTAGTGATTCTCGACCGGAAGATTCATCGCCCGTCGGTGCTGAGGAAGGGAGAGCGGCGTCGTGACGACTCCCGGGGTGCCGCCGCCGCGCCGAGAGCCCAACCACGACCAGACGTTGTGTCCTAAAGTCCGATTTCATCCACAACTTGAGACCCATGCTGATTAGTACATTTTCTTAACGTATCTTGACGGCATGTTAATGATAAAGGAACAATCGCTGCGACATGAGGTTTTAAACATTGGATAAGCCTCTGTTATGATTTTCTCATTAGTAAAGATAAAAAGAACAATTCTGTTTTTTTTTTGTAAATTGTTTTGTTTCATCAATCAATTAAGTTTTTTCAAACACGAATTCAATTTCTTCCTGAAAGATAGTTTCCAGACAGGTGCAACTATTAGATACGCTCGACTTATAGATTCATTTTCATTCTTTTTCTTCGTGTATCACGATATTTTATTTAGCTTATCACAAGATATGGGCTTGTTTTATAACATCGTGAAAGATCCTACAGAACTATCGACTAGTTGAAAACGCCGTCGAGAACAAGTCGCGAGATCCGGTTCTATAAGCTCGACTTTCTTCGAGCGAACGAAATGAGACGTACAGTGAGAGACGGTGCTACCGCATTCGCGATCGCAATACACGTAACGTGACGGGAAACATGCGAGTAACGAGGGGCCATTTCTCAGCGATCTCTCTCTCGAGCGGCGTGTACGCATATGTATGAGAAGCGTCGAACAGCAGGCGTCTCGTAATAACACTCACCGGGACTAGGCGCTACGTCGTGATAAGGCGGTAATTTGTCTAATTCGAGAGGCGGCCGATCGGGTATGACGGCCACCCCGCCGCCGGTACCACCCGCCCCCGTAGGCCCGCTGGCATCGGGCGCACTCGAGTCCTCCACACCGACGCCGCAGCAGCTCGCTGGAATAGAAAGAAGAGAGAGGTGAAGAGAGTGAAGAGTCTCTCTCGCACATACGTTGCTCATTGCTCCGGAAAAATTCGTTGGCGCGTCGACGCGAAAGTCGCTTAGCTCGGGTTTCGCCTAGCTCGCGTTTCTCAGGGTAGGGCATCTCACGGCCCTTCGTTTCGGTTAGCGGGATCCGCTCGTATCCACGGGGACGCGTTTCTCGAGCGCCGAAGCACGTGAAGTGCCAGGTGAGGTTGGCCCCCGAATTCCGATACGTTTATGGTCCCACGTGCACGTATATACACCCCATGCGCAAATATAAATAACTGCCCCCATATATAGAACGGCGAGCGAACCCGGATCACCGCATTATGACATGCGTCCGCGTATAGAGAGAGAGAAAAAAAAACCGGCTGTCTTCTGTATAGCCTTATTGTGAGCCTGTCATCGCGCCGTCACGGGCCTTCATAGAATCGTACCGAGGGTTGTAGCGTATCAGAGGGTGGGGCGGGTGGTTGAACCGGGATAGGGGAGGGAGAGAGAAGAGAGAGAGAGAGAGAGTGGGCGAGAGGCGGAGAACGGAAAGAGATCTTGAAATTCGTGGATCAGAAACGCCGCCGCGGTGGTAAGTGGGCTTATAAGAATGCCGCAAAGATTAAAAAAAAAAAAGATTATATGAATCTCGTGCCCTTTTCGTATTCCGCTCTCCTTATCTGTCACTCCTACCGTGAAGGGCGTGAAGACGATCTCATATTCTACACAGCACTTCTCCTAATTTCTATATTGTACCTCGAAGGGCTCTCGTCTGTTCTAAAATGCGTGTCGATGTCATTCGTCGGGAAATAAGAGAAACTGGTTCTCGTAACGCGTTACTCTCGCATACGTTTCGCAGATGTTTAATTTAATCTGTGGCGAAAGATGCGCGGGATGTTATTTTAATCATACTTCTCCAAAGAGAAAACGCTCTGATCGCGAGAGCGATCGCAATAACGAGCTTCTTAACGAAATGGTTGATGGATGCGTTAGAAATCGTTGGTTACTTGATTCGAGCGCACTTTCGCTCACGTTTTTATGGAAGTCTGATGTGGTAATTGATAACTTAAACCTTGACACGCTCATAATTCTTTCGGTCTACTTGCCCTATAGCCATATTATTCCTATAGCTGATTACTTTCGCTTATATAGCATTTTTAGGAAATAGGTGTTTTTAAACTTGTTTTCACCGATTAATCAAATCTCTAAATTTCTCCCCATTCATTAACTGCCTAAAGGTTTTTTAATTGATCTTCGAGAAACAAAAATATCACATTTAGCTTCTTATGCATAAAAAATCAAAGATTTTAATTTTACTGCTCAATATGTAATTAATCTGCGATTTCATTGCCAAATAATCGATTAACGAAATACTCGGTTAACTGTAAAATGATCATAGTCCTAGATATTCTATTTCCTTAGTGCCTAGCTTCGTTAAAAAGTCATTAGCTCGACCTAAGCATATATATCTTGTACCCTTCTATTACTGCCTCGATCTGACGTGATTTAAGTTGTCATAATAAAGGGGAAAATCCGTTATATCTCTACAATTACGTGTAACTACTCTGCTTAATGCTACCAGATTGCTCGATGTCATCGATTAATGCCGAAATGAAAAGTGTAATCGCATTTATTTATTAACAATACGCTGATATCGAGCGCGATTACGACGCTTGCGACTTAACATTCCGCTGCTAATCTGCTTATTGCGGGAGCGGATCGGGAACACGACGATTTATCCTCCCGTCATTTCGCAACGGTATTGAACCAGTTCTCGTTACGATTTAACCAGTGTGACAAAATTCCAGCGTGATTGTACCGTAACACATTTATTATCCCTCCAAGTTTCTGAACATTTTCTTTTTTCCGTTCCCTATTAATTTGACTCGACTCTACACACAACGATACACTTCATCCTATTTTTCTGAATGCTCGAAATTCTGATAGATACTCGTTAGAATTCCGATAGATACCTTTTTCTAAAATAAGAGAATGCGTCTAGGTAGGTACATAATATAAAATAATGTTTCGTTTCTCATCAAAAACTTCTAATCATGAGGTAGCTGTTACTCTTCATATTATATCACAATATATATATATTAGCGATGATATAACGTAAAAAGGTATAGGATAATCTTGCTACATCCGCGAAAATGTATCCGTGCATAAAACGACTGCAGATCGACGTTCCTGCGCGATTGCGACATAGTTTCAATCTTCCGAACGAGAGTTTAGGTAATAAAATTCGTCCATTCTTCCAGATCGTCGCGCCGTATCACCTGCGGCATATCAATTATTAGGATAGATAGGTAGAATATTAATTGGGCGACTCGTGAAAGGTGTGACGTTGAAGAACATGTCATGACGACGGGGAGGAGGAGAGGGAGGCAAATGTTACGCTCTTTCGTCACGATCAGAGAGCTAAAGGCGTACGTAAAACTCATTTCCTGTCTTCCACTGCTGTTGTGTCACGTGTGAGATATCGTACGATAAGAATTTAATACAATTTATTACGATAAAATCCGTTCGGGACATAAGTTATTAGATACTTACAGTTATACATGGATATTTACAGTTTTCTCATTGTTTAAATACAGTGAACGTTACAGATTAAATATGTCAAAGACGTTTTATTTGTTGGTTCTTGATAAACATATACAGTATTTTATGATGTAATGTTTCTCAGAATTTGAAAGATTTTTAACAAAATTTTTGGAATAAATTAGCGAATAAGTTTTAATGTGTTTTCATTTCTGTTTCTAGTTACGTTTTTATCAATTAATATTAAGAATATCTTGATAATAAAATTAAGAAACTAAAATTAAAATTCTGATAAAATAAAGTCTATTAGAAATTATGATAATGAGAAGTAATAGATTATAGAAGTATTATTTTATACAGAAAAATTAAAATTATTTATATCCAAATTATTCCCTTTATTTAATTAATCACATTTACGTAATTCGTGTGTTATTAACTTAATTGTATAATTCAATGGGCTTGTTATATAATCAACTTGATATAAAATTTCAATTTATACGACAAAAGGTTTTGCAGCTGATCGCATCGATCAATATGTATAAAACGTGCTGAACGCACGTAGCAAGCATCTCGATTTCTTGACGTATTATACATCGACTGATCCAAAATATCGTTCCAGTCGGCGCGATAAGCCGATTAACGGATTCGATTCACCTTTTCTACTCGACTCCTCGATCGTCATTGTATACGGAGGATCGCACGGCAATCTAACGTGTATGGTATGGACCCCCCGTTCTTTTTTGCGCGAGAGCAGCCTCTTTCAGCCGTCCATTAACGCGCTGCTCGCCCAGTGGCACTTAAAGCAATCCTTATACACGAAAGAATGTACTATTAACGAACTTTTACTAATTTATTTCTTGCGCGGCAGGATATTCAATTATCTGTAATGTGTAATCTTATAAGACGTCGGCATCAAGTTATGTTTCGCAAGCTCCGGTTGAACGTTCAGTCAGGCCCATTATTGATTTAAATTGCGGATTTATTAGTTTTTATAATGATAAATTTACATCCGAAAGAGATACTGGCAATATTAAAATATTCCTAATAAAAAGTCTATTCCTAGAAAGTCTTACAAAGATACAAGACTGCGTTTCTCTCGATGCTTTATTATATTATGTTAACAGATATGAATTTAAAACGTATAAAATTTTTTCGATAAATCAAATATTAATCGACTCTCATTTATAAAACATGTGTGCAGATATGAAGTATTCTATTTAGTGTACAATTATGATTAATTATCGTTTATTAATACTTAATTGAAATTGTGAAAAATAAAATATTCGGCGTATGTCTATTTTACAACGTATGACGTAAGACGCGCGTAAATATTTCGGACAAGAGAAAACGGTTGGCATGCGACCTTGGCGTTTGATTGATTTTTACAGCGCGCTTGTTTACATTCGCGCGACGAGGCTCGAGCCGGCAGGTATGCAGGTACGATTACGGAAAACGCGGAAAACTCTTGATATATCGAACGTTTATTTAATACATGTGCTTCGCGGAATTTATACGGATACCGAGGTATAGGTACACATTTGATAACATGCATTATTGACTTTAGATTACACTTTTTCAGATAATCGTATTATTTTCGGTTGGTATGTTCCGCTGATATATGTCTCTTATTTAACCTTAATTCATACATTTATTTCTCTTACGTCGTTTATATTATTAATACGTACAAAAATAATCTCGACATATTCGTTGTTCAAAGTGCGAAAAGTACAGGTGTCAGGTGTGGGAGCAGCAAGTGTAGCGCGCGTCCTCGGCGGCTCGGCCCTCGCGACAATTGCTCCTGGCGAGTGAAGTTGGCTGCGTGATTTACGAAATTCTCTCCGCCATGTTGGACTCACTCGTCGCGTCTACGTGCGTGACGTCATGGTCGTCGTGGGCAGCGGGCGTCGTACGTCGAGCGGGTCGTTAATTCGTATAGTTTCGTTCGTAGCGTCTCGTTTTCCGTCGCCATGTATAATCAAGTATGTACGTGCGGCGTCGCGAGATTAAATACCGGGAGTGCCGTGCCAAGTGTCGCGCGATCATAAACGACGATATATTCGCGAGTGAACGTCACGCGTCCGCGTCGTGAGTGAGTGCGCCGATGAAGATGCGACAACGGCTGCGTTTCGATATTCACTGCAAATACTGTAAGCATCGCTCCGTATTCGTTTGATATACGATGTGCAACGAAGACAGAATGATGCTTACTGCTTACAGTACTTGCAGTGAATATCGAAACGCAGCCAACGAAGGAAGACCGAGGAGAGGAGGAGAGGGCCTGGGCAGTGGGCCGCCTGGGAGAGTGGGGAGGCATCGGGCGACGCCGCGCCGCGCCGGGGCGACCGTGGGGTGAGTAATTGTTATTCGTTTATTATTTTGCTGTGCCGTAGGCCCCGTAGCGGATTCCGCTACTTTCTCAAGCGCGACTTGATTCGCCCATTACATGATACTGTGATACTCATTACTCGTTACAATACAGCTCGAGGTTTAACTCCGGCGCAATTTCGCCGTGGAGTTCGATCTCCGGCATAATGCGAGAAGAGATATTACGTCGCGAACGTCGCGTCTCTCTTATTCGCACTGTCGTGAGTCGTGATATTAGTACATTACTTAAACGATTTTTCGCGGATTAATTTGCGGAAATATGCAGCCACTTGCGGCGACCGCGATCGTTTCTTACGTTAGAATTTTAAAATTGGATATCTGTTAAAATAACGTTTTAAAAATTTAACGGGCGCAATAATTATTTACTTGAAATATTGATTATTTTAGACACTGTTTTAATGTAAAAATATTTATGTTACAGATTAACGCAGTGTTACTACTTCGCTGTTGCGCATCGCATCGGCCGGTGAGTTATTTTTTTATTTCAATATCGAGGCAATAGGTTTGTAAAAATTATATTACAGACGTAAATAAAATGTATGTATAAGAAATGAGATATAAAAGAATCACAGTCTTTTTTTAACAATTATTGGACATATATTATATCAAAATTTTTATTTAAAACAATATAATTCATGTATAGCAGTAAAAGTGTTCTGTATCATTTTATTTCATGAAATTTCTGAAGATATTATTTGCTCCTACAGTTATTATAGAAAAAGTTAAAACATTAAAGATTAAGAATATAAAAATACAAATAAAAACTAATATTTTATAATATATTATAATCTAATGTCTCGAAATGGATAGACTCTCTAGAGCCTAGAAAATATTTTTATTCTTTTATTTGTTACTCTTACCCGGAATTTTTTAAACGCGTGAATATTATATTTTGGCCAATTTTCGTTTGTAACTCGGAAACTAATTAATCGTGATACTTTCGTATTAGAATTTTTAATTACATTTAATCTCCAGATACGGAATTAAGATATAGATATAAGTTATAGTCGTGTATGTGACATTCTGTCAATCCTATATGTATGTATAAATCGACTATGTTGGATAACGTTAGATATTTGACGTTAGATTTTTGAAAAAATCGCTTTTTGTGAATAGGATACATTTATGTATGCATTTATGTATTTATTTGTGCATATATATTAACACATATATTTTATCCAAATTAATATTTTTGCAAGGCGTTTCTCTTGTCATAAGAGAGTAAGCTGTTTATAGTTCTCAAAAATCACGATAAGATCTCTTTAACGCTAGAATTCCATTTTGTCATTGAGAAATTTCCTGTTCTACATAATATTTCGCGATTAATAGACCCCGTTGTTTCAAGCGGTAGCAATAAATCACCGCGTCTTAACGTGTAATTGTATCTTGCTTGTTCGTGCCTCTCTTAGCGGTTATCCATTCTAAAACCGGACTAGAGAGCTCGCCCCTGGGGCGAGAACAACGAAATTATGCGTTCTTGCAGGTTGCAAATACAAATTCGCCTCCGCGCGGACCACCTTCGACGATAATTTTTATGCGAAAGGAACGAAAACTGATAATATCATTACAAAACAATATTATTTCAGTTTACTTGTGATCAATTAAAAAATAAAAATTTCAAAATATTTTTTTACTTATATTTTTCAAGACGCTTTTACAATAATGCATAATAAAGAATATCAATATTTTTTTAGACAGTTTGATCTCTTCTTTAATCAAACTTTAAAATATCTAAAAAAAGAGATCAAACTCTGTCTGAAAAATTATTGCTATTCTTATCTATAATATTGCATTTTTTTGCATTATTGCAAAATCATCATCTTGAAAAATATATCCATTCTAAAACTGGACCTTGAAAAATGTAAGCAAAAAGATATTTTGAAAATTTTACTTTATGTGTGAAATATTTAAACAATATATTTATGTTTTTTGAATATTTCACATATTTTACGTCACATTCAAATAAGTATTTTTTAGCTTCAAATTTAGGCCTTAGTTTAGAATTTGAGCAGGTTAGAGTTTAAATCGCGACGAGAGAGAGAGACCCGATGGTGATTCAAAAGGTTCAATGAAACGAGTGTTGGATAATTAATTCGGGTGACCCCTACATCCCAGGCAGTAGCACAATCCCCCTCCTGTCCTTCCGCTCGTTCATCGTCTTTTTACGTTCGCCGCCGTTCGCTCGTCGATCGTATCGTGCTGCGGCTGATTTTAAATCAGAAAGTTAATTAGAAGCGTTTCACTGTCTTTTATGTCGCCCGGCCGCGGCCGTCCGTCCGTCGCGTCGCGGTCGCGTCGCGTCATGTCGCGTCGTATCGCATCGCATCGCCCGGTTTATATCCTTTAAGCAGCACGACGGAGAACGTGCAGCAACACGGTCTCGTAGTTTATACCGCCATGAACGGTTTGCATTATGCGAACTAATTAAACTCCAATCGATGCTGGCACTCGATGCCACGACGGTGTTGCTCTCTTTCCTCTTCGCGCCGACGCGACGCGACGTGCCCGTCGTCGCGTGTCGTCAGCCTACCGCCGTGCACGCGCGGTTTGTATTGGGTCTGTATCTCCGCAATGGGGTTCGCTCTTCGCGTTCGAGTCCTTTCACCGTCTGGAACCGTGACGGTCGTCGTTGGTCGCGACGGAGATGGCGACGGCGACATCGTGAGACTGCCTTCGCGAACACGAGGTAGAGACGTATACCCCCTTTATCCCCTGATAAGAGACATGGTACCGAACGTGTCTCATGTTTTCGAACCGTCACGTTTATTGATTCGACTGATTGTCGCCCTATTTTTTTCGGGATCGTAATACAGCATAGAGGCGAGTGCATTGTCGACGCCTATTTTAGAGACCGGGCGATGAGAGATCAATTATACGAGCAAACAGTTTATTCTGCAACATTTTTTTACGTTACAACACCATTAACGATACTTTCATGCGTTTACCGTAATGAAAATAAATTTAATTAATACGATATGGTAAATAGTATGTCACCGCAGACTTAAAACGTTGATATAATTTTGCATATCACATATCTTCTTGAATCGTATTATACTGATGTAATTTTCTTGATGAGAACGTTTTTCTCATCCATATGTTTCGCTATATTTTTCTACAACCTGAAGTTTATGACATGACAAAGCGAGGAGCGCTCTTTAAGGTACCTTTTATGGGGTCTCTTATGAAGCATATCCGAGATAGTATTATTGTGAATGTGGATGTCGTATATTAACGTATGATGAAGAAACGAGCGAATAGAAGGGCCCCGCGAGCAGGTAACTCATTGTCAGTAGGGGGGACTCGGATAATTGGGAATCATTTTGGACCTGACCTGTCAGCGCCGCCGCGGACCCGCAGCGCCGAATATGGTATGTTAATTCGACATAATTGGGGGGCTAGCTCGCGTCTCGGCAGTAAATCCAGACCTCCCCTTTATTCTGATCAACCTAATCATGACCCTATGTACCGTAACCCTACCCAGTTTCTTATGAATGATTTTTATAGACCGACTCACATTTGCATGATAAAATTCGTCTCGTATGTACAAACTTTACGATATATTATGTTCGTTAAAAGTATAAACGAAAAGAGTATAACCGACCATAGCATTTTACGGCGATTTTGCGAAGATTATTACATATTTTGACAGAACTTTGCTTACCTCTGCCACCGGCACTTTTTATCCTGTAACAGATCAAATAGAAATATCGATGAATTCTGAGAAATATTTGTCATTAGTTATTTTATAAAGATAATAATTGTGATAATAATATATATATAATTGCTTTCTTTTTTTAATTAATTGTTTTAAAAATAACGACAAATAGGAATATTTCGTTGAACATAAGTCAGTAATAATTACTCATATATACATCGGATAAGCAACTTATTAAAAACGAGTGCTCTAAATCATTTTATAAGTATAATCATTTTTTTCCTGAAAATTATAAGTGAAGAAACATGAAAGTTGGCAATCAAGTTTAATAAATCATCTTCTATGAGAAGGACGTAGAGAAGGATGAGGAGATTGCGATCAACGAAAACCCTCGTTTCCTGGCTACTCAGGAATTCTAATCGAGATCTGACCGCAGTCATGATTCTTTCGTAATGGTGCTCGTGTACCATTCCCTTCCTCTTTTTCTGCCCTTTCGACGCGCCGTTAGTTTGTCACTTGCCGGATTCATACCGAATCGATCTAGTTAGCGACCGCTTTATCCTTGTTCTTAGTGTCGATCGACTCGGTTCGATTACGTATCGCCGGTAGGTGGTAATTTAAGAGAATCGACCGCGCGCGGCTGTAAGATGAAACCGCGATCGGTTCGCGAATCTGTCGGCGCGATGATCCGTATCGTAGTGCTTCACTGTTCTCCGCGAAGCCTTCGAGAGAAGCGTCTCCGTGAAGATTGCACTGGGTAGCGTGCAATAGGATTTCAATTTGAGCGACCATTAACTCTGATTGATTTTATCCAGTAAATTTAACGAGAATGAGGTAGTTAGTTCCGTGTCGCGCGAAGGTAATTTTTGATTATTTCTTTTCTCTCACTTATATTAACCAAAAAAATACATTTTTCTAAAAAAGTAATAATACTAACCTTCGACAATGTAGAAGAGTCATCATCACAACTGCTCCGATACCGGCTGATACTAAAGACACTATCACAAGAGTCAGCACCCATCCAAGTTCTCCAGGAGCTTCTGTAAAAAAATTGAAAGTTATAATAATTTAATACTGCAAAATTTCTTAAAAATTGTATTTAAACAGCATAACAAATTATTATTTATTTTCGATCTTGCTAGCATTACGAATTTATATTTATCATAAAGAGATGCATACACTGAGAAAAATTATCCGTTCAAAAATTAACAATTTTATAAAATTGAATTTTGGATGGGATATCATTGTCATTCCGATCGGAAAGGATCGGTAATATCCCTTTGTTAATTTTCGAACGGATATCCACTGGATATTTCTCTCAGTGTAGGTTTTTCAAATTAATTAGGAAAAAATATGCAATCTAACGAGAAATATAGAAAATCATTAAAAACAAAAGCCAGTCAGAGAACTTTTAGATTTCTATATTTTAACAGTAATAAGTGTGAAAGATAAGTATATAAATATGTTGTCGCTAAAAATCTGACATTTAAAGAATGCGTCGGCTTTTCGGTTTTTGTCCCGCCGCATTATCATAATTTCTTTAGGCGAACCCGGGACGATCCCCGGGTCTTTGTCAAGGACATAGGTATATACGGACAACACGAGCATCATATAAATCGACTCTTGAGATCTTCGCGCGGGCGCCCGGCCGTAATTGGCTCACAGCCTCATCCGGCGCGTCCCGTTTCCGCGCAGCGGGACACCCGCAGGTTTATTAGGCGTCCTTCGCTATTATTCCTGCCGCACACCTACCGAAAGCACTCTGCATGCATCCCTTACCTATCCCACTTATCCCCGCTGAAATCGTTTCATCTCGGACGCGCACCGGCAGCGTTCTCTTGCACCGCACTTAACGAGGCCTGAGATTATCGTCCGTGCGAACGTAATTAAGAGAATCGCACCGCGGGTTTATTGCGAGGAAACAGCGGCCGCGAGCGAACATATATGATGGAGACGATGAAGGTAGATTCTTCTCGGTGTGGATCGGTCGATTAGTCGGGGAATCGTTCTTCGGGCGCGACTGGCGGCGACCGTGCGATTCGCGGTCGGCCGCCGTGCCGATGATTTCCTGCAGCCTCCGCCTGAAGAGAGTACTTACACACTTGCCGAACGATTCCCGACCAGTTCTCGGCTGTTTGCATAGCCGTTCCTCGCTGAAACGCGAGCTTCGAGTGAGATAACTGCGCGCCACCGAGCGGTTTCCTTCCCTCGCTCCACGCTCATTAGTCGGATCTTATGGTTCGTCGTGTTATCGTGAAATATCTTAAACCCGTACAGAATGTTTCTGATCAGTCCTTACTCAAGGTCTTAATCGCGACGATTCCCTCCGGCCGACGCGAATTTAAACATCGAAATGGAGATTAGCGACGAGCGCTCGCGGAATTACAAACGAGAGAACGGGATAATTAGGTCCCGCTGATCGCAGGATTATCCGCGAAAGAGGAGGCCGTAATGCGCGCTTCGACCGCTCCAACCGACGACTTTGTTCGCATCTTCGCTCGTTGCAGCGACATTAATCGCGTGCAGTTTTCGAATTCCACCGAGCAGAGCGTTTCTATCGTGAGACCATCCTAAGTATGCTCGTGTTCGGAGAGGTAGATTCATTACGCTCTTGTCACGCGGCTTTCCGTGCCGTCGGTCTGCCTACGCATATACGTGAGTTTATATGTACTTCAAGTTGTCGACGCTGCAATCGCTCAGGGCCCGGCGAGCTTGGAAAAGGGGCTTCCAAGGGAGAGGAAGTCGTCCGAGAGAGAAGGAGCCGCCCGTGATCGAGAGCTGGTACTCGACTCTGCATACGAATGCGCCGTTAATGCTGCTTCTTCACGATTGTAAGGTAGCTCAGGTAGCGATAGAGGGATATAGGGACTGGCCGGCCAACTTTTTGAAGCTAATAATTTCTGGGTAACTCCGTAATTAAGCATGATTAAGAAAGTATTTCTAGGGAAGAGAGTTTTTTTGTTGTGCACAACTTATAATTCAGAAAAAAGAGTAAACATTTCCGTGAATATAAAAAATGATTTTATCGAGCTATGTGTGAATGAGTTTAAAAGATTAAAGTTATCGTTCACAGAAAAAACAGTATGGTTGACTCACACATAAATCTGGTTGTGCTAACCTTTATATGGTAAATATGCACATAAATCTGGTTGTGCTAACTAGATTTTAGTTGAGTCAACCATACTGTTTTTTCCGTGTTCTATATATAATTTTGGACAAATATGGACAAATATATTCTCGACTAAATTATTTTAATTTAGTTAATATCTAGTTTTCTATATTTTACATAATTCATAAAACTAACAGATATTTCTGAATAAAACTATTCTGTCTTTGTAAGACGAAGGGGAGTCAAAAATCGTAAGGGCTAGAATCATAAAGAGAGTGCGTTTAACACGTTGACATGTATCTTTGAATTAAAGACAACAAGTTACGGCCAGAATACCGAAGGGAAAGAGGGGAGAAAAGGTAAAACTCGTCTATCAGTGTCACGTTCCTGACGTGAACATAACAGCGTGCACGCTGCGGCTGATAACGCTTACAAGAGAGTTATCAATCATCTCGCGCCGAGATTGACCACCTAGACCAATGCGTGTTAATGTCGGCCAGCATGCGCGAGTTCCCTGTTACAGTTATCTCGGTAAATTGTTTTGATCTATGAACAGACCAGGCTAGTTAGGTAGTCTCTTCAACCTGTATGTCGGTGTTAGTAACCTGTTGTGAACCTTCTCTGTCTCATTAGCATCTAAAATTTTAATGACGTAGAAACGATGTTTAACTGTACGTATCGCATTTTTCGCTGTTGATTTAGGCTGAACGCAATCGTTTAGCAAGATATCTTCTGCAATGCACTTAGAACTTATCTTAGAAATGGTTACCTTTAGATATCGCTAAGAAACGCTGATGATTATTCGAACATCGAATATCGAAATCGATATTTTATATCAATGAGGTGCGTTCAGGAGACACAACCGTTGATTGAGCGCTTGAGTGATTCTTTATTATGATTCGTTTTTACACTTACAAAGATCCGGAGAAGAACCAAAGGCAAGAACCAATCGTATTAAAGAATCACTGAGCGCTCACTCAACGGTTGTGTCTCCTGAACGCGCCCAATGTAACCATAATTTAACCATAAATTAATCGATATTTTATATCGATGTAACCATAATTTTATTTAAATCAAGTACGCTTTTATTCATGTATAAATGGCTATATTATTAGATTCGAGATTATATTATTATATTATTAATATTTGCTATATTAAGACATGATTTCGCCTGGGTGTAACCACATTTCTTTCAATATTATGATTATATACATATAAGGAAATATGTATAAAACACAATTCATTTCCTCTCCTCTGAAGAAAGCGCGATCAACTGCCATTGTTTTCGCGATCGGGCCAATCGTTTTAGTTGACCACAACATCTGCTTCACCTTTCGCCGCATACTATCCACGATCGCGGTTTAATGTACAACGGCGGCTTTAGTGCACGGTCGCTTCATCGCTTTACCGTTTCAAAAGTGATCGGCTGTTAGACATAAACGGAAATAAGAATGAAACGACAGGCTCCTCGCTTGGAGTCGTAACTTCTCGTATAGACAATGCTATACGAAGTATACGATCATATAATCTCGTTAGATTTTATGCACTCTTGTGACCCGTTGCGAACGAGCGATTAAAGGGTGCTCGTATGCCTTGTGCAATTTAAATCGTGAGATTTAAAAAGCAAAATAATTCATGCAACAAACATATTACAATAATTAACTTAGGATTATTAAATACGTACATATATTTATTATACTAATAATACCTATTCAGGGAGATTTTTGTTAATTTATGCAAATATAATTTGATCATATTAAATGAGAAAATATATTAAGTACTCCAGATAGTTTTTCACTAAAGATTGCAGTTTTGTTAAGTAATAATATAGTTGAAACATACATTATTTACTGTTGACCAACTTTAAAAATGTCTCATTGCGTATAGTGGACAGTGAGATCGAAATGAAAATAAGTGTCTCGATCACACTCTTTTTGCTGTTTTGCTGATAAATAATAATTACTTAGGATTTTGAGCATTGTGTTTTTAGAAAAAAAGAAACGTTATTAAGAAAAGCTAAACGTTATTAAATTTAGGTTTATGTCATCACTAGTGATGCAAATAGACTCGTAACTTTACGCCAAAGCTTCGTATCAAGCTGCATTTTCGAGAATTTTGCTGTATATGCAGTTCGACTATAATCTTTGCATAAAAACACAATATTTACAACAATGCGAGCGTCTTTTCACGTGAGGCCGTGTTTGGCTTGCTGTGGAAACGCGTATATTTATTCAAACGAGTTAATAATAAAAACAACCAAATGGATTCGTGTCACAATACTTTTTCGACAACAATGTACGCCAACGGCTTATACACGGAATCGACAAACTTTGTCGATCAGTAAATTCAACTCCGTTCTGCCATTATGGGGGCCCCTCAACCGGTCCCCGCATACCGTTAAAGCTTCTCGTCGAGATTTCGTCGATAGCCGCCTCCTCGTGGCGTACTCGATATTTCTCTAGATTTCGTCGATAGTTGTACGCCTACATTCTTTATCGAACCCGGTGTTCACGTCGTATATGTATCGTATATATCTCGCGCGAGTTCTCTTTTTATTGGCTTCGCAGCCGCCTCGTTTCTCGTCGAGATCGTTCCGCGATCCATTTCGACAGGTGGCCCAGAGTCCGCCTCGTATTTCAGGATTCCGGACTCCAATTACAGGCTCCGCGAATAACCGAGCACCCTCTCCCTCTCTCTTTTTCTCTCTTGGGAAGCTCTCGCGACTCAGTCTGGGATCTAATTTCCGATTTGTACGGATTCGTGGGGGGTCGATACGTGAAACATCGAATTGCAGCACGTAAGCATGCATGTGTTCCCCGTGCACACCGTTTTTACACGTTCGCTACCATCGGCAACGATCACGCTACAGCCGTTAGCCGCGTCTGCTTGACGTAAATTGTGGTGCAATTTTGTTTTACACGGAATATATCGGTTCGACAAAATTAGAATGAGGTCGTATCGTGTTTATTAAAAGCCGATCGCGCAGTTATGTGGATATTTGTGCTCATTCGACTATCGCCGCTTATTAAGCGTGATTTATTCTGATTATCTTGTGGATATTCTGGTTCGTACATTGGTTTATTCAGCGTCCGTGGTTACGGCATTCCGCGCGATTTTTGGAATTACCGTTTATCGAGAGGACATTTGCGGATAACTTAGAGTATATAACGCAGAACGATTTCCAGTTTGGACTTCGTGGTAAAGGGAGTTCGTGTGTTCCATCAAGTAAGATGGCACTTTATGTGGTCATTATGTAAATTAGCAATTACTTGCTCATAGGTGTATGCATGAAAATTACCGGCGGCGTGGCTCGTTTAAGAAGCTCCCAATCGACGAACCGGGCGTAGGTATTCAATGACACGCACGAATATGAGACGTTTTACTCTCTCTCTCTCTCTCTCTCTCTAATTACGTTTGATGTTCCTGAGTTGTTATACTTCATAAAAGTTGAAATTGATAAACACATCAATGTGACATTTGTATACAATTTACCAAGAGAAATTGTGGTTTTCTAATACCAAGAATAAAATACTGACAATATTCACAATAAAATCAGCGTATCTTAATTAACTGGATACGTATGTCTTTGAAACATTATGTATCATAAAACTATATTTTACCAAAATCGTACTTTCTCTCTTGATTATTCAGTATAAAGTATAAACGGTCATCTACTATATTGATATAATAAAGCGTTACTATTTGTCTAATACGAAATAGAAAGTATAATATTTGTATGAAGTTCGTGTTAGGTTGTTATTGATTGATAGATATGTTTAGTGTCAAATGCGCAATGGGAATAGGATTCAAGGTTCTTACTTATCGAATGTATGCATAATTCAAGATGTAATTCATTTTGATCATCATTCTTATTCGGAAGATAAGTGATGGTTTCTGTCGACGGTTTCTGTCACGAATTCTGTTTTTGAAACGATACCGCCGCAATCTGCATTATTTACGGTGTACAAGCGTGCGAACTCGGAATAAAAGCCGCGGTGGACAGACAACGAATATTTGACACGGCCAATTTGAATGCTAAGCGAGAGTGCCCTTTCGCTCTCCCTCCGTTGTGAAATTATGCCGCGGCTCAATATGCGTAATTACAGCGAGTTGTCATTATCTTTGCCCCAGGACTTCCTCTCCCCTTGTGCGGTGCCTTGCGGCCCTAACGCCCTTCGACCGCGTCAAGGTAATTAGAGATTTACCTTAATTACCCTCTTTCCGCGATAGATGCGCGTTTCTCGGCCGTCTTGAAAAATTGCGCCGGCGGCGTGTAATGCGACAATATTTGTTTCAAACGCTATTACCGTCTTCCGGCGATATTCCGTTATTTTTGTAAATTACTGCATATGCTATCAGAAGGAATTGTATTTTATTTCTAATGATATAATTCCTCCCTAATTCACATTCGGATAACATACTATTTGAAAATATTAGCCAAGTAGTCGATTTTTATTTATTTATACATCATATATGCTTTGGTTTATTCTATAATATAAATTCGCGTAAAAATCTACTGTGATAAATTCATTTCCTTACACTTTAGCTTCTTGTTCCGATGTTTATTAGAAAACTTCCTCACAAACGTAAGCAAAAACTAGTAAAGTCAATATTCAAACACGCGATAATTCTTAGTTAGATAGAAAGATAATACTCGAAATAAATTAAGAAACCGGCTACCCAGTTATTGGAGTAATAGCGGAAGCATTATCTGGATAAATTAAATTCGACTGCTTGGCTAATATTTTCAAATAGCATGTTATTATCCGAATGAATTAAGAAGAGATTATATCAGAAATAAAATGCAATTCCTTCCAATTAGTTCCAGTTAATATATAGTTAATTGCAGAAGTATACGAGATATACATAACTTTTTTAAACTTATTGTTTTTTTCTTAGAGAAAATTACTGATTCATTGAATAACTTTTCTGATATGCACGGTCGAGGTCATCGTCCGTGCGCAAAAATCCCATTACTGTCGTCCTTTGACACATATATGCACTATTCATGCCGCCTGACACATTGTTACGCGTCGCATATGTTTTTTGTGTTACAAGAACAGGTTCAGCGGTTGTCATCGCGGAATTGGCAAAATAATTAAGCGCTCGCTTAATACGACTGCATGACGTTGTACATTGCGACAAACGTTCCGTGCCCACGATCCGTCGGATTTCGGCCGGTTTAGCTAATTACCGAAGGCGGCGACCTTATGTAACGTAAACGAAAGAAATACGGGTCGTTCATTAATCATCATTAAAGAATGATTCGGCGCTGCAAAAAGGTTCGCGCGAGATTTCTCGTCTCGAAAGACGGACACACGTGAAAAAGCGGCGTTGCGATAACTTGTGTATGCCTCCTCTCTTATCTTTTTACACACACAGAAGAAACTTGCCAAAAGCTGCCTACGATCCCATATCCGCAATTCATTGAACTTTCTCTCAGGTTTTTGTTTGAAAACAGTTGCCATTCATTACGGTACCTTAATCTCCACTAACTACCACTAATCCGAGAGTGCAGCGAACGGTAAGCTGTTAATAGCCTGCATCATTGAACTTCATCTTCTCCATTAACAAAAGACTGAATAAATTCGAATCAATTTTTCTCGTTGTATGAGAAATCCGAAACGGTGTGCGAATAGATAAAAACGTCTTCGACGAATTTCGATAACGTTTTTCATTTTATTAATGTATTCAGTGAGGTTGTTTCGAACAGCTCTTCCTGTCGTGTAAAAATTACCATAGATGATGAGCTGTAATCGCTAATCCACTCGTTGACATCAAATAAGCGATACCAAAGTCTTATTTATGTGTGTTTATAATACGGCAAAGAAGATTTTTAGATGAGTCACATATTTTGATTTAGAAAAATATTTTAATTGCAAAATTGCGATTTCTCTGTTCAAGATTTCACAAGATCTTTATAATAGACAGATTGCAAAAATTTAAATAATAACGCCAAATATTTAAATTAATTTTTTGGAATTTGTTGTTGAATGCATTATAATATTTATTATATTTGCTATATTTAGCAGATATAATTTTATCATTATTAGTGATATGACCTTTTTTTCTACTATTTATTTTGATAATTGAATTTGACACTTGATAATTTCTTTTATTTTATTTGATTTTATTTGATAATTTCTTTTCCTTCTCCGCGCGTGATTTGTGGGAAAGAAATTCCTAATATAGCTGCAATATTATTCGTGGAAGATACAATGTGAATGAAATAATTCTGGTTGGTAATATAGTCATCACGTGTTTATTATTTGTCGTAGAGGCGAAAACGGAAACCGAAATGGTCTGAATGGGTTGAATAAGACATTAGCGAGTCGGTGGTTTACCACGAAACGGACGAAGCAGCTCAATGTCTCGCTTCCCGGTATCCACGACGCGATACCACCGATAAATATGTCATTAACAACAATAATTTATCCGCCGTGCCGAGGACCGGCGGGCGCACCAGGGGTCTTTCAGCTGCCTCTTCCTTGCCAGAATGGCATCGTGCGTGCATATACAGGGCGGTTCATAATCTCCATGCTTTACATATATAAATTCCTTGATCAATCTGATTAGTGAGAATTCAATCAAATGTCATTTTTTTCAATTCTTTGACATCTAGTTTCGAGAGAATATCTTTATATTAAATATTAATACCTAAATTGTGATTCTATTTAAATAGAGACAGGTTGAAATGAGGCGAAAAGTGTGCCGTTTCAAGCGTGACTCATGCAAATTATCTTAAAAATGTTTTTTTTTTTAATTTTATAAAACTTAAAAATTTATGTCTTAATATTTCTGACGAAGAACGGCTTCCCAAATTGGTCGTTGAATTCGCAGACAGAAAGAATTGCTTAAAACTTGAGAGACCGTATATGCCATGATAATTGAGCTGTCGTCCTCCGCCGTTGTCGCCACCGCAATTTTAATTCGGCATCGTTCACGCTTTGAACTTCGTGGGCGAAAGGCTTGGCGGGTCCTGGTCTGATTTCATATATGCGGGCCTTATCTGCAGACTCTGCGATTATTCTACCGATTTTTTGCTTCTGCAATTCCTTACGCACATTATTTATTATTCGTTCGTTCTTTATCGAACTGCGCTTGCGTTTTTGCTCTTAATCGTGTTCTTGGTATCTGTCTGGCTTAAAAATATAGTCGCTACAAAACGGTTGTAGGAAAAAGTTGCACGAGAAAGTATCTACGAAATTTATGTTAGTGAGAAAATAATATTAAGTAGTTTTTTTTATAGAGGATTTATATTCCAAATTTGGCGAAACTAAGATTCGTGCGAAATAAATTGTCGCACGCACATGTCCCTGTGTGTAGCGCTGATAAATTAAAGATATAGATATTAATAAGATAAGAATGAAGTCATTGAAAATGATTTTTGAAATTTTACTCTTTTTGTACCTAAATAAGGTACAAACTAAAGGAAGGAAGGAATAAGGTACAAATAAGGAATAAACTAAAAACATGTAGATTTTCAAAGTTAACGAGATAACAATGCAGGACTTTCAGCACAGGACTTTTGACACAATTATATTATAGATAGCAAGTTAATTGAAATAAATTATAGTTAGTTCCAGTGCTCGAATTAGCATTAATTTAAAATCTGTATATTAGTTTCATATTAGTACCGATACAAAATTAATGACGCTGGACGATATTAATTGCTCAAAAATTTTAATAAATTTGAAATGATGGAAGATGCTTTGGTAGATAGAATGCAATAATAATAATATCTCACTTACAATAATATCTGTCGCGATCTTCTATCACGAATTAGTGTGAACATTTAATCATTATTACAGAATTCGGATGCGCGCGAGAAAACTCACCATTCATAATAACAGTAAATTTCGCGTGGTTATTCGAGAAATTAGTCGGGGTGTGTCGGACGCTCGTAAATAAAACCCTGATGACTAAATATTTTAAAAGCATCGTTTGTGGAAGGTTGTCTCGTCTACCTGATGGCTCAATATACCTGTGGCTTCGTAGGACTCATTACATATTCACGTCTCTTTTCACATTCGCCCGCTACCGGCTAAAACAGACGTATAAAGCAAGACTGATAAGATACCTCTCCATAAACGCGCGTAAATACAGCAGGCTTTTAGCCATTATATCGACCATTTAACAGTCGTCATTATTTTCATTGCTGCTCCACCGGTAGAGGCGTGTGCATTACACGGACAATAATAAACAAAGTAAAATAATCTATGTAAGATAAAGATGGTGTAATAAATTTCACAATTTCGTTTCATCAAGTAACGCCGCGCCGTGAAATCCAGCACAGTAACCGTATATAAGTGAAAAACCAGTAATGGTCGAGGTTTCAGACGCGATGAACTTAACCGCAAATCACTTTTATTTGATCTTTACGATTTCCTTATAGAGGCCGAAGATGTTGGAAGGGTTAAGAGAGGCGCTTTCCGGCGTAGACTAATCGGCTGTTCGAATGTCAGGAGATATTTAATCCCATGTGCTTAGTTCTCAAGCACTTCTGTAAACAGATCGTATCCCAAACTGACAAACGTCTCGTCAATATTTATCTTTCTGTCTCATTAGCAAACTTCTTTCACTTTTCGCATTCAATTATAATACAAATTATTGTAAATTGCTGCAAATATTATTAATTATTTATTAATCTATTAATAAACCAAAGGAAATTCTTTCACAGGAAACTATCTCTGATATATCTTAAGAATTATATTCGTATATTCATGCTTTTTATATATCTATAAAATTAAAATATTTAGGAAATATTATATGAAACTAATAACTGAAAATATTTGGATATTGATATAAAACCAATATACATTTTTAAATCTTCTTTATTTTAATCAAATGATGTTAAAACTGCCAAGTAATCTATTTAAATGTTACAATCTTTCATTACAACCTTTTCTATAATTGTATTATATATATCGATCCTACACAAGAATCTTCTGCTTGTTTCTATTCTTTAATATTGTACCGTTTGGTAGCTTTATCATCACCATAGGCCGTCACCCCCAACAGTGCTGACGAAAAATTGATTATAGCTTTGAGTAAACGCCCTGCGTGCTAGGTGCGTGCGTCTTCCGGACACGTCGTAATTCACGCCGCAAGACTTTCACCGCTAATCGTCCGTAGACTTTCAAACTCTCGTATACATAGAAAGGATACGCAGTATACTGGGTCTAGATAGTGACACGTAAATCATTTCGTCTTGTCGATCGCGTTCTCAGAACGTGCGACTTACGTGTGTATGTTGCTCTTGGACATTTTTATTAATTCAGTTAACGGGGCAGTAACGAGTTAATCCGTGGTAAAAAAAAAAAGGAGCAGCGTGATGAATGAATCCGCGAGAAAAGATCACGCATTCTCATGTTCTACGTCGTGCTAACTAATCGACATTCGGCTGGATGTGCATATGAAATGAAGCATGTCGAACGTCTCAAAAATGCTGTCCAGATTTGCGCCATGTGGTCAAGAAGATTCGCGCGTGGTCGTGTGATGACATTTCGAATTAAGAGACTGCTGAATTATTCATCTAGCAGCGGTCTGACAATGTGCGAAATATGAGCTGTCCTGGTTGCCGCCCGTTGCGAGCATGCGTTACGTCATTCTAATCCGTTATCGATGTCTACTGATGATTGACGAAAGAAAAGAGAAGAGCGAGAGAGAGAGAGAGAGGGGGAGGCATACTATTATTTCGTCGTCATATCTGGGCCGAACATGACGAGTAGTAGAATTCGATAGAATTCGATATATTACTGAGTTTTTTACGCCTTTCATTATTTGCGACCTACAATCGAGATAAAGCTGTACAAGTTCGAATCGTAGATCGTGATTGAAAATGCGTGTAAGGTGTACGTAGCGTGCCCCGAGTTGGCACTCTGACGGCGAGGGAGGGTACGGGCGCGGGGGAGAATGTCGGGAATAAAGAATAGTCGAGAACAGATCCATCACCAGGTGAACGATCGACCGAACGGAGTTATCCGTCATCCCATCTCTAGGTTCACCAGCCGCGATACTCCTCCACGTCCGTCTCTCCCTTCGTCCGTCTGTCCGCGAAGGTGTGGCCGGCGAGACAGACGGACTGACAGTCAGACAGTTGGTTGTCTTTTCACATGTATACGCGTATAGTGCGCGCTTCATTTCGGACCCTCTCTTTCTCTCTCGCCTGCACGATAAAAAGACCGCGCGGCCGCCGCAGCGGCTTCCTGAAAGCATTTAATTGCCGGCCTGGCACGCGATCAAATATCAATTATCAACACTTTACGGAGCGAGAGTTCAGTTCATCCTCGTCATCGTTCTCTGCGCGGAATAAATCGCTCCTATTTAAGCGAAACGGCTGAACTCGCCGAGCTGATTGAACATCAATATTCTCTTATCTTCGAATCATTGGCTCTGCATCTTTCTTTACGATTGAGTTTTAATTCATAGGTATTTTTCAATTTCATAATGAATAAATTCGTATTATATTAAATAATAATTTTTTAACGATCTAATCTTGAAGAAAATATTCAACAATGCAAGTTTCCCGCGGATTTTAAAATATAAGTTTATCGATATAATAAGTGTCGATATTATAAGTTCATAGATTTTTATTTTAAGCGTTAATCTTACAAATTTTTTTCTAGTGAAAAATGATTTCTGTAGGAACAAAATAAATTTTATTTAATCTGCTTGAAAAAAGATTCTGAATATTTAATTCATAAAAATTTAGTTCTACACGTAGGTACACGCACAGAACTATCTGCCTTTGTGTCGCAATAAAAGATAGTCCGTTAATTGCAATAGCGATGCTTGGGAGGAGAAAAGATAATGATACAAATAGATAGATAGATAGATAGGTAGGTAGATAGGTAGATGGTAGATGGATAGATACGCCGAAGAGATTCAACCGCACTAGGCTCTGCAAAGCTCAGTAATGATGCGTTTATCAGAACAATCTTGCCGGCTGGACATTGTCCTTCATACTTAGTGAACGTCGCATTTAGCCGCGGGGTTATTGAACGCCGCATTCAGATTGCGTCGGTTGATCTCAGATCTGAAATCTGCCCTTCGAGGAGAGCAGCGCGATCGCGCCTTGATTGGCAGCTTTCCGAAGACGTCGGTGCCGCCGCAGTGGAAGAGCCGAGCGCTTCCCCGGAGGCGTAAAACGGTATCAATACGCCGCACGATGCAATCCGTACACCAACAATAGTCACGATGATTATATAATATCAGAAACAATGATAGTAATCGCAATAGCAGACTTACCACCGGTGATTACATGATTATATAAGATATCTCAATAAAATCGTGATAGGTACCTATCTTTGTTACTTTGGCAAATACCAAATACGTTTCGTGTTATATTATTCGAAGCGCATTGATGTTTAAACGTATGTAAATTCCCAGTTCGGGCTGTTTTGCTAAAATTGTATACCAGAAATATCACAAATAGTTCCACCGATTTTGAAAATGTCAAGTATCTGTCATGGCTTTTTTTAGAAACAGTGAATGCATTATTTCGTATTTTGATAAGAATCTTCTATTATTTAAAAATGTGGAGTTTAAATAATAGAAGTATAATTAATATAAGTTAATTAATTAATGAAATAGTATATATTGTAAAAATTCGAAGACACTAATGGAAATGCATCAAATTAATTAAATAGATATATTCAGTATTGATATACAATATATTAATATGTAAATGTATAAATTATGCAACTGATAGCCTTTCATAACGTGTCATGTAATGTCTAATTTTGTGAACGGAACTTTTGGCATATTAATGGCATCAGCATGCATTAATAAGCAAGAAATTTCCTTTGAAGAACCAGTCGGCCATTCCCAGTGGCTGTTCGTGAGAAATACTCTATGCTTATACAAACGAAGCTTAGTTAACGGAATCGTTCGCTCATACACTCCACATCAACCCTGAACTCGAGAAACCCGCTCGAAGGCACTTGGTGCACGTCAACGTCAGGTTCGTACCTATCGTCGGGTAAAAGTGTAAGAATAGAATCGAGTGGATAGGTTCTTCTGTAGCTCGTTCTGCTCGTACGTCGGGCCGAAAAGAAGCGAAATAGAAAGACGGCGGAGAGCGAGAAAGAGAGAAGAGCACTTCTTCACGAGTCTTATGGCCGGTGTATGTCTTTAAAAACTTTCGAGAGGCATGCACGTTATCGTTAATAGTGTACGAGAAGAGGTCCATGAGGAAAACAAAGGCGCCATTGTCACGTTTTACGGAACTTGACGTTACAGTCGGCCCGCGGTATAATCGATGAGTCGTAATTTGATGACTCTATTTCTCAACGTCAATGGCCCGAGTCGTGAGTGTCATCCGAGGAACTTTTTGCCTGTGGAGTCACTGTTATTATGAATATGCGTATTCAATACGGTAGAAGATTTTATTAGCAAAAATTGAGATATATTATAAAATTTGTTGATATAACATCTGCAAAATATTGTATCCGATTCGTGAGTCTTTCACCGTTAACGAGATACTTTATATGTCCGAAAAGAAATTATAGCAGCGCTCGCCAAATGCAGTTTGAGTAAAATTGGGATATAAGAGCGTAATTATCGCGGACGGGAGAAGCCAAGGGAGGTCGACGAGACTTGGACGTCCACACTTCTGGGTGGCTCGTATAAAATTCCCTGAAGAACAGCCGCACCGCGCAGGAGGTCGACGAAATCGGGGTGGGAAAAGTTGGTCTCTGCGGGTTGCCGCCGGGTTCGTCGAATCTCCTGACTCACGACGATCGCCGCGGATACAGTGGTATTTCTACGACGTCTAGTGTAGAGATACGTGACGGCTGTTAACATCTTCTTTCGCGTTCTCTTCCAACCGCACTCCCACGTGAGACAACGCGAGTTGAGAAAAAAGGACGATAAATAACGACCGCTTCTGGCGGACTCGCTCACGCTCTTTTACAAGCATTCCTAAACGAGCGCGGTGCCATCGGCAGGTGGAACGCGGATGTTTCCGGTACCGCGCCACATTTCGTGTCGTCGAGATAAAACAACTATGTTCGGCATAGCTCGGTAAGTGCCGCAGATAAGGAAGTCTCGCCGAAACGACTCCGACTGTCTTCATATAATCGCTTCAGGTTGTAATCTTAATTACGCCGAAATGCCGTTGGAAACTGCGTGGCATGAACGTATCAATAGACGAGCTTGCTACTCACAATCAGTCTAAAGAAAGGTCTTCAAGAGATATTTAGACGCTGAAATATGCGTTTATAGACGTTAGAGCGAAAGAAGGCTTTTAACAGCTTTTGGATAAGAATAAAAGTGTTTTTCTGCGTTTTTCCTCGTTACTTTAAACTTGAAGAATTTAAATCGTTAGGTTTATTCAAGTGACTCTTGCAATTCACACCAGAAGTTAATAAATACACGTCATCTGATTCTTATCTTAATTAAGTGCTACTTTCATTATATTTCAAACGATATTCGTTTATCGAACGTAGCGCTACAAATTTATCGCTAAATGGAGCGGCAGATGCATGGGTATTTTAATCGGTGGCGGCGTCAATTTTATTTTTTACCGCCGTGCCACGAACATAGATTTTATCGGCGCGCTATTCGCGAGGCGTCGAAAAGAGGTTGCGACAACAGACCTCATAACGCGAATCGTGTAATCACGAGATGTAATCAAGCGGCCCATGAGATATCGCAGGTTAAATGAAATGTCATAAACCTCGCTCGCGACTTTAATGAAAACGTTGGCGCACCAATGTACCGTGAGACTCACTAATTACTGCGTCCTGGCGATCGCCGGGATTAAGCCACGGCATTACGTGGATTACGACAGCTTTCCTAGTTGTGATTAATACGCGCTATTATAAAATAAACTTCGGCGCGTAATCCTCGGGTAATTTGTACGGGGAGGCTGCCAAAGAGAGATAACACGTAGGGGACACGATAATTAACTCCGTACCAATCATCGTTAGCGGCGCGCTCGATCGTTGTCCGCCGCGGCGAAATCGTGCGATACCTACACGCCACGAGCGCGCGCGCGTGGGCATCGATGTGCAATGCACTATCTCGGTAATAAACGTACCATTATCCAATTTACCGTTTTCTATAATTCACGTGTGCGCCGACGTGCATAGCAGTACGCCGTTCGCCTTCTCGCAAGATTGATGATTTGCCTATCTGCGCCAGCGATCTTTATTTACATATAATTAACTCGTGGCTCTTTGAAGTTGAATTAATTATCCACTAAAATGCACGATTAATACGCTCACCAGTCTTAGCCTCTCTTCCTGTGTAATTTCTCCGCTTTCATGACAGCTATCTGATGGCATTAGCGAGCCCGCGATAATTCATACGTGCCTCTCCGCGAGATCGCGAATCATTTTTCATATCCGTCATCGGACGAACGAAGTCTACTTGCATTCATACCGGCGACACAATCGAGGAACATTACGAAGTTACGAACGTTTAAATCTGCTTACATTAGTTATGAAAACATTGTTGTCTTATCCTATTTAAAGAAATTGGGTATTGTAGGTATCATTTCGCTTTGTTTCACGGATCTTTCATTTTCTCATTTCTTCCTTTTATTATCGATCTATTTAATATCTTTGTTAACCAACACACGAGTCTTCATCCGTGTTTATTGAAAAATCACATAAGTCAAAGCACAAAACTGATATTCATACATTGAAACAGCATATATAAACTTCATCTTGAAGAACAAAGTAAGCACAGGATGTAATTATTTAAATTTTAAAACGTTATTATCTATTTTTTTAAAGATATAATATTTATATATAATTAGCATTATATTAATTGTGCATGTAAACATCCGTAGATATCTAATTCATTTCTTGCGAATAATAATAAGATCGTCATCTGCATCTATATAAATGTTTTCTTTAAGAAGCGGATACATATTGATTAATCTATAGTGATATGATTTTTTATCATGTTTTGGATTCTCTTTAAATTAAAAAAACAAACGTTTTATTCTTCGTGAAACAGCAAAACAAATGTTAAATTCGTACGCTTGCTCACGTGCTCGCAGTCGAAGGAAATCGCGCACGAGTGGTAGCCTACGCACCACTCGAATACGTCGCTTCGCCGGCCCTGCCAATAAATCTACGTGGGCGAGATCGGCTTTTAGATTAAAAGTGCACGGCTCGGGGGCACATAAAGAGGCGGGAAGGTGGGACTCGATGGTTACTCCATGAAATTTTCATTCGCGCGCGCACGGGACCCCCTCGCTACTCGTTCTCGTTTGCATTCGTCGGCACCGCGCGATATACAGGCGCGAAGGTGCTTACTTTCGTCGCAGCGAATGCCCGACACTGTGGCTCGTCGAAAAAGGAAGGCGTCGAGAGGAACGAGGGGAACGACGACGTGAACGGCGAAGAAGGAGAAGAGGAGACGGAGGAGATGCTTACCGTTGGACTAAGGGAGGCTTCGTTACGTTCTCTTGGTCCAGGCGTATACGTAACGAGATAACATCGATCCAGTACGGATATACGCGAGAGAGTACGGCTACCTGCTGGTTATCGTACCGTGGAAATAGCAAAACATGCTCGCAGGCACATAGCGTGAATTAGATGTACGATTTTTTATTATTTATAGGAGGATTTTACTTTTTATTATATTGCAGAAAATTCTAATTCTGTCTCCTCACATCGGATAAAGCAATGAAGATATCAATCTAAATAATTAGATAAAATAAATAGATAAAAAATAAACTGAAAAAGAAATTATTACTTGCAAAAAAATTGATTTCTATTTTAGTTACCTTAATTCAAAGAAGTATTAGGTAGATTTGAGAAAACATTTTTCTGAATTTAAAATATTTTCTTAAATCCACCTAATATTTCTTTGAATTAAGGAAACTAAATTCATAGAAATCAATTTTCTTGCAAATAATAAATTTTTTTTTAGTGTATAAATTCTAAATTGTTCGATTATTCTTTGTTACAATTAATGGAATTATTAATGCCTTAGTGTACGGACCGTAAGCATTCGAACGAGGTTGATTTGCGTGTCTCAACTTTATGCGCATTATTTCTTATTTCCTCAGGAATAAAGCCTAGTCGCTTTGTGCAGCGTAGTTCGCTTTGCTTAATGTCGTGGTGCAATTAATGTTCGGCGATTCATACGCGCGCCGTTGTGCGTCGAGCATTATTAAATCGATTCATATTCTGACGCAAAGCGCTGAGATTAACCGCCCTGGAACATGAGATTTCTAACACAATGAAAGACAAATGTTAGAGTCCGACAAAAGTATTTATAAAGCCATAGTGGAAAGTCATTTTTTCTTTATGATTATTTATATATCTAGATAAAACAGACACTTATACATTATTTTTTTAGTTATTTATTTTTTCTTTATTTATCCATTTTATTTTAAACATTTATTAAAAATCCGAAATGAAATTATAGACATTAATCTATATACTTAATAATTAAAATATGTTGTGGAATTGATGACAAGACTATAACATTATTTTGCAAACTATCAAAAGATAGCAAAAAACATTCGTAAAAATTTAAATCTGTAGAATTCTTTTGATTTTTTTTTATAAGCCTTGAACTTTAACATTCACTATTACTCGAAAACTAAATAAATACTCGAACCGCTTTTCCCTGTTAACTTGACACATTTCCCTGAACGGAACATTCCTTTAGGGTGCAGCAATTAATCACCCTTTGTTCTTATATTTGCGAATCCCTTACTGGCTCTCCGTGTGAAACATTTTTACTCGTCCATAATAAATGCCACCCTCGTCGAGCGTTAACGAACCTTCGCGCAGATCTCCGAGTGCGAAATGTACGAGTTATTGCTCGCTGTTGAAGTCACGCCGAATCGTGCGGCCTACGTCGACACGAGGCAAAAGACCGAAAGATACTCGTAAGCTCGCATTAAGTCCGTTCTCTCCTCTGTTTTCTTTGCTGGTCCCGATCTCCCCGCCTCCCTCGTTGTCTTTTCCTCGTCGACAAGCACGGGCCTGCATCATGTCGAGAGTAAGAGGCGCGATCTCGTAATTATTACGTCGTGAAGGATGGGAAGTGACGCGATGATTACCGCCGTTGCCAGCCTCCTTGAAGCCCCTGATGCACCGTTCTCTTGCTCCGGTTCTATTTTCTTTATTTACCGCCGGGTTTCCACTCGTGCGCCATACTTTGCGATTTGGCGACGAGGACGACGCGTCGCACATCGAAACATGTTTCTCACAAGCCGTGTGTAGTACATGACGCGTGCGTTTACGAAGATAATGGAACGAGGAAATTTTTCCCATGTGTGCAACAAGTTATAACGTGATAATAATTAAGGTTTAATTGGTACGACGCGGACGATGGCGCGATGACTAACAACTTTCATTCGGAGTTCATAAACGGTTACATGTAGGTACGTCTGCTCTATTCACGCATAGAGAATATCTGGTTGGTATTGTGATTGAACTTGCAAGAGGTATCAAACGATTTTATCGATTGTCGTCGGAAACAAAGGCTCGAATGATCAAGGTGGATTAGATTCGAATCTAATATAAAACCTCGGCTTTTATCGCGACCGGAAATACGGTGCAGCTATCCGATACAAAATATAAAGCACGACGAGAGGAGATCGACCCAGCGAATCATGCAACAGTGTAAAAGTGCTGTCATAGTCCTGACAGGGTCAATTATCCCCACCGTCGACCGCCGCCATTCTCGACGTTAATTGTCGAGCGGTATAACGTAGCACGACATGCCGGCAGCGCAGGCGCCACAATAAAAAGAGGAGCAGACGAGGAGTGCGTCCTCCTCGCACGGTAGGATGCACCCAGCCGCCATTTTGGTGGCGGTGCAACAGAGGCGTAATAACTGCGGGAATTCATGGTAATGGCGATAATGCGTGCCCGGACGACGGGGTCCGCGGGGCGGAAGAGGATAGGGGCGAGGCCCCTGAAGAAGGCCCACCGGAGGAGTGGGGAAAGCACCGCGTGTCATGATGCAGAAACTTGCGTATGTTTCGTGCGTACGTGCGAACACCGATCCCAAAGGGGAGAATCATGGGAGCGGGACCGGCGTGTTTCTGATTGGTCGGGGCACATCAACCGGATGTGAAGGTCGGCCTACGTTGGGGGAAAGCATCCGAGAATTATCCCTTGCAGTTTACACGTTACGATATAGGAAACACAGGGAGGTCCCGTCGAATTCTTTTATAATCGACAATTGTCATCGTTGCAATGCACTCATTAATATATCTTGGTCAATTTCCTCCATTTCAAAGTCAAATTTAATAAAAAAATAATATTTGATCGGTGCAGAATTAATATGTCTGGCTTCGTGCCTCCATTATGAAATATGACAGAAACAATTTTAGCAATATTTGTTGCGAGAATTAATACAGCTGCTGATTAATATAGAGATGAGAAATGAGAAACAAGTGAAAAGCGATAAGAAATAGAAAGCACAAAGCTTCCAGCGATCTTAAGCGGATAGGAGTCTACAATGAGAAATTAAAGTGTAAAATTTAAGTTTCAAGCTTTAAGCCTTAAGCCGTAAGAAATTGACCAATCACAGTCAAATATTCTTTTCACATTCGACTGTGATATGTCAATTTCTTACAGTTTAATGCTTAAAACTTAAGTTTTACGCCTTAAGTTCTCATTGTAGACTCCGCTTTACATAGCAATGACGCTTCCTGCGGTTTAAATATTTTTCAATCTGTCTCTGTTTTTTATATAGCAGCATTATTATTTTTTTCGTTTCTTTTAACATATAATTATGAATAACAAAGTAATATTATTATTATGTAAAAATGTATTAAATGCATTTTTGTGCTCTTGCAATTAAGATGTGACAAACAACGCGAACAATAAAAGTGGCAAAAACACGGCACGTAGGTACTAATATGTGCGTCATGTTTATTACGTTTGCATCATTATTATTACGTTTAATGAACATGCTTCAGACGGTCATTTTGTGTGCTCGTAATGACGATCTCTCTCATAATCGCGCCAACGACGTTTATCTTGTGACGCAACCCTTGATTTGGAGCAATCCGGAATAATAAAAATCCTCGTTTAGTACTTCCTGCGGCAAGCAGAGTGAAAAATAAAGATCGCTGAGAAGATCGTGAACCAAGTCATAGCAAGTATATGTAGGTATTCTTACAAATTTTACCACAAGCTGCTAGATAATTAACGTTTCAGTGAAAAAATTTACATCGTTCATATCTTTATCCTTTTTTTGACGAAATTATATTCGAACAATATATGAAATAGAAACTTGTACGCGTGCGGCATAATTAACGATAATTAGAAAAGAATTTAACGCGCTTGATATATTCGTGAGGGTTCCTATAGAGGAATGAAAGATTTTCACAGCATCGTTACAATGAACCTTCGTTGACGTTTATTCGAGAGGGATCTCCCCAAATCCTGAAGCACGTACTAGACTGGAAAAGCTGTTTGACGAATAAACACGTTGCAAACATGGTTGAGTGTGTATACGAGGAATAACCCTCGGTCCTGATGTGGACAGATGCATGGCTCGAAAGACCACTCGTCATCTTTCGAGAACTACTAGCTGAAGTGATGACAAGAAAAACTGACAGAGCATAGCAAATGACGAACGCCACATTATTTGAAGCGAACATATTTCGATAGTACTTCTACTCGTGCCCGATAGAAACTCCTTGAATTGCGTTCGAGTGACTTAATATGGAGCAATTAAAACAGTTTAATAAGATTATGTGTTTGAAAGTTAACGATGTAAGACAGAATGGGTCGACAGAATTAAACGTTCTTATTTTCTTAGTGTCGAAATCTTATTTAAATATCAAGAGTTTCTCATAGTTTTTCACTCATAAATTTTTGAATTTTAGTCATATGATAATACGTCACAGAACTTATTTTTAAGGATATAATTTTATAATATTTTATATGTTTTTATGTTTATAAGTATATTGGCTTTTATAAGAGCAGATTTTATATGTTAGATTTCCTTGCTTTTGATTACGCTTGTATAATAAATGGTTAAATTAAAATTGACCAGCATATTCTCCGAACGAGAAAAAAGCGATAAAATTCTAATACGATGAGAAATGTATGACTTACCAAGGGTGCCGTCGAGGGAAAAAGAATGCCTATCGTTTCTCCATGCCCACGAACACAAATCGCAGGTGGTGAGCCCATCGGTGGCGATGCTCTCTTCGGGTAGATAAGGTGGTCTAGGTGGTGGCGGTACAAAGCTCCCAATAACAGCCCACAGGGAATCGACGTCGTTGCCGACGCCGGTATAATATAATAATTCTTCCTCGGCGACACCGGCGAACCAGTCCATATCGTTTACACTAGGATGGACTGTGTTTGTACTTGTCGTGGTTGAACCGGTGACCGTGACCTAAAAATGAAACAGTTGGTCAATGCAAATTCATATATAATGTAAATACATGCACGAATTACGTTTCTCACTCTTTCGGTTTTAAGGAAAATTTATCTTTGATTGTGAAAATTTTATAATTATACAAAACATACGATATATTTTTATATATGCTTTGTTGGAAAAACACAAATTTGTGTCATAACAATTTTATCGCGCGTTTTTCTTTAACTTAAATAATATTAAATAGATGTCTAATAAATTATTTTCACGCATTATAATTCTGATCTCTCTATTTCAATTATAATTAATAGTATATAATTAATGAGAAACTTTATAACATTTCTAGTCATATTAAAATTAATTTTATAAAAACGAATTGCTGAGCGTAATCTGTTATTAGATCTGCTGCGGTTTACATTTTGCTAGTCTATATGTGTCCCAATGCTCTGACAGTCCCGAGTAAACATGACTAATGGAATCCCCATCATATTCCTGCGCAGTTGTGGAAAAAAAATCGAATGCATCCAGTCTGTCTCCACTGGTACATGTTTCAGGAAATGGCGGGGCAAACAGACGTTAAAATCAAAAAGAGTGAGGAACAAAGTCGGCGCATCTCTGAACATTTTTCTTGCTTGAAACAGTGGGGAACACCGGATGAAGCGGGTCTTCGCAAAGAGACGTTCAGTGTCCTAACTCTTACGACAAACACTGAAAACTGTATGGGCGGTAGCAAACAAATGCGCCTTCTTTCTTCCTCGCTCAGTTAGATCGCTTTCTGCGTCTCGTACAAGAATTTAATGAACAAGAGACTCTAAACAAATAACATCCATACGTTAATTAAAGAAATGAATTATCTCAAGCTTTTAAATATACTCTTGAAAATATTTACTGTATGGAGAGAAATGAAATGTATAGCGGAAAACGAGAATTATAAACACATACATATGTACGAGAATTTTTTTATTTCGATATAAATAAATTAATAAATGTGGTCTGCTATTTGATAAGAATAAGTTTATTTCAATGTTTAATACATTTATTAATTTAAAATTTTTTGATGCATATATGGGATACTTTATAAAAGAAACAAATGTACACCCGATATTATAACGTGATTGCACGTGGTTAGCATGAGCTGGGCAAGAAAATCGAGAAACATTACCATGTATAGCGTTGCATATTTCCGAGTAAGTAGCATGAAAAAAAATATATATGCCTTAAGGTCTGCGCAGCTCGTCAAACAATGATTACTTCGAAAGATGATGATTCTGTATGGCAAAATTCCATGCCATTAATGGCGAATTCAAAGTCGATAGATAGAAAATGATTATTCGCTAAGTCTCCTGTGCCAATTTTCGGCTGCACAGTGATTATTGAAACACAGAAGTATTAGAGAGATATTAGATAAATGTATAATTTTTTTTCTTATTTAATTATCATAATTGCAGTAGATAGTAGCTTGTTTGAAGATATAGGAAATTCTTTGAACGTGAATCGCATGCAATCTGTAACTAATGACTTTATCCATCCGTTGCCACGAGGCATTCCGACATGTTTCATGTGAACTGCATACCAATCTAGGATGTGCAATCAGATATTCAAGCAGAATAGTACATTCGTAATTTTAGTATTAGAGATAAATGTAGTTCATCATGATAGAACGGAAATATCACAGCTCTTTTAATATGCTTTTACAAATTACTGTGAATGAGCAACTTTCTTAATGAAACGCACTAAACGTTTTGTAAGGAAGTGTATGTATTAAATTTAAAGCTAATATCTCAATTTTGATTTATGTTTGTTTAATAGAGGAAAGTTGCACGTATAATAATTAAATAAAAATTGAATATATTAATCGAATAAACAAGAATACAAGAGAGTTTTAAATCTATCTACAAATTATAACAACCGCTATTAGGAAAGGTGCATTGAAAGAACCGAACGATATTCGTGCTCGGTCATTATACTTTAACGGATTAAAAAGATTGAGGGGCGTAGAAACAATGCCGCGCGAAGCGTTCCTCTCCATTGAATTCCATCAGCTTCGGATCTGGTCGAACGATCGAACGAAATAATCTCCCCATGAGGGATCCATTCGAGCGGCCCGGCCGCGGTGGTTCTTCGTGTCCGACGTTCGCGTCGCCGGTAGAAGGTCCAACCCGTCCAACGGTTTGCGTATCATCGACGGGATCGGAAGAGTCACTGTGTTTATTCTCCTCCCCGTTCTTTGTCGTGGCTTTTCCACGGGCGGCGGTGAGGTGGTCGCGGTGAAGATTCGACTGCGGGCAGGATACGTCCTTGTATCTCCACGGAGGGGTGGAGTGCTTTTGTGGCGTGCGGGAGGAGACTCTCGTGGCCGGGATTGTGGATAGGAACCGGGAGAAGCGCTGAGGCCCTCCGCTCAGCGCACAATGGCACGCATTGATCAGCTTAATTACCGTGATATCGGCGTAATTAAAGCCCCGTTGTGTTGGAGCCCTTTCTACGAAGGCGTCGAAGTAACCCGTGACTCGACTCCCGGCGTCAGGGGATTCTCGCATTCCCTCCGTCTCTCTTCTCGATTCTTTCGTACGATTCTCGTCAAGGCCCCTCTGTCACTTCCCCGCGTTCCTCGGCAACGCTTTGTTAATAAGCCATTATCCGGCCCGGCGACGTACGCACCTTCGGCGGATCGGCGAGGCGCGCGTTCAATCGCGTGGTGCTTTTAAAGAAGCGCGGCTCGTAGAGGTCAGCCGTGGAGAAATTACGAAGGCAATCTCATCTGGCGTGCGCGGTGCCAGGTGGAGTCAATTTTTCAACTGAGCACATCCGCTATATCGCGATTTGATATCGAGAAAAGAGACGGTGGATGATACCCGCGTAATGACGAACGATATTGAAAAAAGCTTTGCCTTACATTTCTTCGCATGTTTGTTTTTTCTTGATTTTATTCTTGGTAAAATCTTGTAAATAATTGTAATGTTATTATGATATAATTATCTTTAACTTATTTTTTTTAATTAATGACGAAACGCATTTATAAATGCGTTTCATCATTAATTAAATACAAAATATCATATATGTCATATGTATTTAATAAGTATTCAATAACTATATTCAATAACATATGACGTATATGATATTTTGTATTTAATTAATGACGAAACTAATATGTATTTAATAAGTATTCAATAACTATAGTCATTGAATACTTATTAAATACATATGATGTATATGATATATTGGATCATCCTGTACGTTAAACAACAATATCTAGAGACAATCGAAAATCGACAGACTGTCACACGCGGTTAACTTTCCCGATTTCTAACGCTATCGTGGCGATATAAATTTTTTGTGTGATACTGCATCATCTGCGCGCGTTCGCACTGTCTGGATTCAAGGTCGAAATTCAAGTATCGTGTATTATCTTTCCAGGATGGACTAAGAAAAGAAGAACCTCAGGCGAAGAAACTGTTAGTCAATCTCGAAGTTTGTGACCGCTTCAAATCTCAGGTTAGCCACTAAAAACAGTTTATATTTCTGTTAGCGAGATGTAACGATATTCATGTTTACGACTAATCGGTTTGTTATCGCGATAATACTTCCTGTATGTACGTGAGTACACAATTTTACAAGAAATATCTACATCTGTATTAGCTAGTTAAACTAAACTAAGCTAAATTGAAAAATGGGGGCTGTTCGATTAATTTGCGGCACATCGGTATCACCTTAACAAAGACTGATCTAAAGTGCTAGCACTTCGAGCTATTACTTTCCGATCTCTTCAGCTGTGCTCGTTATATTCGAAGGAAACATCTCGTTATAATTACGAGGCGTTGGCGTTTACGAGCGAAAGGGATGAAGCCTTATAACTCCCCTTGTTAACTCTAACATCCTGTTCAACTGCTGTCGTTTCTGGACAAGCTTGACTTAACTCGTTAAAAGATTCGTTAACTCGAATGTTCTAATCACGTATTCGTGTGTTTTATGCTTTAGACTTTAGATGTGAATAATTCCTTTCGTTAACATTGTATATTATTCAAATTATTTAAGTGTCCATTTGTGACTGATAAAATTACTCTCTTTTACTTGATTAAAATATCGCAAAATGATATAAAAATTGACATAAAAAGCTGAACCATTCGGGAATTTTGGTAAAATTGAAGTATTATTAGATATTAACAAATATTACGTAATTGGCGTCTAAATGTTTGTGTGAACGTTGCTCACGGCGATTGAAACTTAACTTTTGCGGGATAAAAATATAAGAAACGCTGAAATCAAAAAGCCGACGTCCAGAATGCGACTAAAATTATAGGGTCTCCCTCAAATTTCCATGTTAAAGTGGATCTAACATTCTTTTGACGTTTCGGTTGCGATTCACACCATTGTCCCTACGGTTCCTTTCGTGTCTCCCTAAACATTCTTCGTTTGTCTGTCTCTCCATCGGTCGTCCTCGAATATATCTTAGAGCTCGCACCGCGGAATTCGCGCCCTGTTTCTATCGAGCCGCCACCGCCACTCGACGTGTTCCGTCGGACCGCACGCATTTGCAATTCTGACACATTTGGCGGTGAGGCATAACACAGTGCACGCTATTCGCGGGCAAATCCGCTCTCCTCTGAGACAGAGAGGAAGACAAAAGGAGGAGAGAATACCTCACGAGCTACGTGGCGGGAACGTTTTGGAATATCAAATGATTCTCGGAAAGATCCTCCTGGTCCATCTCGCGTCGCCTCTTCGTCTTCGATCCCGTCCTCTTCGTCGTCTCGCTGACGTCGTTTCACGATCTTCGTGGCCCCCGTGAATTTTCGGTGCTTCTTGGCGCAAGGCGGAGGGACGTGTTCATTCTCCTTATACTCTCCCTCTCCCTCTTTCTCCTCCCGCTAAGTTTGAGGGGTCGTTAAGGATGGGTTCGAGGGCCAGGGCCGTATATAACAGATAATTGACAGCCGTGCCGGGGCCGCCGTTTGCTTTGCATGGACATTGAATCCGCACGGATGGACGTACGGCCGAAAGGAGACGAGAGGCGGCGCGACATGAGGCCACGAAATTCGACCGACCGGCCGAACGGAACCGCGAGAGAGGATAGCATGAGACGTGACGTGCGGCCGGGAGGAAGCGGAGGGCAAATGCTCGCTCGCTCAACAGACTCGTAAATTCTTCAATTCCGATGTTCGGAAAGGCACAAACGCGATCGTGACATGGTGCTTTCTTCCGCGCGAGGGGCAATCTCATTTCGGCTTAATTGAAGCCCGGTGCAGCGGTACTTCGGCATTTCTCTACGCCTTATTGAATGAGGATAAAACATGAAATTTGGGATATGGAATGAAAAATGTGAGACTGTAAAAAACATGTGATTTTTTAAACTATAGAAATTTTAAATGTGCGCAATGCAACAGTATTTGTAACTAGAAATATAATTTTTTTTTTTATATATTTCAATCTTCTCTGTTACGTTATAGAGATAGTAAAGCACTTTTGGTTGTACGAGATATATTAATTTAATCAAACATTGATTTAATAGAAACTGCGCATGATTCAATTATGTAATCGAGGTATCTATCTTAAGTGTCATGCAACATTTGCATGCCGTATTTCTTCATTAAATACTTGGGGCTCTAATAATGATAACATCTAAGTGAGATATAAAGTTACCGGTTTAATCGCGGAGTTCTTTCTAAATCATACACAGAACTGATAAAGATGCAGGACAGATAATGGATACTTGTGAAACTGACGCGATATACAATTTTGCGAAGAGTAATACGTTTTCATTGCACATGCATTGTTATTATCTGCGATTTAGCGTACATGCCTAACACGCCCGATAATTGAGAGGGCAATTTAAACCGGACAGACAAACGCGACAAGATTATAAAGATCCGTTCCGCGTTGCGTATACCTACGCAATTTCGTATGTGTCGAGAGAGTCGCGACGCGAGAACGTGCAGTTACGCGAATCGCAAGTGGAGCGTTCGTAATGCCCGTGAAAGCATATGAAGTCTCCTTTAAATTACGCCGCAAATTACCATCTCCCGCTGTTCGCCGTGCGCCGCGACCCCACGCGTGCCATAGCACGCAACACCCTCGCGCATTAAGAGAGCTAATGAACTTCTCAGAGTATATTTCAGCCGGCCCGGCCGGCCGTACATTTTTCTTCGATGCGTTCCGCGTCGTTACGAAGACAACGGCGATGATGATTTTCACACCCGAGCGACTTTTTTTTATCGAACCGCGCGGTTGTAGGAGTACTCGCGCACGTGTATAGGCATGCACGCGCGAAGAATATTAACGCTTGTGATTACGCCAGGACACGACGGACCTTTAATGCTTATCCCCTTCTCGCCAGTAAAACGCGATTTGCGAAGGCTCTTTAATCAAACGACTTTATTATATGTTTATGTCACCATATTTACCTTCTCCTAGTTATTCACGCACGATATGCTAATAGAAGACGCATATAATTAGTACTCAGGAATTTAATAGCTATACTTGGTGCATGACAAATTATTTAATTATGTATACTCGCGACCGAAGTTACTTATTTACTTAAAATAGAATACAGATTTTTCTACTTTTATTAATTGCTTCTAATCTTATGAACAGTTAAGCTTATGAATGCGTATATATAAATACGTCTTCGCACATTCACGTCAATTAAAAAGAATTATTTTATCTTTTATTATATATATTTCCTATATATTTATGAGCGCTGTGAGCGTTTAACTTTTATAATTCTTTCTAAAAATTCTCACATTTTTTTTCGGCGACTTGATGAGGTAAAATGATAAACAGACTTGATTTTTTGTGAGAATGTCATTCATTACAAAAAAATATTATATTGATTATTATCACCTCAAGGAGATTAAATTTTGATTTTTTGATATCCGAAATTAATGTCTGGTTTTATTATGTCGAGATAAAAGCAAGATCAACATCAAAATCTATTTCGTTCGCTTCCCTCTCTCGAAAGAAGATTGAAACGAACGGACAAAAATGACTTGTCAAAAGATACTTTAGTCCTCCCTAAGAACAGGATGATCGATCTAAAACGGTCAACAGGATCTACGGGTTCTGTTGACTTCTCACAGGGACGTATCTGCGGTTTCCCGAACCTGTTTCTTCTCGTTTGTGCTTCTCACCTTTCCTCTTCGTAGCGGCTTACGTTGAAACATTGTTCTCATTCGCCTTGTATTGGTATTGGGGACGAGATAAAATCCGGTGGCGGATTAGCCCCGGTAATGGCACCGATACAAAACCAGTTAGTGGACCGGCCCGATGTCATAATATTATGGTACGTGCTGATGTTAGTCGCGTCGTGTGACGCGAGAACTTCCCTTTCTCATCGGGTGAACAATGTTAGTGTAGCTGAAAACCGACGTGTCCGGTAGCGAGTCGGTGATGTTGAATCGTCATAGGCTTTCGTTGCTCGAAGTAAAAAGAAAAATAATTTTTTAAAGTAAAAGTCAGAAGAAAATTATTTGTTCCCCTACAAATAAAATATTTATTCCGCTAACAAGATGACTATTATTTCGTTGGGAAAAGCAGAAATCAATTGTAATAGGGACAATAGGCCTGAATGTAGAAGAACGGAAGAAATGATGGCGCATGCGAATCCGGAAGAGTGCTGTCCCATTAATTTTCTGGGAGAGCGAACACACAGAACTTGCCGATAATGAGTTAACGTGGGATCGGGGGGGATCTCGTTTATCTTCGTCTTTCGCTTCAAACTCTCTCGCGTGCACTCGTGATCGAACGTGATGAACGTTCTATGACTTATCTTCGTCCATCTGACCGAAGCCGATCGTAGGAGGAGAAATGGCGAGGAGAGGAAACAACGATGCTGAACTGAACGAAGGGAGGACGAAGAGAGGATACCGAGCGGTATATAGTAGACACCGCGACTACTTTGTCCGTCTGTACGCGTTGAATCATCCGGTCGGTTTCCTTTCACGAGTCGATGGCAGCCGTTCCCGCATCAAGGCCTGTGGTCTCCTCCGAGCAAGCATAATGACTCAATCCACGATCCACCTTGCTCCCACCCTTCTCCTGACCACGAGGAGATCTCTTTCTCTTTCTCTCTTTCTCTTTCTCTTCCTCGACTTCTCCTCCTGCCGTGCCCACCCTATCTCTCTTTATCTTGCGAAGATTATACGTCCGTTCGTCTCTCTGGCGAACCCGAAGACAAGAGATCTGTGGTTTTTCTCGTGACCGCCTGCTTTACGCAGTTTCCTTTGCCGCTATATTCTTTAAACTTCCTCCAACTACTCTTTATCTTTGTCTTCTTGCTCCTCTTCTTCTTCGTCTTCTTTGTGATCGACCATCGCGGAGTCGACTTCAACGGCGTTAACTCGTGCGCTCGCGTGACGCTGTGCTGTTTATAATGTTGGGCGATCCCTCCTGTGATTATACCTTATGATCTTGAAGTCTGCTATGACGACGAGCTAGGACGACGGGGGCCCCGCGCGGACGCATCCTCGAATGACTAGGCCGAGAGTCAAGTATAAGCGCGTAAGATCAGTGGCCGATTGACCGCCGGCTATATTATCCGCGACAGGCGAGGTGGAACGCTAAAAATTATTGGTTGCTCGAATTAAGACGTTAAACTGGAACGCGTTTAGTGGCGGAATATTTCGCAATTATAGCGCCTGCTTGGTTCGCCGAGGTGTTATCGGATTGAAAAATAACCGCACCGGTCAGGAAACCCATCGACGGCGGATTATGCGTTAGGCATGAATATAAATGTATTCTGTGGTATTCTACGATTTCGCTGAAAACGATAGAATTCCGCGGTACCCCATGACAAATTGATTTACGTACATGCGCTTTTACCGGAATGTAAGGATGTATCGTATTCGCCGGAGCCGCGTAATTTTAATTTTCTTTACGGTATCTACCCGATTGGGAGATAGGGTACAATATACACGTGCATGCGTACTGAGAGACGCGGTGTATATCATGCGGAGGTTAAGGTCGGCAGTATATCCCCTAGCTAGGAGCGGCGCGGCGATCCAGCGATCTGCGTCGAGGCATCCGAGTAACGATTACCATACGGAGTCGCAATCGTACCCGAGATGCGCGCGAGATTGCTACCGAATTGCGAATAATTGCAGCTCGGAATAGAAATCACAGTTCGGATATTCACATCCAGTAGAGATACTTCGGTAATATTCAGACATAGGCTGTATCATCGCCCAGATATTAGAAAAGTACTATAGTTTACGATATCCGTCGTATCGGATCTATTCGGCGAGTACGATGAGAAGCAATTTGCCTCGGGCGAAAAGCTCAGACGCGTTGATATATCGCATTATCTAAATTATCTTCATGCCTTGTAATAACTACCATGCAACGTACAAGGGCGCTTAGAATTTCTATTCGTATACTTGATCGAGGACATTGTATCAATTTTTCGAAAATTGTATGTGTATACGTGCGTGTCCAATCTTTTAGGAGCCTCTTACTCTTCAGATAATTTAATATTTGTCGCACATAAGAATGCATTCAGCATGGCACAATGGCCGCTTAATTGACCGTAGGATATTGAAGCCGCGGACAAACACCATCTCGTGCAGGTGGTTGGTTCTCTATCATCGTCAGAAATTGTGGTGTTTCGACGTTGACAGTGAACCGCTCCGGATGACTCTGCACTCTTGCGTCAAAGAATGCAGTCCAGAATCGAACCAAGCGCCAGCTTTTAGGGTTGCGGGAACGGCGATGTTCCGCACCAGGTGTTCTATTGGAATTCAATAATAGAATTATCCTTCGATTCGTTTTCGAATTTATCACGTAATTTCATTTTCTATTATTTTTATTTTTTTATAATTGGTCTGTTATTGTATATACAAAATTTGAAATATTCATTCGCTAAACATTTATGTTTAATATTGATTACTATCTAAAGTTATAATAAATTTAGTTTTAAATGATTTATTTCAATACTGCAATCCGCGGCATATGTACTTGAATATTTTAAAATATTTGTATTCTCGTCCGTTTGGGTTCTGTATCGCGCTTCGTAGCCACGTGCACGCATGTGGAACGACGCAACGATTCGCGTTTCCGAAGTGTAGTGCCGGCTGTAGAGCGAGAGCCACAGCCAGCGCAGAAGAATGCTTAAAGACATCTTTATCCCATACGGTGCGCGATAAGAATGGTCCAGCCTATTATTATGATTTCAATGCCGCGGACCGCCGATGCAAATCGAGATCGTGCAACGCTCTCCAGCCTATCGGCACCACCGATCGGCACGGTGATTGATTCTTCGGTATTCATGCGGATCGACGTGGCGCGCGATATCATCGTCGTCATGGTGAAACCGCCGTCGTTCTAGCAAGAGAAACACAGTGAGAGAGAAAGAGCAATGACACACGCACATATACATTCAAGATATATGTATTTATATCCCGCATATATACGGCGTCGCGGCGTTCGGTCATTTCAGTTTCCGGCGAGTCGCAATCGGCGGCCACAACCGGTTCAAAGCTACCGATGTACTACCGGCCGCAGTTGGCCGGATAGTTTTGAGCCTACCCCTCGACGGCGAAGTTAGCCGAGCGAAACGTCATTTTTCAAGCGGTCGGGTTTCTCTTGAGGATCGCCGGCGTGGTGGCGGCCAGTCGGTTCTGCTCGCATCGCGCCGGTTAAATGGAGAAATTGATTCATGAAATATGGGATCAATGCGCGTGGAACATTTAGCACACCGCGTTTACGGTCTTAATCAAAAGTTGCGCAACTCTTGTCCGCGCAGGTTCGCAAACGATAAATAATTACGTCGGTCGTGACTGCTATTACTTTTGCTATCTCCAATTGATTCTTAACGCATATTCTTTTAAAATCGCCAGGAAATATTGCATATATCCTTATTAATTTTTAAGTAATTCCAGTATTAACTGACGCAATACAATTTTTTAGATTCTCATGGGTACTTTGCACATGCATATATGGAAAAATATTTTTATCAGAAACAAATATTTACTTCATGCTAATAATGCTCGTAAAAGAAGGTATTTAATAACAGGATGATTTCTGTTTTATATATTTTATTTAATGGCTAAAGCTCATTATAGAATAGAACAGGAAAGTTGGATAGCAATTTCTAAAAGCGACGGTACGAGGGTTAAAGACTGTCAGTTAGTTTATCGGACCGGACCTCAGTGTAAACCATTTACAAGGCGTTCATTTCGCCATGAGGGCTGACCAGCGCACACGAGCGTTATGAACTTCCAGGCGAACTTTTATAAACTCACTCGCACTGGTCGTATCTCCACGCGATCGTCGTTAGAGTCCCCTCGAGCGCCGCGCGCGCGCTTACATGTGCATGCGAGAACTTTCAAGATCCGGTTCCCCGGCGCTCGATCCGGCGAACAACCATCTGAACCATCGCCGCCGCAGCCTGTTTTCGTGCGACGACGTCGGTGCCGGCTTAATAATGTCTCCGACGCGAAACCGTAACTTTGTGCGACGGGTACCGGATAAGAACGAGGCACCGGGGCCCACGGTGTACGCGGCCGCGTCGGGAAGCGAGGAAAGAGCAGGGAAGATCTCGACTCGAGCCGCGAACGAGGGAAAGAGGAACCTGTTATTTCGGCGGGCACGAAGCCGAGGCGAGATTACACGCTGTCACACACCGTTCGTCGCGCGGCTCTTTTCGGGCCCGCGGATCCTCTCCGTCCGCGGTCGGCATGGGCTTTCTCTCCTTTGGCCTCGGGCCCCCGCTCGTTTGAGGTACGCGTGAGCTCCGCTCGCGTAGCCGAACACCCGACATCCAAACGTCTTATTCGCGCGATTATCATTGTCTGTTGATTTGCGTTTCCGTGCTCATCGCTTGGCTCGTTGCTGATGGCTGAATGCCGAGCTGAATGCCATCTGAACTTCCGTGCCGATGCCGGGGGAATAACAGCCATCATAAGTTGCCAAGTACGTGCGTTAACTTAAGTGTCCGCTATAATACCATGGATTTCAACAAATTACAGGGTAGCGTGTCTCGAATTTTTTACAAACTTTAAACTGAAGATTATTTAATCCTGTCGGGATGAGAAATTAGGTATGTGATCAGGATGCTCGTACTTTGTGATCCGAAAATTATACAGAATGTGTCTATTTTTCCTCCATCTATCTTAAAGACTTATATTGTAAAAAATATATATTTAGTATTTACTTATACTGTATATGTATATATAGTATATATTTTGTAAAAATAATCTTCCCTCAAAATAATTGCTATTTAATTGATATATTGAAATTCTAAGCAAATATTATTTCTTTGATCTTGATATAAGAGATATAATTAATTATACATAATAAGGAATTAATTATACATAACTGACAGTTTTAAAAAAGATTATCTTATTAATTTAATTACATAAGTATTAATCACGTCAGACGAGAGTAATAATTGTTTCGCATTATTATCTTCTTCGATGCGTCTTGAGAAAGACTCAAACGCGAACACCTGGCGCCTTATCCGCTACGTTTAATCCGCGCGATTATTATCACCGGCCGGTTGGCATCCGATGATCGCGCATCATGTGAGAGCGTATCTCTGCCGGCTGGCAATTCACATCCTGAAACCTGATAGACAGGCAGTATCCAAAGAATCGAATGCGGAAGACAAGCAAGGAAAGTTCGCGACTTAGATGACCATCGACAGATCCGTTGATTGATTAACACGAAGTGAAAATCATGTGAAATAGAGAGAAAAAGCCCTTATGATTAACTAGGAAGCTGAATAAAAGTACTTCTAAGCTCTTTCCTATTAATTTATACATATATAAATATACTTACATTTATATACAATATATATATTGTATATATGTATATAGGTAAAGCAATAATTGAGTAATATTAATTAATATTGATAAAGAAGAATATATAAATTTGGTATTTTTTATACATATATGCTTTTATAGTAGTTTTCAAAACATAAATGCACGACGGTTAAAAACAGCACTTGGTTTACTTTGCGAAAGTCGTATTTGTCTAGTGTTCCATCAAAGAGGAATAATCATGAGAAATTATCGCGTTTGAATGATAAAGGGACAAGAATGAACGGGAATTGATAAACATACATGCGAGAAAAGTATTACATGCAACATGTGCGCGAATACGCCGGATGAAACGCATATTTTTCGCGCTTCGTTTCTTTCGGTGGAGGTTGCGGCAAATCATGCCTTTCTCGCTTCCTGTTTCGCTTCGATATAACTGTAGTACTCCGCCATTCACTTATTTCAAATCTTACGATCAGTGATCACGACTCGTTATTCATGATCAGTGTATGTTGGAAACTCCAATGGAAGGAAGGAAAGAAAGAAGTGTCAATTTGCATAACGACACGCTACTTGTTATTATATAAAACTGTACATACTCACCGTATTCTACAAGAAGTTCTATTTTTTAATTATATAATGATTTCATAATAAAATTTAATATTTCCCCGTCATATTTATTCGATAAATAAGATGTAATATCATTTTACACGTTAGGATAGCGTTAGTATTGTATCATTGTGGCCCGTTTCCGGAATTATAATGGCCATTATTTTCGTGAACGTATTGGTGGCTACCGCGGTATTTCATATCCGAATAGATGAATAGATAGGCTGAATAGATATGGCCGAATAAGCCAAACTTATCCGGTTTCGAATGTCTCATGTGTATTATTTTCTTTTCCGTATAGGCACTTTCGTGTTTGATCAAGATTAGAACGGTCATCAAGCCCCCACACTCCGTGGAACATTTTTTCCTCCGTTTAATAAGGCCGTCTCTCCATAAACCTGCCTGAAAAATGATCACATTAACAGGGACACGGTTCGTTTTCCGTGGCCCCAAATTTCACTCCCTGAGCACAATGTCGTCGGATCTGGTTTTATAAACAGTCACTTGTGATAAATATTAAAGTATCGCTGCATTCCGTGTATTTATGAGTCGTTTAGGTAATATTAGCTTTCAAGTATGTATAAAATTATCGGGTTTTAGTCACAATAATTAGGAGAAACGCGTAATTTCTTACGGACATTATTTACTTAAAGTTAGGAACCATTTTAACCATTATAAGCTTCATATCTTATGCCGACGTTAGGGTTTGAGTATATAAAGTAACGTGATCGTCCTGTGCATGTTCGCGTCAGCACAATTTTTTCTAAGCGTCGCGAGGAAAAAATTCGGACGGGTGCGCCCTGTGTCTCTCGTATGTAAAATCTGGTTGTTCCTGGCGGGGGGGCGTCGAGTTTCGAGCGAAGTGTGGGCGAGTGCAGAGGGAAAGGGAACGGGCGAGACCGGAGGGAAGAAATGCCAGCTCATAAATAGATGAGCTGTCGGAGCGCCGGGATTACGTATGACGGGACATGAGATCGGCGGCGGTGAGATGATATCTGGTGCGGGTAGAGGTCCACGGTGATAAATCTGTGGGCCCTCTGTCAGGTGGAGGTGCGGGAGTTCGACTATGCCCCGAACCCGGGGCCGCCGTGGCCGGCCGCCTCGGAGCTTCCAGCCGTGCGCGACTCCTTTTGTCTCGTCGCTGCCGGAGATAAAGGGAATCGATCAAGCCGTTACGAATTTCGCCACCGTGGAACGCGCCGCGGACGTGCGTCTTCGCGCGAGACAGTCATCCCTGGAACGTTCCCCGATAGTAATCGACGGGTTGATCGATCGATAACCGATCAATGGCATGCTGATCAGTCCATATAGATACGCACTATATACAAGCGTTACGGTAGTGTAATTTTTAGATTTTTAGATAAAGATTTTATGTTGATTAAAATGCCAGTTGCTTTTACAAAAGACAGTAAGGATAAGATTTATGCATATGGAGGGGTTAAAGCTATAGTGGTGTAAGTCACTTTTCTTAACCTATCGAGTTGAGTTCATAGATGCAGTCTACACATGCGGATATGTTGAAAGAAAAAGAAAAAAAAGTGGCCGAAAAATTGACTTACACCACTATGGCTTTAGCCCCTCCATATGTAGTTTGCGTGCAGAATATTATAAGATGGCTAAGAAAGGACGAGTATATCTTCGCTTCTTATTACATTCATATTATTCCGTTTATCGCGGGTTTCGTTTTTTGTCGGCACCTTTTTTCCTTTCCGACTATTTGTCACTTTGTGTTTTGGAAACGCTCCGCGATCATTTGCTCTCAAGCTCGCTTTCTCGTTGACAAGCTTAGGGGATGCTCTCTTTTCGTTTCTTCTTTTTTTTTGTGGCGGTGCCCTATACGGCGAAAGCCGGGAGGTGCCATGTCTTCGACGGCTGATCCAAAGGGATTGGACGTTTGTCAGGGAGGGAACGGACAATATAAGAAGCCCCGGCTATAACATCAGAATTCTCATAATCCCCCAAAGAGAAGGCCGGCGCTGCGCGAAGGGAGACACGATGTTTTAATCCGTAAACACGTCGTTCGGTCGACGACAACGAGAACGACGACAACAGCGACAGTCGAGCCTTGTCGGTATTTTAACCAACGGTAATCTCTCGCCTTCGGTTTCACGCACACGTTGGTTGGCCGGTAGCAACCCCATAAACGCTACAGATATTCCGTAACGCGTACGCAGCGGGGTGATCTCATTCGTTGCGGCCGCCATTGAAATTCCGGAACGGAGATTTAACCCGGATTCACCAAACCCGAAAGAGAAAGAGAGACAGAGAGTGTGTGTGTGTGTGTTTGTATGTGTGAGAGCCATGTTGAACGGGCTCCCGAAATTAATGGAAGGATTAAGAAACGCGCTTTGTGGTAATATCTGAGCTCAGCAAAAAAAAAAAAGCGACTCTCGCGCATTTACCGCTATAAATCTATTTTATAATTAATCGCAAATTGAACCCAGCAACAATTACTGTCGCGCGAATGATTATTCGAATGCGTTCTCGCGCGAATGCAGCAACAGCTGCAGTAGCGCGAATGCAATCGGCCTGTCGTTTCATAGCACGCGTTTCTCCGTCTGCATCGTGCGATCGTATCGCGCCCGCATCAAGATCCAGTAACACTCGATTTGGCAAGATCGAAGTGGATTAAGAAAATCTAGACGGTTGGCAGGTGCCCGAACGGCAATTACCAGACGATCTCTCTCTCTCTCTCTCTCTCTCTCTCTCTCTCTCTCTCTCTCTCTCTCTCTCTCTCTCTCTTTTTCTTCTTCTCTCTCTCTCTCTCGTAAAAAAATAACATAGTCACACAAGAGTGTTGGGAAAAACGTTACGTAACTGTGTGAAACGGCATTTAGATATTTAATTGGTGCTCGTGTAACATGTAGTTGACTCTGCAATGACATCCGTCTACCTTTCTTTTCGCCTGATCTCGTAGCGAGATAATGTGACTAGTTTATGAGCATTAAAAGAGTCGTGCGATAATGAGAGGATCTGCGCGATTCTTTTAAAACAGTACAGTATAGTGTATACTGTATACAATGCATGCAATTTACGTATACGGCTGGAGATCGTGCGGGAATAATTATCCGAAATTATCCACATGGAAACGTTCACCGCGCGCTCTAGTTGCCTTTACGTAGAACAAATAAAAGCGCGCACCCTCTTCCGTTCTGTTAAGTCCGATTTCAGATAAAATCCGCATAAAAGAAAACGACTCTCGCGCTCGCACACCCACCGTCGATTCTATCAGCCGGTCGGCTCGTGTGTGCCCGATCATGGTAAAGCAAACACACGTATCGTCTACCAGGGTGTACCGATGCATCGCAGGAAGAAAGGAAGAAGATTGGTGGTACTCGCAGCCTGGCAGGGTATAAAGGTTAATGAGCGCGCAGGCGCAACCTATTATTTCAGCCCGTTGCGTTGGGTTTCTACGTCCCTCTCGCTTGCGCGCTGGCGATCCCTCCCGTTACCCCTCCCGATATTCGCTTTTGGTCCTTGTCCATCTTCCCGACCGAGCACTTTGCCGATCTCCTACTCGCCAAAATCGGACCGCGCCAGCGGCACGAGGGGGGGAAAAACGAAGAAAGCAGAGGAGGTCGCGTGAAGAGGACGGAGGAGGAACGAAGTGCAGGGAGTGCGAGGAAGACACCGCGCGAGGGAGGCAAGAGGGAGCGTAAAGGTTCTCAAGAGAAGGGAGAAGTGGCAGACCTTGAGCTGCCACGAAGCTCTGGACGTCTTCATCCTGCCTCAAGCTGTGCTCGAAGAGAGAAGTCTGCCGGTATACGCTGTTCACCTCGACCGCGTGCACACGCGCGCGCGCGCGCGCGGCGCGGCGTGGCGGTGGCGGACGGGGGTTTCGCGAAATCCTTTAAATTCGTACGTAACGCGGGCCCGTCGTGCCTCGAAGGACGCCGGGCTTCGATCGGCGGCAGGCTCGCCGGCTGCCGGCGGCGGCATCGCCAAGAAATTCGAGAAATCGAACTCTCTCCGCTATGCTCGCACGATCACGAGGTTCTCACGTAAATCCCAACCGCGAACATTCGCTTCCGAGAAATATTTTCAACGAACGTAATTCTCTCTTCAGCGTTTACATGCATTAGTAAATTACCATTGCTCGCTACTGATTTCACCAACGTTCTAGTACTATTTTTTATCAACAATTCTGAAATGTATATTTTCAACATATAATTAATTGTATACAAAAATTTGAATTTAAATTTACAAGTAAATAATTAAAAGAAAAAATAGTAATCAAGGATAATATTCTCTTGAATAGAAAAGTATTTAATAATATTCTTTAACTACAGGTCATTCACCACTACGTTTGCTCGATCGTTTTGCATACATTTTCATCAGTCATTGGCCGAAGATTAGCATTATTGCACTCTCGGTGACGTAGTTTTTCATGATACCGATTACTTGCACGTAATTTTGTAATATTCCGTGACACGCACAGTTTATTAACAAGAAACTAGCATCAGATATGTTAAGTCTTTCGTGCTAGATGTTTTAAAAATGCAAACTTGCGGTAATTACTGCTATTTGTTGAGAATTCGTAAAATTTTCAGGAAACCTTAAGTACGGACTTTTCACGTAATTTGAAATTCCTCAATCTTGTTCTCGGCCTTGTCTAATTAAAAGTCTAAAGGCCTTATCTTAAAAATTTTATCACAGTCCTGTAACATTGGTTATGAAGTGATAAAATTTGTGCCTTTCAAAAAAAAAAATTGTATAATCATTCTAGCGTGGAAGCACATATTTTCACATTCGACACGGGGTATGCACCCAAAATTAAGCGATGACGATCACTATTATGCGTCGTCACGATTTCGCCGCATTCTCGGTGCAGTTTTTCGTTTCTCTGCCGCGTTTGTTGGCTTTTCCTGATACCTCTGCATTCGTCACACTAGCGACCCTTTGCCTCCTGTTTGTCATCGCTATAATAGCGGATCCTTTTCTTTCTGTTTGTCACCGAGTACGTGTGCGACGTCCGCGATCGTCGCCAATCCCAGAAGAGGCGTGCACCGTCTCCAGCGAGAATGTATCGTGTGCATGTAGAACGTCCCTTAAAAACGACCGATTCCAGTAGTCGTTTTCGCAAAACAATCTCGATACTAGTAATTACAAACCGTGCGCGACTTATTACAATCATAAAAAAGTAATTTGCTTCGTAAGCATGAATGTCGTCAGGAGAGAGAATGCACTTGCATTTCTGGGTTTTCGAGATAGAAGAAGAAACTTCAATTAAGAGAAGCACCGTTTTATTAAACTAATCATAATTCAATGGCATCTCTTGTAAAATGGACATTTATAGGTATATAAAATGTTAAAAGGCAATATCTTGTTTTGCGTGAAGGATCAGGCAAACAGGAAACAGACACATGTTTAACATCTCTGAAATTATTGTCGTTCCGTGTACTATTATGTTGCTCACGAACCAAGACATCGGCGACAAGCGTGGACCGCGACGGCTCGTCGACGTTACAAAAGATCGAGCCGTGGTGGGTCAACTGCGAGAGCGGATTCTCGTCTTTCACCCTGCATGCGCACACGCGCGCACACGCACGTAGCGCAAGCAAGCCGCGTGCAGACGTCTCTTTTTTTTTCCTCCTCTCTCCGTTCCGTAGGTCGCAGATCAGGTCGGGGCCCTTTGTGAGCCCGATATACGTCACACGACGTGGTCCGTCGGGTGGGACGGCGGTGTCGGAAGAGGGTGAGATTTAATGCCGTTCTCCTTCCCCCCCTGCCTATAACACGCGTTCTCCCCCTATCGCTCTTCTCTCCTTTTGCTCGCTTCGCGCATCTCTCCGCTCTCGCTATACACGTATCGTACCGCACTCTCGCTCCGATCCGCTTTTGTGGCAACCGTTAAATTGGCTCTTCGGGGTATGCATCTGTCGCTAATACCCGAGGCGAACCCACCGACCATGGACCACGAGAGCGCTTTCCATGCTCCGCGATTTCACGACGGAGACGATTTTCGATGATGTCAAAGGTCGGCGATATACTAACCCGCTCTGCCTTAAAGTTCCACAATCGAAGTATATGTTATAATGTCGCGCCATTTTTTACACATTAGTATTAAATAATTTATTATTCAATATAAGTCGTATTAATTAATATAATTTTTTGGGGTTAAATTCAAATTTCTCATTATTTGTTTAATAACAATAAATATCAGTAATTTGTTGAGATTTATAATTGATTACATAGTGATGCGAATCTTTAGATCAGTGTAATATAATTTTCATGCGTAATACATGATATTTCATAGTTTTTTTTTTATCGGCATGCAAAACTTCATGTCTCATGTAATGTAATCACCGTTAATTAACATTTTCCGCTTTGCTTGTCAACGACTCGTATATCAGTTGCGTGCGAGGTCTTACACTTCGCGCCACTCGAAAACGTCGGTACGTCCGCGTCGGGCGAAAGAAGGGAAGGACTAATTAGTCGTCCGGAGTACGGCAGCCGAGATTTAATTACAGACGAGCAGACCGAAAGCAGCCGAAGCCAGTGGTCCGTGGCGACGGCATCCGGTGCTCCCTCGCACACGAGCGATTCGAGTGTATGTAAATCATTGCCCGCTCGCGCGCGCGTAATCTCGCGGACGGTTCTTCTTCTTATCGCAGCGCGCGTTCGTGGAGTTCCACATTGTGTATTCAACGGGGCGGAACTGACGGCGGCGGCATCGGGACGCGCTTCTCCGCGAGTAACCGTCGCGATTTTGCTATTTAATTAACCGGCCGAGTATCAATGGGAGGCATCTTAATTCCTCGGTACGTACGAGTCACGCGGGCCGAAACACGGGGCTGAAAGTCAGTAGCTTGTAGCGCCAACCGCAGGTGCTATCACGATCGAGTCCCTCTTCTTTTTTCTAAAGTCCATCTCCCGACTCACCGCGGTGATTCTCCTCACGATCGTATAGCAATCATCGTTATCTCAATCTCGTTTCCACGCATGGAAACGTTTCTCTATTAAGTCCGCATTGCGGGTGAGAGGGCAGTGGTGACCACGGCATTACATGGTAAAGTCATCGTATAAATTACTCTCATCGCTATCCGCGATGCGTGAGCACCGGAATCTCTCGTGCAACACGAGCGTTTTCGTTTTTCCCTGATTTCACAGAGATCACAATCTTCATCGCATCCACCGCGATCCAGGTCAAACTTTGACGCCGAATCATAGCGGATCATCGTACGAGCTTCAGTCTCATTAGGTTTTAGTAATTATAGTCTCGTCGGGAGCGTTCGGTTCTTACATAACGAGATGCCATACTAGTCATATAATGGCGATATATCACCGTTTTAATCGTTCTCCCTTGTCTCGATATCATCGAGAGATAAGCGAATGTAGGAATCATCCGGCTATCCTGAACGATTCTGAGTTGCCTCGGGATTACTTCTTTACTTTTTTTACTGCGGCTCCGGTATCTATTTCTGTACAGGTCAGATATTTGTCGGATAATTTACTATGCTTCTCGTTACTATGTAAAACGAATTGACCGTTGAACATTTTCACTTGAATTTATTAGATGGATTCGAGAATAATTCTATTAAATTTAGATCCGACGTCAATATTTATATTCAATTTTTCTCTTTGAAGTAATCTGGAATTAATTAAAATAATTCAATTTCCAAAGAATGTTGCTTTTGCCTGCAGGCGCGTGTAGTTCATTTTATCTTTACGTCGATTAACTGTTTATTTTATTATTAGATTAATTAATCTTTATAATTTCTTTTGTCTTTATAGATTAACTGTTAGATTCAAAACATTTATACTTTTACGGGCAAAATTATTATTGAAGTAAATCACACTTGCATCAACTCCTAAATTTAATTTAGAGCACACTTTTATTTGACTACAATAGATCTTAGAGGGTCTCCGTTTCTAGGATTTCCCTTACAAAAAATTCCAATTCTTTCCACGTAACCGGTGACAAGAGAAGTCCCAAAGTCTTTTGCAGAGCTTCGCGATCCAAGATCGAATGTGTGATCGAGTGTGTAAGTGCGAGAGCAGGCCACCAGCAGAGTGGACCACCTCGACCGCCGGTGTAGTCGGGGTATAACCGTTTTCTCTCCTTCTCTCTTCCTCTGCCTCTTCCTCTCGCTGAGCGTTCTCCCTTCCCCTTAAGTACGGGATCTCCCGCCTCAGACCGACACCACGATCAAAAAGAGAAGCTGAGACCGGGCCAGGACCGCCGCGCCGCGGAAAGAATGCGTGGGCTGGACATAATGATTTGGACTTTGTCGGTCGGTGGCACGGACGACGAGCGTTCGTGAAACTAGATTAGGACGCGATTATAAATATTCAACGCCTTGAGATTACAAAAACGTCTACATATCCATCGTACGGGATAATAACAATACGTCCTTTTACTGAATAGAATAACAAGTTAATTGAACGAGGTTTCTTGTTTCTATATACTTGTTTCTATATACCTAGATTAATAAGAGATAAATTTTTAAATCAGATGATTGAGAACGCAATGTATATATATGTACAGTTACGAATATGACAGTGCTCTCCGTGCATATATAACTTAAAGAATCTAGAATAATTTAATTACTTAATTAAATTTAACTTCGTGTAATTTCAAGTCTGTGCGGTTGGCGTCGATAATTTATGTCCGCCAAATGGCTTCATATGAGCTCGCCAGTCCGTGAGACGCGAGAAAATCGAGTTCTTAAGATCGCTCCTTGCTGCTTGAGTAATTGCACGGCGTTTTCCCGGGGGCGAAAAACATTTGCGGCCTGTGATCAGGCGGCGATTGCGAAGATTTCCTGCGATTTACGGTCGAAACGACTGTTAATCAGAATGAGACCACCAGCGCCTGGCGCGGCGTCGGAAGGGAAGTCGCGAATTAAAGTCGCAGTCGGGGACACGACTTTACGAGCCTCGAACGTTCTCCAGAATGCGGGTCCGCTGCGGGACGAAGGCGATATTAGCCTAATCGTTCGAAGTTGGCTCACCAAAATAAATTGGCTTATTTGCATGGGAATTAGGAATCCCCCGTGGACCTCGGCGGGGTCCCATGTATATGTTGTCCGGCCATCCTCGAATGTCGCCGATAACGGGATTCTCCGTAAACCTGCTGTCTCCCTCTCGTCCCATCCACGATCTTCTTCCTCTCATTCTCGGACACTCTCGCGCGCCGGCCGCCACGACTCTGAGAACGCGATCGAGAGATCTTATGTACTTTACGAAACTTTAAGATCACTGTTTAAATTAGAGTCTTCTTATTCATGAAATCTCCGTTTCGTTACACGGGGGTTCCATCAGATGAGTATAAGAATATCTTTATTATTCCACGGCGTCGGCAAGTCGCCTCGAGTGTCGGCCACATCAATTTTTGCGAGAAATTTGCTGCAGGATAATCTGGTGAAATATGATCAAGTAGGTGTGTTAAATATCGGGTCAATTTCAATGTACGCCAACAGTTTCTGAAGAGCACTTAAAGATTGCAGCAACATCAGTTAATCCTTTTTTTTTTTAGGCGGAAGCTTATTAGAAAGAAGTTCATATAATTTACATTGTAAAGGTTGATCTATATGTATAAACTAATGAAAGGTTCTTCCATCGATACGCCGAGCGATTATATATAAATTGGGCGAATACGAAAATTATCTGCAGGCTTCTATATCGTTGTATCGGTGCCACAATTATTCGCAATCAGAGGTATTCCAAAAATAATGACGAGGTTGCTGGACGGTAATTAAGCTCTCGATATCGCTAAAGTTTCCGGTACTGCCGACGGGTATAGCTCATAACGCGCGGTGCTGCGCGTACACATACATATACTTAATCAACAGCGGTTGGGACCGTACACTAGCAATTAACATAATATTACCTATAACGCAGCGTTCCTAATGGGTTATTTATTGCGGTCTGGCTGCTGCGCGAGGCTTCGCCCGCTTCGCACAGATCGTGCGAACAGATCCCCCTCTTCTTTCGAACTCTCTTCTCTCACCGTCGATTTTTATTTTCTATCCCCATATGCTACGTATGTAATATACGCATCTCATGGCGCGGCCGGGTCGAAGGGAGAAGGATGCATCTGCGTTGCGTTGCGGAGCACGTCGGCGCGCCCGCTGTTGCATTCTGGCACGAGCTCACCGTTATCCGCGTATAACTAAACGACTGCGTAGTCCCGCAACTGGTCGCTTCCGGCTGATGCCGCGAGGGAAGTTTGCACTGGCGCGGCTTCTTCGGTAACATCTTACGAGAATAACGATAATTTCCCGCGTTTATGGTCCCGCGGTGTCTATAAGAAGGCGGTGACCGCGTCGATTGACGTTTTACGGCCGTTTTATGGCGGCGGTTCTCCTGCGCGGTGGATTCCCGAAATTAGAAACGAAAACGAGCGCGCTGCGCGGTGAGAGGATGGCGAGAGCAGGACTCTCGTTAGAATCAAGGATCGCGAAGAGAGAAAGGAGCGGCGCAGAAAGGAAGAGTTGGGTGCATGTTCCGTGCTCCACTTGGAGGAGCGGAACATGAGACACTTGAGAAAGCCACGTTGCCTTCGATATCTGTTTTTTACAAGTGGAAAAGAAACTTTCTTCATTGCTGATAATGCTAACTAGACTCGGAGATATGCTACGATGCCTTTCGGGCCCGATTAACTTTTACGAGCGCATTTCCGGGTTAAAAAGTGCTTTTACGGCGCCATGAACACACATTACTTCAAAGAAATGATATCGTCTCTATTATGCGCTTGTATCTTGAGGCTCGAAAATATTTTTATATTTATTTGAATGATTCAGTCAGGACATCTTTGTGGAAAATAAAATCGACACGATGATCAGTTAGGCCTTTTTTATGAGCGCTCGGCGCGCATGATGGACATTGCTTATGTTACGGCAGCTGTCTTCGATATCTTAACTGGCTTTCTTCGCACATGTTTTTCGGGTGACGTGCACTGTCCAAAAAAGGATTCGTGATGGTGTAAATGTAAACATCGAAAAGACGATGTTCACCACGATAAAATTCGAAGGCATCCCACGTACATTATATATGTTGTCATGGGTGTTATAATATCCTAAATATATCTTCATATTGTTCCACGAATAATTTATTTCGCTGCAGAGTATGTTTAAAGATATATAAGTATTTAAATCCAAGTTTAATTTTGTAAATAGCAAACAAAAATTAAATAATTTTTTAATATTTTATTAAATTAAAATATAGTCATTAAAGTAGCAAAGAAGAAAAAAGGAAGAAATTAACATACCTAAGTATGCTAAGTTTTTATGTAATGTTTAACAGTCAATTAATTCTTATACATACCTACATATTCTATATATAGTTGATCTCATACCTTATAGGATTAAAAAATTGAACTTATAATATTAATATTAAATTGAGATTACAAATTACACATATCGGTAATTTTGTGTGACCCCGATCATGAGTTTAATTTGTTAAATTCCATAAGATATGAGATCAACCAAGCATGAGATTTGATCGGTTCAACGATCGTAATTGGCGAGTTGTCGATCACTAAGATAGTACATGAGAAAATTGAGCTCCTTTGCGAACGATATTATTCACATCCTACATTGAATTGGATTGAGAATTTTTCGATATTTTTCTAGCAACAGGTCTCGACCGCATTCATAACCATACAAACACATTATGTACCTAAGAGAACGTCTACATTGTTTCTCAGAGAGAAAGGCGGAAGTAGCATCTTTGTTTGTAAGATTTTAATATAGAAGCAAGTACATTACATATGGGAACACAAATAGAAAGCAACAACTGCGAAAGTGCGTATCAAACGAACGAAAGAATCCACGAAGCGTGAATGTAGCACGCGAAGAAGCTTCACGCATAAAATATTTCGTCCGACATATCGTTAGGAAACTTAGAAGTGCTAACATAAAAGTATGATATTCTATTAATGAGATAGAACGTACTTCAGAAAATATATCTCCAGCGATATTTTTCGCATTCGTTCATTCCGATTCCTTTACCGCGCAGAGTGAGCTGTTAGTCCGTCGGAACCTTAACGACGTTCGATAAATCGTAAAAAGGTCCCTCTACACCTTTTTCTGGATCGATTATCGAGCCGGACTCAAGGAGAGTAGCCTTCTCCCGAGAGAGGAGAAATAAAGAGAGAGAAAGAGCGTTTGCTACTCACGCGCGCACGCACATACACGCGAGCAGAAACCCGCGGGAGAGCGAGAGGGACATCGTCGGAGAGCCTAAATACAGGTTCGAAAAGGAGAAACGAATTACCTACGAATCAGTCCCCACCATCCCTCTCCGTATCGGTCTTCTGCGAGCGGTCCCTTTTATCCTCTTCTTCCACTTCGCTTGGGAAAACGACCGCGGTCTTCTCACCCGGAGGGACTACCTTGTATTCCCTCTTCTTTTCCCTCCCCCTTCTCGTGTCCTCTCTTCCCCCTTGTCCACCTGCTCCCCCTCTCTGCGTCTCCTCAGCCCCCCTAGCCTCTGGAACGTCTCCATTAGAAGCCGTCGCGCCTTCGGGGTCCGCGCGGTCTCCTAATTTGCCTACCGATCCACACGATTTCGCTCCAGGTATCATGGTTCCTGCCCCGAAGATCGAGCATGCGAGACACGAAGCACCAAGCAATTTATTTTGAGCCTTTGGTACTTGTGGATTGCAGGCGCTTTGTTGGCCGTCCCTCTCTCTGCTTTCGTGGTCCTGCTGGTCCCTTCCCCCCTCCCCCGTCCGTTCTCCCCCTCGCACACCTTCCACCATCTTCACCGACCGCAATCTTCTCGCCCGAGGTGAACCTGGTATTCATCGTTCTCGTTAGTCGTCGAACATCTTCATCGGGAGCCAATGGATACCGCGACGTCTTAATAACGCGCCTGCCGATCGCCGGGCTTTCCTTCCCCTTAATCATTCCGATTCTCACGACTCGCACGTCGCGGACCGGTATTTTGTTTTGCTTCCCTTCCCCCCCCCCCCTTCCCCGTTGCACATCTTAACTCTTGGTTGTTGCACGATAAGTCGGTACGAATTCTTATCCATGGTAGTTTAGTGAATTCATCGTATCACATTGTTGACAACTAATATTTTCTTGCTTTATTTAGTATTTTTAGTTTTTGTCATAAAATGTAGAGCAAAATACACATTGAATGCATATGTGGTTTGTATTTCTTTATTTTGTTGTTCTTAAATTTTCAGTGAATTTATGTATTATGCACTCACAATTTTATGGTAACTATTTGGGCAAGAGTTAGTTTCCACATCACACTTTTGTTATAATTATTCGAGATAGCATAATAAATTGAAAAGTGCGAGTTATTTTATATGTCTTTCTACGAGCAAAATATTATTATGCTTGATAATGCATGAATTAAAAAAGCTTAAAGGCTTTAAGCCTAAAGGCTTAACAAGTAACCCGTTAATAATATATGAAGTGAATTAACGGTAACTTCTAGAAATTCTCTCTCTCCTGATGATGCTTATTGTGTATTGAATTTACAATTAGCTTAAATTGACCAAGCTTAGGTAAATTCCACGCGAAACGCTATTTATCTTCGTTACTAACAATTTCCACGCTTCATATGATCTATGCACTTTTTCTGCAAGCAGAGCTTCTCATCATATTTTCGGATAAATGCGAAAGGACGTGCATTTATCATACATTTCGTCGAGTTTTGCAATGTATTCGCAAGTACGATATTTGTTTCGAACTACAGACCGCGTATCGCCGGTCGGAGTATGATTTCACCTTTCCTCGGGGATGTTCGCAGATAAACGCGCATGAAAATCGGTAATCGTACAGTTCGCATATCGCGGCGCACGCTCTCTCGCGCTTTTGTCCCGCTTTTCGCCGTTTCTTCCGTACAATTTGATAAATATCCCGCGCCCGCCAATTCCGTAGAAATCGTTCGGTCGATCCCCGGAATAACGTGCTCTCGTAATCTCGTAATTTGCAACAAATAATGATATTAACGTCGTCCATCACCTGCGTACGAGAATACTCGCGCGGCTGCGCGTTACCAGGCTTAAAAATCAGATTACATCTAACTTATCCTCCGGCGTAAGAGGAAAAGAGAGAGAGAAAGAGAGAGGAAGAGAGCGAGAGAGTACCTGCGGCATAAATCACACACCCGGACGTGCGCGTTATGCGCGCGCAACGCGTGCAATAGAGAGTGGATGTAATTAGAGCGCGCGTGTCATCTACGCTAAAATGCAGTCCGAGGCTCATTACCGAGGTGCGTGGTAAAAAAAAGCGGCCGATCATCAATCTTTGTGAGTCTTCCACGCGAAGATAATGCCCTACTTATCAAGCTGCCAAGTCGACGATAAACTCGTCCCTCGCGACTTACGTTGCCGCCGCGGCGCCGAAAACTCTGCAATCATCCGCCGTAATTACTAAATAATCGTTAGCGAGGCTTGATAATACATTGCGAGAGTTGATTCACGACGCCCGTATCAACGAATCATGCGATGCCCGTAAACACAATCTCTCGGTATAATATTCCTATCATGATGCTTGAATTATCATTTTGATGAACAGAATTATTTGTTGAAGATACCTGGCGTGAATAATTTTAATGATTATATCTTTTAATTAGCGGATCCGTATTGCATACTGCGTATAGGTTCGATCTGATTCACCAAGATACAAATTGAATTACAATTTATTTATATATGTGTATACGTGTTGTAAATTGAAATGGTTTCTGTGAATCGTCGTGTCTTGCTTCGAATTCATTAAAAGTCTTTGTGACCATTCGCCCGCCGTAATCCTCGTGTCCATGCCGATCTCTCTTCATATATCCGATGTATATTGATCCTCGACAATAAGTCCGAGTCTCGCCGATACAGTCCGGTCTCTCCTTTTCAAAGCCGCACTTGACACAGCCTTGACTCTACCGGCCATTACGCACGTGGGCGTCCCGCCCGGAGCGTTCGCGAGCCGCGATTCACCCGGCTCGCAATTGCACTAACGAGTTTCGCAACGCGCGGCGGCCGCGGCGCGGCGGCGAGAGGCCCCGTAGAACGCATCGAACTGTAATGAGGGGAAAATTAGCGGCAGCGCCCCGGCACACGGCGAGGAATGGTGATGGCGGCGCGGTTGCACCGCTTGATTTCTTCGTGTAAAGCGATTAGCGTAGCAGCAACGCGCCCGCCGCGCCGCACCGGCTGGCACCGTCGAGAGAGACTTCCTTATGTCAGGGGGCGAGGCGCAACCAAACGCCCGCCTGCACTTATGCGAGCCGGCTCGTACTTAAGTCGAGTTAGGCGTTAGTTAAGCCGGGCCAAGGGCTACCTTGAGTGAGAGGAGCACCGGCCACCCTGCGGCCGCCATGCCCGGCGCTGCGGCCTCGCGATACGACCGTGGAATGCCGCGCCGTTTTCCTCTTTCTCTCCCTGATTGATGCCGCGAGCAACGTAACTCTCATATACGACGTACTTACTTACGGTCGGGGGAAAATCCGGCTTCGTGAGCGCAACAGCTTCGAGAGCGCTCTGGATGTACGCAGGTCGAGATATTCCTGTATCAACGCGATCGTAAAGCGCGCGGGGCAAGGGTGTGTCGATGATTTCAGACGAAGGATGTGTATCTGCTCCTTATGAATAACTTTTTGGAATGTGTATGCTCGGAATCTTTCAATCGGTATGATTATTAATTTTTTACCACAATACAATCAAAGCACACTAAAAATTTTGTGCATTTATAACGCGTTTATCATCAGTTTGTAACTTCGCAAACGTATTAAAAACATTGAAAGATTATTTTTCATTGACGATATAGTTATCGTCTTCGTTCCACGTTGCGTCTTACTTGCTCGCCTCAGCCAATACTTGTGCCAAAGGTTAACGAAGTAAAGGGCAGGGTCTTTGCCAGGGCATTTATCGTCACGATAGTGAGCCAAGGGTTGAATCACGACGTTCGTGTATCTACGAGCGTATGTACGTGTGCGAGAGGAAGGGGCGGTAAGCAAATCGGGAGGGGAGGGCGAGAAGGCGAAGTTACTTCTTATTTATGCCGCGTGCTTACCGTGACTTCAGGGTCTGCCGACTTCGGTGAGCCGTATATCGATTGTGAGAGGGAGAGAGAAAGAGAATTTATGCACATAACGGCCCTAATACAGGGTTACGCATGTACCGAGAATTACGGCAAAGAGAGAGGAAGAGAGAGAGAGAGAGAGAGAGTGAGAGAGAAAGGGAGGGCGGAGAAAGGGAGAGGAAATAAAGAGAGTGAGCTCTCAGTCTACGTCTTAATTTCATACTCGATACAGCTAATAATTCCGCGTCGTTTTGATGCCGATCGCATATCGTGCTCGCGACGGTCAATTAACGTTTAACCTTGACGAGTATCGCCTTGCATGTGCACTCAATCTAGTGCATGCACGTCCGGAACATGCTATAGACTTGATTGAGCGATGCGGAATTGTTGATGGAAAATTGGATACGCGATAACGCTGTGGTATGATTCGCGACAGATTGCTAATTTAATCGTCACCTCAATCTTAACTTTATCAACACTATCGGAAATGACAATATCATATTACATAAAGTAAAACATAAAAAGGTAAAATATAAAATTTATCAAGTTAAGAGAGTATATGAGTAATAGATTTTTAACTCTATAATAGTGATCGATCTATAGTTTCATAGACCAACATCAAATTTTTGTAATCACAATAGAAATTTTTGTAATACGAGATAATGAAAAATATTACTTAAAATGTTTTTCGTATCTATAAATTTATTTACATTTAGCGCGAAAGTATTACGTTATAAAATACTCTATGAAAATAATATTATTAATCACGTGATTATAAATGATGTTGCTATTATATAATTAGATAGCAAAGTCTCCGTCTCGTATACTTTCGCATTTCATGCCATCGCACTATCATATGTACGCGATGCATCCAAATGCGTTTATACATGTGTACTCTTGCCGGAGATACAATGAAACATCACCATGTGAGAAACGCTCAGGTACGCGGTGAATATTCACGGATGTTACTCAATGCAATGCGTGAGAAATTATGATCTGCAAGCTGAATAGGTTGAAGTAGGTTTTCGCCCGCAGTGAAACAATAACAATGGAGTCCTATTTCGCAATTTTTCCTAAATCTCCCGTGAATTTATCGCCGTTTGTGTTCACGATAATAATTCGCGCTTACCATAAGCAGTTAACTATCAATGGTACGTCAAAGCTATTTCGTGGGATGACAATATGCGCCATAACAGAATTCGATACATCCATTCATACAAAGAATTTATGCTGTAAGAAGAGTCGCCCGTCGGAAAACACGAACATAATTGCGTATCAGATAGAATGTCATGTCATGCATAAAAGTTTTCTTTACGTTTATTATACATACACAGCCGCCGAATGAGAAAATTTCCATAAATGGATCGTTACCGAAGGCTGAAGTATGACGTGTTGATTACGAGAACTTTTCGTGCAGATATCGGATGGCTATATTTTTCTGTCGGAAGAAACGAGCAATGTGAATATGAACATTCTTTCTTTTTTCTTTTTGGACTACACTGCTGCATTGTAACACGCGATACATGGCGAAATTATTCAACCTTGTTTCATTCGCCCAATTTAAAATCCAGTTAATATTTCTTTGGCGCCACGGCATATTATATGGCTTTACCTCGCGTGACGCTACGTATAACAAATTAATGTAAACACTATAGTTTTTAAAACACACGCAATATACATGATGCATATATCTTGCATACCTTGCATACTACATGTCATAATTAATATAATAGCCCATCAATTTCGGTAAGAATGTATTCGATTTATAGCTGATATTAACTTGCATATCGGATTAATTGCAACATCGATGTCTACACGGAATTGCTGCCTTAGTTTAAACATATTAACATGAACAATTTTATTAGTTATTGGTCATGTAGGAAATATTTGACTCTTATTGTTCAATAATTATTAAATATTTCTTTAAAAGTATTATGTGGCCCTCTTTTATTATTAATTTTATCTAAAAATTATAGAAGTAAAGTTTGTAAATTTTATTTATTAAATTTCAACTTTTTTTGAACAAAATTGTCAAGTATTTCTAAAGTGTATCTTTTGATAGATAATAAATCTTCGATTCATCTTCTCCTAATATAGAAAACAGAGAAGTCTTCTGGGAAACCATTATTTCATGGGAAATAAAATAACGATGTTAATACAAAATTATTCTAATCAGAAAGCTCGTAATACTAAATGCGAAACTTCCTAATGATTGATAATTGCATGATATCGTAGCGAGGGAGATCATAAATGTAACGTCGAGATTAGCGCTTCTGTGATTCCCTTGTTCACGCATTCTCAACGATCAGCGATTAACAATTATAATTATTCGGTCGAGACGCGGCGGGAGACGCGACGAACGCAGCAAGCCGGCCGACGATTTCACGACGACGGCTTGCATATTCCGCGCCGACGAGGCATTCGCGTTGCTGCTTCGACGCGGCGGTTGCAGCCAATTTGCGTACCTCTATAAATACAGGTACTGACGCTGCGCGGCGCGTTACTTGCGTCGAGGAAATATACCTAGGCGTTCGGTGTACCCGGTGTACGTCCGTATTATACATAATGCATGATTCGCTGCGCATCTCCTTCTGCGAGGAAAGAGAGAGAGAAAGAAAAAGAGAGAGAGGAGAGAGAGAGAGAGGGGAGGGAGGGAAGTCCTGCTGAATCGCATCCTTCCGCTGATTCTTCCTTCCCTTGTGTCGCTCGAACCCGCGGCGGATCCCGCTAATTAAGGGACGAGAGATACTCGACGTCGAATTCTTGAGAGGGTTGCGATAAACGGCGTGTTTCCAGCCGGCGAAATACAGCGAAGTCACCCCGCGATTGCCGTCGTCGAGGTGGGCAGAAGGCGCGGCGTGGTCAGCTGTTTTTCCGGCCGATGATTAAGTACCGATAATGACGCGAATAAGTATTCGCGTAATACGCCGGACGATCCGGCGTAGCGTCGACCGCCGCTGTCTCGTACGAGGAAGATAAATTTCGAGAAGAAGGTAATGAGACTTCTTGCCTCCGGATTCGTCTTATAGGGACATTCTTCTTGCGATGATCAGCAGTCATGTAACGCCATCAACTCGCGCGGAATGAATTTCGAACGGTACATACTGCGTGATGGATATGAATTATAAATATGCAGCGCGTTTGCAAAATTTATTGCTCGCGCCTAATGTTTAGCGATGATCCTGTCAGTTTCACGAGTTCCGACGAGTGATCGGTTATGTACGATTCGATTAACGATATTGGCGTTGACACCGGCGGTTTGGACAATACTTCACTTTACGCTTTTCTTTTTTTAAACTGCGGCATAGTTTGGTCAAGTTTGACGTCTCCTTACGTTACTTCAAAACGAAGTATAACCGTAATATAATTCTATTACTGTTGTTCACTGACCGTTGGAAGTAATTTCAGGATGCGGCATATATGCCTTCGTTATGTCGTCTGCGCACGTTTTACCCTGCGTGATCTTACGGCCTTAAACGCGGGATAATTTTCATTCTCGGCGAGACCTAAGCGCGCGCGATCATTTACGCAACGAATGGGGTGTAAACTGTAAATACTTGACCGTTCTTACTCCCGGCGTCGTACAGTGTCCCGCTGTTAAGAACCCAGAACAAGGTCTCTCGCGCCGTGTGCGCTTCGCCTTTCTCGTCGTTGCTAACCCAGGGTCGCGGGGGCATCCTATCGCGTAAATCCGCGCAACCAAGAATTTCCAGGGAAGCTACGTCGCGATGCATACATATGCATGCGCGCCTACTGCGTATAACGCCAACGCCGGTAGACATCGGATGGAAAGTAACTGCCAATTAGCTCGAGTCCCCAAGGGAGGAAACTTGAGTACCTACTCGTCGGGCCGAGTTGCACTGAGTTGCACATTTTACCGATGACTCACTTTTCATTGTCCCTTGTTCCTCCCACAAGTCGATATATAGTTTCCCAAACTAGACTCCGCCCGCTAACAGGAAAACGTAACAGCTGACAGCGTAAAAACGTCTTGCAAGCGTGGTACGAGGATGAAATGTGTCTGCGGTTCGCAGGCTTCCGTTCGATATGGACACGCGCGTTGCTCAGTGTTCGCAGGAAAACAACAGATGCGTGAAAAGTATCGAATGAGGACGGTTTTATGATCGGCGGTAGAGGCCAAGGAAACTGTGCGTCTGCAGTTTTTGTATGTTTTATTTCAATACAATTCAGAAAGCACGACGTCCGTTTTATAAGATTCTGAGTAAGCAGAAAGCTTATATTTTTTTTTGTTGCAAAATCCGGGGAAGGTCTATCTTAATCTAACGCGAGTAAGCAATTTACAAGACCGCAACGACCCTAATGAGATGCGATACGCGTGCTCGAGAGCGAACATGTACTCGCGTAGCCTTGACGGCAATTAGATAAGCAGGTGATTCGTGTACTTGTCCCGCGATAGGCTAGGAGAAGCGGTAGGTATACGCGCTCTTGGGTATCCGACTCGTTGATTCTCGTACGTCAAGTTGACGCAAAAGTCACCCTGTCGGCATACATATATATATTTCTCGACAATCATGCAGAAATCCGGTTCTTACGGTAATCGAATCGGATGACAGGAGTAGGTAAACCGCGCGTGCAACGAGTTTTGCGCGCGCACAGGTGCATCGATTACGCGTGTGTGTGTGTCAGAAAATGCATTATTTATGAAAGTTACTCCTGACGAAAGCGACTTCTGCATCACTCGTATTTCTACTTTCGCTGCTGCAACCTAGATATGTCAATAGTTATTTTTTTTATAATTTAGTGATTCTTGGTAGCCCCCATTACAATGTCGTGCGTTCGTAAGTCATGAAATATTATTTTTTTCTTTTTCGTGTACGCAATGAATAAAATTTATATTCAGTGTAATCGTATTTACAACACTTAAATACGAACCAATTAATATTGACCATTAGATTCATCTTCTTAAACTACCACATCTCTTTTCCCAAATAGGCTCGCACATTATAAATATTGCCATAATTCATCAGCTTATTTTGCCGCGAAAAACAAAACTCGAGTTAGGGTGATATCAGTAACAGCTGGTCCATACGCCTCTTCTGATCGTTAAGTCCGACGTACCCTCGGAAACCTCCATCGCGATGGACGATAGCCCGCTCCTGTACAACCGGGCACGCACATGCGAGGCCTGCAGGTGCGCGCGCGCGCGTATATACTATATACACACGCAGATAACGACGTTCTTGAACGCAGATCGCGACGTAGATTTATCTGGCGCGAAGACCACTGACGCTGTTTCCTCGCGCCACCGACTCCTCCCCTTTGATAATCGTGTGTGCGAGAGGGCCTCCCTCTCCCTGTCTGAATTCCGAATGTGCCGAGACACGGAGGTGAGGAGAGCAAACGAGAAAAAAAGCTGCAGCATGACCATGAAGGAAAGGGGACAATATGTGCTAAAAGATGTTTGAATTAGAATCCAGAATAAAAACACAAAATACATCCAAAATACATTTTAATAATATATAAATTTTTATTCCTCAGTTTATAGATGTTTCGATATTATGCTATTAAGTACCTACTGTAGTTTTAAAAAGATGTATTGAAGAAACAAATCTATTCTTTTTATATTTGTGGAAACATCTGTGTCGTTTTGTCAGTCCCGCGTTTTTATTACGTGATTTTTAAAACATTAGAATGAAAGCTGCTGATTACGAGTTCAGAAAGAAAGTTTTATTAATCCAAAGCAAGGGGAAGGAATTATCGAATTCGCATATATCTGTATAGCAACGCTAAGAATTTATATGTATTTGCATCAGATCCTCCGTAGACTCTTCATCTTCGGACATCGTCCTAGGGGCTCATGTATGTACATACACTCCAGGTGTTTGTATAGGCAGCAGGTAATCGAAGCCATACGATACGCCACAATTTTCTTCGGGAAAAACGAGAAGATTACGTAGTGTATGGCGTCGAGTAACCGGTTGTAGCAGAATCGTCTAACTGTTTAAAGCATAGCGTTGATAGATCTGGTCAAATGTGCCGGTCTCTGTGAGAACGCATCTACCATTTAAAGAAATATTAAATAACCGTACACCTCAATTTGAAGTTTAATATCGTAGGTAGAATTTCACTAATGTATAATTATATCTTTTTGGAGAAAAAGCTGCAATATTGATTTATATATATATGGCTGTTATTTTATTAAAGAATCGTGTGATTATGTTCGCATTATTGCTACCTATGACACACACGCTGGCACAATAATTTCTAATCGGGCATGTATTATTTATGGCATTCAATGTGCCATTCAGTGTACTTATGTAATCGTAAACTCTTAAGGCGATTACAATCGCGTTTCTCGCAGCGCATATTTTCTAATTAGTAACAATAGCTGCGTTCAAATCAAGCCGATTTAACGGCGCAAATTAAACGCATTGAAATCGTGTCTGTCAATCGCAATGAAAAATGTCGAGGCTACGTGTGCCCGTTGACGTTACGGCCGCGGCGTGATTTCGATCCGCGATCGATTCGCAAGGTTCGCATCTCGGCACTTCACCATGCCATTACCCGCACGAAGAATTAATGTTCGCGCGGGGAATAAATTCCCCTTTACATGGCAAAATAATTCTCGTAAAACGCGCACGCCGCTATATTCATAATTTAATGGCCATAATTTACCGATAGCTATATATCCCGAGCGCATGCTCGTGCCTAGGCAAAATATTACGTACGTCCGTACTTCTTGGCCGCTACAGCGATATAAATGCTCCGCGGATGGGCGGTCTTGATCGCGGCACGTATAAGCAGGTAGGTCAGTTAGCCGGTGAAAATTGCTTCAGCGCGAACCGAAGGTAGTCATCACAGCCCGTCTCTCTTTCGCGCACGCATAGACAATCCCGAAAGCGGTACGCCGTCATTACCATACACAGAATGCCACGCGATGTATAAGTGTATCTCGCAAATAATGTCTTAATCTCGAAAACATTATTCGCCATACAGAGATACGGAGATAGGCAGGGCCATTGTCTTGATCGGAAGTGTGTTTGTGCTTCATTAATACGTTGAATACTGCGCCGGATATAACGCGCTGTACCATAACAGACTAGATATGAACGTCTGCTATATTAAACCGTTCAAATCATCAAACACTGTCTAGTTTCGCTACGGCTTATTTATTTTCTAGTAAATTATTAACGAAATCTCTTTGCAAATCTAACAAATCCGATCAGCGAAAAATTATTTTGTGGATGAATTAAATTGATAATTGTCAAGCATTATTCTTTTACATCATTATCGAACTGTTCAGTCTATTAAAATACTATTTATTTAGAAAAATATTTAAAAATAATAAAATACTTGGCGAAAAATAATTACAAGTCACACATCACTTTTTGATTAAAAGATTTATTTCGCATTGTGCTATATATTAATTTTCTGTAAATATTCATAGTATATTCTACATCATTATCAAATCCAAAACAATCTTGAAACATAATCTCGTGTGTAGGATGATAAATTTCATGGAAGTTGATAAAATCAATTATTTTGCACCTGCACATACATTACGGAAGCAAGTTATAAAAGAACCAACGACAGAAATAAATGTCAAGTAGTGTTTAGCAATTCGTCAGCCAAAAGCGATAATCACATAGAAGCCGGGCTCCGACCGTTAGAATGACGTTGTTTCACGCGGGTAACGATCCTCGAGATCTCATTTACAGTACAAATTAGTCGTAGGCCGGTCCTCCGTCCTTAATGGCCGGTCGGCACGCAAAGAAGTTAAGTTTAATGAAGACCGCGCGTTATCCGTGACGAACCGTGCGCGTTCGCGTTCGCAGCCGGTGTGCGAATGTGTGCGCGCCCATGCTCTCAGCGGTACGCCGCGCTGAATGCGACTTAAACGAAGATTTATGCCGCGACGCGTAAATATAAACAACAATGTGCAATCCCCGGGCGCATTGTCCCGCGGTGGTAGACGCGTGAGAGTCGGCCAATGCGAACTAATAAGCTCTCGCCGTCCAAAGCGCGAGGGAACGCGCGCGCGCTCGGCGTTGCGCCTCTCCTTCGCGTGCACGCCGCCTCCTTCGGAGCACGCGTGTGTACACGCGGCCTCTGGACGATGGCGATCCGGGCACCGGCTGCCATGCCGTGTCTCCCGAGACTAATCGACCGGGGTGCAACGAGCGACCGAATCCATCCTCGTCTCCGCGAGAAGACCGTTTTTTGCGCCTCGCCGGCGGAAATTTGTCTGTCGCTGCCTTAATACACCGGCTGTCAGGCGCGTCGACGGTGATCTATCTCGGGATACTTTTGGTCAAGTAGACGAACTCATTTCTCATACTTTAATTCGTTGTTTTGCGATTTTTACAACGGCACCTTTGGCGCGGGAACGACAAGCGATTCGGCATCGAGTTTAGAGTGCATACCGCACATTATTTGTTTTTCTATCCGTTCTCAATTCTCATAAATAAATTAGTTCAAGTTAAGGGAGATTTAATTAACGTTTATTAAAACCCCCGTGATCAAGTAAATAAAAAAAAAAGAATTTTTTGAAAGCACTAATGAGTCGAAAATTAAACGATAGTAGTAAACAAAAAAAAATATACACATTGTCTGAATACGAGTGATGACAAATATATTTAAATCATATTTGAAAACAAGGAATAAAATGAAAGCTGCTGCTCGATACGCGCGCTACTCGTTTTCACGATAAATTGCGAAATTTGATAGGATTCCAAGAGATGCCGCACACTCGCGTTCGCCAAGTATCGTGGAGCGTCGGTGTGTTGCCGTGAATCATATCCAAAGGAATTGTGCAATTAATTTTCGCGACGGATGGGAGCGGCGGATGAAACTCGTAAATCCCATTTCCGCTTTTACGCAGAACAGCGGCAACATGCATGTAATACTCACACTTATGTCCTCCATACTGCAATTTCCGACATGCATTAATCCGTGCGATTGGCACAAATTTCCATGGGCGTCGAAAACGTGGATAGAGGAGGCAATGCACACCTCCCCCCGAACGACGTACTGTCACTCGTAGGAAACGCGCTCCGTGCTCGCAATATTCACGTGATACTCAGCGACAACATCGAGATCTCTTCCTTCCGCGCGATCAATCACTCAAAGAAACCGGTCAATCTCGCCACAAAGACCACGTCGGTTGCGCTTCCGCTACGACCCGTCGTTCCGTCGTCTCTGGAGCCTCATTGACTCGTCAATGACCACTCACCGAGAGAGAGAGAGTCACACCACACGTCGCTTCTCCACGTCGTTCCACGTCGGTATATACGGCACAATGAGGGAATACGCACACGCGATGCTCACCGCAAGATCGCCGGGAGGGTCGTCGCCACCGCGACACGGCGACGGCCGCGGCAGCCGGGGTGGTCCACGGAGCGTGACATCCTCCGTATCGGTCGTCGAAGTCTCCACACGCGCTTTCGGTGAGACCCGCGGGCAGTGCACTCGCTCTCGAAACTCGAGTCGCGCTCTGAAGATCTTACGTCGACCTTAATCATCCGCGGTCACCCGACTCTGCGACTATATACGAGACGCCCGCGAAATCGGAGTCAGTTCACTTGGCCCGGCTTGGTGAATAAGTCGCTCCGAAAAACTGTCGCCCGGCCCGAACGACAGTCGTAGATGCCTGGCGTCGTCCCCGTTATCGGGCCCGCACGAAACACATCGGCTGAGAAAAAAAGGCCGGGACCACACACAGCCGCCAAAGAGGTGTTCGGAGATCGCCGGGGACGTTCTCGGGGAACGGAACGATACGGGCGACCGCGCCGTGGGAGAGAGAGCCAAGCGTTCGCCGGCTCGGGCTGAAACTCACTGAGTCCGGAGTCGACTCTTCTGGTGCCCGGCAGGTCTGCCTGCCTGCCTGCCCGCGACGCGTCGTGGTGAGGGATCGTGAGGCAGACGGAGAGGGAGTAAAACAGACAGGGAGAGAAGGAGAGAAGCGAGAACGATGTGGTAGAGCGAGAGACGAGGGCGAAGGAGGGTTGTGGGGCCCTAACCCAACGTGTGTCCCCTCCAACCGGCCCACTGGGTGCCCACGGCTCTCCGACCATTATCTCTTCTTGGGTAGCTCTGCCTTGCGCGAGAGAGAGAGACGCTATAGTGGGGCAAGGGTACGGGGAGAGGTTGGAGGGCTTTATTATATTTACGAGGCGTTATCGAAGCAATCCAACAATATTGATTCCGCGCTGCGGAGCGATCGACCATCTCAAAGAACGCCCAGCCACGAACCCTTCTATACTCGCTACGTTCATACGCTACCGGAGGGCTCACGGCGCCCTTATTCTTTTCACTCTTGCGCGCGCTCTTGACTCCGAGACTTTTTATTTCGCCCGCCTTTCGCCTTTAATGCCCGCCGAATGCGATCGAATCGCCGCGCGCGCACGTTTTCCCCCGCGTGAATTACGCGGTGACCATGGGCCCCTCCGTTGCTGCCGTTGCTTCTGTTGTTCCGCTGCTGGAGGAATTAAGGTGGGTGGGGTGCTTCATAAATTCGACTAGTGATCTTGATCGGGATCGGGCCGGTTTAGGGACGGGTAAGGATAATACATTAATTTCATTATGATTCTCTCATTTATGGTTGGTTTGCGTGCAAGGTCGCGGAACGAAAGATTATAGAAAGACAGAGGAAAGGAAAAGACCATTTATTATTTTTTAACATTTTATACACAGTTTGTCCTGCTTTAATCATAAAACTTTGAAGACTTTATAAAAAAACATGTATTTTAGCAAAATTGTGTGAAAAATCTAATTTTTATCACTATTACAGGACATTATCGGCACTTTAGCATATTTATTAAGAAAAGATGAACATCGAGTTGTTCAAAAAATTTATCACTAAAATTTATGACGATTGAAAGTTTGATATTTTTTTATATCAAAATATGTAATTTTCTTTTACCGAGTCTCTCTCTGTTGTAACTACTTTAATGGCTCGAAAACATAAATATAGACGTAATATTTTATGAGTGCTCTGTATGAGAAGTAGGTCACAGAGTCCTTGGTCTCTATAATTTTAATTCCGTCGCTCCAAGACTCGATAACTTTTATGATAATGTTTAAAGTTTTCAAATTTTATCCCGGACACCATACAGCTTCGCGCATATAAATTATCTCATTAAGAACAAGAGTAGAGAAACCCATATTTTTCGATTCGCGCCAACTGCTTCGCGTCATCGTAAACATTATGAAACAACGCTGTCCGTGTTTTCGCACAGTTACAACCGAAAGGTGTTACATCTTATTTTTACGATAACCATAAAAGGATGTTGTCAGATATTTATCACGTTACGCATTTTGATATTGCGCAGTTGCACTATATTCTACTTAGCGTTGCGACGTTGTCGCGTCGCTTGATCAAAATCTTTAATTATGAGCATTACAAAATATTCTACTAATTAATTTTACTAATAGCCTAATTTTTTTGAAAAAATCAGTTTTAGATTAATTTTCTCTCTTAAGTTTTTATGTAAACAGATGTTAGAGATAAAAATTTTCATTTGTTATAACTTAAGGATGTATCGGAGATACAATCCCTACTAAAAGTTAAACTTTCAATAAAAAATTACTAAAATGAAGACTGCATGTATGTCAAACAACTCAAAATTTTTTATATGTTAGAAAGGATTACCGTTAAAAGTTTGAGTATGTTTTTTTTGTTATTTAAATAATTAGTATTGTTTAAACAATAAAAAAAATTTTTTTTAACAAATAGTTTTGAAACTTGACACAATATCAATGATGTATGTTTTACATATAAAAGAAGTTTGAGAAATATCTTACTTTTTTTTTTTTTTTATATTTACAGCAAAAATGTCGATTCTCCATAAGGGATAATGTTAATTTTATTAACTCTTTAAACTTAAATAACTCTTATAATCGTTTAGTAAATCACTTAAAAATTTTACACAGTATTTTAAATTTAATTTAGAAACATCTCGCAGCCATTTCTAAATATATTTGAAATACCTCCAATACATCCTTAAAATCGTTATAACTCAGCAACCGTTTAGTGGATTCGTTTCAACTTTTTTTCTAGTACATCAGAGAGACTTAAAGAACAATCTCACAAATTTTTATCGACTTCGTACTGTTTTGAAAGATAGGTCCAATACATTTTTAATTCAAAATCATAATATAATAATATGATATTTTGAAATTAAAATAGAAAGGTGTAAAGAAGAAACAAAGGCTACACATACGTGGCCATTTTTGCCTTAATTCGTCAGTTTATGCTCTTAAAGTAATCTTCACACATTAGTCTTTTCTGCCAAGTCGCTTGTAAAATTACATTTTGTGCTCCGGTGACAACACGGACAAATGATATCATCAGTAATACCGGCGCAGCTGCAATAACGTATCAAGATCGCAAGAAGCGTAACGATCGTCGGCACTACCTTCCAAAGAAGAACTGTCCTGATTACCTCTTACACGCCCATTTGCGTGGTTGCGGTTGGGTCATGTTAGAGACAGAATCTTGTCGCGCGCGCGCGGATGTGTGGGTGGGTGGATCGCGTAACAGCTGATCGTCCTCGCTGATCGGAACGCCAACAACGACAGCGCAGGAAGCTGCGGACGTCCCTGTAGTGTTATCCATTTGTATGACTCTCGGAATTTCATCCGTGTTCGATTTAGGCGCAAAGATAACGATGCACCTTCTCCCTCTCTCTCTCTCTCTCTCTCTCTTTCCTCTCGTCTTCTTGCTTCAGCATACATTCACGCTGCGAAGTTTTAGTACTTATGTGTTTAGTATGTGTTCAAATTATTGAACACACATACATACGCATGCGTTACTGATATAGCACGTGAGAGTTTACTGATAGAGAACTAAACACAAGGATATGCGTCAGGCAACAGCGTAATCAGAGAACATGCTCGACTACGACGAAGCTCATGGGACATGTTTTAAGGAGACATGACTCATAAATTTCGGTCTTGTAACGTGAGAGTGAAAATAGCCATTGCTGACCACTGTATTTATACTTGCTTAAATCTTTATCAACATTTTTTTCAATAACAATGCATTTTGTGATGGCATTTAAAAATTGTATTGTGATAATGAGCTTTGGAGACCATCTATTTCAAAAAAATTGTCAAATTTTTATATGTAATTGAATTTAACAATAATTTTATAATATTTAAGAGGAGATTTAAATCAAACATGCTCAATCTTTCCTGTATTTTTTTTGACGTATGTATTCCTACCCGCTTAATTCTCTATTGTGTAAGTTCTTTTCTCTATATCAAGGAAGATACCAGTAATGTAAAGCTGTTGAATCTCTCGAGTTGAACTCAAATATACAGTTATAACGCTCAGTACGCGCATGAATGGAGTGTAATGCACCTAAAGCATGTCCTCCGTAGCGGAGCCGAAGCAGCTTTCCCGCTTGGTTTCGCGAGACGCGATTTACGGTCGTCGCCGCGGTGAGAGAGGCTCGAAATCGTGCGAGCACCCTTCGCTTACGCCACTGACAGACGTAGGAAGTACAGATAGAAGTAAGAACGGGAGGGGGGGGGGGGGAGAAGGACACCCGCGTCCCCCTAATCCCCGTGAAAGCGCATGATGCGCCCGCGGAAGAGCGGGGAAGGAGACTTGATGAACTTGCCTCGTGAATCACCTCGCCTATAAAAATCGGCGCCCGATGCGTGAGAGAGATAACGTCGGGGAGGAGCGGTAACAACAGGTTTGCTTATGTACGCACGTACGAGACTCCGGTGAGCGCGAAGGGAGACGGTGGTAAGCGCGACGGAGAAAGCGCCCGAGCAACGCGACTGCAACACGTGCATCGCGAAAGAATGTGCGGAGGTGCATGCAGCGGTGTCCGGAGCGCATCGCGCGCGCGTATGTGTGTGTGTGTGTGTGTCCGGCGTGTGTGCGAAACGATATATACGATATACGGAACGTCGACGCGTATACGCACACGCGGATACGTAATACGGCGTACTCACACTTGGCACATGACCTACCACGACCGCATTGCTTGGTAATGTTCGAGTTCCACGCAGGTTGCGTCGGCGTGGCGCGAGGGTGGCGTTCTATCCACGTCGTGTTACGTTTATTTCTTGCGCATACGTACGCACGGTGCGCGCTCGCCGCCGCGTGCGTTACGCGGCGCACAGCGGACACGAGAAAAAAATGAGGTGGTCGAGGGGAGCTAGACAGAGAGAGAGAGAGAGAGAGAGCGAGGGAGAAGGGTGTGCTTACACGCGTGTACGCTTACACCGCCGGCTCGTTGTTCGAAAATATGATGGGGGGTTCCGCGATGACTCATGAGAAAAACCAACGTTCGCCGCGCTCGGTGTTCGTATCTTCCCCGCAAATATTACCGTGTGCAGGTGCAACGGTCCCGCATGCAACATGAGACTAATGCGTTATGTTGTACGGTGAACGAGACGGCGGCGTCATTACGATAGAAATTGATTGGTCGAAAAAATTGTAGGTATTGTTTAACATGGGCATCACGCGTTTAAAGTCCATAGTTTCAGGCATTAATCAAAAGTTACTCGTCACAGTATGATGATTTACTGTGAATGCGAAATAACCCACATTATCGTTATGCAAAATTAATGATATACTGTCTTTGTAATATATCGTTAAAAAGATTATTTTACGTATTTAAAAGTCCAAATCTAGTTCAGTTATAAATTATGTATCTTGTTTCTGTATGTTTTATTTTAGTTTAGTATATAATATTATTAATCAGATTGCTCCAAAAATGGATTTATTATGATGAAACGATTTTTACACACACACATAATCGTTATTTTTAAAACCGTTTCATATCATTCTATTTCTTTTCGAGATGTCAAATTGGATTATCTGTACTCTCTATTCCTCGTAGGATTATCCTCCGACGTTACGGAATCCTTAGTTGTATTAATTAATCTCAGATTGCTCCGATTAATGGATTTATTATAATGAAACGATTTTTACATAATTGTTATTTTTAATACCGTTCTATTTCTTTTCGGTTTTGATGTCAAATTAGATTACCTTCACTCTCTAGTTCGCGTAGGATTATCCTCCGACGTTACGAAATCCTTAGTGTGTAACAGCGGGACTCAATTGTATGACTCATGTGCCTCGCATGCATTAAACTCACTGAACGCATAAATTAACGATTGAAATTATCAGCCAGGATCGTCGTTGATTAACATATGAGTTCACACATGGTATTTCATCGCATTCGTATTTGATTAGTTGATCGAATGTCTCGGCGCAGTTTAAAGCTAGTCGATGCCAACGGATCCTAATCGATTATGCGACCACGATTGTGAAACGCCTATTGTTCGACATTCATCTATTTCTCAATGATCTCATTTCAATGTAATCTTTTTTCTCCTATGCTGCCGGGGAAGTAATTTTTCTCTTCGGATGTTGCAGAGTATTTAGAGCAATGCTCATTGCGAAAGGCGAGTTGTAACATTTTGTGTAAATCGTGATGAGACATCTGCTTAGAACTAATGAAAAAAAGATGCGCGATTGTGACATCGGTTGCTTATCGATTCTATAATATTTTAAATATTTTTCCTATGTTTTGCAATTATTCAGTTAAATATATATCTAAATATATGACTAGCTTATGTTAATCTATAATTGTGAGACCAAAAAAGATTTAGAACGATTTTAAGATTCTCTTAAATATTAACATTGACTTATCTTTTTCATGTAGGTATAACTAAATATTGAAAATTCTGCGTTCGTTAAGAATTTTTTCTTTAGATATTATTTTCTAAGTTACGTTACTAACAATAATTTATTAGCATCGAATAACAAGGAAGTAATTCTGACTTTATCGAGTTATCTTTTACGTGATCGATGATTAAACGAGCGGTACTTTTGAATATGGGTAGGAAGTAATGCGAAGAATTATAATAAAGGATGCGCTGAGAGTAAGCGCATCCTTTCATGAGTAAATCTAAATTATCTGGTTGCTTCCTAGGTTATAGGCGAGCAGAACTTTTACCAGCACTTTTCTCACGTAATTTCAGCGGCTACGATAAAAAAAAAAAAGCAGGATGCGGAAGGGAATAGTCGCTAGTTGGCTATATTGGCGCTCCTTTAACACCGGTTCTATAAAATATATCCTCAGGCGCTGCTCGCACCATCTCGCTGCCATGTAATAGGCGTGCCTGCGGTGCGAAACCGCCGGACGTGTTTAATAACCGTGAAAAACATTATATCTTTGTTGTCACAACGAATCGTTAGTACGCGCCACGAAAACCAAACGTCATGAGTCAAGTGACGCCTAACGCGGCACCGTCATTAAACGCCTACGAAAGAACACCCGTCACAGTGCGCTGTTGATGAAGTTTACTTCCGGATGTCGTGTCGTTTTACACTTTCAAGGCACGAAATCGATCTCTGTCGTGTGGATAGTTTTGAGAGAGTAAAACAAGGAACATAGCTTGAAAATATGATTCTAAATACGTGTTTGTTGATGTTCTTGTTAAATCCGGTGATGGCACCGACCAAACTTGTACATGTGTGTCAAATAAATCATGGAATTAAGAAGGTATTAGCGATACGATAAGTGTCGATAATCTTTATCGACACTTCTGTTGCCTCGTGTATATTGGTGTACATGCACGCGTCTGCATCGCAACGGTGTGTTAGTGACGACGATATCCTTGCGCCTCGCGCTACTCCATCCATTCTACGCTGCTTCCATGGTACTCGGGAGCTCGAGAGATCGTATGCCATTCTACGGTATCCGGCACCGGAGCGAGGGTCAAGGACCAAATAAGCGCCGACATGCAAATACATTTGTGCAGCGACATCGTCGTAATGGTAATCCTAATGATTGCGTAACCAGCGGTGAGCATCCTTCCTTTCATATCGCGAGACAAAACGGACTGTGGCATTCGTCGAGATAATTAAACGGACTTGAGTTTAATTATCTTATCGAAACGGTCAGTTGACTTTGCGACAGGCGCGCTCATTATGCGGATCGGAATGTCGGAGGTGTCGATCGGAATGAGTGAAGTATGAACGCAATTATTATGTATGTATTGATGCGGCGCACGGAGCTGGATATTAATGCGTGGTCCGGTCGATATCGCGTCGCGTATCGCGCAACGTTTATTTATGTCGACGTTGCGCTCATTATCAGTCGTTCCTCGAATTTTTCTCGGTGTCCGATCTTGTATTCGCGAACGCATTGGAGTACCGATTAGCGCCGTACCCGGCAATTGAGTTGTACGTAAATTAACAATGAGAAAAGCGACGGGGGCAATGCGCGTAATCGATCGCCGACGGTGGGATCTTACGAATCAATTCTTGGAGATTCGAATGCTCGGCTCGAGTCATGTAAATTCATGAGGAAGCGCGCACGCACGGTTGGGCGACGCCGCAACAAAGTGCCAGAGCGAGCGGGTTGATCGTCCTGCGATGATTAATCGCGCTCGCGACGATAATTATAACATATGTGCGAATGATTACTACCTTAAGTAACCATACGTTACTTCTTATCCAGCAATAAGTCATTGCTGGTCGGTAATGGTCGCAATACTTTATCGTCGACGCTATTCCCTCCCCGGTTAGACGTGTGGTCGAAGGTCCCGACTTCGGGTTCGATACCGAGACCACTGGCTTTAATTAGTCCGCCGTGATTGCGCGAACGTAAAGGGAGAAGAGAGAACGCGAAAGAAGTGGGGTCCACTCGGAGAGGCGTCTCGAGCACGATCTCTCGACGAGCCACGAGGATTTTATTTGCGCACGCAAGAAAAGGCGCGCCAACTCTTCGGTTACGTTAGCACCGCGCATATTTATCCGAGGGACGTTTATGCCCGCCAAGTGTTTAATTATCGCGATATATCGTGGCTATGAACGCGAGAATAATCAACGAGGAATTGCGGCGTTGTCACTAAATCACTATCGTCAAGCAGGTTGAGGTTCTTATATACGTTTGAGAGGAAGCGAACGGGAATAAGGGGAGAAAATAGGGCAGACGAGCAGGAAGAGAAGAAGTGTATCGACCTAGGTATGTTGGCTCGCTTAGATGTGTATTAGGTTACTGGGTTAGTTTTTAACACGCTTCCCTGGATTTCGTTTCTTGCCGCGACCGATTAAGATTGCGAGCAGGCGAGCACCTGCCGTGGAAAATAACTTAAGCCGCATCTATATGCGATTTAATTTTTTATCGTTATATCGTTCCGACACAAATATTTTGCTTGAAAAAATTATATCCAATAGCATTTTTGAAGATTGATCTTACTATTAATGCACTGAAACTATTTATTTGTTTTTATACAGATTAGCATATCATTTTGAAGTATGATAGGTACATGAAAAGAAACTAAATATTATGTTTACCATTTCCTCAAGCAATGCCGAGCAATATAATTATTTACAAATAGACATGTAATGTACGAAGTATGGGCAGTACATACATTGCGGTTGATCGCAACACGCTACCTAGTTTCTAATTATCATTTCATAGTTGCAAGTGGTCGCGCGCAGCGGAATTATATAGTGGTAATATAACGATGAAGGCACCGTGCATTCCAATCGTAAGATGATACGTTTGCTACACGTACTGTTCGGAGAAGAGAGAGAACGAGAGAGTCGCGGGCAAATAACACGGGCGCGTTTCTTTTCTCTGATTATAGTTTGATAACGTCATAGATTTCGTGGCGCGTATAAGCACGTCTGGCGAGATTAAGCGCGTTGATTTACAGACCAAACAAACGACTCGCTATAATATCGGCAATATGATATTACCTTGAGATAACGGAGGTGTTAATGAGACGACGATTAGTGGCCGAATGCGATAAATTGCCCGCGATTGGGATGATACGTTATATTAATTGATCCGTATATTAATCGCAGTCTCCGTCGCATTTTATCTCACTCTCTCGTTGCCATCGACATTTCTGCAGAATTCCGTGAAGTAGACGTCGTATCTGCAAGAACGTCGAAGCGGTGGAACGCGTTAGTCCTACTGATGATTTGCTCCAGATCTAGGAAACCTACCGCGGAGAACCGTAACGCATTGGCGTATGTACTGTAATAAAATATCGAGAGCAGATACTTTAGGATCCTCGAATGGATTATTTTATTGCAAAGATGTCTGGTATAATTAGGCTCGACGTTGTGCCGAAACTTCCAAATTATAAATTATTATTTACCAATTACGAGCAGGAGTTTTTGTATATTTTCAATCTTTTATATTTTAATTCTCCTTTATGAATTTAAGAGATATATATTTTAATATTACAATTAATATTACGAGCATTGCTTCTATATATAATAATATATATCTTTATGAAGATATATATTATTATATATAGAAGCTATGCTCGTAATATTAATTGTGAATTGTCTTGTAATATTAATTTCCTAACAATGACAGAACAATTCATTTAAAGAAAGCAAGTTCGCAATTACGAAAATTTGCAGGAATTGCTGTTGTTGCGCGTTTAGAATTTATGGAATAGCTATTCCTTACTATTCCTTTACTGTAGAAGTTTTATTTCTTGGTTATCCTGTTGTTATATTTAATGAAATTGAAAATTTATCAAGTATTCAGCTTAAGTAAAATATACTCGTTACTTTAAGTTAAATTACAAAAGCAAACGGCAAGGCGAACGGATTAACAATTTCGACTATGTCTCGCGCCAATGTACGGCACTGGACCAAATGCATCGAAGGGTTTTAGGGCGAAAGGGTTTGAGGAGGGAAAGAGAAGGGAACGCTTGGCGAGTATGAAAGTCACGCGACTGCGGCGCTAGGGCTCCTTTTTGTCGATTCCGGCGGCGACGGGTATACGAGAGAACGCCACGAAGAGATTTACTCGATCGTACCGTAGAAACGGGGTGAGGGATCAGGTGGAAGGAGGAGGCCCGCGAGAAGCAGGCAAAGGGCGGAATAAGACCTGAAACACGGGATTTACACGTGTATTTTCTAGTGGCGCAAACGTGCATGCACGACGCGGGCGAGCCGCGGTCCCGCGGAGTGTTTATGGTAATCCTCGCGAGCAGGGTGGCCTCCCTTTCTTTCTTGTTCTGCTTCTTACTGTTCTCGGTTACGGGCTACGCCGTCTTTTTACGCTTCCCCGTATGGTGCCCGTCCCTCCGCCTCCTTTCCACGTTCACCACGACGTTCTCATATTCTCCCTTTCTGCACTTTTGCGATATCTGCGATAGCGCGGCGGCGCGGCGTTGGCAGCCGTTACGGTGTCGCGATACGTCCCCCGGTGGTTTCAAATGATCCCTTAATCAGCGACGAGATCAGGGAGAATGCCGCGACGTGCAACGTGGGAGACGGCAGGTCCGGTTTCGAGTGCGATTTTCATTATGGTAATAACGGAGTATAGCATGGGATTAAGGCCTCAGCTATTTTCTTCCTACACGTTTGAAAGTTAATCTAAAAAAAAAATGATGTAGCTTTCTTGTCTATTGGTAGCGAGTGTGTTAAAAACGATTACATTTGCCGCGGTTACGATGTTCCTTACGAACTTATTTGCAAGAAGCTGACCGGAAGCTGAAGAGTGCGCTTATTTGCCTAATTAACCAAATTTGTAATCATCATAACTATACTTATCACAGCTATAATTAATATGTACTTACAAATTACGCGTCCGTTTTATTCCTCTACTGCCGTTATATTCCTATATGCATAATATCATGTTCTACACTGTCCCTGTTCGCGTTTAGTAATCGATGTAATCACATGCACGCTTAAAGAAGACATTGATCTTCCCCGATAATAAAAAAAAAAAAGAGCTTTATCATGCGCTCGTCTTACACGGTAGCAACCTTTTGCGATTTAATCGTGTCGTTAATAATAACTCATGTCATATTTTTGCGAGTAAAAGCCCGCTAATTATCGGACGGCAAGTATCACGACGCGTAATTGTGATGGTTGGAATACGGCCTTGCGAAATAATTGCGGGTATATCGAATGCGCGTGTCGTCCATCCTTCGGCGGGTGACTCGCGTCTGTCTGTCCTTCTTCCCGTAATCGCGTCGCGCATAAGACGATGGCGTTATTCGTGGATCCCGATATGCGTTATCGACCGCGTATCTGCCTTTACATTTTGCACGCACGGCCAGCTAATGTATAGCGAAGCGCGGACCGGTTCTACATGCAAAAAGTTCTGGCTTCTAGCATAATTATTACCAGGGCGGCCTGGCGTAATCCCTGCTGGACGGAAGAGTGAAGCGGGCGGCATCGCCGCGTGTAATGAGACCAGCATGCCGCGCTGCGCTGCAACAGCCCAATTCAGTTAACATCATTACACGCTTTAATAAAACACGTGTCTCCATAACGGCGCGCAGCGATATCGAGAAACGCGGACTCTTCCTTAAAAAGCTATCTTAACTACTTTGCCCGGGTATATTTGCGTATTGAACGTATCTTTATTAAAATATAAAAGGATATGATAAGAAATGCGTGACAAATATAAATTGAATCACGTTAATATTCAGTTAACGGTCTTTTTGGAGGTTTTTAAAAATATTATTTGCTTGTAAATAAGTTAGTTATACAAAAAGAGAGTAGCATAGGGATAAGATTATTACTTGATACATTTTGTGTTATTTATCTGTTTATGATTCATTTTTTTTAAAGTAGTATATATTTTTTTACTAACCAGGCATCTGCATGTCGTACATAGATTGTATCACGTTGTGCATATTAATAAGCACCACGTGTCTTAAGGTTCTGTAGTTCTGCTCTTAAGAAATCTCCTGGTTTTACGCGTCCCTCGATGCAGAAGTAAGACGATTTTGAAAGCCGTCTTTGTGCAAGGCGGCGATTGCGGAACGCGGCCGGATTCATTTGCCGGCTGCGTCTGCACGGTATTAAGAAAAATCGATGCAATTAATCGCACGTTTATACGTCCGGAGAATGTGGGAATTTTTACGTGAGCGTGCGATTGTCGACATCCGGCAATCTCAGGCCACCGTGAACAAACCCACCGCGATCGGCACTACCACCAGGGTCGCTAGAAGCTTTACACACAGACGGAGATTACTCGCCTCCTCGTTAATCCCCATAAAGGTGCGTACGCACGTCGAATTTTTGTACTTGTTCCGACATGGCGAGATAAGTATATGCACAAGCTGATCTCAGGAGCAATGGAAAATATCGAATGCGTACGTCAGTTCGTCAAGGCGTGTTTATTTATATTTACGATTGACGTGATTCAGTGACACAATTTTTATGGCAGTTTTGAAATCAGATATCCTTAATTTTATAGCATGAGGTTTATAATCATGGTACTTAATTATTCCGAAGACATATATTCCTAATTCTTAATTATATTTATTTCATAAGAATCAATTTATATAGCTTAATGCAATTTTCTAATAAATCAAATAATTTTTGTCGTATTTTTCTCATGCATAAAATTTTTTTTTCTCTAAATACGTGATAATTAAATCTATTCTTACGTATTAAATTATCTTTTTTTTTTAATTCGTGACAGATCTAATCGTAAGATGCAAAAGATATGGAAATAATATAAATATATAGGAATAATATTAAAAGAAAAACATAGACCAGTTTTCAGCTCATCAGCGTTTTATCGTTGCTCATGTGTAACCGTAGCTTGAAACGAGTGCCGGACTCGCCTGCGGTGACTACGAGCGTCTCTCATAATGACTCTATTCCAATTACTCTCGCCTGTCGCCGTAGTGTGACCTTTCCGTGGCGACGAGATGGCTCGCGACTTGTTACATTAACGTGAGATCATTACACCACCACCTTGCCTGGCTCGCCGCGTATGAGAGCAATCTCGTCAACTGCAGGAATTTGCAGCATAATCATAGCCGCATATTAAATGCGCGAATGCATGAGAAACGTGAGTGTTGTAAAAATTATTTCAGAATCAATTATCGCCGCATGATGATGCCGATTATTATCAGTATAACATAGTACTGAATATAATTAAACGATCTTCTCAAAATAACTAATACAAAATAGCTAAATTATGAACCAAACAAGCAATTTTCCTCTAATTTTGATACGCGTTTATATCCTCAGTTTTTATTTGAAGGAAAAGAACCTTTATATTTCAATTATTTTTATATAATGTTAAAATACAAATTAGATATATGTATTTTGTTTACTTATTAGGTACAAATATGAAATGAGTATATTTCGTCTTTTTATTTTAATTTTGTTAAAAATATTAGTTATTCTAAATTCAAGCAATAACTGCTTTGAAAAAATATTTACGATAATTATAGTTATATAGAATTATTATAAGCCTTGTATTTGATTATAAAATATGATGCGATATAGAAACTGATGTATCATGAAACCAGAAGGAGGTATAATTATAAGATGCTATAAGCCAGTATTAGCACGTTGCAATTTGCATCATAAACTTATCAAACATCAAGTTTGAAAATAACAGTACATAACAGTCTATTTTTTTATAGTAGACTTATATGACCTGACATATAAATAAGATACACGTAACTGGCAGAATCGTTAAAATTGTTCTCAAACTATCAACGCGAGTTTATTCGACCTCTCTCCCGCCCCCCTTCTTCTGCAACACAGCGGAAAAGTACAGAATTAAAGAACGCGGAGTAAGAAGTTACTGCTGTATCTTCTCAATCGTAAAGCTCAATGTCTCAAGGGCTTAAGAATTCGAGAACGATGTTATTTCAGCTCCGAGCAGCTATACACCTGTATGCGAGATGACATTTATTAGCTGAATACAATGTAACGGTTATCTGCTGTCTTGCACAAAACTGTCTGGACCTATTGCCAGGCCCAAATTTCATGTCTTTCGCGTGTATTTTATGATTGTAATTATGAGTCTTAAAACTCAACACGACAGCAAAATTATGACGTGCAACGTGATAAGGGCCTTCGAATCTCATAAATTGGCGAGAGCGTAAATGCCACTTTTCTTCCATGCCTATCGAAGGCGAATGATTTCTCTTGTTGAAGATATTACGCAATACATAATACACCGATAATTTACACCGATCGTATTTCTTATAGGAAATATAAAAAATTTTGCAAAACAAGAGTTAATGAAAGTTTAATAATAGTCAACAAAAGCTAGTTTTATTTGATAAAATATATTTACTACTACTTATTACTATTTTCTCTGTTGCTATTTTCGTTTAGTATAATTAAAGCAAGTAATTCTTTATTTTTTTATAATTTTACATTTAGAAAAAAATGGTTAAATATCTCTGTTTTTTAATTTTTCTCCAAAAAAGTTTGGATATTCTCTTTCTTGTTGCTTTCTCACGAAGATATTTAATCAGATTCTCGTATATACATATAACACATGAGACAGTGATATATTCGAAGTAGCTCACACAGGCGTTTACCTGGACAGGTTGAACGGCACAGGTGGAAACTTATCTATCCAGTGTAATAACTCTATCTCGAGGTTGAACGTTCCTCTTGACGATCCCGCCACAAAGAACCGGTGGTGCTACGGTAATAGCCCGTGACTATATGGTTGACCGCGACTATCATGTACTCGGGAAGGATCAAGAGACCCGACCCTTCTCCGCCATGGATTATTTCGCACGTACGGCCAACGTTAAGACGATATATGGCTTTCCCATTTATGTTGCGGCTTTCTGTGAATTGCTGTATATACGTTCTGCTTTTCCAGAAGTAACTATTTCTTAACGTCCGTTCTTACTTCCTTACCTTCGCGGTGTTGTTTAATATCCACTTTTGCAAAGTGATGTCACGTTACGTTCTGATTTATGAAATATCCGTTAGATACTTATATTGTAGAAATTTTGATTGACAATAAGAAAGACTTACATTTATATTAGTTAACTTAAAACTTTACAAATAATATTTATCTGCGAAATTGTAAAGATGAATATTCTAGATTGAGCAATGTAGGCGCATCGTAATCATGATAATCTAGTTATCTGTAATACAGACTTCCTCTGCGTTGCTGCAATTAGCGGTGGTGACGAGTTAATTGGACTCGTTTTCGTCGCGTGACGGGCCTCGGAGATGGAGAGATTCCTGCAGACTAGGCAGTATGTATAAGAGAAAAAGAGCATCAAAAGCATGAGTATTTAAGACCTCTCTAAGTTCGTTGCACACTTGATGATACCAGGGTACAAGCTTCAAGGCGTGTACAGGATTATTAAAGAAACGGAACGCAATGTGCAAGGAATGTCATAACGCATGATTTTCGTAACGGAGAAATCAATGGGGATGTTTGTACATACAAAGTGAAGTCGGATTGCATGGCTAACTCTCGTGCACGTCGCACATTCTTTCGTGCATATAAAAGCGTAAGCGTGTGTGCGATGTAGGATGAAGAAAATTATGCCGCTTCCAAAGTACAAGGCCCGCCCGCCAATAAAATGCACGATCGATACGGCGAGTTCTCCTCTCTTCTCGAAAGGAGAGACACGCTCGGCGCGTTTCTCGCTCGGTACAAAGCCGAAAAAAGGGTCCATAAAAGAAAAGAGACGCGCGTCTCGCGCCTCTTCTTCGTCTTTCATCGAGTGACTGCATCCGCCCACGATCGACGATCTTATCTCCGACCCTATCTCGATGTGCTCGCGCCTCCGCGAATCGCCAATCGCTTTTAATCGTATTGTAACATTGGCCGACATTAACAGTTATATGCATTAGTCTGGCGATTCAGTCTGGCTTTTGCGATCTCAATGACAGTATACAATGATTTTATCGAGAACTTTTGAACGTTTGAATTGGGAAAATACTGATAACGAACTATAATATTTAGTGGTCGGTCATCGATGCAAATGTAAATGTTGTGTAAAGAATCAAAAAATAAAAAAGGCAGTTAGAGCCGGGCGCTGTAACTAGTGCGCAATATATTACTTGAAATTACATATCAAAGAAACAAACGTTTCAGCCCTTTCTTTGGGCCATCCTCAGCGTAATCATATTCAAATAACCGCGAAATACATAAAATCGAACAACAACGCAAATTACATTAATTCATATCGTCAATATTCAAATTCGCAGTCCCTATATTATAGTCACGAAAGATACGGTCCTTAACTGTAGCTCATGGTCTCACATAGAGAAATGAAGTCAAGAGAATGCTCCGAGGCAAACCAGGCATCTTCAAATGTCTCGACTACCAGGTTAGAAAGCCAGGAAGGGCGAAGAGAGACCTATGTCCTTTGAGTGTTGTGTAAAGAGAATAAGAATGAAGTCCTTTTTATATCTTGTGATCATATCTTTCTTCCTCATTGTATTCGTAATACAAAAAAATTTGTATTATGACTTGCTGCTACCATTGGACACACAGGACTGATTGATATTAACGAGGCAGAGAAGAAAAAGGATGTAAAAATCGGACGAACTGTAGCAACCGTCCGCGCTCGCGAAGAACGTCCTTGAGTGTCTCGCGGAGAGAAGATGATCGTGGACGTGTAGTTTGCCAAGAATAGACCGGAAAGAATTTCTTTCAGCGCTCCTTGAATGGCGGCGATTGTGAGAAGTAGGTACGGCGAAAAAGGAATTCCAAGTCTGTGAATCAATTACACAAGCCTGCAGAAACTTTATGCAACCATGCAAAACGAGCGGTCTCAAAGCCTTATCCCAATCACTTATGATTAATTAATATTCCAAGGTATTACCATGTGATCGGTGCGATGAAGATTCCAGCGGACACGCACTCTAATTAATAACGATTTCATCGCGAGACCTGCAATTAATCGCGTTCTCTTTTCCGCGCGATCCGTTTTTATCTACAGATTTGCTTCTCAATCACGTTGAAGGCACTGCCACTTGTTTTTAAGTAGACATCAACGCATCGACAAGCATTTTCGTCGCGTGTTCAGGAAGACGCGAAGCCTGATGAAGATTCGAGTTTCAAGCAAGTGGTGTCAATGTTTGAAATGCAGAAAGCTGTTCCGTGTCTCTGCGTCTTAACCACTTCAAAGAGCCAGGAAGAGAAAAGGAAAGACGAGACGCTAGCGGAATAATGTCTCTATTCTCGTTCGAACTGCCACATTCTCGAGCTCGTTCTATCCAATAATTATACGTTACCGAAGCATACCGAGCCCTTCCATTAGGCCGCGGAATCACCTGTTTCTACAGTGACCGATGAAAAAGCCGTCTCCTTTGACGGCCGCGCGCATCAACCGGTACATATCCGGAGACGTTCCTTAGTCATGAATTGACGTTCAATTCCTAAGATAGGACTGTACTACTTCTCATGCGACCGGACTTCTCGGACTCACTACCTTTGAGCAAAGTTGCTTTTGTGCTTGTTGGCTCTGTCTCCTTTGTCAGCGCCACGGTAATAGGCATGATAATCGAAGAAGGGAGCTTATTGTTAGTTAAATATTTCATACTTAAGATGTTAAAATATCGTGGATTATATAGTGATTGTTTATATTTTATTTAAATTCAATTATTAGATTAGCATAATTTTTAGTTTTTCGAAAATTATTTTAGAATTTGTTAAATAAGAGAAGGGGCTTTTATACGGCCTCAAAATGCATTAATATAACAACGAGCGATCTTAATTTCTTTAATTGCGATCCTTCTTAAAACGTGATATATATAATGTTTCTTTCGGGAGATTTAAATCCGGGGTTTTGTGTTTCGCTATTCTTTCTTTTTTCCCTAGAATTATATTGTTCGGCAACAGCTCTTTCATCGCGTTATTACGAAGTCCATCTTAGGTAATGATTGACTTTTTTTCGTAGGGGAACGTTGCGTGTTCGGTTGCACGACAAGAACCATATCTCAATTATGAGATTAATATACGACCCATAAAAGCGATACCGCTGTGTCTCCTTTTCTCGCGCTCGTTCTCTCGTCGCTTCCTCTCGCGCCGCTCGTATAATTTCTTCCCACTGCATGCATTCCGTTGACAAGAGTGCATAATCCAATTGCTCGGTATACTACTACGATTCGTTCCTGCCAATAGATCGTTCACTTAGGCCGAAACGACCACATACATCGCTTCTGGTTTGACATTTAATGCGTGATAACGAATGTGTTCTCGCCTAATCGAGAATATGCATTTTTCCCCGATCGCGTTTATGATCCAATTAGAGAAAAGAGCGGAATGCTGACGCGATCCGCAAAACGCATAGAACGTAGTAAATAAACTTATAAAAGCGCGCGTTTCGTTATGTGAAAATATGGAACGATATCGTGTCCGCGTAGGTTCTTGCGACGTCGTTGAAGACGAATGGATCGTCTCGTGGAAGGTGCCAGTCTGGAGGACATCGTCAAGTACGTGCTGAAGCATACGAGGCTCACGGATGCGCGCGCGCGGTACTTGATCGTCGAGATTCTTAAGGCCGGGATTGCTCTAGGTAGAATCAAAAGGACCCCGTACTCCACTTATGTACTTGCGTCCTCCAAGACCACCGCGATCGCCCAAAGAATCACGGAGCCCAAATTCCGCAACAGCAGCAGCTGCAGCTCGTTTTCGGAGTAATCGTCGGCAATAACATAAATTAAGTGTGAGGTTGTATAATGTTTAATTGCACGAGTAAACGCATTGTTGGAATTATGTACTACACGATTCACATTTTAACACGTCTTAATGTTATCTATAATAATTAGCGTTAATATCCATGTAACACGCGATGTGTCCCGCACCAATATATTTCTGCTACAATGCTGCGATAATATATTATTCTAGAAATAACGTTATCGCACCAGTGTCCAATATTGCGCTAATAGCTGTGAAACACGCGATACTACATTGCAAGATGGTATAATAATTTACGATACATAGAATTATACTTTTATCTGGTTACCATGTGTGTGTATTCATATGCAGTATGTTGCATATGAATATTTCACCGCGACCATATTATAGCAATTCATGTGTGATGTCGCTTACTTAGATTGTTACTTTAAAACATATATTACACATTGTAAAATGTTATGGTATAAGAATGCATATCACATTGCATAATTAATTTAAATTGAGAACGGTTCTTTCAAATAATGTAAAATTTCAGACGATAAAAATGTGACAAAACTAATAATATATAGACAACAGTCACTCTCGTCATATCAACAATTTAAATTCACACCACATTTGGGTTTTTACGTTTAATCTCGTTTTTTTCGGAAGAAATTATATTCCCGAGGAATATATTCTTTCTGTCGTTTGTTAGGCCTTGGTAGTGAGTACCTGAGTGCGCGAGTACCTCGTTCGTGTCGAAGAAACGAAATGAATTTGCCGGCATTCTCGCGAGTGGGCGATGTCGATGGTTAACGACGATGGAATCGTATTGCTCAGTTCCATCGGGTTCTTGTGGGCAGTTTCGACCCTCGAGAGGATATTCGAACGGATATTCTCCCGGCTGCGATCTTTTCGGCCACGGCCTTGGAAAGGCACGCAGCGGTCCCCCGCTTCAATAATTGGTTCGTTTTAACTGCGAGCTTAAAGGTTATGAATTTATGCTTCGCCGCGTAAGATATAATTGGTTGTCCAATTAATATCCCGATAAAAAACCCTCGTCCTGCGCGACGCGACTCTCGCCTCCTTTGCGTCTCTCTTCGTTTCCCTTTCTTCTGCGTGCGCCGTCAGGGGTTCCGAACTACCGAAAATCCTTTCAACCGCGCCCTTTCAACAAAAAGATCGCGAGGTCGATCACCGCCAAGATAATTGATATTCCAGCGAGATCATATCTTACGGTGGCAACCATATCGAAATGTCGAAGTAGTCTGTTTATAATGTGTGATTCCATTTTCATTATAATATGTGACACCATTTTTCGAAAATGTTACAAGACCAGCAGGATGCTTAATAATGTAAATTAAGCACGAAAACTTAAAAGAATGTATAGCAAGTATTTGTTAACTACTGCAGGTTGCTCCTTCCTACATTACTGATACGAGAAATTTCTTTTAATTTAATTATTGCTTAACAGTTTATTTCGTTGTGTTACCAACACCATTTTTTTTCGTTCTATGTATTCATGTAATATATTTTAGGTGAACCACGTTATACCTTACGGCATATACGGCGAGATGAATCCACCTCTCCATCTCCGCTTCCTTCTCTTCTTATTTCGCTTTCCGTTTGCTTGTCCCTCTTTCTCTCGTTCTATTTTCCTCTCTTCTTCTCGTTCCCATCTTCGTTCCTCTCGAGGTGCCGCAGGTGTCGTGCATTGTCCGCCGTCGCGGCCTCTAAATCTCGTCCCTGACGTTCACCGGCGTAGTTGTGCCGGAGTCGAGTACTTTCAAGATACATACGGCTGTCGGGAACTTACACGCTCCTTGTCCTCGTCTTATTGCGAAGAAGCGGGAAGTTTGATAAACATCTTTCGAGGTTTTAGGTGCGTTTCATAAATTTGATCGCGCGCGCCCGCGCGCCACCGGAACATCTCCTCCCATACCGTTCCCACGGCGCTTTGAAGAATCTCGCACCGCGAATTGCGTCGAGAAATGTAAGCTATAATGACAGCCGCGAGATGACAGCCGCAGATATGACGATGATCCAGTGACGACGGATTAATCATGAAAAATTGTATAAGATCAGTTATTGTAGCGACGTGATTACTACCAAAGATCATGTTAAAGTAGCTATTTTGAAATGTCACGCAAGAATATATTACATAAATTTTCTTAATTTTATTTCCTATAACTCTCAGTGAAGATCAGATCTCTTTTAGATTTACAGTAGAAAGATCAAATTCTTCACCACAAGCCTAGCAAAATTCTTTCTGAATAACGATACTATCTCGGTCATTAAATAAAGATAAAAAAGATAGAATTATGAGGTAGTCACTATGTTTTCCGATTCATAAAATTAGACATTTCGTTTTATGATAATCAAGTCTATTATCCCTATAATTTGATTTTTATGTACATTCCTGACAAATTATATACAGATCTTCCACACATCTAAGATTTTTATCTTTTTACGATCAAAGTCAGAATCACGTTTTGGTACGCGAAATTACTATTTTATCTCGTATTCTTATCTTATCCCCTTTATGTTTCTCATGATTATTTGATGTACCGTTGGCCGTAGGTAATATTTACGATTGCGACCGTACGCGCACGTGCATTTGTAGAATACGCGTTAAATTACATACGCACACTTCGATGTTAGATTCCTCGTTTGGAGTGCACATACATATCTAGCTCCTCTAAACTATGAGCTTACGCCCCTCGAGAAGCCGAAGACTCTGTCCTGTAGTGGAGAACGAATCCCGTTCGTTCTCTGTAGTGTCCTGCAGGGTTGCGTGTAATATACATGTTTGCGCGCGCACACACACACACAGGTACCTACGCTTTCGCTGTAAAGGAAGCAGGAAGAGAGTGGAAACGGTGCATATGGGTGCATCGGTCGCATGTAGATTTATGTCACAGTCGCGTTAAATGTTTGCCCGTTTACTTCGTTTTCTCGCTACCCTCTTCGCCCTCTCTTTTCTTTTTCTCTCTTCTTGTCGGCGATCTTAAAGGACGCAGATTTACTTAACTGCGCTAGGGTACACTATATGTTTGTTATTACACATGAAACGATTCGAATTCCTCGCGTCGGCGGGCATGAGAGAGAACGAAAGGCACACGCGAGTCGAGGCTTTGCTCCTCGAAATTTGCCGAACGCTCATTCAATGTAGAGTAGGTTGCCATCTCGGAATGTCTGCTTTCCCAACCGCGCGTTGGAATTGCTGATGGTCGATACAATGTAACTTCCATACGGCTGCTTAGATATTGAATCGAAGTCCGTCGCGCGTACCCCGTGCGTGTTTTGCAATCGTATCACATATTTCTCAATCGACTTGCCGCACAAGTCGAGCCGCCAACTATAATTAACACGATCGATGTTTCCCCAGTTCTCTCAATATGCTTTCGTAATACTGTACTATAGTCAATAGTTACTATTGCGCGTTAGATTTTGCGCGTCTCTTGCAAAAACATATAAAGAAGCTATTGAGAATTCGTCAGATTTTTCTATTCGTCTATCGTGCAATCATCTTAACATTCATTCATCAGCTACATCGTGCTACTAATTCATATTATGCAATTCTCAATCGGTTTATAGCGTAATTCGTTTCTTTCAACAATGTCTTCTTTATTAGCTGATAAAATTCTATTAATCTTCGCGCGCTAAATCTTTCAACGAATACAGAGGAATCTGTTCGGGACACGGATATCACGCTCGCCGCGGTTTAACTTCCACGGCGATACACCATATATGTCGAGAGATGCAACGCGGATGCATGCCGCGGGAAAGATACAGATAAATAACGTGTGAAGTTGGTGAGTAGATGGTCGGCGCGCTTACTAAGGGCCGCTCTTGTCTCCGTGTTCGGCTTCCTCCGGGTTCAGGTGTCCCTCCGCGGTGGGACGGTGTCCCCGCGGCTGAAAATTCCCGCTGTACTGCTATGCACTGTACCGCTTATAAGACCTAATTGGGCCTTTGCTCCTCGCGGACCAGCTGCCTCTAGGATACAGCGCGAAGCCGGGTGTTTAATTCAAATCGGTTCTCGGTAAGATCGCCGATCCACCGATCGTATATTACGAACGCGCGCGGCCTTGATCGTCGGAAATTACAGCGGTCATGATTTGTCTTCTCGACGTGCCGAGAATTATGGTTGCCCGTTAGGAATGCCGAATTTATATATAAGCACGAAGCTCGTCGATCGATTACGCACGTCGGGATTGTGTTTGCTCAAAGAGAGATTAGTTTCAGGCGAAGTTAATCATGCTACGACGATATAAAAATTCTTCAAATGCTTTTTGACGCGTCATGTATAGACACATAGTCAACATTAAATCGATTATCGATTCAAGAATCTATAGAAGAGAAATAGGAAACGTGAGATTTTCTGTATAATAATATGTACATTAATCTGAGAAAATAATTAACATCCTAGATATACCGCAAATCTAATTAATAGTTGACGCTATATAATGTTCAATACAGCGCGCTGTGACTTTTATGAATATAATCCTCTTTGCGATCAAAGCGGCGCGGCAGCGCGCACATCGACGAAAACGTTCCGTATTCCGACTATGTAATATCCATGCCGGGAGCGTGGATATCGGCATAACGATGTAATCGTTCCTAATGGAAGAAGGTCGTGGCGTTAACGGCGGCATGCAAAAAAAAGGTGATCGGAGCGTTAACCGTGTAAAAGGCACCGCGTGGGATTCCGGGAGGACGATGGCGCGAATAACGATGATCGGACGTTTGATTCAGACTGCTAATTGCGTTATTCTACGGACTTTATGTGGGCGCGAAGTAGCGCGAGGGAGTGTCCTAATGCGCTCGAGAGTATATTATAAACCGGATTTCGAGTCGTGCGAGTATTTAGTGTTCGAAGAGTTACGCTAAACCACGCGGACGACCACATTACTGCCTCGATTCTATACTCTGCGGGCCCATCTTGCAATTACATTTTATGTCTCGCAATCAGTAAAACTTTAACCACCCCTCGCGGCGTGCCGCCGTAATTTTCTCTTCGATTTCTCTAAGGGCCTCCACTGCCCGGCCCTTCGTCGCTCTTTCGTGATGCCGCCGCATAATCCACGGAGGTCTCTCGCGGTGGAATTGACGTCTTGTAATTTCGCGCGAGAGGCGCGAAGGAAAAGAAAAGGATCGCCGTGGATCCGCTGGAAAACTTTAAGTACCACCGGTAATCGGCGCACGTAACTCATCTTCGACGATAACGCGAAATTCCTGGCGAACACGGCTCGAATTTTTTCACGGTGAAGAGCCCACGCATACGAGCGTGCTCGCCTCAGCACGCGTGCTTGAGATAAGCCGCACGCATACGCGCGCGCGCACATGATGGCCCGCAACCATTCGATTCTCGCCAAACAGGCTAATTCCTTACGATAAGGCCGCGTTTCGTATTAATCGGGCCCCGATAAGGACCCACCGTGACTCCGGCAAGAGGCGGAATTAATTAGGCCCCACGGCAACGGATTGGCCGTCGATCCAATTGGAGGGAGACCCCGGTGCCGTCTCGATCGTATCTCTTTTTAACTGTCGCGACCTGGTTCACGGGGAGTGAGTTTAAATTGCCGAGGGAAAGGAGTCGCCATACACGAACTCACGATACAAATGTCTTAATTACGCGGCCGGTATTCGAGGTACGATTATGGAGACTGACGATGTTGACATTTGTAGGGTGCGATAATGAACCAACGTACGTTGTTTTGCATATGCGTTTACAGCTCACGGGTGCGTGCAAAATCTTTACAACCCTTTTTAAAATAAAGAATTCGATAAATTTTACCTTAATATTATAAAATATGTAAAAAAAATATTTACGATTAACTGGGATGTTACCAATATCTTTAATTAATTATCATTAATTTAATTCTTTTAAAAATTTTATTTATTTATTACATACATGTATAATATGTTTTTACAAAAATAATAATTTGCAATCAACAATAGAAAAGCGGAGGAATGCTATTTTTACTCGTTATAAATATGATCGTTCGAGCGGTTCGAGGCGATACGTATCTTGGAAGTAAGGCGCGTAGATTTCTTAAGAGCTCTTAGCTTTTGATCGCTCCTGGCGCGTTTTCTCGCCCCGCGCGTGCTAGGAGCGGCGATGAGCGCGAAGAATAATATCGGGGGCGGTCTTCTTCCGCATCGACGAGCGCGCGGGAAGTATTTTCGCCGCGCTCGCGCGCAAAAGATACTGCAGGGTATCGGGGCGCGGTGGCCTTACATCCACGCGTGTACACGTGTACGTAACCACAGTGAGGCGGCATTATACGCGGGTCCATTTATCTGCGGGGATAAAATCCAGATAGGATCTGCTGCGTCCGCGCGAGGTCCTGCCAGTATTTGTCATGGAGATGCGACCCACCGATACCGCCTCGCCCGCCCGAGGAATTACCCTCGGCGCGCTCGGATTCTTCAGCGTACGTCAGTAATTTACCGCGAGGCTCGGCGTCATGTCACGCCGTCGAGGATGTCGGCGGGCCCCTCGTCCTCGTCCTCGTCCTCTCTCTCCGCCTCCTATTCCCCCCCTCTCATCCCTTCAGCATGGCGTTTATTTTTTCCCCGGTCTTCCGCCCCGTTTCCCGACACACCCGCGTTAATTTTCATTCCCCTACATAGGCGACGAGCGCGCCCGTTGCTTGTTTTTTCGCGTGCTGCCGCACGCCGGTCTGTATGGCTTTAATTTCTGTTCTTTGTAGGCAGTACCATCCCCTCGCCTCGTTTATTTTGCTTTCTCTCTGCTTTCTGTTATTCCGTGCTCAGTTTACTTTACCTACTAGGTGGTTTTATATAACGTCAAATTTTTTGCTTATATATTTTTGTGAATATATTGTTCTTTAAACATTATTAAACTTTTAATATTGGTTTAATACACGATTAATATAAATAGTTACTTTTTTGAAACTAATTTTTGGAAAAATCCACCATTCAAAGATTTTAATAATCGTACATTCTTAATGTTTACTGTATATTAGATATATTATATATGAATCACTAAAATCTTTTATTTATTACGTATTTATTTTAATGAGGAAGAACATATTAAAATATTTTTATATGCTTATGAAGAATAATTCTCGCTGTTTGATACAGATTCTTCTTCTTCCTTTCTTGATTTTTTTAACTCTCGTTTTGCAGCAGCTGTATCTTTTTTGCACCAAATTCCTCTAACCACTAGGAATTAACGTTTAGATCGAGTTTGGGAACAGGTGGGTACGCCGTGACGAAATATTTTTTGCCGAATGCGTGGAATTGACAGGTGTCTCGTAAACTCACGTGTATTATGGCGACGCTGTTAGCGAAATTGTGAGGCAGATTACTGTCTTTGTAACGATGGATGTGTCATTAGTCCTCGGCGGAGTGAGTTTTTGCCAACGCGATCCAATACTGCTCTGGAATCATTTACTCACGAATATATGTATTATGTATATGAGAGGAGCGGTCTCTATCAAGGCAAAACGAAATTGCCGTCTCGTGTGGAATTGTCCTCTTTTTTAAGCTTGAATTTTCAAGGTTAATCATAAAGATCTCGCAAATGTTTTAATTGCAGACTGGCGTTACACTGATCGGATTTTTAAGAACTTTTATTTTTTATTTATTCTTCGTATCGTGCGTATCTGTTTCTTAATTATCAATGCTTAAGTAACTTGTCTCTTAAGTATGAATTTCCGAGTACTTATGCGTCTGGTCGAAGTGCCCTGAGATTACTTCGGTAGCATATATAAAGGATCAGATAATTTGGTTATAGCATTTCTGGAATCTATAGCATATTACAAAAGTGATACATTTTTTCTTAATTATAAATTACTTATTTATAAATTTTAAATTAAATTCTCTCTTGTGTTTTATTTTCTCATAGTTTATTAATTTTTAATAAGCACCTCAGTGAAAGTAAACGCGAAAAGGTATAATCCATAGAAAACTTTAAAAGATTTCTATGTTTGTTTACAGCTGATTTAAAATGGCCATATTTCATTTGTTGATAATAATCAATAATTCAAAAGTGTGTTACTTTTGAAATACTCTATACATTTTGAGTGGTTGCTGTTGGAAGTAACTAACTTAATCTTCGCGCTATCGCTACCGCAGTCGTAAGAATTTCAACGAGATAAGCAAAAAGTGCGCAGTCCTTGCACCTGCAGAGCCAGCCTCCTTTACGGCTCGCCGTAAAACAGTTAAGCGCGACGGATACTCGCTCCAGACATAATCCTTAAGGACAGGCGGGAATCTTAATCGCTCGGACAAACCCGGACTGCTTAAAGTGCTTTGCATAGAAATGTATCAACACCATTTCAGGTATTAGCCTGGATCATCTGATCCTTTGAAAGGCATTTTCTCCGGAACACACAATCGTACAACGCTACATTCGTGTAATGTAAGAAGGATAGACCGTGATTGACGGAGCAACATATGGAGCGAGAGCATTACCTAAGCGTGACACTATAAGAATTAAACTATCACTCAGCGTGGATTTTATTAAGCACCTTATCAGAACACGATCGTAACATTATGACGATTCAATCTCTTCAACGTGCAAATTTTCTGACCAAGCTGTTCTCGTTTTCTAAACACCTGCCGAAAGAGGACCAGCTGCGCCTTCATTAGAAATCGTTTAGTATGCAAGACGCTGTTAGTTATTATATTAGTTATAAATAGATATTAAATTAAATAGACGAAATAAATGCTACGATGAAACACAAGTACAAAAAAGTCTTAAAATAAAAAAGAAAAGAAAAGAGAATAAAAATTTAACAAACGCTGTCTTTGCATTCTAAGCGGATTGAGAAGATAGGACATGAGATAAAGTTTTTGATTTTTATATCCTAAAGTAGACATACGTATGTACTAATGTATAGTTTAATAATATTTTTATATTACTATACGGAGAAAATATCATAGTGTATGTTTTGTGTTAATACCTACACAATAAATAACACAAACAAAAGTATCATTTGCCTTAAATTTTTGCCGTATTTCATATTTGTCTTTTCTTCTCATAAAACATATAATTCTATAAATTATTGATTGAGGATACGTTAAGAAAGATTAGTGATTGTTAACGCAACATCTTTCTTATAACCGCGAGTGTAAGAAAGTAACGGAATTAATTTTAGACGAGTAAAAGATATAATGAAAGATAAACAATTGCCACACCTTCGAAAGCTGGGTTCCGTGTACAGGAAGGAGATGAAAGGCGGTGCGTCGCGTACGGGAGCGAATTAGAGACATCGTGTGAATGAACGGAACATGTGATAAACGTGTGAATGGATGGGCATACAAAGGTTTCGAAAATTTATAATGCAATTCGTGGATAGGAATAGGAATGCACATCAAACTGTGTGTATTTACCTCGTGAATTGAATTACAAACTGATGTCATATGTGTGCTTGCGGAAAATGTATGTTTAGGAGACAAGCAATTCTCCTTATACTTATTACATCACTGTTTAAATAGTAATAGAAGTTCCAACATATAGTAATTATATGCGACATGAATGCAAATATAGCAAAATGTAGCAAATCTTGTCGACGATGATTGGCAATTGATTGATTGACGATCAATGCAGAAATCAAAAATGTAAATTTCATTGTATTTTTCACATTCTTGCTCTCTGCTGTTGTGTTCTTTTTTCGGTATTTTTTCTCAATTCATTTATACCCAAAACTGTCATACTCAGTTGCACCGTGACAGAATCGCCGTCATGCCTGAGATTTTTGTTCCACCTTCGCGCCACTCTTTCGCCTCCCCCATCTCGATGGTTCTTTTTCAACCGAGAAAAATACAAAAGCCGCCGTATACAAGAACAAGAAGCGCGTCTAATGTCTTTATCGAGCCCGGAATCTGTCGAGTTCACGCGTCAAAATCGTTCGACTTCTAAAGGAAGTCGAAGGAAGGAGACGAAAATTTGACGTTAGACACGGTTTTCAGCTTTTATTCTTATCACTTACTTACTCCTCTCTTTTCCACACGTCGTTGATAATCTTTCTATCTATATGTTAACAGTAATGTATTTTCCATTTAATTACCTTATTATTCTACAAATTTTATCACATTCTATGTTAGGTCTATTCCTAAAATCATCTCTGATTTAATTGTTTGAGAAGTTCGAAACAAATACAATGAAAGAAAAAACGAAGAAAAGAGGGAGGGAGTGAAAAACTGGTCTGACAGAAGAGAGGGCATCGACTGGAAGCGACTGCGGCCCCCGCTGAGACAAAAGGCGAGAACCTGCACTCAAAACAAACATCGCTTCGCTATTCATGCGGTGAGCAGATTCGAACATTCGTCCCTCGTGCGAGAGAACCAGGACGGGCAATGTCGTCAACAGCGACCGTCCGCGACAATGCCAGCAAGTTCGAATCGCACGCGCTTTTAGAGCGCATTCACACGCGCTCGTGAAAAGGAAGTGGCGTGCACAACGTTGCGGAAGAACACAAGATTGAGGTCGAACGCATGGTTAGACGCCAACACCTATCCTCTCCGAGGCATTAAGACAGAAGGGGCATCATTTTTCGCTGACATTGTGCGATTGCGCCGGTTCGCCGTTATTCTTCATTATTTAAATCATCGGTCAGGTCGCATTTGATTACATAACGCAGATAAAAGGGAAATTAAAAAAAAATAAGAATTGAAAGATGCTTTATAAACTTGAATTTGAGATGATATTAGGATGCATCATAAGATTTCAAAGTTACATATGTTTAGGAGAAGACACATACATTTTATTGGTATAATGAATTTCTAGAATTTTAAGCAAAAAAAATATTTTACGTAGATATCTAATTTATACAATAAAGAATTAAAATTATCAAAAATAATGAATAACATATTATAAGCATAGATATTCTCACATATTTTTGAATTCAGCATCATTCATCAAGTCTTTGCTCGAACGGTTAGTTAAATTGATTCCTGGACAATTCATATGTACCTATTAGTCAGTTTTATGATATTGACTTATGAAGCAATTGCCGTGAAGGCAGCGAGCTTCTGCTATCTATCTCGGCATTCTTCGCATTCCAAAAATATTATCGATCTCATTTCGGCTACGTTATGCACTCTGCTATTCATCAAATTAGTACTCCCAACGACAGCGACGTCGTAATGTCAAGCAGCTTGACGTCAATCCTATCGTAAGCTAATTAGTAAATTACCAATACTTAACTGTCGAAGAATGCAATGCAGCATGCAGCTTCCGGTGAATACGTCGCGGAGGAGGTACAATCTTACCAGCGACAGTAGCAAGGACGAGACAGCGGCTGCAGGTCCGGACGACGTTCGTCCGGCCTAGATATCATCAGGGTCCCCGGTGGGCCCCGGCTTCGGGAATCATTAGGGCTCGAAGACGACGCATTCCGCAGCGGCGCTCGTCGAGAGCACAGATCGTCTCTTGGATCATCTGGTGGCCCTCGAAACAGCTTGTCCCCACCGTGGCGATCGGTCCGCGGTATTTATTAGGGGTCTTATCAGATTTCGATTTGGGCGCCGACCAGCATCGACGGATACCGTAATTATTTTTATTACTACCGTGCGATCCGTCTTTACGCGTGCGAGGGAAACGAAGCGAAGAATATCGATGCTGGCTCGAGATGCTGGCTGGGCTCCTTTATTTCTCAGTTAGATTGATTCTAACTCGTTCCACTGCGGGAAATTTGCGGGAAATTTTTCGTGTTACACAGTCTCCTGTGGAATTGCCTATCGATGGCGTAGCTGGATCGGGATAAATCACGACAATCCGCGAAGATCCTATCGCGAGCTTCTTGTAGAGCTGAGTCCGCCCTTATTGAGTTTTACGTTTTTCAATTATACGTTCAATTACTAAATAGATTCTATAAGAGGTAGAGTTCCTGCCGTCCATAAACCATTTTACTTTACCTGACTGCGGCGATTCATGAAGTTAATTTGCATACCGTAATTAAATGTTTAGTGAGATAACTGTTGAACATCTTTAGGAAAACGACGGGAGTCTGTAATGGCCGATGTAATCTTCGCAGACCTCGGAGGTAACAATTTATCGAGCCGTTAACAGCTTACTGGTCACGTCACCGATTTTTCTAAGTACTGATTTATGTTTCGTTAGGTTTGGTGGACAAACAGAAGCGAAATTTTAATTTCAAGTTCATTTTAAGACCTCCCGCTGAGGGCATTAAAGTCTTATGTTTTAACAGTAGCTAGGATTCTAATTTTCTCAGCAACATAATATTTTAATTTTGTATCGAGCGTATGTATTCATTAGGTCTACATCTGTTTCTGACAGTGTGTTAATACAATCAAGAAAATGGGAGACTTTATGATAGTTTACTTGGTTAACGTCAAGAGTGTTTGCGATGTGCAAAATAATACAAAACCGGATTTTATTCTTTATACGAAGAAATAATTTGTAGAAAGATTTGTAGGTCTAAGAGGTAAACTAGAATAGAATCTTCCATACACGAAGCTGGAATTTCTATTTGATTGTACACGAAATCTATAATCGTTTAGAGATCCCGACAGCAGGACGGAATGCGCAGTACGCACTTATGTAACACAGAATACAAATCGTAACGATAGTCGAACAAATTTAACCGAGTGGTCAGTGATCAGGTGAAAACCACTTCGGTTCTGCCACCTCGGTGCCGAGCGTATCATCAATCATCAATCACAACGGCATCAATCTTTGTAACAGTATAATTTCATTGACCTGTTAACGTTCTCTCATTCCGCGCTCTCATCAATATACACACCCGTGTTATTGACTGCGGTAATCAATCCCGTGAACCTTGCCGTGGGCATCCGTCTTCACGCGTACGTCATGCACAACGAATAGTAACATGAAAACGCGTCGATAAGGTGCCTAAGGGTAAAAAAAAATACAGTCGGAATTAAAGACCTTGCTCTTTTAACGCGAGCCAGTCGCGTTTAACCCACGTTTATGACCAAATCAATTTTTTTTCTACTTGTTTTTTCACAGCATGGCCATGCATGGGACCGAAGTGAGAATACCTTGAATACGTACGTGAAAGACTGATGCCAATGGCATAGTTACGTAAAACATTTTTACATAGTTTTCTGTACATATGCATTAATTATCTTGAAGTATAAAAGGAAGATATAAAGGCGTGAACACGCACGTGGCATATGTGGTGCCTTAAGGGTTTAAAGGAAGAAGCGAGGTCTAATCTGTGGTATCGAAAAGCTCGACGACGGGACTTGGCACTGATCCCCGTCGTCGACACCGGATTACGCTTGGTGGACTTGTCCCGATTGGGTCTGTGGCGGAAGGCCCCCCTTTAGATTTATCGCGGTAGGCCCGTTGAACGTGTACATACACACATACATACATTCACCAACGATTCTTCAAAGGTAGAAAGAAGGGGCAACTCGCGAAGAAGAGCGAGGGCGCGATTAAAGGGTGCGAGAGTAAGGGGAGAGGGAGGGAAGGGAGAAAAGGAGAAGGAGACAGGAGTAAGAGAGGAAAGGGAAGGAGAGGTGACTCGGGGAATTCACACCGTGAATTTCGTCGCTCCTCTCTCGATCCCACGGGACCGAGGAACGGCATCGTGTATCCTCTTCATCTCCTCGGCGAAGAGAGGAAACGCTGCGACCGGTTCAAACGAGCGCTCCGACCGCGACGGACATGTTCGAGCAAATTGTACAAGACAAGACTGCATGCTTCGGCAATGAGCCTCTCTCTTTGTAGGAGAGTACTCTACGTACGTAGCGAAACGCGTTCGTGTAAGTTCGAGCCCGGGCCGCGCGTATACTTCGTTTCTTCGAAATATTTTTAGAATCTTTTGATTACAATAACTGAATGCTGAATTTCGGACCGTTATTAAAAGACTTGCATGACGATTGCCTAGTATGCGACATTAATATATCATAAAAAGCTTTCGGATAGATTCGACACCGTTACGTACGTAATTGCGTAGGAATTAAATTAATTCTATACTATTTGTGAGTTGTACTACTTATGAGCTAAATAGGTATATACTAGAAGATATACAACATTTACTTAATTAATGATGAATAGAGATAATTCTGATGTCCATTTAGTTTCTTTAGTCGTCTAAAAAAATGCACATAATGAGAAACGATAAATATGTTATCCCGGCAATAAGAAATAATCCAAATTAATAAAAATTAAGAATCAATATAGTCAATTTAGTCTTATAATATATTTACAAAATTCATGTTTGGCAAGTGCTAAAAATTTTTCCGATACAATATAACGTATGCAGCAGCGATCGGGATCGCCGTTGCGATGCGCACCGCAAACGAGCGTTTCTCTATGCAACGTCGCCGCCTGAAAATAATCACCTATTGTGCGGCTAGATATCGGTACCATCTGCGCGACTCTCTCGTATCGCTGAAAAATCGGGTGGCGTCTCGTACGAGCTTTTTAATGGTTGGTCGGCGACCAAATCGGTAGGGACGCATTGTTTACGAGCGTTAAACACCTGTAACGCGCGCGCTTGTTACCAGAGTGAAACACAAACGAACACGGCGAACGCGCGATAAGCGCCGGAGAGCGCTGTGGCCCGGAGTTACATACGATTGTGCGGAAAGAGGCTGAACCGTGGCGCACGTACGTCGCACGCGCGCGTTCTCGCCATTAACGACTCGTCGCCCGTAATTTATGGACCATTAATTAAGGAGCGGATAAAAGTGTGCGCTATAAAATTATAGAACAGTCCGGCGGAGGCGAGCACCGGCGTCTTCCCGTCTCTCTACGTGCGTCTCGATGCATCGTTCCTATCGTCCGGCGTTTTAATGCAATCGCTCCCGCGCGCTGCAAGAATGCGATTTAACGCCTCGCATTAATACAGCGTACGCATCGAGGCGTGTCTCACTTTAATATTTCTAAAACGCCGTCACGAGATGAGGAAGTATAGGGAAGGACGATGCCGGGGAAACGCGAAGGAGGATGCTCTTATTAATGCGCGCGGTCGATCGTAAAAGGTTTAATTTCGCCTATTTCCTGAGTAATATCGACGCGCTCACGACGTAGACTGTGTGATGTAACGATAACTGCTGCATCAAAATTACGATCGTAAAGCTTCCCCGATGTTGCTTCGTATAAACGATATTTGTTCGACGCGATCAGCCGCGTAGCAACACGCTTAAGATTCTAGCGATATTTTTAACGATATAGGATGAAAGTCGATTGCACATGGCATCAGATCTTATGTGGTTCTCCCTCGTGTAACTGTCGTCGTGGAATGTCGCAGTGAAAAAGTGAGGAAGCTGGCTCGAAGTGAAAGTCAGCACGTGCAACAAAATACATATAGCCGCAGGAATCTTGAATAATAAATCCATTTAAATAGATGTATGTCCATTGCATTCGAACGTCGAACAAAAAAATCGCGTTATAGAGAATAATGACGAGCGATCCAGGGCTGATTAGACTTTAAATCTAGAATCGCGAGTATAAAAATTATTACGATGTACGTAAACTTGTACGTTGAACGAAACAACGAAAATTCAACGCTAGGTGAAATTTCCGAAAGTATATGATTCGCGCGCAATAAGGTTTCTCAACGTATGCAAATTTGGAGTCCTAGTAGCGTTTTATGATTGGGACATCCGACATTGCGCTTCTTCTCGCGGAAGGACCGGAGAGGCCGCGGAATAATAGCGCACCTACGGTAGTACACATATATCTTGTAGCCGTGACAATATCTGTGGCCCCTCTCGGAGCACCAGCGTTGCGGTTCGTGGACAGCGGAGAGGCCCCGTGAGAGCTCGTCGAGTGATTTATAAACGGATCGGGATGAGGGGGGGTGGGACGAATGCAAATTTCAAGCCACGTGAACTTGCTGTTCCGCCCAGAGGCCTACGTCGCACTCGAGAAACACTCGTCGGGGACCCCATTGTCTTAGGTCTATTTATCTTCGGCGTCTCTCCGTGGTCTGCCGGAATGCCACATTCTTGCCGCGGCTTTTCCACTTAACCTTACGAATGTAGAAGGCAGGTGAGCCGGACAGAATCGCTCGCGCGTCGTTAATCATTACTGTCAGTCGAGATTAAGCGTGCGGCTGGCGACGATATTACGGGCAACACGGGTAGGAGCCGCGTGTTTGTGTGCGCGCGTGCACGTATGCGTGCCGTATCTGTAAAAGTTAATCGACGAGACTAATTAAATAAACTACCTCGGCCCCACGGTACCGGATATCGAGCACGAGACCGAGGAATTAAATTGTCAGCCTCGCGGAGAGTCATTACGCGGTGCCCGTAGATTAGCCGTCGATTTTGTTTTCTTTCGGATAACGGAACGGTCAAAAATGTAAACGACGGAAAGTGGATAATCATGTTGAAACCACGCGTGGCTAATGACTCGGTACAATGCACAATAGGCCCCTTATTCTATGTCGGTGCAGAAAACCGCTTCGTTATCCCCGTATTATGAACGAAGAAAAAAATTTGAGCGTAATTACACGTTAATCAAAATCTTTTTAAGTAAATTTTTAATCCTATAGTGAAGGGTATAATTGATGATTTATGAGATTTGTCTGCGTAAAATAATATTAATGACAATGGATATTCATTAATGAAACTGGTTTAAATTAAAGTGCAATTAAGATGTGTATAAATTGTAGCGCGCGCGTTGACGCGCGAGGTCCTATTTGTTATGCGCGGAGCCCGACGAGGCGACCGAGCGTTGTGAGGTCGCGCAAGGGCAGAGCGAGCGTGGTAGCGACACGCGACGGATGGTAGTCTCTGTAATTCGAGCAAAAGTTTAATAAAGATCTGTTTTGTGTGCTAAGTGCTACAATTTTCAGAAGTGGGATAGTGGATCCGTCATTGGCACTGCTGTGTGCGTGCCAGAGAGTTAGGAATTCGCGTCGTTCTTCGCTTCGGCTGTGTGCGGGCGATTGCGCGAAGTGTACGTGCTAGAAAAGTCTAGAACTGCGTCGGGTTTCGCTTCGGCTGTGTGCGGGCGATTACGCAAAAAAGACTATCGGCGAGAAGAAATTTCGGGCAGTTTCGCTTCGGCTGTGTGCGGGCGATTACGCGAAAGACTATCGGTGAGAAGAAATTTCGGTCAGTTTCGCTGCGGCTGTGTGCGGGCGATTACGCGAAAGACTATCGGTGAGAAGAAATTTCGGTCAGTTTCGCTGCGGCTGTGTGCGGGCGATTACGCGAAAGACTATCGGTGAGGAGAAATCTCAGGCCGCGACGAGTCCACCCGCGTACGGGATACGGCGCTTAGGGGGAACGAGCAACGGGACGGGCGTTAAGAAGACGCGCTCGCCGCACGTGCAACAAGGATAGCCGATCGGACCGGCACGGACAAGTTCGCGCCAGGCGAGGGAAGAGCGACAAGGACACGGCTGTCGCGGGCGTGTGAAAGAAAAGAAAAAGAGGAAAGTGCCCGTGGCGTCCAAAATGGACCCGTATACGCTCACAGTGGCACAACTGAAAAGCCTCCTACGACAGCGTCAGTTGCCTACAGCTGGACGGAAGGCTGAATTAATCGCCAGGATGCAGCAGGCAGATCCTTCGGGAACTGTGGATGAATGAAGCAGCCCAGCAACAACCAGATGGGGACAACGTTGAAGAGGACGGCCAGGAAGAAGGGGCAGCATTGGCGGAGGCAGTCGCGCCGCCGGCGGGAGCTGCTTTACCGACGAGGGTCGCGCCGCCAGCGAGAACTGCTTTACCGGCGAGGGCCACGCCACCGGCAGATGAGGATATGACCCGGCGAGAAATCGAGCTGTTATATAGGGAACGTGATCTAATGCAAAGAGAAGTAGCGCTCCTACGTCAGGAAGCCGACACCCTACGGACATCTCCGGGGAATAGCATGTCCACGGTCTCTCGGACTACGCTTAGCATCAAGAACGTTAGTGACCTTCTCAGTGAATATAACGGCACAGGCGACGACTTTGTGAGGTGGAGGGCTCAGGTTAACCTACTCAGAGAAACGTACGAGCTTGACGAAAATGCCGCGAAGATATTGGTTGGCTCGAAACTGCGAGGAAGGGCGGCTGAGTGGTACTTCTCTCTGGTCGAGCATATGTCACTCAGTGTAAATAGGCTGCTCGAGAAAATGAGCGCCATGTTCGACCAGCCATTAAGTAGGCTGGAGAGAAAACGCCTATTCGAAAGTCGAATATGGAAGAGAAACGAGTCGTTCAACGACTATTGTCATGACAAGGTAATCAAGGGAAACAAGGTCCCGATTCAGGACGATGAAATGGTCGATTACGTTATTGATGGGATACCGTCAAAGGCGCTGAAGAACCAGGCAAAGATGCACTCTTTCTCTACAGTGCAAGAGCTGACAAAAGCGTTCCGACAAATCACGTTGGAAACACCAGACACCTTTCAAGCTCGCCGCGAAGGCTTGGGCCCCAGGAATAACAAGCCCAAGAGCGCCTCTCCAAAAGACGCCTCCAAGGAGAGTCCAAAGCTGAGCACCAGAGGCCTGGTAAGATGCTACCAGTGTGATGAGGTGGGCCATTACGCGAAGGACTGTCCCACTGGAAGCAAGGGACACAAGGAATCGAGCCTGGACAAGAAGACTGAGCGCCAGGTAGGCTTGGTCGATGAAGACGAGCAGTCAACGTCAGAGAAGAGAGAATCCGAGGGCGATGATCCAGAGGAGGACAGCGAAATCCATTTTGTGGATACACGTGGAGAACTGCGAGACGAGTTCCAGAGGGTTACCGAGCTGCAGGTGCGAGGAGGCGCACCATTCTCGTGCACGGCCAGGATCGATACTGGATGTCCGATCACTCTTGTGCAGGAAAGTCTAATAAACATTAAAGATTTAGAAACCCCAGGACAGGGATGGAATAGATATCGTGGCATTAACAACTCTAAACTCCAGGTAATAGGAGTGGTCGAAGCCGATCTCACTATGGATGGCTGTAGTAAACCGATATCCATCGGCGTAGTACCAGACGGCACGATGTCTGTTCCATTACTGATAGGTAGAGACGCGTTGAAATCCTTTGGTTATTGTTTAACGAACAGTCCAATGTATGATAGGGCGGTGAGCGAGATATTACTAATTTGTAACAGCTCGAATGGCATTGATATTAACGTAAATCGCGAGCTTCCGCCCAATGTTCGCAAATTGATCAATGATAATTTCGTTAATTATTACGTAGAACCTGTTAGACCGGAGATACCGGAGATGCGAATGGAAGCTACTTTAGTTTTAAAAGATAATAAGCTAGTACAATTTGGTCCCCGAAGGTTAGGTTTCTCGGAAAAGGAGAAGCTCCGACAGATCCTGGATGATTTGTTGAAAAGAAATATAATCAGAGAAAGTGTTTCAGAATATGCCTCCCCGATTGTGCTAACGCGGAAAAAGAACGGGGAGATTAGGATGTGCGTAGACTATCGCGCATTAAACAAGCTGTTGGCGCGAGACAATACCCCGATGCCGCTGGTCGACGATCAGATAGACGCGCTGAGGGGTAAACGCTTCTATAGCCTGCTGGATCTGAAGGACGGCTTCTACCACGTTGCTATGGCGCCGGAGTCGGTAAAGTACACGGCGTTTGTAACTCCATTGGGTCAGTTCGAGTTTCTAAGATTGCCATTTGGCCTTAAGATCGGATCACAGGTATTTCAGAAGTTCTTGAGTAAAATCTTGTTGAAATCAGTCGCACCGGTTCCGGGATCCGAACTCGTGACTGAGCCGCCTGCGGATCTTGAAACGGGTTACGTTGGCAATTACATAGACGACATTATAATCGCAACTAATACGTTAGAATCACACATTGACATGTTAAGAAAGGTATTTACGGTCTTAGTCAACAATAAGCTCGAACTGAAACGGGAGAAGTGTGCTTTTGCGTATACGGAAATAGAATATCTAGGATATAAGATATCCGAAAAGGGGGTACAACCCACAGATAGTGGCGTTAGGGCGGTACAGAAAGCCTCCGAACCCAAGACGGTTAATGAAGTCCGTTCCTTCATCGGATTGGCTTCATATTTCCGGCGATTTATCAAGGACTTCTCTATCATTGCTAGACCGCTGTATCGTCTGCTTAGGAAGGATGCCGTTTTCGAGTTCGGAGAGTGCGAGAGAAAGGCGTTCGTGACTTTGAAAAATAAACTGGTGGAGGCACCGACTCTGGCTGTGTATAATCCAAAGGCCAGCACGGAACTGCATTGTGACGCGAGTAGTCATGGGTTCGGAGCAATTCTGATGCAGAGGCAGAGCGATAACAAGATGCATCCCGTATTTTACTTCAGTCGCCGAACCACTGAGGTTGAAGCGCGGTATCACAGCTTCGAACTGGAGACCTTGGCCATTGTGTACGCCGTGCGTAGATTCCGCATCTATTTGCAGGATGTACCTTTTGTAATTGTTTCAGATTGCAGCGCGGTCACTCAGACATTAGAGAAACGTGACATTAATACTCGGATAGCGAGATGGAGCCTCGAGCTCCAAAACTTTGATTTTAAAATAGAACATAGGCCAGGAACCAAAATGGCTCACGTTGACGCATTAAGTAGGTCCTTTGGAGTCTTGGTGGTTGAGGACAATCCATTTGAATGGAACCTCACCGTCCTACAGGGACAAGATCCTAAGATCAAGGCCATCGCGCGAAAGCTCGAGTTAGAGGAAGATCGGCACTACGAAATGCGTAATGGCTTGGTTTATAAGAAACACGGCGCGGACCTGCTGTTCCTCGTGCCCGAGCAGATGGAAAAGCACGTCTTATTTAGATATCACAACGAAATGGGCCACGTCGGGGCTGGCAAAATGATCGAGACCATTCGGCGTACATACTGGTTCCCTCGAATTCGCGAGAAGTGTGAAGAACACGTACGACAGTGTTTGAAATGCATCTCGTTTTCGCCTGTATCTGGTAAGCAGGAGGGATATCTGTGTCCGATTCCAAAGGGAAATCTACCGTTCGAAACGCTCCACATCGACCATTTTGGGCCAGTAGACAAACAAGTATCGCTAAAAAAATATATTTTATTGGTTGTAGATGCCTTCTCTAAATTTGTTAGATTATTTGCCACTAAGACCACCAATACCAAGGAGGTTGTAGGTTGTTTACAACAATTCTTTCAAAGTTATAACAAGCCCAAAATGATCATCTCCGACCGCGGAAGTGCGTTCACATCACGAGACTTTGAAGATTTCCTGAAGGAACAAGACATACAACATGTTAGAATCGCGGTGGGATCGCCCCAGGCTAACGGTCAGGCCGAACGTTTTAATAGAGTTATAGCCCCCTGCATAGCTAAGTTGTCGGATAAGGAAGCGGGTCGACAGTGGTATAAGATATTACCCGAGATAGAATACGCTATTAACAACACCGTTAACCGATCTACCGGAAAAAGTCCCAGTCAGCTGGTCTTTGGTATCGAACAGCGTGGTTCTTGTACAGATCAGCTCAAGGATTTCTTAAAGAAAACCTTGGATTCCCCTGGTAGAGATCTCGAGGCTATGCGTGATCAGGCAGGCCCAGCGCACCGAGCTCTCACAGCAGCGCCAAAAGAGAGATTATGACCGACGACACAAAACACCGAGAAAGTATGAGGCGGGCGACCTGGTCATGGTTCGTAACTTTGACAGCACACCTGGCAGTAATAGGAAATTGATTCCGCAGTTCCGTGGTCCGTATCAGGTTGCCAGGGTGCTGCGGAACAACCGATATGTTGTATCTGATCCGCCGGGATGCCAGAATACCCAGCGACCTTATGTCGGTACATGGGACGTGAGTAACATGCGTCCGTATATTGCTGTCAAGGACGATTAAGTGCCTATTATCTTAGCATAAGAAAAAAAAAATGTATTATAGCGAATAATTAGGTAGCATGTAAGGGCATATATATATCCATGTATAACATACTCTAGGTTAAGCTATTTTTATTAAGCGGTTAATGATTTTAGTTTCTCTCAGCACGTTGGTTTTGCGTACCGCTGATCTGTTGCGTTACATTTTGTTTTTGGCTAGACGACTTTGTTTTATGAATGGCAACAATTTACGTTACTAGGTTTGAGGGGCCAAACCCCTGGCAGAATGGCCGAATTGTAGCGCGCGCGTTGACGCGCGAGGTCCTATTTGTTATGCGCGGAGCCCGACGAGGCGACCGAGCGTTGTGAGGTCGCGCAAGGGCAGAGCGAGCGTGGTAGCGACACGCGACGGATGGTAGTCTCTGTAATTCGAGCAAAAGTTTAATAAAGATCTGTTTTGTGTGCTAAGTGCTACAAAATATTATAAATATGTGCGATGTTTTTACTGATAATAATTTGATCGACATTAAATATCTTTGTTTTCTTGAAATCAATACCGTTAGAATTTTTGAACCATTAGATCGTGAAGTTTTCATATATTTTGAAACTTTAATATAGTTTAATTTATTGTCATCGCGAAATCGATTTCGTCGAAGTTGCACAGAATTGCAAATGTCGCACAGAAATGAAAAGAAGAAGGAAAAACAACAAGAAGAAAGGGGAGATGAAGAAGAAGAAGAAAAAGAAGAGGAAGAAGCTGAGGACAACCGAGCAACGAAGAAGAAAGAGGAAAGAAGAGGATTGTTTCCTGGCGGCTCGGAGGCCCGTTTTATCTTCCTCCTCTTTCTCCCTGTTCCTCCCTGCTCTCTCCTCTCTCGTCGTTTTATTTTCACGAAGGTGAGGAGCCGGTTTGCATAAGAGGAGCAGAGAGAAAGAATAGGAAGAGTGAAGGAAAGGGAATTGAGTCTCGGCTGCCCTGCCGTTGCTCACAGGGCCCACCAGGCGATGAAGAATCAAGAGGAACTCTAAAGACGTTGGGTCCATCGAATCTCTTAGCTTCATGCCACGATCTTCCACCGTATAGATATGCACGTACACACACGCGCGCGCACGCGTTCACGTCTACTAGAGTATAATACGTTCCGAGGATTCGCGTTCACGCTCGTGCGAGCGCGCGTTGTATCCCGCGAAGCGCGGAAGAGAGCCACGCTCCTTTTCTTGTCATCTCGGGCTGTTCGCTCACCGGTTGCGAGAGGTTTACTTCTCTTCTTAGAGAACGTTCGTTCCACGTCCCGCTTCCTCGCGGATACTACGAAAGGGTTTTCCCGACAGGGCCAACAGCCGTCTTCAGTAAGAGATCCGTAATTCGAGATATACGAATCCCCGTGGATATCTCGACTCGTTACTCGAGAGTCGGCAATCAGTTCGAGTAACGAGAACCGTCAAACGCTTCACCTGCTTCCTTCGTACTGTTATCTCGCCTCTTCCTGAAACACCGCGGTTTCAACGAGCCGCTGCTCCGACGCGACGTGACACACCGCGCGTCTTTCGAGTTCGCCTGCAATCCTATCTATTTCTTTTCGTCAAGCCGCGATATCGCACCTCCGGCCAATCACTGCATTATCGTCACGATCGATAGTGATCTACATTGAACACCGATGCTTTCCCGCGATTCACGCCGGCACCATTGACCAGGATGTATCGTAGAAGATTTAAAGTATCTACGTGAGAGATCTGAATGCGTTGGGTACTACCGGCTATTAAAGACGCTTTCTCACGATTGCGGTAATAACTTTTGGCATTATTTTGCTATCACGCCAGCACAATCAAAAAAATCCAGAATTTACGATTTGTAAATTGCAGATATCGTTTCCTGCTCATCATATATTTTTTAATGAATGAATGAATTTAATTTGTTTCTAAAAATTTAGAAAAATCTGTTACTTTTACTGTAAATTATTAAATAGTTTATTAGAATATTTTGAAACCATACTAACTATGCGGTCGAAAATAGAGCTGTAAAAATATGTGGTAAAGTAAGGAAGGAAGTGCGCGAATACGTCTAAAGGAAGACGAAAATCACATGTCGGCCGAGTGTGGTCAGCCGTGGAGTCGCGGCGGGAAAGAAAAGAAAGATGGAAAGAAAGAATGTCGGTGGTTCACGGTAATAAAATACAGGCGCACACGCGCGTGCGTCGCGCCGAAATCGTGCAGGCGGCAAAGCCGTGTGCGAAACGGTCGCCTGTTCTACGGAGAAAGAAAAAAGAAGGAACACGCGAAAGAGCAGGAGACAAGGAAAGTAACAGTGAGTGCACATGTAACTGAAGAGAAAGAGCGAGAACGGAGAACGGAGAAAGAGTTATCTGCATCAAGATAGCGCGTGGTTCTCCAGCTACCATACGGCGAACAGTAAGAGTTTGCGTTGTTGGCATCACCAGAGACGACGAGTGAACAGAAAGACATTGAGATGACTTGGGAAAAGGCCGCTCGTGATAATTTTGATTAATTATAAAAATCTCAAAGATATTTCCTTATTCACATTTATTTATTCATATAAATATATATGACGGAAGTAAAATCGAGATCGGCGGAGAGATTGAATTCGCGCAATAAGTGTACGAAGAGCAAAATATGCATCTTTGCGGAAGGAGTGGAGTCATAGGGACGTCGCGTCGCGCGCGACAATAAGAAACGCATGACTGGAGAATCCGAGGAAAAGGGGGGGGGGGGGGGAGTAGTCGATACAAGATTCCTTGCAATCAACATTACCTCCATAGCATCAACGCACCGAGAGGAATCCTTGTCTTCGCTTAAGTCTCTTCTTACGACACTATTTTCGAATTCCTTAGTTAGTAATGTGACACACTACGTGTAATTAATTTTGCATAATTCTTGCTCTGGCGCCGTACGCATTTTCTTTCTCTTAAAGTTCAACGTCTCAGCGAGTTATCGTAAAAGTCGAGACTGCATTCTAATGATAAAAAGTTTTCTTGACGTATTTGATGCCGCATTGTCACTGTAGTAATTGATTCGACAGATAAAAAACTTTCACGAGAATATTCTTGATCTTTATACATTACAGGTTTATGCTTCTTCATTCGTAACGCGTTTTATAATATGGCAAGAATATGTAAGACGTAATAAGAGAATTATAGTCGGTAGAAGATTAAGAAAATATATTAAAATACTTTATATTATAAAACCTATTGTCGCGCAATGCGCGCGATCTCACAACTTATTACGCATATTCAATGCCTCAATGGGATCAGTCGGACCTGTTCACAGCGCGCTGCTTCGGCAATTCAGTCATGCACGCATGACATTTTTCCGACGCTCTCCGTAGGGGAGACTCAAACGAGATCGAGGACGTGCATGACGCGCGCCGGAGATTCTCTGGAATCGAGTGACGCACGATTATTAACGCTGCTGACAATCAGGTCATTGCGCCTGAATAAGCAATGACATCCTCACGGTTGCAGGACTTCGTCATTCCCTCTTCTTGTTGCGTCCGCGAGGCATGCCTGCGATGCGGGGCCCCTCGATGACTAAGGGCTCCGACGGGGCCCGCGCTGGATAGTCGAGTAGACGAGTGGAAGTCGGGGGTCCGCTCCATTCCGCGCCGCGCCGTGAAAGAAGCCGCGCCAGCTCCGCTGATCAACTTGTCGCTGCTCCAATTATCCTCCCGACTTCGTCGTCGAAACGGTCGTAGACTCGTTGATTGATTTACGTTATCTTCTTCTGCCGCCTCTTGCACGATCGACCTCGGCAGCCGACGGGTTCAGCGGCCATGATGATGCGGCGACGGTGCTCTGCTAATCACGCGGGGCAATTAGCATCTCGGTAAGGACAGACGCTTTTTGCGCTAGGCCCAAATGAAGCATGCCCAAATCGAGTCGTTCGCTTCTGGGAAAATGATCGGAAGAGCGTGAAGAAAGAAATAAAGTAATTCGCATATTATTAGCATACATTGTGCGGTATTGATAAAATTCAACGACAATATGCCTTCAGCTATAAGCGTATAAATGAAATTGAACAAGCTATAATACAATCACATATATATTTCTCAGTGAAAGGAGTGTTTAATGAGGATATTCTTATTAATCATCAGGAAAATATCTAAAAAATCATAAAGCTTACTATATTTGGCTTCGCGAAGAAGCTTCTCTTCTTTGCTATTTTAGCATTGTAATGCGATTGGAAGAAAGCAACGTGAGGATGCATTCTTACGAAAACAATAGATGATTTGGTAATGCAAGGATTCTATTATTGCCTATTGTTTTCAAGATTCGCGTATTACCAACAACTTCTTCAAAAATGGATAAAAGATATAATACTATAAGAATGGATATATAAAGATGTGACAAGAGGATAAAATTAAATAGATTCTAAGTGAAGAGTATAAAAATACATGCACGTCAAGACATAATATAGAACTAAATGAGTATAATAAGCGACACGCAACAATAGAATCTACGTTCCTTCGCCATACGATAAAGTCAAATCGAATATTGTTTGACGCGTCATCATTTCGGGAGGATACGTCAAGCGTCGTGCACAGACGAAATTCTCCCCATGCTGTCTCACCATCGGCGATCAAAGTTCAAGTCGGCGTGTGTGTTATTGAATAATCATGGACTCTATAGATCGCTCGACGCAGGCAGGTCTGCGCGTTCGGTGAAACGGGGACAAACGTATAACTGGATAATTAACTAAATGCTTATTCTAAAAACATTTAAGTATGTCATTCCGCCTACGCACCTAATCTCCTTGCATTGTACGCTAACGAGCGGCACAAAGGCGCCTAGTGCTATCCGCCTACGCGAGACGCATCCCTCGGCCCTCGACACTCGATTCGATTCGGGTGACGTGAACCACGCGAAAGGCGTACGTGTAAGTGTGTATATGCGGCATATACGCGCAGGATGACCGTGCGCGTGACACAACACACTTGAGAGCATGCGGGTATTAACGCCAACCACCCTTCTCTTCGTCTTTTCTTTAGAGATGATTGCGCTTGATTTAGTTTCTTGTTGCGTTTACCGCTTCGAGATAACGTCGTAATCTCTTCATCGGAACGGATCTTTTTTTTTTTTAAATACGCATAATAGAGAAATGTAGCAAACACGAAAACAGAGACATCTCGCTTGTGACATGCGTCGCGTGCTGAGCAAAATGAATGAAACTGCAGCGACGCGGACTTTCGTATTTTAACGTGTCCTCCCTAATATGCCTTTCACCAAAAGCCGCTACCGCGATAAGATCCGAATCTCCTGGTATTTTTCGACCTCGTCATTATCCGCTTCGCGTCCTAGCATAATGATCACCGAGTCTCGCGTGTACATGGTAGTCAATTGACAAATACTGGGAATGAAGAAGGAAGGAAGGGGAGAAACGCTTTTTGCTTACGCTCACGCTCTTATTGTTAGCGGCACGGTAATAATACAGGAAGAAGCTAATAAAGTCCAAACGGAAATGTCGACAGCAAAAAAATGCTGCATTGTGTATTCGCATCGATCCGTTTTGCCCACGTTTCAAGGTGATCACATCGATCATACAAGACCACCTTTTGACTGTCGCGCGTGCATTACGACCACTTTCCTCCACTGTCGTTTCACAATAACGACTTGTCAAGTCCCGACGACGGGATAGTCGGTCGGTAGCTTCCGAGAAGCTCGATGTATCGCCATCGACGGCGACGACGGCGACGGACCTGGGGGCGTCTGGCACGAGGATGGCCTTATTATGCGCGGCAGGCAACACGTGTACCGAGTACAAGGTGATGGCGAGTCGCTGGACCGCGAGAAGCTCGATGGAAGAGGCGGACGGCGCGGGGAGGGACGCGGTGAGGGGCTCCTGCAGGCGAGTCTGTAATCAGTAGCTCCCCGCCGACACCAAGACGGGCGCTTCCACTGTAACGAGAGGACTGGTTCGGTTAGGCCGCCGAATCGGGTGCCCCGCGGCCGTAGCAGTCGGAATCGAAGCAGAGGGCCAATTACTCGAACGTCTTCACTCCCGGGGCGCCTGGCGTCCCACTGGGAGCACGGCATCTGGCACCGATCCACCTTTCTCCCCTTCGCTAATCCAACTCCCCTCCGCCCCCCTGGTTTCTCCTCCAGTTTGCGTCAAGGAGATCGGACTGAATCGCGGAATAAATTCCGTCGCGCGATTGGCGACGATAATGAGAAGACTCCACTGCATCTTTATGTGAATATCTCACCGGGGGAATAGGTCTATATATATAAACCCGCTCATTTATTGCCAACTCAAATGATGCTATAGAAATGTAACAGTTCATATTCTCTTATTCATTTAATGTTAAATGTCAGCTTTTAATTTTTGGTTAATAACATTGGTTAGTTAATAACATAATTGATTGTGAACCTAGGGAGGTTCGAAAATTAAAAATCAAAATATGTTCAAGGGCTCTTGTATTCAGTTAATTACATTTAAATGTAATTAACTGAATACAAGATATTATTGACACGTGCATCCAGTCTAGGCTCCGAGCCCTTGAACTTATTTTGATAATTGATTGTGTTTAAAGTCAGAATTTTATGTCAATGTTTGTCAGATGTACACTGAGAATATGCGAACTAATATATATCTCTACATTCTGGATTTATAATATGGAAAAGAAGAGAAGGAAAATAAGTATGCATTGCGAAACATAGACGATGATTATAAACGTGGCACAAAAGATTTATTATGTCATTTAGACCTTTTGATCACTCCTGCTTGTCCAGTTTCCTCTTTTTTAACATAATTAGGTCAGTCTGTAGGATAGTTCGCGCCTCGCCTACTGTCAGACTAACGAGGTTGATTTATAACGCTCTAAACACCACGTTGTGTTCTATATCATGGCAATGTAGGCGCTTTAACAACCACGTAATAAAAGCGTGGTTAATAATGTCTTGTTTGAGTCGAATCAAAGCTCGATTATCAATCTCCTAAACCTTCAAGTTAACTAGTAACTAATTGATGTTTTTGACTCGTGAAAGAAATTTCTATAAGACTAAGCGCTGAATTAATCGTACTTTTAGAGCTCATACTAACAATAAGTCATCTTTCGAAATTATTTTAAAACACTATATAGGGTTAGAGTTTCATCAGATTAAATGCGAGCCATATCTGGCGTAACCGAAAAAGCTATGCCAACATGCTGGTATGTATGCTGGATGCCGGCGTCCTGGATCCGCTCGTGGTTAGAACCCGTGCGCGACGCGACGTGACAGTTGGCGAGGGCTCCGATGCCGCGCAAGAAATCGAATTTAATAAAATCAATATTAATTGCCGCGTTCATGGCGAGTCGGAAAGAAGTTTCAATACCGCGCCGACCGCGCTCACCCGCGCGGTTCGCGCTCGTTGAATATTCAAGTGCACGCATCGGTTAAAAAGCTGTTTATGGGCCCGACGTTGCGCAGCGTCCGGTTTTTGCCGTGAGACCCTGGAGGCCGTGGAGGGGTGCCGGACCAGAGATGATCGGTGGTCTCGAAGGGCCACCGTGTTTAATCGAAGAGATATTGTCCGGCCGATCAGCGGTGGTCGGTCCAGACCGGCGCGGCGCGGCGCGACGCTTGAGGATGAGAAGACGGGAGATGAGAAGAGAGCGGGCGACGCGCGATTAATTAATAACGTCGGTGCCATTTTCATTTGGCAAGAAGAGGGCTCGTCCTCCCAACGGTAGCGGGGGAGCAGCGCGAGATTGGAGCCGAGATATCGTTCCGTTAGTTGGCCCTCCCATCGCTCGTAGATCCCGTTTCTTACGCGATCGAGAATTTCGCGAGATTAATTAATGAGTTTGAGGCGCATGTAGCATCGAGATTGGCGACGCCTTTAATGGGAAAACCTCTCAATTGCGCATCGAGTAAATATCACGATGTTAAATAATTGCAAGTTGGTATCGTGGATGAAGGAATGCAAATAACGTTCGCATAATCTGAATCTAAATCTCCATTTATATGATGCAGTAAATCACTGCATCACATTCTTAACGATTTTCAATTTTTTTATGAAAAGAGAACAAAGAAGAAAAGCAGATTTATATTTGACCTTTTTTTTATATTACCGGAGGAAAAGTTACTTAAATCATTCGCATTCCTTAATTATACCACTGTGTTCTGTCAAACAATTAAGTCGCAAAAATGTAAAAGCGTAAAATAATACATTCTGGAAAGAAGAGGACTTTAAACTGTAGGGACAGATAATACGAGACAAAAACATTTCAATAAGATGATGAGAGTTACAGAGTTAATATCTCGTGTAACGTCACGCTGATTGGAAACTCATTCATGGTGTTATTCCGTGATTCAGCAGCCGGTCCGACATCTAAGCTTTTTTTCACAAGTGCGAGTCTTGTCTGTATCACTCTCTCTCTTCTTTTCGGTACGTTCTTTCTTTTTTCGAAAGAGCCGCATTACATGGATTGATTCACCGCCCGTTGTTCCATCTTTCGCGCTTCTCTCCTTTCGTTCCAGGTAGTTGTTTCCCCGTTTTTGACTTGATCCAAGCGCCAAAGGAAAGCGATAATGTTCACTGAATCATCACAAGATAATAGCCGTTGCGTTAATTTGTATTTAAGCAAGGGTACGTATAATTTACCGGTAATTTACTTTATGCACTTTTTATTTGTTTATCTTTTAGAGCGCAAATATAATTTTCGATATTTTGAACACAACCTTATTAACAATTAAAATGAAACAACATCTTTCTAAACATTCGATACTTTATAATTGTCTCTTTATGATAATGTTAATAATTACTCTATGCACATCATACTTCAAATATTTATAAGTGCGATCGATGATGGATCATATTATGATGTAAAAGGTGAAAAAGTTTACACCCCGCGGAATAAAACTCGAAGATAGCGGCAAGAACTTCGTCGCTGGAGCTACTTCTCTGATCATCGTTATCATCGTTAATTTCGGAACATGTCCCGCGGGCCTGTGCTCTTATACGGGCCCCGGGGCCCGACGTAACTCACAATTACCACCGTGGTCATCCCCCCGTGACTTGGAGGCTCCAGAACGCCCCGTTATTTATGACGGGGTGTTCCGGCCGCTTTGAAAAGGGGTGCAACGACAGGGCCGACAGTCCGAATGCGGACGCCCCGCAGCGTCTTCTCCGCACACTGATTAAACACGCTCTTCTACGGTGACGTGTTAATCGCGAGGATTCATCACCTTCCTCTCTTCCGTACGTTTCCCGTTGTATTCCTCCTCTCGCCCACCTGTTTCATTCTGTAAATCTACCCGCGGCTTCGAATCCTGTCTGCCTTTTCACGTCATCGATGAGTTAGGATCTTGCTTTCCAAATTCTGTCGAATCCATAAATATCGCGATGTAATGCGCAGTAGGTGTAAATACAACAGTCTAAAGCAGCCATTTATTTATATAACTATCAAAAGGTTTCTGTAAAAACGAGTTCAGCTTACGTAATGATATTTTTTGTTTCATACAACCGACGTATATTCTACTTTTTCAAAGAAGCTTACAGGATCTCAGCAAATATCTATGCTTTAGTTGTACAATCATGAAGTCATTCGGTTTGATGATTTGACGATTCAAGGGAGGCTTCCATGGATCGTAAAGAGAGGGAGAGAGACATAACGCGCGTTTAATGCCTTTAGCGAAGCTACTTCGTGGGTGAGCCATTCGTACGCGTGGATCGTGTTCGTGCTTTATTCTCGAGCCAACGGCGATTGCGGCGGCGAAGAAATATTCCCGTGGGGCGGCCGAGATAATCCACACGAACATGAATGATACATTGAAGCGCTCACGAACTATAAACGTCAGAGCCGTGAAAAATATGATAATCGCGTCAATCTGCATAGTCTGACGTTGCGTCGACCTGCGTCACGGCGACACCAACCCCCATGCACATCTGCGCGCGTACGCAGATACGTTGTCATCATAAACGCGTCCTGGTACGTGGTGACGCGTAAACGTACAGTGACATTTCATTCTAGCCGTGAGAGACGGTTAAGATTTCCCGCGAGGGTGACTGATCTGCACAGTCATTTGGATTTAGCGAACCCACGGACCCGAGCTCAATTCAGATGCATACATTTACACATTTACATATATATATTCATCATACGTGATTTTTGTGATTAATGGTTCCATAAAAACATTTGAAGAAATACGAAAGCAAGATAAAGACAACTTAATTAATCTAACAAGATTAAGAATAAGAATAGCTAGTTAAAATAAAAAAAAAAGATTTATATACGTGTTTTGATATAAATGAATTAAGCAGGGTAGCGAAAGCAAAAGCTCGTTTTTTATTTATATTCTCGAAGAAAAAGATAATTAAGATACGCTTGAGCGCACGAAACTCGGAAGGGCGTTAGATTTGGTGCACAATGCGGATCGACACGTCATCATGTTTTGTTCGCTGTTTGATTGTCGACGGAAATATGACCACATCACTTGCGCGAGTCAGTTAATGTACCACTGTAGAGCAAGAGTAGTAACTGGTTTGTCGGCCACCGTTTATGGGAGATATATCCCGAAGCTACGATACGGAGAACGATACGAAACGCGCGCGTGGAATGCGATTCGGTGCGTTTGCTATATAACAGCTATAGCGGCAAGAACTTCGTCGCTGGAGCTACTTCTGTGATCATCGTTATCATCGTTAATTTCGGAACATGTCCCGTGGGCCTGTGCTCTTATACGGGCCCTGGGACCCGACGTATATATCTATTCTATAATAACGTACCATATCTATAAATGTAACTTCTTATTAAGAAGTTACAATTATAGATATGGTAAAATTTCATATAACGTAATTATAATTGTTGATAATGAACATATATGATCTGAACTATACACAAAGATTAATCTAGAAAGCTACAGAATAATTGTGCGTTCATATTAGTCATTATTAGATAATAATATGATGAATGTTCCCGACATTACCTTTATAATGTTGACTTTTCTGACCTTATTTGACATCGCATTCAGCCAATTTTAGTAGCAGGGACTGTACCGTGTGCTTTGAGGCGTGCGAAAAAGGGTTACCGAATCCCTGGGGGAAGCATTCAGGAAATATTGAGGGCAGAGCAGCTGTCCGGTAGGAAGTGACTTCGGCCAGGACTCGGTATCACGAATCGCTCTTCCGGAGATAAAGGGTAGAGGGGAGGCCCTTGTTCATCCTAATAATAACAATGAGCGGCGAACGGGGTGGAAGAAGAAGCAGATCGCATGTATATACTGCGGGCTGGATGGTCGTGTGCAAAAAAGGCGTGGGTCCCAGCAGGCGTTCTCGACATAGCAGTTTGGGTTCCGATCTTATCGTGGTCTCCGTGTTAGCTGCATTGTGTTGTCGCCGGGGTGCTGTTTGCCGCAGTACTGTACGTTGGGGTATCTTATGATAATGTGTGTTCACATGCACGCGCGCGTACATACATAGGCGCGCGAGCACGGGTTACGTGTGTGTGTGCACGTATACAGGTAATGGTGGAGATGCGGAGAGAGAAGATCGAGGAGTTGCGGAGGGATACGACGTACGGTAGGTCCCACGAATAGGGCTCGGTCGATCTACCAGCCGGGCCTGATGCGTACACGGTCCGCAGTATAGATCATCCTCAAAAAATGTCTCGGAGCCTCCCACCTAAGTATTCCCATTAAGATCGTATCGTACGGCCAAAACTAATAACCAATCACCTGTGCGGCGGGTATAGGTGCTCGCGGCTTTATCATTATCCAATATATTCTATATTATAGTCAGCGCGCGCGGTACATCGCGCCTCGAACCCTGAGAGGGGGTATCCCTATATGCATTAAAGGCGTGCCCCTCGTTCCGCAGCTTTGTGCAAATCGTTGCTCTGATGCCGGTCACGTACTTCGCTCGAGACAGAATGGATTTTGCGCCGCGAGCGAAATTATCAACATCGTTAATGATCATCACGGCGCTTTCTTATAACATTGTTAGCGCACGCTATGGTCGCTTAATCCATTGAAGTAGATCCATTTATTTCCGCGGTGTTGCTCAGTGTGTCTTGAAAAAGATGATGAGATCTGCGATCTAATAGAACACGAGAGCATTCGGCAGATGCTCGATAAATTCGCGTTTATCATCATTAACAGTGTGAACGTATCTATCAAATTAAGGTATATTTAGCTTCTGTCTTAAACTTTGATCGTAGCAAAAGTAAATATTAAAAAATTTCTTCATCTAAATAATATTAAAAATACACGACTGAAAAATTTCAAAGAGCGATAAAAATTATTTTTGATAATAATTAATAAAAATTTAGGGAATAAAAATATGAAGTTTTTTAAAACTGCATTTGATGCGCCCGTTACGTGCGTCTGTACAATAATCGTATCGAACTAATCTAATTTAATTACTATCTTAATAGATTCGATTGTACATATCCGATGATCTTCGAGAGGAGAACGCATTTGAAAAAATGAACGTTAATCTAGCAGTCGATATATACAACATACTCCTGTATATTGTATATAAACAAGACGCCAGGTTCATGATGAATGGCACAAATATGGGCCACGCTATGCGTGCGAACATCATGTTGTGTAATCTGGAGCAATCGTGTGTGATTGTGTAAAGAGTCTTGTAATATCCGCTTCACCTCGTTCCACGGTAAGATCTACGATCTCCGCTTTAACATATTCGAAGAATCAATTTAACAATTCCATTTGCGCAACGATTAAGTCCCTATGTCAAGGTCCCGCGATCGGAGATCATATCATCCATCTTCCTTTATTGCGTAGGATGCATCGAAAAACTCATTACGGTACACGGGCGGCCGTTCGCTGATGTAATATATTTTTGCATATACGTCCCGCCTTATAACGACTCGATAATGTTCATGAGATGCAAATTTTCTGTAAAAGGAATCCGCGGACCGTTGCGGCGCAGGCGAGTGTTGCGCCGGAATCGGAGCGTCGGGCTCTCTTAATTAATTGATAATTAGCTATTAAGCCGAGGATGACTCACGTGTTTTTCGTCAGGTAGGTTCGATTGTTGCTTTGTCCGTTGCAGCACCGCAAAGCTCTCTCCCTCCCCCTCCCACTCTCTTTCTGTCTCCCTCTTTGGTGCCTGGATTCTCCACCATTCCCTCTTTCTCTATGGGGGGTTTGCTGAGGCAAAGTACCTGGCTGCCACACCATCGTTTACCATACATGGCTTCTCTGTTTCGAGATGGTTACAGCATACGGTGGCTTCATTGTGTACCACATCGCTGAGTTATATATATATTTTGAATTCTTCGTTACACGGACCCGATCGACACATCCAATTCGCGCTCATAAAATCATCACGATACACTGTCGGTTTGGTTGAGAAATTCACGTCATGATTATCTTAACTGGTAATATCTACGACCGCAAGTTTATTCCCATTAAGTGAGTTAACAAAGAACGTGATTTGACATTAAAAGCTAATTTATTTCGATTATTTTGAATTAACGATCCGCGCAAAGATTGTCGAATCTCTCAATCGGCCGTTCACTCTGACCTAGGAAGGACCCTCAAATGAATATTAATGATTCTGGCTCGTTGAAAGTTTCTAATGAACGTATCGGCGCACCGTTGGTAAACATAAGTAAATCGATTCTTCTACCGATACGCTACCGCTAGTCTTGGAATACCCGCTGGGACTTACCGCAACGTTATCCAAACGTAACATATGTCTGACAGATGAGGAATCGAACGTAGGAAAGGAGAATATCGCGTAGATTACTCGATTATTTACGGTATGTATCGCGATAGCTCTCGTAATGCAAGCGCGAAATTTTTCTTACTGTGTTGCAATTATGCGTGACGAGTTATGCATGTGATTCCACATCGTCCGATCTTCTATTTTAAATTAAAATGAATTATCCCTACCTATATATCTATTTCTCTTATTTCTCTTGGTTCTCTCATTTCTTTTTTATTTTTCTCATTTCTCTTATTTCCCTTATTTCTACGAGTAGTTTTCAAAAATCTTGTACATAAACCGATTCCACATCACTTGTATAATACAATTACATTATATTTTCCAAATGTATAGCCTGCTGGAGAGATATTGGTTCCAAAACGTGTCTCGCCCTATTGTGCTCTATGCGCTTCCAGTCAGTCACGCTTCTCCATCCGTCAACGGAGACGTCGCGTTCCGGCAATACGAGTGTCACGTCAATGGACGGTGCCCCGCTGAGCTATCGCGCCGCATACAAATTGGATTAGCCTTGTAGCCCGGGCGTATGATAGATCGGGCAATTTGTCCGCGCGCGAAACGTCGCGACGCATCGACGGCGGAGAAATTCCGGACGGTCGTGGCCGCGGGCGTGCGCGCTCGTCATATACGCGCGGTGGTCCTCACGGGCCACCATGAGCGATCGCTACACGCTGCAGCAACGTGTACTATTCGCGATGTAACTATACGTTCTCCGGTTGTTGGCAATCAACCATTCCGTGTCTATCCCTGACCTTCCATTTGCCGGGGCGCGAATGGTAAATCCGGCGGCGGTAGAACGTCACGTGCATTGTTATTACTCGGCGCGCGCGGTGGTAGCGCAAATAAAACGACCGCGCGCGTCGGTGTCGCGGTCGTGCCACCGTCTGTTGTTAAGTACAGGAGCGTTAGTCGGCATGTACGGACCGAACTATTGCTATTGGATTTATATATGGTTACACATGATCGGTATCGCGCATCTCAGCAGTATTGTAAAGAGAACTATATACATAAAATCTCGCCTTTCATATGCATCTCTACGTGCAATTTTCATGCGCATTCACATGTACGTCCGATAATTGTCAGTTGATTCCATTGGTCATTAAAATGCGTGTGTGGCATGAAGATCTAATATGATCGCAAAGATTAAAAAAAAAAATAATTCACTCGATGCTAATCTTGTAATGGAAAATTCTTTCGCAGCTTTCCTTTTATCGTTACTATCTTGAATATTAGCTATATAAGTATAAATTGCAAGATGTAATCCTGCTATTAACGTTCATATTTTATAGGAAGTAACGTGTGTGTATGCTGAATCACATTAGAAAATTATCGACTCTATTTGTGGCCACATCACTTTTGAATGTGCGCGAGCGGTGCGGTGTAAAGCTTACCCTAACGAGTTATTATAAGTCGTACTAACGGGTCACTATCGTACATTAGCGCCTACAGTAATATCCTTGAAAACATACATCACTACGTGCGGCATTGCGCACTTTAGAAGTCCGTACGGGATCGTAATAACCGTGGAAAAGGCAGTAATTACATATTTTCAAAGTGCGTGCACTTCGCAGCCTGTTAATGAGTAGTTAATGAACAACTGTCATTCGTAATTACGCGGATCTTCATGCGCGCACTCGCGGATTCACATCTTCGGCCCCGCGCCGGAGGATTTAATGTATGGCAACATTATTACAAATTAAACGACACAACGGTGCTCTCCTGCGAACATACATAGTAATTGCTTGCCGCATGCGAAACTGGACGTTTTAAAAAAAGTCACTACAAGCCATAGAAAGGAATTCATTTTTGACGCTAGCCACGATGGAAACTTTTGCTTGGAGAAAAATGTTACATTTTAAATATAATTAACTCCAATTGGCATTTGTATCTTTATGGAATTATTTTTCATTTATTAATTGTAAAAATGCAATGAATGTAATGTGTGTGTGTGTGTGTGATTCTTTATAATTAAATGTAGAGTATAACGCAAGAGGATCCTTGACGTATAATAACGTGTTTATGCGGTAACCATAAATTCTACTAATGGAGTATCATATCTTAGGAATCACTGATTTGAACTGCATTAATCCGATAAATTAGTACACTATCTGCTTATATGCGAACAGTTATACATACGTACTGTATAAGTACTCCTCTCTGATAAGGCTCGTATCGCCTCCAGGCTCTCGCGGCTCCTCTGGGATAGGTACCGTGTACATCGCGAATCACGGTGGTCTACGCCGCCGACGAGTGATTACCGCACGTCTCCGAGGAACACACACATACACCAGAATGTATGTATTCTCCGGCTCGTTGGCGATCAACCATCCACCCCTATTCAAAGCCCGCGACTCGCGCGCGGCAATGCGCGTGTAAACACAGCCAAGGCGCGACGCTTCGCGTTGCACGTCGTGGTGATACCTGAACGCGCTGGGAGAGGCTCATCGAGTCGTGTTATACTGTGTAATCGTACACCTCACTCCGCACAAGCACACACGTGTCTGCACAATACGTTCGCGTTGTCCAAGAATCGATTATCAAAAAGACGAACGTATATTAAAAGTTATAATATAGATATCGTCAATGTAAATCGCGCTAAAATTAATTGATCGCCATTGATGAAACCGGCTGTAATACATACAAAGTTTTGCAGGAAGAATATAATTCATTGTCAGTATTGCCTTTTTTAACTTGGTGAATTTATCACAGATTTCAAGCGATTTGACATTTGTCCAAATAAATTATTTTGCGCTGCTTCGGTTTATCGATAAAAGAATGTTGAATTTTTGCGTAATATTTTTACTTGCGTCATCGGTTTTGGATATGTAATAAAGAAAGGGCTTTATTTCATCGTGCACGGTGATGGCGAAGAGACGCAGAGAGGTTTCAGTAGCCAACGACATACGTGGTTTCTGTGTCCCGTAAACTCAACGATATACAGGAGTCCTGTAATGTTACACCTTCTCAGCTATCTCTTTGTCGTACCTCATCATGACAGAGAAGCGCTGATACATATGCCATATCGTTCCGAGTATTGTCCGTACCGTACATGCTCACGAGTATTCGAGAGGTAACTGAATCCACAAGAGGAATGTGTTGATGAATGAAAAATATGGTCGGTTATTTGTGATCCGGTCAATCTCTCAGCTCAGTATCCTTTTCAACAATCATCCTTCATGTCTAATTTATGTCGAGTAAGTGAATTCGCATGAGTCACTCTATCCTGTCTCTGTTAGATTTACACAAGTGATGTATAATAAAACAGACTAAAATGATGAAAGATATCCAGTCAAATACATTTTTATTTCTAAAAAAGTTTCTTTATTTCTTATGTATCAAAACTGAGCAAAGAAATATTAATATTAGAATTGCTTAATATTATAACAAAGCTATAAATCTTACAATTATATATTATTCTGGTCTATGTATATATATATATACGTTTCTCTAATTTTGTATCTAGTAAGTTCTTAAATCTCTTCAGTAATTAAATGCGAGAAACGCACCAACGTTCTTTTTATTCGATATTAATATTAAACATCGAGAAAGAACGACAGTATTCTCTCGCATCGTAGTTAGACGGACCATTAGAGAGAAACGCGAGTCCCCCGCGAGAGTGTATCACCACGTATGGTGAAAATAATGGCCGGTCTGATCGAGTTGAAAGAGACAGCAGTGGTAAGAACGTAGTTTCATGATGTGCCCCGCGCAAGGAAGGTCATTCCACTACTGTCGCGATGTTAACCGCCGAGGTGAAGGCACAGGGAGACTAACCGCGAGCTCTACGGGTGCTCCTAACCCAGATGATATCGCGCCTAGATATATAACGCGAGATTTTATGGCGTATAACAGGATGGTATAAGGTATATAATGGCTTTATGCGTACGTACGAGACGTAACTTACGGCAGTAGAGCCATTTTACTCCTTTGAGTCTTATTTTACGCGGACGCGTATCACGGACATTCTCGGGGAAAGAGAGAGGATTACAGGGCCACATGGAGAAAGCGTTGAGAAATTCGAGAATGTGTCATATCATCGATTCTCGGCCGTATCTATTCCAACTTTACCGCGGCCGGTTTGACCGCGTAGAGCGAAAATGTGTTTATAAAGTACGCGAGTTAGTCACCGAGTCTCGTTACGAGTGTCTCGAAGGATTTCGATGCACGGTTATAGCCTCTTAATGTGCAGTCGCTAATGTGTATCTTCTTAATAGTTTCTTATTACAGTCCTAAGAACGTGTAAGGTACAACCATGGATGATCGTGGGCATATCGTATAAATGTATACCGTATAGAGTCACTTCTGTAATAACTTTGAAACCGAAGAAAAATTAGCTTTATTGTTATAGTAGCTCCGTCAATTATCGGTGAGTAAAGTGACTCTTTAGTCAAACGACGGAAATATGTCAAAATTTAAAATTTATGTCAAAGACATCGCCTCATTCTTCCTACAATTTAGACATTCGAACGTTTAGATCCACATGCAGAAATATTTCACTCGGGTTGATCTCACCAATACGCATTCCATTTCTGACTCGGTCAACGCGAGAGGTTGATCGATGTCGGTCTCGTGTCTTATGAATGAGCGGCAAGAGGTGGTGTCGGATTGCGGGTAGCCATACCTACATCGAAGAGTGTTCCTGTTCCGGCGACGGTGGACGTGTATTTACTGCCCACGTTCAGTCGCTTAATTATAAAATAATTGTTATTTATCTTCGACATTAGCCGGATATCGGATGGCTTATCCGCCATCAGAAAACGGCTCGCCTCATTCGCCGGTCGCCGACTTGTCGGACAGGCGTACGGGTAGGTGCGAAGAGAGAGAGAGGCGAAGGACGAAGGAACGTCCAAGGAGCGCGAGTAAGAGGCCAGGTCTTCTTGGCCAACGCCATGCTCGAGCGCGTCCCAGAGAGGACGTGTCGATTTATCTAGGCACTCGATCGAGACGAATTAACGGCTCGGGAGCCGGTAACTTAAGCCGGTGCGTTTGTCGCCAAGACCTCCTCGAATCCTGGCAGCCGAAAGGGATGAGTAGACCGTCGCGTCGTTATACCAGAGCTCTACCAATTGCGGTTTTCTCCAGGCCGAAGGTACGAGCGACAGGCGGAATCGCGATTATTCAACAACGGCGTGAGAATCGACGTCGCCATTGGATTCTAGCATTGAAACTGCACGAGGCAAATGCGAGGATGCATGAAAATAAATTTCTAGTTGCTCTTAGAAAGAAATTGTCAAACAATACGAAAAATGGAATACAAAAGAATCTCTCAAGATTTATACAAACATGATAATTATCTATATATATTACTTAAATAACATATTAATATTATAAAAAGAATATTTTACGCCGCAAATTTAGAAATCTAAGATTCGTAAAAAACAGGGCCAGTTTTTCAATAGTCGCTTAACTTTAATCTTAGCTTAACTCACTCTTCGTCTCTTTCTAACTGTCCTTTTTAGAAAAAGACGAAGAGCGAGTTTAGCTAAACTTCAGTTTAAACGATTGTTGAAAAACTGGCCCTTAAAGTTTCTAAAAAAAGTTCCATTCTACAATAAAGTTCCATTTTGTATGGCATGAAACTTTAAAAGCATCTTAAAAAAGCATTTTAATATCTTAAAGATCCTCGAAAAAATGTCGGTTCTGCTTTGTGAAAACCTTGCTGCGTCAAACAATCGGCAGCGTATCATTCTCCACATAGATTGTCCGATATACACGTTCCTCCGAGGTCTGGCGACCGGCCGCAAATCACACCGCCACGATCAGAAGTAAACTGAGTTACGAGCATCTCGGTTTCCATCGTCTCGCTCCTCTCTTTGTCATCGTGCTGAAATGGTGCAGCCGCGCGGTTGCCGACGAAGGGGATCAACGGAGGATCTAAACGACGATCAGGCACGCGCGTTCCACCATGCCGACGTTTCGATATGTCCGAACGAGATCGGAGCAGCTCGTCGTGCGTGGAAGAAACGACGGCGCGAGTGTCGAAGAAGCGATCGGAGCAGAAGGAGGAACAGGAGGAAACACAGAAGCAGAAGCAGAGGAGACGACGAAGAAGAAGGGGAGGTGAGAGACGGGAGTGACAGCGGGGCGGGTCGTGCAAGAAGAAGAAAGTATCGAGCGATGGAAGACGCTCCGAACGAGATCTCGAAGTATCGGCCAGGCTAATTAATCCCAGAGCCGTCTGGCGCAAATGACAGGAACGATCGGATCAAGGGGGTAATATATTACCGCTCGTTTCAGCAACCGTTGCTCGAGACTAGGATGGAATCGTCGTGCTTGTAACGCGATCTTGAGAGAAAAAGTGAAGGAGGCAATGGCGAGAACGGGGGCGGATGGAGAAGGGAGAAAGAGGGGCCCCGGTTGAAGGGTGGAAGGTTTCATTACGACGTGTGGGAACCTTAAGGTCGAACACAACGGGTAAGCAATGATAATTTATGACCGTCTACGACCCCGGGCGCGATCGATCACGTAATGCCGCGGTTACTTTATGTCGAAATGATGTCGATTTAGAGGAGAGTGAAATGGAAAGAGAGTCGACGGATGAAACTGGGAAACAACGTGTTGAAGAAAATTAACAAGACGTATATCAGACTAAGAATATTGCGAACGTCTCACGTGCGAATCGCGTAACTCAAAGGCCGGAATAATAGCAAATTGTTCGGACAGTCTAGCTACTGGCGTACAACATAATAATATTGTATTCTGAATATATCAAGGATCTGAATATCAAGAGTTCTGGAATATTATACGATATTGCCTCGCATTATCAGTCCTCTTATCTTCCCCGATGGTGCTCGATTCGATCGACTCCGAGCACTATATCATCGCACAAAGCGCGCCTCGTATCGCACTACCGTCGATATTTATCGCCTCATCGTGTTCCCCGGCAGCAAATTACTACGATCGACTCGTAATACGGAAACTTTCCAGGGGTGCTTTAAACGAGAGCACGGAGGATATACATTTAAGTCGATCGTGTACGCGGAATCGCGGTTGTAAATAACGCAGCCATCTGATTTTTCGCCTCGCGACGCCGCGGGTGAATCCGAAATTCGGCGGCACGCGAAGACCTCGTAAATAAGAGCGGTTCTCGGGCGGCGAAAAGAGGAACAGGTTTACGAGGCAGGATGCACTACCGTGGCGGCCTTCGTCTTTCTTTCTCTCTCTCTCTCTCTCTCTTTCTCGTTCCTCATCTCTCTTTCACCTTCCACCTTTCCTCCTACCGTCGTCCTTGCTCACCATGTCGTTCTTTCCTCCGCTCGATCTCCTATCGATTCCCGCTACTCTTCGGCGGCAAAAACGGCTTGCCGCTGGTACACGGAGACGCATTACCGGCCACGTCGTTATAATTCGTCACTGTCGCGTAATGATCCGTGAATGTGCGCGCCCACTCTTATACGCTTTCTTTCTGCCCTTCCTGCCATTGCCATTGAAGGGCCCCACGGAGGTTGTCGATGGCCTTCCATCGGCGGGGCCCTCGTCGCAACCTCTTCTCCCTCCCCCCCTTCTCTCCGTGGCAACCACCGCGCCTCGCCGCGGCGTGAAAGGATCGCCAGTTCGCGATCAATAGTTCATTACGAGAAACAAAAATGCGCAGCCCGACAATGGTGCGATCCGTGGCCGCATCGAACAATCGACCTAACTATATATACGTGCACTCTCTCTCTCGTTCTCTCTTTCTCTCGCTTTCTATCCTACGTGGAAGTGACGTGGAATATATATGCTGCTGGAGTGCGACGGGAAAAGTGTACGAGACCACGAAGGAGACGAAGGGAGAGAAAGAGAAAGAGAAAAAGGAGGAAAGAAAAGGTGCGGAGAACAAGGAGGAAGAAAAGATCGAGATGAAGTGCTGGGTGGCTCGGTCAATTCGAGGATTGAGTATGTACGATGAGAGGAAGACCAAAACTCGAGATGATAGTGAAGCAACGAGTTATGAGAGCATATCTGTACGGAGAAGAAAAGGCGGTGTGGTTACGCAAGCGATGAGGTCTATTCACTCCTTATATTAGGGCTATTACGGGCCACCACGATATAGTGAGCCACGCCACTATGATTGCATGTTATCAGTGGCAGTCGTGACACCACCCACGTGTAATCTCATAAATCTGGAGGGCAGTAGTCGGCATTCTTTAAAATAACGGTATAATTGCGACTCACACACTGAAAACGTTTACAATTATACCTATCTCCAAAAGAAATGCAACTTTCTATTTAGACTTTTTTTTTATAACGTAATCGTAATGCCATTTTTTAATTGCATTACATGTTAATTATTTTAAGTTATTTTAACAGAAATTTATAATAGTGCTGTTAGTTTATTGAATACCGTATATTTAATAGTAAGAAGAATAGCATCAGACCAGCAGCTACATCCATCAATATTAGTACAACAGTTATTACGCCAATTAGTTATGTTAAATTTCCTCTTTTTTTTTAATCAACTGCAGTTACAGAATGCATATCGTTTTAGAAAAAATTGAAATTATTGAATTCTTACTGAAGCGTAGGTTTTTTTCTGACTGAAATATAAAGTTATTTTTAACTCTCGAAAGTTTATGCTTCTAATATTATCTACGATAATTACTGATTAACCAATCTGTTCAAGCATACGGTTATACTCAGGTTATAGGATACTGTTTCCCGTCGGGAGTGAATTTCGAGTGTTACTTAAGCTATAAACTAGCCCCATTACAGCGCACGATTGAAATTAAACCATCGGAATCCGAGAAGGTTCGTGTTAGATTATCCGGGCCCGTATTTTATCTTATCTTAGAGATTTAACTTGTTCGCTCGGTGGACACTATTTCCCTAGCTATACAGAACGGCTGCTTGTTCTGCAAGGTGGTCGACCCTTCGAACAGCGACATCCGATCATCCGTATTCAACGAAAACCACGCGAACATCGTTTATTTATAGACTTAACGGATTCTTACGGAAGAAAATGAATGAACAAGTAACATAGAGCCTTAATTTATCTATTTTACCGCCGTATTATTTTCTTAATTCTTAGAAATCTCAACTTTAATTTCAAAAAAGCGTCATGTTGTATTGAATATACTTTGCCAATTCCATTTAAAAGAGATAGTTTTATATTTCCAACAAAACTATTTAATTTTATATTATATAATAAAATAGAATTGTGTTTTATTGCGTTTGACTGTAATTTTTATCGAAATATTTTTAAACGTTTAAATTGATGATATAAATTTAAAAATAATATCTTTTTTAAATAAATTATTTAAAGAATTGTTACATCAAAGGTGCTTGAAAAAGAATTTCAAGTACCTATTTCTCTAATAGACAGATATGATGAATTGTACCATGAGTTATTTTATCAATGTTTGATCGCAATCACCGGCATATAAGTGAAGAACAGTCGAATTGAAAAACAATTCTTTAATATATGTACATACAGAAATCAATGTCATTATTTTACCGAGGCAAAAGTTATTATATTTAATGTACAGCATGAACATAACTCAATTTTTATTCCTTTACCTATAAAAAGGGTAAAAAAAAGGGTGAAAGATCTTGTAATGTTGGTTAACTCGTGGATCTAAACACGTGCTTAAACGTTTAGCTCGGGACGTCAGCCGCACTATAAATGAATCGAACAAACGGCGGCCCTCGGCGGTGTCATTACCCCGTATAAAAGAGTCTCGCTTTGCATCCATCGTTTCGGTGTACACGCATCGGCTGTTCGATCGAGGAATTCCACGGATTCCCTTGTCAGGCTGCAGGTGCATGCACGCTCTACTCCTATACCGGGTTCCTCCGCGATCCGCTGTCGCCCGTTGCGCTCTCGGAGAGTCCCGCCGGCGTGCCTCGGGGCCTGATGGTACTCCGTCGTCCCTTAGAAAAACAACGAAGACGTACATATTTCGAAAATGTCGTTACTCAGCGAATGCGAACGGAGCCTAGGCGAAGGCGGCGGCTCGGCAAAAGAGGGCTTCAATAAAATAAACAAGTCTGCTTTATGAGTTATCCGCGAGGTGAGGCTTAAATGCCGCGAAAAACGCCGTTGCGGACATGCCGCGGGATGAAAGTGGAGGATAACCGGAGAGACAGACAGAGAGAGATGTGGAATTAATTATCCATTCCATTAATTCAACATCTCCAATGGAGATGTTGAATTAATGTAGCAATTTAGTGGAATTGCGCGATTTGAGTAGCTCATTTGGTCTACGTAATTTTTAATTTGTCGCTGCGAGAGCGATACCGCTTGTTGGTTTAATGTGTGGACGCGGTCGTTACACCTGCGTTTAATTGCGTGTTCGTGGAAACGATTTCACTTTGTCACTTAAAATGCGGATTTATTCAGTTTAATGATTGCCGGACATAAGAAAGTCTTAATGCGACAACAGCTGATAATATCGAGAATGCAAAGAACCGTATTAAATATCGTACGTATATGAAATCTTTTTCTTTCTGTAAATTCTTTTCTTTCTTTCTCATGTTTTTATAAAATTGCTGTGTTATACACACTGAAAATTGAGTTAGAGCTTGGAAGATATCATAGACACGCATTTTAACGTGGATTTGTCTATGCGATTTAGTCATACATCGGATAGATTTTGTCTATGCGATGTACGTCTATTTGCTCGTTATTGTCATGTAAATATTAAATTACTATATGCTTATATGTCGAGATAGGAAATCTGTTTACATGCATTTTGATTCCATTATGCTGCGATTCGCTTTTCTTGTAACATGGATACCTATGGCACGCTACAAGCCGCGGACGCAGGCATATTTGTCTTCGCATCGGAAAGCATACTTAAATGTTATCCATGACGGAGACGTTATGGGACGGCCGATAGCGACGCGGGGCAACAAATTTCAGCATCGCGCATTCGCGATTACCACCCGTCGCTAGCATGAAATCGAATAACGGAGATACATTCATAAACGTCCGATAATTCAGCGTGCGGTATCACGAAAACGCGCGGCTAAAGCGCCACGGACGTCGTCATGATTAAAGTCGATTACGATTACTTTACGGCGTGCGATCGTAGCTTCGATAAAACGTGCAAAGTGCAATGTCACGAGAGGAGGAAACCGTCGAAAACTAAAAGTTTCAGGCGTTCATGGATGGTAGGTGATTGCCCAGATCGCCGCATATTGCCCATACATTCCCGGCTGAAGCGCGGAAACGTTAATGCGCGATCAGGGGATACCGTGTTCGCCAATTACACTTTCAAAGCGGAGCGAGAGGAGGAAGAACGGGAATGGCATTCGCTTCGGGCGAGTGCGAAAATGCGAGTGAGCGCGTCGTGAGAGGCCATTTAAACGACGAAAGAAAGCCGGGGGACCGTCGGAGGGAGATCGACTACTCGCGTAGGTCAATATATTCATTGGCTGAGGAGACCCCATGACGCATTCGCCTTGTGCACCTCGCAACGGCGCGATTTCTTGCGTATTGGCCGCGCACTTAGGTACGCGAGAGTGGAAAAAGCTGCGCCGGTTGCGCGCGGCGCGCACCGTGAAATCGAGTTGACTAGGTATAAATTGTCCGGAAGTGGATGGTCCGATGTGGCAGCGGCGTTGTAGTCGGGCCCGGCTCTCCTCCTGACAACCTCCCGTGTGCGAGACGGACGTTTAACTCGTAACGGGCAAGACATCTACGCCGATCCTACGTTAACCGCTTTTAATACTTCCACGATCCGACGCCGTGAGCGATTCTTCGGAAACCATCTAAGACAGGTCCCTTTTTGCGGTGTGCAATTAAGTTTCTGCTAATCTTAAATTACGAAAGGAATTAACACCGGAAAGTGCTTCCGAATATGTTTATATATGGGATACTTGTATGTATGTTCTTGCGTATGCTCTTGCGATAGTAACTTCCTGAATTGACGATTCCTAAAACGATCTCCAGAATTTTAATACATTTTCTTCCACAAACCACGTGCGCGCGTGTGTTTACACTCTTAATCGCCGAATAAATAATCCTTAATCGTTCTTAGGAAACCGTCAATATCAACCATGTTGAGGAATCTTTACGGGAAAACGTCAGATGTGGGAAATATTCTTCGTGGCGCGGCGGTTTAACTGTTTCCCATATTTATTTCGTCTTCACGAGACATAAAGTAAAACGCGACCGGAACTCTTTGGCACTCCGCGAGAGTATGGCAGTTCGCAGCCGGTCTCGGCCGGTGTTTACCACACCCGTCGATGTTCACTGCGTTCATTGCGCCGTAAACGTCCGGTCGAACGGCCAGTGATATCTCTTCCGATGGACGGGCGCACAGAAGGACCAGAGTTTCGCTCGCAAAATCGTTTATTGTTTCTCCACGTTCGATCTCCCGCGTATTAATCGCGCTGCGGGGCTGCTCCATTGCGCGCTTAGATATCGCGCCGATACTCGTTGCCCCTCTCGCCCAAAAAATTTACCACTCGGTAATAGCGAGCCTTAAGGCGCGAGAAATCGCGCGCGATGATCGTACGCGCAATAACGTAGAGGCGTGGTTATATTTCATGTCACGGGCGAAATCATTCTATAGCCAGCATAAGACCTTTCCCGACGCGATCTGTTAGACATAATGTAATTTAGCGCACTTCTGTGCGGAATCTCGATTTGCGCTTGTTGTGTCACGGTAATTTGTGCTCGAGAGTTCCGTTAAATAAATAACAATTTTATGCAGTCCATCTTTTAACATTATTAATATTTTAATAAAAAGAAGTAGATAAATTATAAGAATACGTTTTGATATAATGATTATTTGCGCGGCCGTATAAAAATATAATTTGATATTTCGATATCGCGGTGACGACTAGAGCAAATAACTAGAAGCAATATTTTACGCTTTTCCGTTAAAATTCCGTTAAATAAACAACGAACTTATGCAGTCCATCTCTTAACATTGTTAATATTTTAGTAAAAAGAAGTAGATAAATTATAAGAATACGTTTCGATATAACGATTATTTGCGCGGCCGTATAAAAATCTCATTCGATATTTCGGTGACGACCGCGAATAACTGGGAGCAATATTTTACGCATTTCCTATGTGATTTCGTCAGTTTGTGGAATTATGATTGCAAGACAATCGCCACGAGCGAAATGACGAAATGACGAAATGTCGAAATGCATGTGCCGAAGACTTATGGCGAAATTCACGGAGAATTACCCGATGGTCCGTGGTACGACCCGGAGCGAGGCACTCATGGGCGGTAAAGGGCGCTAAAGGGCGCCGTTCAGTATTAAATGTCACTCAACCGCGTCGTAAAGCAAAACTGCAGCTCGTCCAGTCAACGGCCCCGTAGTTTTGCACCTTACCATCGCCCGTTCCGAGATGCATTATTGCCGGCCACGTGATACCGCGACGACGCGAGCGAGTTAAGGGTTTAGAGGAGGACGGCGCGCGCGGGTGACGAGGAGGGACGATGAACGGGAGTCCTTCGTTCACATGCGGCTCGAGAGCGAATTCCCTTCGCCTTTCTCGGGTGCAAAGTTTAATTGCACCTGTTCTTGCCCCAGTGAAAAACGCGAATCGATTATTGAACGTTGCCGCAACTTGTGCGCCCATACCGAACGAGGCTTCTTATTCTCCCCGCGCGCGTTGTCAGTTGGAGTTAGTTAGAGATATGATATATATTGTGAATTCTCGGTGTCACTGACTAGGCAAATTTATCGTTTATTCGATGCGCGACGTCAATAAAGACAGAAAGTTCAATGGGCAATAAAACCATAGAAAATTATAATTGCACACTTCTGACTAATATGAATGCAATCTGGTATCTAATGACGCACTATTCAATCAGTAAATATATATTTGTAATGAAGCTATGACAATTTTTTTCTATTTGATGGAGAAACATACTTCTTAACGTTTATTAAAATTAAAACGGATTATTTAATAGTTTTTCTATTATCACTTATTTCTTCAATAATACATTTGTGTGTCTTATTTTGCTGGTACGCCGTTTCTTAGTCAATTTTATTTATATCATTGGTATCACGGCACAAGATATTTATTCAGACAATTCTACATAAATTGCATATAAATCGATGGTCACGTAATCATAACTCTATATGGTATTTTTCTTCCGATATTTCTAAGGCGCGTCGATGCACCGTTGCTCCGGCACGTTCAATAGCCGGCAGCCTCGGGTTGCAACGTCTCGCCTTGTCCAGAGAAGCATCATCGAGAAGCGTATCGTTCCGTAACGATTGTGAGGGAGTGTCGGAAACGGGGATCCGAAGGTGTTCGCCAGCGTACGGGCACTCGGTGAATTGCCGATCATCGTTCGAAAGAAGTCGTCACGGAGTCGGGCGTGACGCGCCAACGTTTCAGGGCCCCGTTACAAGCATCCTCGAGGATAATAATACGGGTATGAAAAGGCGCGCGGGTGTTGTGAACCCTTTCTCCCTAGTAGCCCGTGTCACCTTAAGGCGTCGGTCACTTCGTCATCTTCGTCATCGTCGCATTCGAGGACTCTGAGGCGGACCACCTCTCGCGGCCGTCTAATGGATTGTCTCGCTTCGGCTACTTTTCTTTTCCTTCTTCAACGACGCGTCGAGAGGATGGTAGTTGGTGTGGCTGGATGACGTTTGGTAGCGAATAACGCAGCGCATAGGCGGCGTTTGGATTATTCATACCGGCGCGGCTATCGAGCCGGCCATGAATTCTCGTAACGATTACCATTCGTAATGATCATCGCTTACAAGGCGCGTACAAATCGCTTCCTAAGTGCGCCCTTCTCCGTCTTCTTTGTACGCGCGCTATTACGTTATCGCGCCGCTTCTAGTAACGCGATTTCCCCTGGAAACGTCCTGTACACGTCTCTCCGTAATCGCAGTTCCGTAATCGTAATTTACGTTGAACACTTATACAGATATCTATGAATAATTACGTGTCACGCGATAGATTCTCTCGTGGGGTTTTCCTTTATTGTCGAGAGAATATATCTAAATCTCGATTCTGCAAAAAGTGACGAATATCAAGTAGAAATGTAGTTTTATTTTCACGTTACTTATGCGTATGATATACGAATGCCTGTGTAGAGAAAGATTAAAGCAAAGTTCCTTTGAAGTATCCGATATATTAAGAAATGCATTTTACCATTATTTTACATCGTGCAATAATTATCAGATTTACTTCATTATTTAATTTTTTAAATAGTATATAAAATGTATATAAATTTAAATAGTATATAAAATGTAAAATCTATTTTTTACTTATATCTTTTAAAGAAAGGCATTAGATGAAAATGGATTCTTAATTGTAATAGTAAACATTTCTTCTTCTTTTTCTCTTGGTTTATATTATAGAATTTTTGAAGAAAAGTAATCATGAGAAAATTGAACAGAATTATCGTTAAATATTTTGAACAGTAATTGTTGTCTGACATACATCGTTTCTTCTCAACTTTCAAATTCGGCCAACCGCGACAATCGGGAAGTGCTCGACTTCCCTTTATACAACAGACCGAACGCGACGGCGCGCCGAAAACCGGGCTTCTTCGATTATGCACGCGCGAATGGAACGAAATCGACCGGTGCAAGCGTATCGACCGGTCGTCGGTCGATCGGTGCGGCGCTCCATACAAAATTACCAGATCATCGTGGCTGCGTTCGGCCCTCGCAGGCGTTTCTTCGTCCATATCGAGCGTCTCGAACGTGATCGCGCTTACATGTAACATATGACCTGGAAATCCAACGCGTATCTTTTGGGTCAAAGGGTAGGAAAAAGGGCGGCGTGTACGAAGAAATTAAATCATATACGGACCACCAGAGAAGGGTCGGAGAAATGTGTCAGTCTCCGACACATTCGCGAGCTTTCGTTCGCGTTACTCAGGAGTGAGTGGTTACGAACGAAGTGGTTTTCAAGAGACGACGAAACGGAGCGAGACAGAAGCACGTGAAAGGTTGGCGAGGGGGTTGGCGCAAAAGATGAGGAGCCGAAACGAAGCCGCCGAGGAGCGGAGAGACCATTGCGCGGCCGTGCGTTAAAAATGAAGACATTCAGATGGAGATATGATTCTATATAAATCACCAGCCGGGGCCGTCGCCGCGCCGTTCTGTCTGACCACTTTTCTGTCTCCCCTCGCTCCCTCTCTTTCTCTCCCGCTCCTCTTCCTTCTCTCTTCTTCTTCCCTCTTTCTCCTCCCTTCGTCGGATTCGCGCGTATATATTCCCTTGCGCCGGTCTTCCCTCTCCGTTCTCATCTTCGCGATTCGACCCACGATTCTCAGCGCGTTCGCGCTCCTCGTGCTCTCCGTCGCTCCTACGAGGCGCGTGACCGGCCGCTCGTACCGGTGGCAAAGGGGATTCATTTGTTTTATCTCGCCGATTCCAATTAATATTTATCGTCTATTTGCCTGGCCAACGATATCTGGAAGATAATGGGCCACCCCGTTACATACGCGGCGAACCTTATACCATGCGAACACCGCAAGTCTATTTATTATTCTCTCTCCCGCTCCGGGTCGGCGCGGGTCGCTCCTCTCACCGCACCCGCGTTTGATTTGTCGGAGACGGATTGCGTGAATCGGCATCGCTGAGTGCTGTTGATTAGTATCTCCTAGAAGGTATGTCCGTACATATATCTAGATAAAGCCGGGAGAGAGATACCCCGCTTAATAGAACAGGTAATGGCGGTCCGATATCACGTTCAGCGTATCGCTTCGGGTTCGACCGCGAAATATAAAACGGACTCACGATTTTAATCTTGATTTATCGCGCGCGTTTCAGGAAGAGCAAAGCCGATTCGGTAACCTTCTCGCGTTTCTCGTGCGTGATATATACAATATAAGGCCTCGATGCTCTGGCTTATAGCGCAAATTCTCGGGTAGTTAGAGCATCGGGTGCAATGTCTTTATAATGAAACTAGATTAAGGATTTCCGTGCTAAGCAACAATTTCCGCGCGCGGAAGAGCCGGTTTTAATACGTATTATCACGGTTGTGCACCTGCACACGACCTGAAACCGACGGATATAGGCGAGTCCGTTTCTGCGGGGATCGCATTTCAGGTTTCCTCTTCCGCGAGGGTTGCCCGAAGAGAGTGCGAAAGCGCGTTTTACACCTGACCGTATATATATCGCCGTACCGGCGGTGATCGCTTATGAGAATGAAGCTTATATATACCGTGGCTATTCAGCACCAGTCGTAAAGTAAATCAGCTACGATCGGCCAGGTACGATACAGCCATAGTTGCTGCCTGAGCGAGCTATAGTTCTGAGCGAATGATTCGATATAAGGCAGGTTTGGATCGGGGTGCATAGAGAAATATACGGCTCTCAGTACGTTGGAATGCACTAGGAGGATACCGTATCAGTCCAGGAGTTACGATTTATCGATAAATGATAGACGATCGTCCAATTGCAGAGTAAATAGAAACGTGATCAGACTGGGATTGATCCACGATCAGCTTTATTTAATCAAGATTCGGTTTCGCGCAATATTAATGTCGTCTTCGTGGTGATAATGATATATATTTATTGTTACTTCAAAATACTGCATGTTACGAGCATTAGGTACCTATGTATCGCGCATCATGTCCTCGCAACCTTAAACTTCGAAATGAAGGTTGTGCCAGAGCACTCACCAGAGTTGGAAGAGTGGTTCATAGTTCACGATGAGAACTCAAGGTCACATATAACAACCATTCTACAATTTTCTTGAAGGCCAAGCCGTCCATTAGGAACGTAACCTTTAAAACGCTCGTAGACTCCCACACAGGCAAGGACATTCCAGTGAGAATATCTCAGGATATATATTAGACATAAAATAAACAGACATTTTTAAATTTTATCCCTATCGAGTGTTATTACGGGTATTTAATAATAGATATTCGTTGGAGAGTAGTTTGTTATATTTTTACGATTAATTCTCACAAATATTTTTGCGAATTTATGTAAATACGTATATAAAAATATAGTCTTTTTGTATCAAATCCATAAATATAAAATTGTTAAAATATGACACGTCGTATAAGAAGTAAATATGCGTTTCACACAACATTATCGCGAATCATTGAAACTTAAAGGATGTCGTGCGCAGATACCCTGCTTAAATTGGACCTTAAATATCTGTGCCTTAAATATTTGTTGCGCTCGCTGAAACCGAAGACAAAGAATGAACACCGAACTGGCGCGGTTCGGTCGGAGCCGTTGTCGGGTCATTCGAGAGGCGATTTAATATAAATCGAGAAGACGAATGGCGCGCGGTGCCTTCTTGACTCGCGCGCACTGTGTGTATCCCTAGGCGTACATGTATTTAAACAGACGTTTAACATAATTCATCTACTCCGGGTTCTCTCGCGGTCTCGCTTTCTTGTCGGCGCGCCGCCGTCCTTCCACCTCGGTTCCCTCGACTCTTCCGTCTGCTCTTTCTCTCTGTCTCTCTTTACCCCCATGCGAATGTAGCAGTGTTAGGACTTTCTACGACCATGTTGCACCCAGCTCGCGTCGCGCGTTGCGTTGCACCCGGCACATGCGGCGCGTTCTTTCCTTCCGCTGTGTCCTCTTCCGTTAGCGCTTTCCCTTTCTCCCTCTCTCTTTCTTCTGGCTACGTAAATGTGCGCGCAGTCCTCCATATGTGCGTCTCCGATGTACGGAACGCATTCGCGCTGAGGGAGGACGAGGTGTGCTCATATAAATGCAAAGTGGCTTAGGGAATAGTTGAGCGCGACGCAAGCAAATTGCAGAATGAAACGTTGTGCTTCTTATGGACGGGAATAAAAATGTCCGCGGAGTTGTTTATATGGATGGGCTAATTGTCTATGAGAACAGACGAAGCGATGACGGGTTATATTTTATTTTTCTCATAAAAAACAAACTCGTATATATAATAAGATATTAATGCTATTTTCTGAAGTGTTAAAAAACTGTTAAAAAACATGTTGGAAAGCCTTTAAATATTTTATGCATATACAGAGTGTTCTAAAAAAGGGGGGCCAAAATTGAGGGAGATATTCCTCACACCTCAAGGATGAAAAAATGTTATATGAACATGGGTGCGGAAACGATTTTTTCAGGAGTTATGTTGAAAATATTGTTGACTGTATTACTAACACAAGAAACAATTTAGGATTAATCATTATGTAAACAAGTAACTATAACATTAAAGGTCAAATTTTTCTGATTTCTGCCTGGCAGATAAGGTCACAACCTCATTTAGCCGTACTCAGAGAAAAAGCTCTAACTCCTGAAAAAAGCGTTTCCGCACCCATGTTCATATAACATTTTTTTATCCTTTAGGTGTGAGGAATATCTCCCTAAATTTTGGCCCTCCTTTTTTAGAACACCCTGTATATCTCATTTTAATAATCTTTAATAATTTTGTTCATAGAAATTTTTTTCGTTTGTTTTGTAAAATTACGATAGTGAAAATAGCAATTTCAAATTTTCCTGCTCGAAAGTACTTCAAAGATGTAAGTTTATTCATGTACAAGGGCATATGCGCCCAATTCCAACCGCGTTAACGTCTTCATGAAGTATCCTTAGGCGAAATGCGCTCCGTGAAGTATCGGTTCTCTGATGCATTATGGTTTATATCAGCATAGGCACACTTCGTAACGAGATTCATACTTAGTCATTAACATACGAACATTACAAAACGGTTGGCGTGCCGTTGCCTCGTTACCGGAGAGCCTAAGCGATTCGTCTATGTCCACAAAGAAACATTTCCACAGTGATTCAACATGGCTGGTAACAGTGGCCAGGAAGTCACACACCGTTACAACCCTCACCACATTCATATCCTAATCACGATTTAAACTCTTCGGACACGCCAACACGAGGCGATAGATCATTGTAGAATATTAACACCCGTTGCTACGACGGCCAAGCCTAATTTCAAATTTTCTATCTAATACATCATTACTATAGACAATCTTTTGCGGGCCATTATTAAATGTCTTTCGATAGAAGTCATATAGATTTATTATCTGTACAATATATCTTTTTAATTACTTCTAATGATATTGCAATATAAAATTTGATTGGGCTATTATTTCGACATTAAATATTTAATTAAACCAAATATCGTATCGGCATGTTATGTATATGAGATGGTCATGGTTGTCAACGCAATACGATCTTTTTCTTTACATCAGCCCCGACAACTCGTTGAAGCATCCCGGAAACGTCAGAACAGAAAGACACGATACGAGATCAAAGTAGGTCAAGCAAGCCCACGCTACCGCGCGCAAGAGGTTTGTTTGCCAGAGCCCCGGTGTGGCCTTGACTTACGAGGGTGCGGACGCGGTTTTTAACGTGTCATCATACTGCGGTGCTTTGTTATTACAAGCAGGAGCTCGTAAAGCAGACGGCGGCTTTGCCACAACGAAACGTGGTGCGGGCGCGCGGACGAGGGTGCATAATGCACGCGGCCCCACATAATTACCGCGTCGCGGGGAAGCTTTATGACCGCGCGCACACTTGGCGAGTATTAATTTCTCTCTCTCTCTCTCTCTCTCTCTCTCTCTCTCTCTCTCTTCCGCGAACGGGCTCGGCAATCGGGACGGGGACGGAAAACGACCCGGAGAAATGGACCCGCCCGGAGGCAAAGATCGGCAGAGAAAGCGAACGATATTCTGCCTGGAGAAGAAAAGAGACAGGTATTGTGGAGTCGCGTTGCGCAGCGGCGCGAATGCCGAGATAACGCAGCGCGTTCTCCGCTTGTGCGATTTTATCGCTTCCCGAGCGAGCCCCCCGGTTCCCGGTTCCGTCCGCGCCATTTTGTCGCCCGCGCGACTCGTTCGTCTCGGCGTCGCTTCCAACTGCCTCTCTTTTTACCTTCTCTCCTCACCTTCTCTTTCGGGCTTCCATCCGTGTACGTAGTACACCGCCGAATTTCGGTATTAATTATCGCTGGATGGAAGCCGCAGGTTTAACGTCTGCATTTTTCTTCTTGCGAAAGTTGAATTGATCGCTTCGTGTCTCTCTGAGCAATTTTTATATTCGGTATTATTTCACGTTTAATTAAGCGAAATCATGATGCGTTAAGACTTAATTTTGCGGTTTCGATGGGTTATTTCCTTCCACCTGACGCGTGTATTCTGGGAGGTCCTAGGAATGTGGCTCGATGCGAGATTAAGTTCGCTTGTTTGAAGAGAAAATAAAGCAGTTTTATGTTCTCATGATCTATATATCCGCTTTAAATCAGGCTGTCCGACGATCTGATAGCCAACACCTGCTGCCATTGATGTCATTCAAAATACTCTACTCGCTCATATAGATATCATTTGAGAACATCTGCCAGCTGATCGTCGCGCCGTTCCTTTTTTGCATTCTCTGTCTTGGGTGTTTGCCCAAACTATAATTTTAAGACTCGCATACTTTATTTATTTTTTTCCTCCTATATTTGTTTGTACCTGAATGGAGCGAATAATTTTAAATAATTTTGTGAGCATAATTTTCTATTACAATATTTAATAATTTATACAATTTTATTTTGTGAAAAGTAATTATTTTTATGCATATTAAAATTTTTAAAAATATTTATTATTATATCTAAGAGATGACCGTTAACATTAAAACTCTGAGACGAATCACGAGACAGCAAGAATCTCTATAGCACCATGAAAAGCAGATTGCGATCTCGCGTTACAAATCGCGTCGTAATGCCGTTTCCGTTGCAATAACCCACGGCGTCAATCGAAGTCACACACGATAACGCACAGTACTCATCCATCGACGAAGAGAGAAGTGTGGAAGGAGGAAGACAGGGAGGGTGGACTCGAGGTGCGAGCTTCGTCATTGTCATGAGGCTGACACTTCGGGGTATCGGACCTCGGTCTGGCCATTAATAATCTTAGCCCGAACGAAGAAACAAAGAGGAGGAGCACGGAGAGGAGTGCGGCAGAGTTGCGAACGAGAGGGTACGGGTACACAGCTCGCGCGCGCACCACGTCCGTTCACCACCACCATCATCACGCAAGCACGCTCGGCGTATACGTGGTAGGGTATGTTCGAATGTGTCCGATGCGTCCGATAGGGCGGGACACGGGCATAAACAATTGCGCATCAGCCTCGCCCCTTCCCAATGCGATGTAATAAAACGAGAGGTCTCTTGCCGGCCCTCCTCCGCCGCCCCGATCCCGAGAGGAGTTCTCCTCATCGGGGCCCCAGGGCCAGGAATATCGAAATGAACCGGCGTCCGCGCGATATTTCAGCGAGCCACGGGGGTCGTACGTACGTGGCCGATGTACGTAACGCAAGCTCCCCGACCTCCTACGACCGTGCTCCGAGAGATCTCCGGCGTTCGATTGAAAGCCGAGAGCTGGCAAATTTTTAATATCGTACGTGATCATTGGTGAGATTACGCTGGAGCGCACGCACACCTCCAAAAAGGAAAACTTACTCGCGCGCGGCCCATTCAAATGGTCCATAATTACCGTGGCGAAAATGAATCTCGAAGCCCTTGTAAATAACGCTGCGATTAATCAACGTAACGGATGCACGGAAAAAAACCAATAAAATATTTCTCGGGCTGCCGATTTTGCGCTCGTGACTCGTGACCTTTGTTTCCGAGAGTACCGACGGCATTATCTTTTGTGCAGCATGCATCCTTCTTCAGCAGCTTCGGATCATTCAATCTCTTTGAACTCAGGTCTGGCCTAAAGTAGAGGTAGCCTTTTAATTGGAATAAATTTTAGTGCTCACGGAACGTACATAAAAAGTGCCATATTTCGAATCAATCTTACCGTGAGGGATCTTTGCTTTACTTTTAACTAAACCGTATATGAATCTTGCGCTGTTGATTAAATTGAATGGCAAACTTGCAGCTTTCTAACTTATTAGAGTACATCGAGAAAAATGAAGATGTGCGGGTAAAAATAAAAATAACATCAAAATAATCAATATGGCATGGAAATACGCGAATATAAAATCAAATGGTTTCAATTTTACAAAATGTATCGTGTACAATGCAGTACCTACAAATGACATTATGAAATGAGCGTATAAAGGTGTAAGCCGGAAATTTTATGAATTCGAAGAGATAAGGGAATTATCTTTCCTTGTGTTAAGTAATTTATTTGTTTGCACAAGAACTGTGTTTGGGAAATAATAAAATTTACATTTCTTATCCAGTAATATAATTAATTAGTTTAATAAATGTGTCATGTTATTAAAATGTGATATGTAATTGTATCTGCCAATATACATCGATTAATATAACATTATAAAATATTGCTAAATTGTTTCTTTTCAATACCAGTCAATATAATATAAAAATTGATAGTACACTGGATTTGCACAATTTAATTAATTTCCAATTTTTTTTCTTTATACCACTTTGATACTCCGAGAAAAGATTCTCAATTTCAGGGATTAAATCAAACAATTCTAACACGGTAAAAGAGCGACCTCGTGGTGGCGTGTGGAGTGTATGTATGTGCGTGAAAAACGCTCCCTTTCTTAAAAGTAGATTAATACCGGGCGATGAAGCGACCGCGAGCAATGGGAAGGGTGTGAAAGAAGGGACGAGGCAAGGAAAGAGAGAGGAGAGAGAGGTGATGGTCGTTCTCCTGCGGCAGGGCGGACAATAGCAGCTCCGCGAAGTGTAGCGGACAAACAAATAGCCAATTAAAATTCCGGTTGCACGGCGAACATACTTGTATCAGCTGCAATACTACCATTGTGCACCGAAGGCATGCGCAAGCCGGTGTCTGGATCGGTTGACTGGGTCTGGGTACCAGAAGATCGGTTGCTTACGACCAACCTTCAAGGATTATCTCCGCGGTAAGCGGAGGCTCGTTTGCACCGTCCACTCGACTAAATCTTGCCTCACGAGACATCCTTATCGTCGAATCACGCCTTTATCGCGGTCGATTCGTGTCCTCATGCGAGGGCCTCTTTCGTAACCGTACACACGTTTGGGCATCGCAGAATTACATAACGGATTTAAGACGCGAGAATCGGCGAGATATATTGGCGTCAGTCGGCAGATTTTATCATAGATATAGGAAAATCCTTGCGACCGGGTGCTATATCGATTCGTATCGCGTTTCTCTGCCTCGACGTTCGATAAAATTCGCATGATTAATTAAGGTAGAGAATTAATTATCTAGAAGCAGGGCGCGGGCGCTTCGTTCCCACTCACGGCGCTTAACTATAAATGTCAGATTGGAAATTACTTCCTCACCTCCGATCCTACCATCTTCCCGATCCGGCGTGGATGTTATTAGGAAATCGTTTAATTGGTAGATACCGATTTTAACTGGCATTATGAATGGTTACAAGTGTCACGGGGTCATTAAAAAGATAGAAAACATATTATCCTATTACAAACCTGCGGCAACCTAGCGAGATAACGCGCTGCGAGAGAATCATCAGAGATGAGGTAGCGAATAATCGTAGAAAGCGGGTATTGCTTTATCGACATGGGAGTTGTGCGAATTATAGCAAATGCGTTTCCTAAACTTCAGACATCGTGTAAAAAAAATCCGCGTATTACCGCAGCCGATCGATATATCCACCGATATTCGTCGATTCTTCGTGTCCAGCGCGGTGAGAATGAACGATTACTAAATTACAACGCGCCCTTAGATACGATCGGCGGACCCATAATTGCAGGACTATTCATACATTATTGGCTCGTATATTATTTGACGCGATTCAATAACTCTGTGCGCGGGACGGTCGATGGTATCTCTCCGTCGTTAAGGCGCATTCGCAGTATCGATCGGCCCTGATGAATGGCCACGTTTAAGGTCGTCATTTTTCCCGGTGATTATTAACGCTAAAATTGAATGTGTCCGTGAGCGCGCGCGGATCGGACCAAGTCGTATGGACCACGCGCGCGAAAAACGAGACCTCTCTCGAGAGGCAGATCCATCTTCGAATGTGTGTTAAAACTTCGCGATGCCCAAACTACCGGGAACGCCTCGCTCGCTACTCCTAAATGTAGCGGGCATGATTTATCTGCGGGCACCAAAGTAAATGGAAAAGTTTTACTTTTTTAACTGGTCCCTTTTCGGATGGTTAAGATTGTCGCTCGAGCATTATATCGCAGGCGCAAAGAGTTACTTTCAACGCGTACATTCGGAAGAATATATGGCATCACGTTTCTTTATTTTTTTTTTTTTTTCTATGGTTTGCCTGAAGTCTTTAGGCCTGTCTCGAAGATAATATAACAAGGTGACGTTAATAATCTCCCGTCCGTTCATTTGAACATACACGTATGATATATTAGATGATTTTTTTCTTTCGAAACTTGGACGAGAATTCGCCATCATACATTTAAATTTCTTCTTTACATAAATTTTCATCAAGGCATGATTACAAAGTTATTAGACGCTGATGATAAATAAAAGATAAAATGATAAATAAAATTATTTGATTATTTTGACGCATAACTGTTGGAAGGCATATTAGGCATATGAAAATACACTGCACACACACAGAGCTTTTATATACTGTGTCACTTTGTAGTGTCAAGTTATACTCAATTTGAGTAATTTTTAACCATTCCTATAGGTCGCTACTGCTCCTACTCAATATGATGTTAATTTAACTAAACCAAAATGAGTTAAAATAATAAATAAATTTTACACGTGGCAGAGTTAAAAATAACAAAATGTTATTTAACTCAAGGTATTAGTTTTAATTTTAACATATATCATTATTAGTTATTAAAGATTTATTGAGCGCGGTAGTACTTCATTTTAAGGAAAAATTTATTCTCAGGATTTTAATAGATAGAAATAATTTGTGTGGAAACGATTGAGAAAGTCGCGTATGATTTAGTATTTGCCACGAGGTTAATTATTTCATTCGGAACAGTCATTAAAAACATATTCGTTCGCTATGATCAACTAATAGGTCTTGGCACAGCCGAGTATATTTACGCGCGTATACGCACACACAAGCATGTGCACAGGTATAGATATACTCGCCAATGTATGCTGCGGGAGCGTACGGTCGAACATTGGAGTGATGAGAGGCACGAGGGGTTACTTGCATTTCTACGACGATTACCTGCGGGTAATTTACAGCAAAGCGCGCGGATAAGTTCCGCCGTTATTCTTCCAGTCAGAGTCTTCTCTCGCGCGGTTACCTCTTTTTCGCGGGCGTTCTCTCTTCCTCATAACGGCGGAATATACCCGATTCACCTCAAAAACTGATGCCTCATTTCTGCGTAGGTCGATCCGGACCTGCATAAGCGTAAGCAGCGATTCGACCACCGCACCGTTCGTTTATAAGCCCCTTCCTGAGAAGTAGCGACCACCGCGACGAGCGTCTGGAGTAAATAACATAGGGAGAAGGAAGTCACGCGATTGAGGTAATGAGGATGATGAAACGACACTGATACACCTAAAGCGTTAATACTTCTCGAACGAGCAGGGTGCGAATACATACATGGTTGCTAAAGTACACAGACGGGTAGGATCGTGTTCTCATTAAATGTACCGCTCATGCAGTTGCTCGGTGAGCTAACAGCAACGACTGGAGCATGGCTGACGAGGAATCTGACATATCTAAAAGGGGCGATACCCTAGGGGATAACAACGCCGACGGCAAAGTGCCAGATGAAACTCAATGTGACGACGTGAGTCGGAGATAATGCTCTTTCGTATCCCGTCGAATGAATGAATTTAAATCTGTGTGTGTGTGTGTGTGTGAGAGAGAGAGAGAGAGAGAGAGAGAGAGAGAGAGAGAGAGAGAGCGCTTGCTCGTGACATTAGAGATTTCTACTGATATAAAATATACGTTCCTAGCAAATAGGCATAGTACGATATAGGATAACGTGTCTTTAATAGATTGATAAAACTCCGATCACGACAACCACCACGAAGAACGCTTTAATAACGACGCAGCTGGGACCGTGCGAGGCTTATCCGCACCCTGTCAAAGTTTCAATCGTGGGTACAAGAAAAGTTGGAATGGCTTGCGCTATCGCAATTCTAATGAGAGTCAGTATCTATATACCCAATGTATAGAGAAATCGTATGCTGTTTATAAACTTTTATTAACCAAAATTTTATTTTGCGTAATCTTCAGCGTATAGCAAGTGAGATCTGTCTGATCGATCAAAACTTGGACAAGGCTTCTGCCGAAGCCGAGGACATTCAGCATGCTGGTATCTTTTTGGGATGCCCTCTAGTAATTGGCACATCAGGTATTTTTTATGCTGAAGATACATGTTTAAATATTATATACATATATTATGTGGCGGTAAATAAAAATTATAACAATTACACAATACACTTATCCAACTATACTTCTCCCCGTTGCTTTCTGATTATACCTATAACATTCTTCGAAGAAACGCCTCGTCACATTATCCGTATCAGATAAAGCCAGTGTTAGAGTTGTCACAGCGGTTAACACTTTAGATGATCCCGTCGTCGAGCTCTATTCACAATCACGGAATCAACGAATTGTGAACGCCCCATGGGTGATGTAGGCCTTCCGCGCATTAGGTGCGAGACAGCTCACAACAGCACGAATTCCAGAAATTTTAGATTGATACGTTTGAACTGATGAGTCTTCCGAGCGTCACCGTGTCACGATCGTCGGCTCCGATCAACACTCACCTTAAATCGACGATCCGTTAGGTTCCTGTTAGGGATCCGTCAAGGGTCCCCTGTCAACGTGCAGCGATTCAGAAACAACGCTTTCACATAGGTGGGTTTTGAGTTAGCGGTGAGTTTCGGGGGCCAGAATTCCCTCGGACCTGTCCTTTAATCTCGATTCTCATCTAAATCGTCGGGCGCTTATACGCCGGCGAACCGGGCGAACGTTTCCCCCGAGCTTTTCACGGACACTCTCGTAAATCTCGTCCACTCTTATTTATCTCGGCCGTGATCGACTCCACGACGCGGTTTTCTGTTTCTGTTTCCAGCGTGCGTGCAGCCGCGCGGTTACCCCGTCCGACGGACGCGGACGGTCGGTTGTAAAAGCGCCGTATATCCTTCGTGGGAATCCAGAAGGACAGTAATGGAAAGTGTGTACGACCAAGGCTTGATCTCGTGGATAGTTTCATCGAGCTGCTCCACGTTTGATCACAGAAATGATTTCGGTTTGTTCGACTTTCCTCGTCGTTGCGTACGACGCGTAGCGTCTGTATTTATACCTTATATAGGATAGCGGAATGTGTGATTCTTTCCGATCTTGTCTCGTGCGAGGTAGCAATTACTGGAACAAGTGGGACGACTTTTTTACGGGCTTGCCAAGTTATCTGTAACAACATCTCTCTCCGTCGTAAATGTATCTTCCGTATAGTTGCGGTATCTGCCGCGCGTGTTACTACAAGCATTTTGTGAAGGTGTTTGCCTCGGATCTGTACTCTTTATTTTTCCGACCACGCCGGATTGTCTTCCTCTGCCGTCGTTATCGGCACATCTCTTCCGATGGGTGATTTTCTCTCGAAAGGGGGAAAATTTCTTATCCGTTCTCGTCGTTTTTGTATTCCACGCACTTCCGAGGAGCTGATGATTACGCGGTTGAATAAGACGTTCTCCCCGGCAAGAGGTTCTCCGGAAAGGCATTATCTGATTCTTAACGAAGCTATATTTCCCGTTACGACTTCTTTCGCGTGAATATTCAAGTGTTTTCTCCACAGATTCGGAACGATTTATACCTTAACTCTCTCAGGAAAATGTGCCTGAAACATAAAATGTATCCGCCTGGAAACCAACATTTCACGATAATCTACCATCTGCAATTGATTGCGTTTTAGATGTCTATAAGGTAAAAGACTCGACAGTAGTAGTAATCGCGGTCTGTGAAAAGAAAGCCGAGGAGGAATTGAATGTGAAGCACAACATCGAGGTGTTCAAGAAGATCGTTCCAACAATCGCAAAGTTGGCCTGCAAGGCAGTGTTACTAGTTGTAACTCAACCGATCGACGTGATGTCGTACATCACCTGGAAGTTGTCCAAGTTTCCCTCCAGCAGAGTGCTTGGCACGGGAACTCTGCTCGATAGCTGCAGGTTTCAGGATTTACTGAGTAGGAAGTTGGGACTGGCGCGCACGTCGATCAGCTGCATGAGTATCGGCGCGCAAGGCGACACATCTGGTACTTGATTGACATTCTGACTAATTTTACTGGTTATTATAAGAGCTTCTTTTTTTTTATTAATGCAATGTATTTAGCAAGATTACCACAGTCTTCACAGTACTCTTACAGTATTTTTATATGCAAATACCATTCGTACTGAAAAGTATCTCACATACTTATGTTAGTTATATTGTAAACGACCTAACATTTAACGGTCTCTCTTTCCTTCCAACATCTGTCGTTTCACATAGTTTCTATATGGTCGAGCGTTCACGTGGCGGGTACGAAGATACGCGACATAAACCCACGAATGGGTGAGGCGGATGATCCCGAGAAGTGGCGTGACATTTCCGAAGCTGTAAATAAAACGTCAGTGGTTAAGATCACGGGACATTCTCAAGAGAATTTAAGGAAGTAATAAAAATCTTCGCGTTGTTTTTACAGCGACACGGAGCTTAATCGGAAGAAGGGCGAGAGAGGGCCGAGCTGCTGGGCTCTCGGCTTCTGCACTGCTGAGATAGTCGATGCCATCGTCAGAAATACTAAAGCTGTGTTGCCAGTGTCGACGTACATACACGTGAGAGATATAATCAAGTTAACGTTCTATATAAAATTATCGCATAAAAAATTAAATATTAGTTTTTCTGGTTGCAAAATTAGATTACAGAATAGTCAATTAGGAATCGAATATGAAAGAACGTTAGAAGTTGCACGTAATAATTGTAAGATAATAAAACAATTTTTTAATCCGAGTTTTTGTTTTTTTATCAACTTTTCAATTATATTGACTCTTTGCTGACAAACAATCCGTGCTTTCGCGCGTTGGACAAAAGCATTCTAAGACGCGTTTATTCGCATGTCGATTGGCGCGACGGGGAAAACAAGATCGAGGAATTTCTGTTCGCAGAGTTGCGCCCACGGGACCGATAAAGATGTGTATATGTCGGTACCCTGTGTCCTCGGTCGGGATGGTGTGTACGCCACGGTGCGACAGAAGCTGAACGATCAGGAAAAGACAGCGGTACAACGGTGCGCCGACAGCATCCGCAGTGTGCTGCGTGAGTGCGGCATTCTTCGCGAGTCGAGCGACATTGAAGAGTGACGACCGGCTGAGGAAAAGAGGAGAGCGAGAAACGTAAAGGACCTGCGAACGGATGCGAATGGATACGCGGCGCGGAAATAGCGAGGAAGAGGAAAGGGGGGTGGGAAGGGGTAGAAGGAGCGACATCCTAGAATGCATCTTCATCAATAAAGGCGATATATGCTGCACCTGGCAACCGGTTTCCGCGTGCGTACATTCGATCGCCGTAATAAACGATATATGAGTGAAACTTAACTTCCTGGAAAATTAAACTAGCCGCGTTCTCCTAAGATTGCTTGCGAACGGTACATGCAACTCGCGCCACAATGTTCCACGCGTGCGGAGCTTATTACCGTTTCTTTTTTGCTCGATCGAATTTTGATTTACGCAGTCGAACGATGTACGGTGGAAAGGTGAAAGGGCGGATGAAAATGCACTCTGCATTGCGTGCGAAACGGGTATACGGTTGAGAGCTGCGGCTAAAGGAGATTGGATAATTTAAACTACAACCTTTTTTTACATTAGCTTTAGGTCTTGTTTTGTATAGTGAAGTCGTTATGTTATATATTACATATATATTTTGTTTTTAATGGCGAAAATTGAATGATTGTTGAAATAAAACAAGTTTACGTCTTTATAATAATAAAAAATGAACTAAATTAGTATCTAAATTTATAAGGATGGAATAAAAGAGTCGATTCCTAAGAATCCTTCCTTGATCCCTTCTCAAATATCCTATAAAACACAAATTGGCAGTATCTCTCCAGGAACGCAGCGCATCCCACCTGTGCGGCTTCGCAGCAGCTGTCGATCAATTTTACGACCTTCAATCCTTAGAAAAACGAAAACCATAGGAACGATGCGTCCAATTGGCGATTCCGTCTCTGCATCTGCCCCGAGCATTTACCTTTTTGTATAACAAGCATTCTTTTCGACTATAATTGATTCTGTACGGCGCGATTGAATTTATCGATAGCATCTTTTCGTCCGTGATCGAATGTGTTAATCGGATTGTATATCTCCTGCTACAAGATAACTTGAGGTTCACATCTCGTACATATAGTACATTATGAGCGTACGAGATACGTCGGGCACGAGAGGCGAAGAGAGTTCTCTCACGTTCAATCATACAGAACCGATACAACAACCTTATTGCACATCCCATTTTACATAGCCATTCCAAATCGACAGTAAATCTACTTGTTACGTTATCCGTTGTCAATTTCATTGAGCTCCTGTCAAAAATAATTTTTTCAACTGTCTGCTTTTCCAGACGCATCCTCTATCTTATGTAAATTTTAATACGGAGCGTCAAATTTTGTGGTCTCAATTAGAGATATTCACAATGTCAAGCGATTTTTGGTTTGTCTAAATTATTTAGTGTTATATTTCGAAGTGGGAGAGCATATCGGCGTATCGGATATGACCGAGACAAGGAGGAAACTACCCGAGATCGCCGGCAACACAGTAACTGTTTTATTGGCCAAACAGGCAGAACATCTTGTGGATGGCCATCGTGTCAAGGTCGTCGTCGTCGGCAGTGCGCCCAAGGGTGTCGCAGTTGCTATAGCGATTCTATTCAAAGTTAGCGGATTTTTTATTTCCTTTTAATCTCTAACCTTTCATGCCATTTCAATTTTTAAATTAATTTTTTATGCACGTATGTGTTGTATTTTTATAACAACGATTGAATTATTTTATTACCACATGAAATATAGAAGCATTTATTTTTTATTAGCTGTATAATGGCACACGCATAGATAATGAATAAAAAATTGTTATACTTTTTATAACCTTTAAATATTTACGGATTTACCTAACAATATGTATAAGAATTTATTTGTAAATTAATTTGCGTTTAGCGCAATAACTTTAAATACACACTCTTTAAGTTTATTATCTATTTTCTTTTAACAGTATAATATTTTAATATTAGCGGCACATTTCGTAAATTACTGTTAACTTTGTAAAAATTCTGAAGCATGTAAGTCAACATCAATACTAATATACCTCATTGATATACATTTCTATACTTCGAAAAAGGTGTATCAACATTGATTAATGCACACGTGCGTAATCGATCTGTGCCTTATTCCATCAGATGATATAATGTGCTCGATACGTCAATCTAAACATGTCCCACAATGATACTGGGTGAATGAGACATAGCGCCGGTATCCATATAGCTCGAGCACGTAATTCGTATTTGTTCGTCGAGGATCAAAGATATATAATGCTCCACGTTGGCGGACCTCGGGAGATACCCTCGAGTTGCACCCAACAAAGGACGACGGTGCCAAGGAATCCCCTAATGACGCGCGTAGGTTTATGCATGAGTATACGCGCAAGTTTACAGGGACCAGTCCTGAATGTAGGCTCGTTAGTGTGTATGTGTGGTGCCGGCTCAAAAAAGCTATTATGCAAATGATCCGCGGAAGATTAGAAGAGGGAATTCGGCTGCAGGAAGGAGCAGGACGGAACATGGAAGAGGAAGGAAGATAGCAGGAAGAAGATGATAGAAGATGCAGAAGTGGGCCGATCCTTTCGCTCGTTATCGGATCGTAACGCGGGCATTTACACGTCGGCCAATGCGCCCCCGCAGGACGGCTCTAACTGATTGATTTATGTTAGTAACTATGGAAAGAGACTGCAATTTATAACACGGTTTACTTGAAATTCTCGTGAAACGAGCACGGATATTATTATTACATAATAATAGTCGATTTTCAATATTTTACAAGAGACATACTTAGAAGCTTCCTAAAAAATTTCACGGGACAGTTGGGACATGCAAACTTATTTTTTTGTCTTAACAAGTCTTGAGTTATGTAATAATGGGAAATACGAGAAATCTGAAATTGTTTGTAACGTTCTAAATGAAACCGTATATTATCATTGTATTGTTTAGGCATAATATCGTATCTGTTGCATCAAGGAGGAAAATTAACAGTTAGACGGAACACATTGTGGCTCGCGACGTTACAAGGTGCAACAGTATTACATCCGTATGCTGTGTACATTCCGGTAGAGGGTAATAAATGTGGGCGACTAATTCTAGGTTTCGGTTTCCGCAAATTTACGAGGGCAAACAATGGTGTGTGCATGCGGTGGGACGCGGAGGGCGTAACTGACGGACGATAGACTTCTCGTTGGACGGTCTTATGGTGTATATATCGAGAGACTAAATAATATACAGTCGAGTTTATCATGTATATTATCGAGGAGGTCAGAATGGTACGAGAATAACTAGGATATTAGGGAACCCGTTACCGCACACGATAACAGCTTTTGAGGAAAATTGCTCATCAAATTAATGCCATGGATTTCCTTAATAATCGTTTTGTTGTTGGCTCTCTTGACAGTGACAGATGACTTCCTTAGTCTTTGTAAAAATTAGAAATATGTACTTCTAGCCAATATTGATCATTTAAACTACGGAGCACGAAATTTCGGTGGCGCTTGTCCGACAAGATCGTGAAGATCTCCTGATTACCGGAATGCAGCGACCGAAGATGCTGCGGAAAAAAAAACGGGAAGAAGGGCATGAAGAGGAGAAATAAGAAGCGAAAAATATGACCGAGTCGTGCTGCTGCACCTCACAGCGCAGCGTGGTTGATCGCATCAACGAGATCATCGCGAGGTACAAAAATACGACCGCTATGGCTTATCGTCCACCTTGCAAATCTACCGTACCTAAATTCTTCACAACTATACGTGCTCGGCATTTTTTTTCGTCTTTTCCTTTTGTCCCATTGCGACACATCCTATTGTTTATTTTTACCAGACAGAACTTTCGGCGAAAAATACGTTCATATGTATCCTGTCCATGTATTGATATTAATATGCAAGTAATCATGTTTTCTTATATAGAGAGGTTTTTAGATAATTACGGATTGTGTGCGTGTTTAGGCTATTCAATAAAAATAATAAGGAAATTAAAGCCATCCTCCAAACATGTATCACATTCACGTATTATCACGACGAGTCATATAAATGTTTCAAAACTATTGAGAAATGATTATTGCCGATGCACATCGCATTTTATCATTGATAAAATATACTTCTAATAATACATGTTTCTTGCCCACAATGGCTATTGTTTTAACGTCTCTACAATTATTTAAATATGGATCGGTATGAAAAATAAGAATCTAATCTAAATTATCAAAAAATTTTACAAAAAAATGATACAGAAAAGGAAAAGAAGAGGAAACGACAAGACATAGTTCGCCAATTATTTATGTATAATTAAAAATAGAATGAAGAAAATTATGTATAAATTATTTACAAGGAAAAAGTAACTTTACGTATTAAATATCCATGCAAATAGAGTTATGCGATATGCAATGTTAATTTTTATTTACATTAAAATATGATTAGTACAAGTGAAAGTTACAGACTTACAAATATTGCGAGACAATGGAAGTGATTGATCTATTCAGAAGTTTAGCAGTTCACTACATATACACTCCACACCTTTCGGAAGTCAGGCTTGATGAAGTATGATAATTAAGTGGCGTACAATAACAGATCGGAAGCATGAGAGCGCAACATAATATATTAAGAAGCCGTTTTGTAGTTAGCCCGGCGTTTGTCTTAATGTGAGGTGTGAAAGCACCATCTGCGCCTGAAGAAAATACGTCCGTCTGTTCGGGCGTTAAGCGTCTTGGTAAAGTGTATATTTAACGCGCCGTCCATCGCCATTATCACAAGAAACGCGTTTGTATACGATACGGCCCTAGGAGAATAATGCCCATTAACTTTTACGGGGTGATTTACATGATCGTCCGAATATCTCATTATACCACAAATTAGCCCGCACAAATTAGAACCGCTCGAAGCTTAATGATCCGTCGTTCAAAAACGAATATAGATTACCAGCGGTCCCCTATACCGCTCGTTTGCCGCGCCATTTGCCACACTTCACACTCGTATAACGTTACATTTACGATATCCCTGGGTATCCCTCGGTATACGTGTTACGATACCCTAATGAAACTAAAAAATTCATGGGGAAACAAATAGACAACGTTTACGAAGAAACCATGATTGCGGGAGAAAAATGAAACACGTGCGGACAGGGGGTCCGCTGAAGCATTCTTCATGCTCGTTTGACATTTCATGAAGAACGCGGTTGCTACGGTCGAAAATCTTGTAGCGGCTGCCGGCGGTGGGACGGAAGGTAGTTCCCGGGAAGAGGGACCGGCGAGAAGAAGCCGCACCGGTCCCATAATTATTCATGAATGAGTTATCGCCCTGCGTAAGACGTCGTTTGTGTCACCAGGTATACCGGCGGCAACAACGACGAGCCAGGATGAAGCGAAGCCGACATTATGGATCCTCCCGAAAATAACGCGCTTCTCGGATGCTGTTCCTTGATCGGATCTTAACGATTCCTCGCATTAGGGGACTTTGCAAATGGCACGATTGATCGCGCGCACTCGCTCGTATCTTAATGCGATTCTCGGGGGGAGGGCCTGATGCTCCCATTGCATAACGATATTCGAAGCGCGTAATAACACTGCCCGCCGGGCAGCGAGACCAGTTGCCGTTAATTACTCTCTAGCTTCTCTGCCCGCTACCCTGTTATACCGTTCATCCCCCTGCACTGAGAGAAATGTTTTGTTGAAATCACAAAATTTTGTTAAGATGGTAAACTTTTTTAGTTAACTGAACAAAATTTTGTTCAGTTAACTAAAAAAGTTTGCCATCTTAACAAAATTTTGTAATTTCAACAAAACATTTCTCTCAGTGTGCGATTTTTTTCCAGCGCCTCGCCTCCGAGCTCGTCCTCATAGACGTGAACGAGGATCTCGCTAAGGCGGAAGCAGAAGACATCAGCCATGCGGCGGCGTACCTCGGCAATCCCAGGATTGTCGGTACCAAAGGTGAAGCCTGATCGGAGGAGGCTGCAGAAAAAGTAGCGAGACCGTCATTACACTGTCCGCGAGTAACGAGCAATTATCTCAGAACAACCGCGCTTTAACGTTCGGATAAGTAAATCGCGCGGTTGCGATTAGCGATAAGGTCGCCAGAGGTGACGTTCGTGCGCGTTATTGCCTGCATTGAGACATCTCGAGATGTTAATAAAATTAAGATAAACCGCGCGCGGTGATTGAATTTCATGCGATGCCGCGCGATAAACGACGTACAAGCGGCACGCACACCTGGAAATTAATTAGCAATTGATAATAACACTAATAAAGCAAGTGCTCAGAAGTATTTTAATTTCTTTCGCGACCTTTGAAAGTGGAGAGAATAGGTTCGCCATCTTTTTCATAATTTTTTCTACAAAATTATCCCTCGTGCAAGAGCACGTGGAAACAAATAAAATTCTATGATAAACGATAAATCATCCAGCGTGTATTACGCTCCGATAGATTATGCTTGTGCCAGAGACGCAGCGGTATGCGTGATCACAGTTGGAAGCCAGTCTCGCGAGGATCAGCAGCCGGCCGATTATCTAGAGCATAATCTGAAAATTTTTAAGGACGTCATTCCGAACGTCTCCAAGTACGCGCCGAACAGCGTTCTTCTCATTCTTTCGAAGCCAGGTATACGTCTTATTGCCATATTTAATGTGTTCGCCATACTATAAATTGCACATATATACATTATCTGATAGGCATTGGCTTTTTATACATTGGCATTTGGTAATGTGTCAGTCGTTTCTTTATATCAAGATATTCTATGTGACGTTTAAACGCATTATAACTCGTGATAGATCAATTTTAATCGCGAACAAGTGCAGTATGATACTCTTGAATTATTATTTCAATCCCTTTATTTAGTCGACATTCTGTCGTACGTCGCTATGAAGCTGTCTGGGTTTCCACCGAATCGTGTTATAGGACTAGGAACATTTCTAGACAGCTGCAGATTTCAGTACTTTATCGCTCAAAAACTCGGAATTTCAGCAAGCGCGATTCAAGCGTTAATCATTGGCGAGAGCGGACCGGCTTCTGGTAACTAGCATTAAAATATTAAAAATTATAATAAACATTTCCGTACTTTTTTATTTAATCTTGTCGATTTCTGTTTTAATATTTCCATTATACTCCCTATTTTAAATATATGTTAGTCCCGGTCTGGTCCACTGTTGCGGTGATGGGTATGCCTTTAAAAGATATAAACAAAGAGATCGGCACAAGAACGGATCCAGAATGCTGGGGTGATTTGCACACGAAAGTCGTCAATAGCGATAACGAATTGATCATCAAGAAAGGCTATCACAGCTGGGGAGTCGGAATCTGTGCGGGCGAAATTGTTGATGCTATTGTGCGCAATACTTGCGCTTGTTTTACTGTCTCTACGTTCGTGAAGGTTTATCGATAAGTTTTATTGGAGCTATTATAAGCTTCTGTTTAATGATACTGCTCGCATACCTCGAAGAGTATTTTTTTTATTGCTTTTATCTCGCGTTGTGTAATTACAATATTAATTCATTATCGCGTAATAAAAGATAACGAAAAATATAAAAAAGAAATATTCGAGTAATGTGTAAATATATGTAAATTTTTTGTTCGAAAACATAAATTACAAGTGTATTTCAGTGAATAATTGTCAAAATTTTGCTAAAAATATCAAATATATTTTAGGGTTGCCGACACGGACTAGAAAAGGATATTTTTATGTCATTACCGTGTGTAGTAGGAAGAAACGGCGTACAGTCCTTTATTCGTTTGTTGTATACTTCTAAGGAGCAAGAACTGATGACGGTATCTTGCCGAAGAATATACGAGGCGCAAAAATTGATCCTCGACAAGATTGAATAAATAAGAAATGCAATTAAAAAGTATTTGTCGTGCAATTTTATAATTACATTATTCGATTGTAATCTAAAGTATTAAATACTCTCAACACTTAATGTGAGAGCAAATTATATTTTAGTTTTATGTTTGAGTAAAGTAGAAATTGATATATTTATTTGTTTTACCAGTTGTGTGTCGTGACAATGCATGAAAGAAAATCACAATTTTTATCGCGAATTATACTGATTTGCATCAGTTAAGGAATCATTTTGAAACACTATGTATATATCTACATATTATAATGATTCCATAACAAAAAGCGCGATATCAGAAAGCATACGTGAATTTTGTAACAAATTGGTTACAAAAGTTTTATCTTCTACCGTTTGACTATTCAGCCGAGTTGAAAAGAGAAATCTGCATTTGTTTTATAGGACGATTTGGTTTTATTGCGCGATCAGATGAACAGGGAGTACTATAAATTGTAGGGCGTACTCCGAGGATTTTGGTCCCAATTTGCAAAGATTAATGCAGACTACGCGTAATTAATTGCTTCGTGTATGGAGCAGTTAACCGCCCTGCTAAAGGCGATCGGGATGATGAAACGATTGCTATTATAAATATAAAGAGAGGCGGTTTCGCGCGGCTCTAGTGGTCAACGATACCCACCAATTTGTTACAAAATTTACGTATGCTGATATCACGCTTTTTGTCTCTGCCATCCTCTATACATTAGTTAAGACGTTCGTTTACTGCCCAGTGTTACTGTTGCTCGATTATCAGCAACAGGGTTACACAAAGTGTTCTCAATGTACGGGAGATCTAGGACCACAATTATAGTTGCGTTTCTACTTTTAGAAAATCTTTATTTATATTTTTCTTCGCATATATTGATTTGCTATCGATTTTTTATTTTTTATAATATCTTTATGCTAAATTATATGGTTCAAGAAACTTATTTAACACGTGGACCGCTACGTCATTTATAAATTGCAATTAATTTCATGAAAAAGTCTCAAGAACTCTCAAATACATTTGTTATAATTTTTTTTCTGTAAAATATTACTGAGCAACGAAGCTTTTTTCTAACGAAAATTTGGCGTCATCATATTTGAATAACTATCAGAAACAAGAAATATATGAATGACATGTATGACATGGCAGTCAATATATAAAAAAAAATATATTTCAATTTCTTTTTAAATTATTGACAATTTTATTTTCCAAAATATTCGTTTCTTTGACCATAGTGTATTTTTCACATTTACTACGTCCTTAACAAAAATTTAGTTAAGATATTATATTTAATGAGATATCTTTTATTGTACCTGTAATTTGCGTGTATGAGACATTTTTACTATTAAAATTTAGTAATCTAAACGTAAAATAATAAATTATAATGAGAGACATATAAAACGGGACAATAACTTATTTATCTTAATGTTTATAATTTCATTATTTCGCAAAATATTGGTGTATTCGTGGTTTATGTGTAGTACGTAGTGACATTGATATTATCCTTAAATTAAAGACTATAATTTTTTATAGCCCTGTAGAAATTGGTTAATTATATGTCTCTTTTACGGCTGGCCTTGAGCGGGGTTAGTAATAAAAATATTGATGAATTGTGTTGAGCGGTTTACGTAATCGTCAAGGCATAATTATAAATAGCTAATACATAAGGGGTACCTAATAGAATGTGTGTACTATTCTTCGTGGAATCGTTGAACGTTTAGTTAAGGATTCCTACGAATTTACTCCTAAAAACAACGCGTTAATTTTATTCTTGATCTGACTAATATTTCTGCGTTTTGAAAATGAAAAATTTTGTGATGACTCTGTTATTGGTTATTGCCGTATTATCGCCAACAATTTGTCACGAAATAAAAAAAAATTCTTCCACAACCAAGCCACAGAAGCTTGGTAAGTACACATACATGGATCTTCCTGCTTGTATCTCACGTCTACCGAAAGGATTGCTCGACAGGTACAGGGGATAAGGATGGAAAATACCCGCCGAAATAATTATGAGTATAAGAATAAAAATATTAAGATAATTGATTTTTAATTATTTTGTCTTTCAAAATAAAATTTTCTAGGAAGGATAAAATGGCTTGCTACATATAACGATTAAGGTTATTTTATTATTTTATTAATAGAAGTGTATAAAGACATCATAGAATGTATATAGTCGAGGACAAAAAAGTTGTCCGGTTTCGGAACGCATCCTATTTATATTTATAATATCCAGCTACCATGTCAGCAATTACCAATTCTTTTAAGGCTCTTGCTTAACTCGCCTCTTCTATTCTTGTTTGATGACGTCTGAAGTGAGAAATTGCATGTTAAAAATTCTTGCGGTTTTACGTTGAATTAAAAAGATGTATTTGTAAAACCCAATTGTAATTGATTTAGCACATACCATGTAAAATATACCGAACACTTTCCTTCGGCTTTAATAATCACTAAATAGCCGTAAAATTAATGTGACATGCAATCTACCTTTTTAACCTGTCTTCCTTCATTTTTTATTTTACAGCTATTTATTGATTATCAAAGCCAAAGATAAGTGTTCGGTATATTTTACAAATGGTGCTGAATCAATTACAATTGCGTTTTATGAATATATCTTTTTATTTCAATGTAAAACCGCAAGAATTTTTGGCATGCGATTTTTCTTCTGACGTGATCAAACAAAGATAGAAGAGGCAATTAGGCAAAAACCTTAACATTTCAATATATTTGACATCCTGTTTATCTGTTCTTATAATAAATCACTGCGCAAGCCGTGTGCATTAGTGCTCATCCATCTTCAAATAGGATGCGTTCCGAAACTCAACCGGACAACATTTTAAGTCCTCGTCGTCCTCGAGTATACAGAGAATATAGAGATTAACTATCCAATTATTCTGGCGATTACGTCATTATTTAAATTTGTTTATATATAAGCTAGGATTGTATTTATTTAACAAATTTTGTTATATTATTTTTGTTATTATTATTCTGTATATATACTCTATATTATTTTCTTTCTAAGAAAAATATAATAAAGATTAATTTAAATTACAACACAACACATATATTTTAAATTTATTTTGAACTTGCAGGTTAAAAGGCATAGTTAATCTGAAGCTGTCTTACTTTGGTACTTCTCTTTCTGTCTCAATATAATTATAAAAACTTGTTTTTATTATTAAAATGTGAAATAAATAACATGAATCTTTTCTAAAATATTGTAAAAATGGAATGAATAAAGAATATCTACGCATATACATAATATATTACACGTTTTTTATCAAATTGACCTTTTATTAAACGATCTAATAAGCAACGTAATTGTAACATATAGACACTCTGACGATTTTCATTAATGCACCAACATCGGGTTGGGTTGATATGAGTAATTAATAAACGTAATAAGCCATTTAATTGTTCTACTATACAATGAAGATAATTAGATGCAGGATATAATGTCTAAATCAATTACACGTGTTTAATTCTATATTGGCAGACTATAGATACAATAAAGAGATAGAAATTGTAGTTTATTTTAATTAAACTTTGAGTGAGGAAGGTAATAATACATACTGTCAAGATTGATTTTTATGTTTTAAAAAAGAGATTGTTATTACGATATATAATTCCTTAAATCTTGCAATTAATTTTTATTTCTAGGAAGTAACGCTATAATACCCATAATGAATATTCAAGGCCAGCTTCTTCCTTTCCTTAATTACCATTTTATTTACGTATTCCAAAATTTTAAATACGTCAGCGAGTTGTTTGAAGTAGTAGTGAAACGGTTATTTACACAATTAAGAGGTGATTATAAATAGCAGGTACATTCGGAGGAACTTAGCAGAATATAACAAGAATCAGTGAATTGTTGAGACTTCAACGCCAGTAGTACCTCCGATTCCTAACTACGAGGATAACGAATCAAATTTTCTGCTAGTCTCGTGTGTGTGTGTGTGATATTTACTGCGGAACTTAAATATTTTAGAAATGGGATATTTTATGAGAATGTTTATATTATTAATCATATTGATCACAATCAGTTTGACGCTAACAAATTGCCAAGAAAATGAGTATTTACCACCACCATCAACCAAGCAACAAGACAAAAATTATACTCGCGCTTATGCTTCTTTCATAAATGCACCAGACCGACAGCAGGGATGCCCGCAGAATCATCGGCCGGATAAATATGGATTATGTCGACCGGTGGTATAAGCATTCATAAAGGTAATGTTTTTGTTACTTTCATATTTAATGACTAAATATGAAAGAATAAAAAATGATGAAAAGATGATAAAACTATTCTGAGATCTCATTGTCTCTTAACAAAACAAGATTTTTTAAGGAAAATAGAATTTTATATATCAGAAAATCATTAATAATAAAATGGGATAAATGAACAGAAAATGTTAAATTTTTAAATGTTTTCTTCAGTTCAAACATTTATTTACGTGATTTCTTTAGCATCATATACACATATACACGTACAGTATAGTACGCTTCATTTAGCATGTATAATGGAATCTAAAATATTATTTTATTTATTATAATCGTTAATCATTAGAAGAATTACATAGCCTAATTTTATTATAAATTTAATCTTTTTTTATATAAGTCAACTTTAACATATTATTTATTTTATTGTATTTTTTTACGTTGTAGCTTGGATGATACATAAGAAATGATTCTTAACATTGATAACCGAAGACCTGCGATTCACTATCCGCATCAACAAATATAATATATGAAACGTTGTAATCGTTGAATATTTTAAACATTATATATAACCATGGATGGGGAATTCATTATCATCTAATGTTCATAAGTGTTGGGGAAACTGTTGAAGCAGAAATATTTTATATCTCATCTAAATGTATGTGATATGTACATTGTGATGTCGCTTATTATAACAATGTATATTATATTTGTAATTAAATAACAGTATACTAATAATCGAACTTCCAGAATTTTTAAAGACATACTGAGAAAACTAAATTGTAATTAAAATAAATTTTGCAAGAGTATAATGGCAGAAAAATATTCTTATCAAGTAACGCATCTTATACTGTCGTATATCTATAATTATATGGTTTTACTCCTTCAATCGAGTTATAGATTTTATCCTAATTAATTTTATTTTTTCATATCGCATATCGAGGAAACAGCAATGTAAAATATAAAATAGTTAGAAATCCTTAGAGACTTCCAATATTTTATATTAAATATTTTTTTCTTATAATTTATTCTTAATGTTATTCTTATAGTTTTAAGTCGGACAACTTTAATATTTATAAGTAATATATATTTTTATGTATGTGCAAAATATGACACTGCAGGTGTGTTGGATCCGACGTAATTCTTGGGATCCACCATAATTATAGTTATAATTGACTTACAAGTTAATTGCTATGCTACTCGAGTATTGCGGAAAAAAGAAGTACGAGTTATTGTACGCGTATATAAAATTCCTTACCCGCATGCCTAGTATTGATCACGGCCATCTGATAGCGAAATTTATTTCATTATAATAACAATATTGCAATTCAGATGTAAATATGAAATAAGAATTTATATTGTTAAATTTGCCGTTAAATACGGAATGAGTATACGGGCCTTGGTTCTCGCGTTACGAAATTCACGGACCCGCATCGCACACATGCAAAGAGAAAGGTACTCGTATACCATGACCAGTACGAAAACGCATCTGCACGATCTGCTATTGAAAATTCATATCTCGAATGGTTTATACGAATGAAAAGTGGGAGGATCCGGAGGACATTGCTCAGCGTGCAGGAGACGCGGCGGTAGGTACTACTAATTACTTATACTTTTTATTCCATGTAAATATAATGCCGTCGAAGCAGCCTCGGAGCGAGGAGGTCGTCGATGGAAAAAAGGAAGGCGTGCAAAGAGAGAAGGCGAAGTAAAAAAGAGACACTCTGCCGCGCGAGAAAGATCGGTGGAGGGAATATGTAAAAGGGGCAGGGTAGGGAGTAGTTGGAGTGCGTTACTCAAAGCTTTAAAGTCATCTATACGCCATCAGCGACCCACGTATGTATGTGGGGGCCCCAAACCGCGCCGCGTACACGCTCGTAAAATCGCCATGGCGCAGAAGGCAGGTCGGACTCCTGATTGAGTTACGATTTAATTAGTCCGCGCGGCCAATCAGTAATTAAGATATCCGCTAATCAACGGGCGCGGCCCTTCTTCGATGTCTCTTTTTTCTCCACGAGTTCGCCGCTGGAGAACTTTTGCCATGCTCTCTCTCTCTCTCGCTCTCTCTCTCTCCCCTTTCTTCAAAATACTCTACTCCCATATCCATTTCGTATTATTCCTAATCTGTTCCATTTCTTTTTTATTAGTTACGATTTATTATCAAACTTGAAATTACCATACAATAATGTATCTTGATCACGGAAAAAAATAAATCTACTGTCTTAGCAAAATCGTGATTGCTGTTGCATATTCGTAGTGACAGCAACAAAATTTAGTTAACGGAACTAATTTTACAAATAATTCGTCATTAGAGCAAAATCTGTTTTGTTGCGAAAATAGAAAAAAATTTGCTAAGTGTATTTGTCTTTAGAATCACGTTAATTTGCTATTAAAGCAAAATTATATATTCTCAGCAAATACATTTGCTATCGGAGCAAAACCAATACTGCTCATACAAACCTATCATAACAACTAAAAATATTTGTTACTAGAATCATGTCAATTTTGCCATTAAAGCAAAATTATATATTCTCAGCAAATACATTTGCTATTGGAGCAAAACTACTGCTTGCTAGCCTCTGTCGCCAGCTTCACTGACAAGCGAAGAAAGATGACAAAAGAGGACAATGTCAATAACCATCGCGCAGATTCCTTGCATCTATGACCGCACATACGCACGCTATGTCCGTAAAGAAGTGTGATCTGATGTTCAGTGATGTGTTAGTTCGTCCTCGGTTATCATATTCTTTGTGCTGTATTAACAATATAATTTTGTTACATGAGCAAAATTATATTTCTACTATATGAGCAATATAATTTCGTCCGGCATTCCCCAACTATCTAGCAGACCTCGAATCATTATTGCTACACATATACGCAGATTAATGAAATAGACAAATATCACTTAAAAGCATGCGACTCTTGCGAATGCTTTCAAATGATATTTGTCTGTTCTATTAATCTGTGTGTATGTGTAGCAATAATTCGAGGTCTCCTAGATAGCTGGGGAATGCCGGAAGAAATCATATGCTTATATAGTAGAAATATAATTTTGCTCATGTAACAAAATTATATTGTTAAAACAGCAAAAAGATATGATAACCGAGCAAGAACTAATTTGTTTTTACAGCAAAATAATTTGTACATTCAGCAAAATTATATCCAGCAAATAGCGATTAGTACTCCTAACTAATCGTTTTGCTGTCCATATAATAACGGACAGATTTTGCTGCAACAGCAAAAAATTATTTTTTTCCGTGATTATTTAATTAAATAAAAGATTTATTAAATTATTTTGATTAGATATTTTTATATCATTTGGCAGAAGGATTAGCTTTGCGTTACATCTTATTCATATACTTATAAGTTGTTTAGTACTTTATTTTTTTTTAGAATCGTGTCTTTAATGCTCGGTTTCACCTCTCTTTCAATGAGAAAAATACTGAATGTTCCCGGCATCTGCCGGAAAAAGACAGAACACACGATCGAAGACATGTCTGATAAACGAGCACATTTGTTCAGCCACCTTTTTACATACCTGTTTAACATGCATAGTCCAGTCCACACAAAGAGTCGAGGATTGCACAAATTTTATGTATGCTAATAATTTTTTTCATGCTGAGATGATGCACACATGTATATGTTTATTGTTTATATAATAATTATGTTTATTAAAATTTTTAAGGATAAATGTTTTCTCCGAATATGCACGAGATTAAATTCCGTATCAGCCGGTTGTGTGATATAACGTTTTGATTGCAATTAATAGCCGCCGGCTGCGTTACGGTCGGTTAATTGTCGGGGAAAGATTAATGGCGCGAAATCACGCCACTAGCAGTAGATTGTTCGACACCGATTTTTATATCAGTGCACATCTTCATAAATTTTTTTATGGTGTAACTGCTTGCAAAGAAATGTACCGCAATGAGATATTTTAATTAAATGTTTACAAGTGGCAGGATTAAAAATTGACATAATGTCGAAATTAACGCGAACATTATAACTCGAATAAAGCTTATTTAGAGAACAAAATTATATTTTATAATTTATATATAATTATCTGTACATAAATAATTTTATATTTAATATAAATATATTAATAATTTTTAATATCTTTATGTTATATTTAAATATTTATACATAATTATATATACATACCTATACGTTCTATACATAATTATGTACTCGTATATAATTTATATATAAGTTACATCTTAAGTTTCGCGAACAATAAACCTAGCGTTTCAGTAAATGCATTGTTTCTTCATACCGTATGCAAAAGATATGCAAATTAATCCAATCCAGACATGTGTATTCGTAGATATAATTTAGCTTGGCTGTGATACATTACAAAAGTAAATAATATACGCACTTTGAACGTGATTATGCAATAGCACTCTGTAATATCATTCCATTTATCCGGCAATCAATGGAAGACTGTAGCCGAATATTCTTTAGTGTATTTCTAGGATAATAATGAGTGGTTTCTAATAAAACCGCGCATATTACAATGCAGCACCATGATTAACGAAGCGGAAATAAATGCCGTAACATTGCTCTACTTCCAAAACAATAAACGTCAATATGTATTGTGTTGTGTTTTCAAATATCGTGACAGCATTTTCTGCATTATAAAATTGCGAGTTTTTCTTGACAGGCATTAATCTAGTTTCGGTTACGCGGCTCATGATATCAAGGATATAGTAAGAGTAGGGATAATGATCTTAGCACGTACATACATATTGCGAAGCGACTAATTTCACTGCCGCGAAACAAGTCTGCATCGACACTGGGGCCTGATTTATAACAGAATCCTGGGTTACCGATGAGAATGGATAGATTCTACTTTACCGTCGTTCGTGAGACAACGGTGTGCCTCATCAGGGAGACCCGGACATGCGGAGAGATCCGCCTTGATCCGCGGTAGATTCCAGATTGCTTTGGCGATTATGCGATTATGCCGCGATTCGAGATTTACGGGCGAGCGAAGCCGTCCAGGACGTATCGACGTTTATTTATAGTAGTTACAGGGAATCACTTATTGCAACCGCTCGCTCGTACTCTCCTCTTTCTCTCTTTCTCTGTCTGGCCTTTCTTCCCTGGCCCTCCTCTTCATCGGCCGCACGCGTGAGTGCACTTTTAACGCACTCGTCGAAGACGACCACCCGCGGTATGGGAATGCAGCTGCGGACAAGCACCAGATACAGTTTGGCACATTGACAGAATTGTTGCTTTAGAGACTCCTTTAATTATATTCTTTTAATTATACTCATTTAATTATATTCATTAGAAACACGCACACATTTCGGTTATTTTGTAAAATTTAGATAAATATATTAAACATTTTATCTTGATTGGTTCTTGCAAAATTAAATCTAGAATTCTTTCTTATTGCATTGTATTTTGACCCATCTATATCTCAATAATAATATTTCTTTATTTTTTTAATGTTACATATAGGAAATAATTAATTTAGCTGGAGTATATACAGATTTTCTCATACTTACTTCCTGCTATCAAGCTTTCAACTGCATGATGCAAGGTAAATAACGATCGCGCCAAAATGCTGACAGTATTATTTCCAGAAATATCAGAACTTCTCGCAATCTTACGTTATGATTGCAGGCAATGTCGCAACGCGCGTTGCGCGCTTGTTAATTTGCCCCGAAACGTAAGCGAACGGGATGATTTGCACGAGGTATTCGGACAGTTTAACGAATCCTTTTCAACGTAAGACACGATAGCCAACGTATGCTCGTGTGTCCGCGAGCGGTTCCTCGCGAGGGCGAGCGCGTTTTCTTACGAGCTATAATTTACAATCACGTCGCGGGAAAAGAACCGAAATATTCGTGAGTCTGACGTGCAAACGTAGCCGAATGCTTGGTGCATACATACTATATATGGCGGTCGCTAACGAATGCACATGTATTATCCCGCTGTAATTACCATATCAAGGTCTCGTTGCTGATCCCTAACACCGTCCTAATTGCCACGCTCGACAATTTATTAAATTGCTCTATTATGAGGCCTGTCCTTCCCACTCTTTCTCCTTTTTCCATCTCACTCGAGGCTTTAAGGATCCACACTCGCTTCCCCCGAACGCGATTTCGTCGGCTGCGGGGCAAATCGTGCGGGCACTTTGTGCACATTGTTTATGGAAATCGCAGCAGGACGTTGCAATGCGCCTCATTCCGCATATTTTAAAGGATGATTACTATGCGGATGATTGCGCCGTTTTACATATAGCACTCATCCGTTGAGTGGTCACATTTTGGAGAAAGCGAGATGCGCGCGCTCCGATGTTGCAGATTAACGTTGCATCAAGTGGCATGGAATGAGTGCACGTGTGTGCACATGAAAATGCTGCGCTAAATGATAATAGTTAAGAAATACGGGCATTGATCTTCACAAAATTTTATTTTTGACGAAGATCTTCTCAGCGTGATAATATCTACGTATGAATGTGTGATCATCATGCAGTTATAACGAAATATATTTTATACTTATTGTTAGCAATTTTTAGCTTCTATATTTTATCTTCAAAGATGTTTAATATGCACATAAATATAATTATTAAAATATATTCTTAAAAAAATAAATTTTTATCCATAATATTATTATCGTAAAGTGACTTTAATGCATCAGTTCTATCAGTAATGCCCGTTTCTACCAACGTCGGTTAACTTCAACCTTAGGCTAACTCACTCTTTGTCTCTTTCTAACTGTCGCCCTTAGAAAGAGACGAAGAGTGAGTCAACTTAAGGTTAAATTTAACCGACGTTGGTAGAAACGGACATAAGATGTGCGTAAACTGAACGGATCAACTGAAGATGCTAATAAGTTCATCATAAGCGCAAATGGTAGATGTCCGCGCGCTCATTAAAATGATGCAAGAGCCATAATATTGCAGTGACAATGCCGTTAACACCAGTTCCAGTGCTAAAGTCCGAGTGTCTGGAGTCTTGCGGCCTCTTTTTCTTTAACGGAGACAGGACCTTGAGACAGTAGCGATGACGAACAGGCTGTTTGTTTCGCAGAAGTGGTAAACATAATATGTACGCGCAGGTAAGGCAAAAGGACCGCGGCACGCATCGTCGCGGTTGCCTCTGGTACGTATGTACATTTGTACGGTTATGCTAATACGCAACGTTGACTCTTTGGACTGTCGGGTTTGTAATCGTGTGAGCCATCTCCATAATGGTGCCGCAGTTATATCGCTCAACGACATTGTCACGAACGTACACCCGGCTGTTTCAGCCTTCAGTCGCTGTAGAGGAATGAAATACGCAATTCAAGTTTTTTTGTATTTAGTAATTGAACGCAGATTGTAGTAGGAAAAGCCTTGATTAACAACGTAGTTTCTAAGGAAATAATATCAAATGTTATTACTTTTAATAAAGCTGTAGTAAAATATTCTCATTGTACTACGAAACTATAATTTTAAAACGTCATTTAAATTGTTCAACGATGTTCTTTTTAGTCTTTACACACAAATTTTTAATTTCTTCTTTAACATCTACGATAATTTCCCGCGAACAGTGAAAGCTTACTTATAAGATAATGCGTGTTGTGATTGACACTATTGATATAGTAAGTTTGGTATCACGCGATACAATACTGTATTATACTTTGTGTAATGAAATTGCATGAACGGAGTGCCTTTACTCACTCTGCTAAGTATAGCTATAGCCGTTTCAAGGTGGGGAGCAGATATACATCTGTAAATAGAAGTACATGTATAGGATAGAGATAATGTGTAGGATATAAGAGGAAAGAGGAACGCCATATTCGAGTCACTTGAATTAAGTATAGTATAAACTCCGAAATGGATCGATGACCATTCTAAGAACAGCGTTACAAGTTACAATCGTACGGAGAAGGTTGCGTCAGAGCACACGCAACTGGTGTCAATCTGACTCATCTTTATTCGCAGTGCCCACGAAAATTATCGCTTATTTAATATATTATATGGATTATATATCGGCGATACAATCTACCTTCAACTGCAATCTTATTTTATCCATCCTAAATGCTGTTAATAATCTCATTTCGTTAATCACCTTCACAGATATCGATAACGTTGTGTATATATTGCTATAAATATGTTACTTTTTGATAACAGTGCTTACAACGAATTTTGGACCAATTTCTCTTCAGTTCAAACAGAATAAAATATTATTGTTTTTTTTAATATTTAATTTTCTACTGTTAAACATTTGGAATAATAAAGTCTTACGGCAAGTATTTGTTGAAGCTTATAAACATTTTTATTATTTGCAATCCTGAAATTAAATTGCAAATTTTTTTAATTTTTAAAGATAAATAATATTTTTATCAAGCTTGTGGAATTGTTCTTTTTTATTAAAATGTTAAAGAAGTGTGAGCGTATTAGTTGTTAAAGAAGTTAGCTTTGTTATGCGTATTTTATATCTTCAAGAACGTCGTGACAAATTTAACTTTACCGATAGCCATAAAAAATCCTGTGCTACAAAATGCGGGAGTCACGACTTGAATATTGCTTCCAGAAATACTTTTGCCCCACTCTCGACGTCCCCCAGTACCTCATGATTGGTGAATAGTGGGAAGATTCAAGAGAAGAAAGTCTCTGCGAGCTGGATCGATGGTGAATATCGCCGTCACGTGCGTGAGTTGCGTCATGTTACGCGTGCGCAATGTCACGTTTCCCCTTTCGAAGCGGTTCAAAGTATTTAATATGACATTCAAATAAGAATCCACGTGCTACTGAGAATCTTTTAAAATTGCTATAAATTGTCATTTTTCGATTTCAAGACTTTTAGGTCTGTACCGCAGAAATCGTAGAAATCTCATATATTTCGTCATTGCCTTGTCGCTCGTAGAACCTACATAAGGTGGGGGCAAGGTCACCTTGGCGAATCCGCATCCCTGAACTGTCAGTCCAGTAAAATAGCGGTGTGCCAGCCGCAACGGGTTCAGTCTGTGTTCGACAGTGACGAAGAATAGTGTTGTTAGGAGAATACTTTTTGAGGTCAGTGAGGACTCTCATGAATTGTATCACTTAAAATTACTTTTAATTAACCAGTCTCGCAGTGTGTAATAAAAGTAGTGATAATGATAATGTTTAAAAAAATTAATTTTAAATAGAAATAGATTTAAAATTAATTTTATAATTAACTTTATTATTTGTGATATATTTAAACAAATTTAAGAATTATTTACTTAATGAAGAATTTGTTCCAATAAATTTTCAGACTTAATTATTTAGAATCGATCATTTGTTAATATTTAGAAATATTTTTAACGTGAGTCACAGTTCCTTGCTGTTGTTTGATTAGCTGCTATCGACCGGTGCTCGTTATCTGCAATAAAACGTACGTTGATATAGCACGTGCATGTTACACTACGTACCGTTACTGGTATATTGCAATTTATCATTTTCTGACTTCCTATACAAAGTATAGTAAGTTGTTAATAATTAATATACTAAAATCTGTGTACGAGTCTTTCGTCGATTATATCTTGCCGGTCAAGCGTTATTAGCGAACTATGATTAATGGTCTGACCGCGATTTCCGCGAACCGATGCGTCAATTTCAACATACTTTCCACGTGTTTTTCCGCTTTACAGTTCACACGTTTGCACTTTATAGTTGAAAGGAAAATGCCGGTATATCTCCATCGATTATACCTATACTGCCATCTAACAACTGTATTCGCACCATTCGCATTCGTTGCATTCGTTGCAGATGCAACAAGTAGAAACTGCACAATACATTTTACAACCGCGCCACTCGAAATGGCATTTGCCGACGCGACACAATTCCTTCTAAAAAAAGACACGACATTATTACGAGGTTCATGAACTCGTGTTAACGACCGCAGTCGAAAAAAGACAACTGTTATTGGAAAGAAATTTTGTTGAGTAATAGTGAACAGAAAAGTCAGGAATCATGACATGGATGTTTTTTAACGATATATGATCTTTTAAATCTTCGGTATAGTAACTTTTTAACGACTGATTTTTACCAATTTATATTGATTATTTAAAATTTGTTTTTCTTACTATTCGTAAATAATAAATAAAAAAGACACGAAGTAACGTAAATGGTGTACATACACGTTAAAACGTATTAAGATTAAGAGAAGATTAAGATAAGATTGAGATAAGATTAACAATAAGATAAAATTAAGATAATATTAAGATTTTATGGAGATGTTGAGATTAATTCATTATTTAATTATTCTGATAAATATTTGCAGAAAATGGCAACATTAAAGGATCATCTTTTAACTACTGTGACAGAACCGGTGTCAGCCGGTAGAAATAAAATCACAGTAGTCGGTGTCGGTCAAGTTGGAATGGCATGTGCTTTTAGCATTTTGACGAACGTAAGTTAATCTTATTAACCGGATTATTGAAATTAACTTATATAAAATATGGTTTTATATAAGTTAATTTTTACTGTTAGTTATGATTTTTATTTTTTTCACAAATAATAGCAAAAAATTGTGTATCCTAAATAATCGTATCTTTTCTATGTTATATTTATTTATATCGTAGTGACACATAATATACATATAAAATTACATTATTTGGTAAATTATTGCAGCATGTTTCGAGTGACGTGGTATTGGTCGATGTGATGGTGGACAAACTAAAAGGAGAGATGTTGGACTTACAACATGGGAGTGCGTTTATGAAGAACGCAAAAGTGAGCGCTAGCACTGATTATGCCGTCACTGCGAATTCGAGTCTTTGCATCGTGACAGCGGGTGCTCGTCAGCGTGAAGGCGAAACCAGATTGGATCTGGTTCAACGTAACACCGACATCTTCAAAGGCATTATACCTCAGTTAGTCAAATATAGCCCGAACACGGTTCTTCTTATCGTTTCCAATCCGGTGGACATTCTGACGTATGTGGCATGGAAACTCTCCGGTTTGCCAAAGAACAGAGTTATTGGCAGCGGTACGAATCTGGATTCTGCCCGCTTTCGCTTTCTGTTATCGCAAAAACTTAATGTCGCACCTACGTCTTGCCATGGCTGGATTATCGGAGAACATGGTGATACCAGTGGTACGTAAAACGCTTTTTTCAAATAATACAATTTCCATAATAGATGAATAAAATAAAGTAAAGATATGATTAGTAATCATATCTTTGATGGAGCTAAATAAAAATAATTTAATATAGTTTTTTAGCTTTTTTTTAACAAAGAATTTAATGATACTATTATAAACAAATAAATGCATGTATATATATACATTAATAAAATATAGAAAAAAAATTTAGTGCATTGTAATTATGCGAAATATTTGTTTCTGCATTTATATTAGTGCCTGTATGGTCTGGAGTTAATGTTGCCGGAGTACGTCTACGTGATTTGAATGAGCACGTGGGTACTGACAAGGATGAAGAACATTGGGATGAATTGCATAAGCAGGTGATAGAAAGTGCATATGAAGTCATCAAATTAAAAGGCTACACCTCGTGGGCCATAGGTCTCAGTGTGTCGCAACTTGCATCAGCTATGCTAAGAAATTCCAATCAAGTGCACGCCGTGTCCACGTTGGTTACTGTGAGTCGACAATATGGATTTCTACTATAAGATTAACTTATAGTATTTTACATGTTCTGCAATAAAATATAATTTTAATCTTATTGAGATTTATATTTCCATGCTTCGCTAATCATAATTATACGATTAAAGAATTATCAAACATTTCATATTTTGCTTTTTTATAAACTTATTAATTTGTATATATTATCTTTTAATATAATTTTCAATTATTTTATATTTTTTAAATAATTTAAAAAATTCTACAATAAACGAAAATATATTATTTTTATATATTAATTAGATACATATTAAATCCTTATTATGCATGTAAAAATATTAATGTTATAGTTATATGTTAATTTTTTATTAAAGTATTGTGATATTAATTATTTTTATATTCAACACACGAAAAGTTTACTTATCCGAAAATAACATTCTTTAGGGTAACCATGGAATTAATGAAGAAGTCTTCTTATCCTTACCTTGCACACTGGGTGAAGATGGCGTTACGCACATCGTTCAGCAGAAGTTAACGGACGACGAGCTTGCATTATTGCATAAATCCTCAGCGACGATGCACAAGGTGCAAACAGGCCTCAAATTTTAAAAAATTAACTTTATTAATTTTATGATTTATCTCATTATATCTTATTCAATTGCATGTTTTTGATGCCGTTCCATATGCAACTTATATGTATTTGGACGTATTAGATAAACGCAGTATTATATACAAGTATTATAAATGTTAAATTAATAAAATAATTTTTATAAGTGTTTGCTATATAATCGACATGTATACCGCTTGCCTACGTATATGTGTGAAAAAGCTAGGAGTATAAAGTGTTTTCGGTGCTATATTTATCTTTTATTATTATTATTTTTATTTTGATCTGTGACAGGAACATACTCTCATTATCATCTATTTCGATATTTTTTATATGATATTGCAATTATTTATGTCATTATACATTTAATAAATTTGACAATTAAATTACCTCTAACAATTTTATATCAAATATGCCAAATGTACTGCCGTTAAAGCACACAAGCATATATTTATATACAAAATATAATAAATAAAAAAATATATAATTTATATCGATCACTCTTTATTTAAACAATACTCCTTACTCTGTGATAATCTAATAAATGATTCTATTAAGAAAGTTTATATATATTTATATATATGTATGTTATACAAATATATAATTTTCCTAATTTTAATATTATTAATCTAACAATAAGTTGTGATTAATATATTGCATAAAGTATTTTTCGTATATAAATAATAAAGTCGGTAAAGTAAAGCAAACAACAAAGTATTTTTAAGTAACTTATAGATAAATTTTGTACTTCTCTTTATCTCTTTTTGAGAACGCCTATTATAATAAATTTTAGTAACCATGGATGCGTTTAACAATTGGCGAACCGACATGATGGCTGTCTGCCAAGAATGTTATGTCGGCCGATTATCAGTGTACTCTCTCTTTTCAAGAAAAAAAACGGTTTCATGCAATGTGACGGGCGTGGGTGAAAACGATCGTGCGACGTTTACAAACCTGATGAGTGACAGAAGCAATGGTTTTATCACCTCTGCTGTCAAACTCGTCGCTATCGATATGTCTGAAGAATCTTGCACGCGTGACATTAACGAGAGACTTTGTCAGGAACAGATATACTCGCGCTTTACCGCCAACGATTTTGACGAAAGTCTTTGGAAATAATAAAGGGAAAACTTTTGGGAAAGATGCGGCTTCTGGTTCGAATTTACAGAGAGCACTTAATTTCGTGTAAGAAAAGAATTTTATACTATTCGAAAATTGTTTTAATAATTAGTTTTTCTTGGTTATATTTTATTTACATTTTAAGTCTATAAATGTCACAAATTTAGATAATTATTGTTTCTAATATTTATATGTGGCGCAATTACAGTTTCTTATAATTTTTATTTCCAAGCAATTTATGATATTTTTTTATAAGTTAAAATTTCTTTAAATGGACATAAAAAATGTTATAAATCAATTAAGGTGTCATACAAGACAAAATTATTATTTGTATTAAATCTGTATTTTTAATAATTATGAAAACTTTTAATATAATTACTAGAGGATTTTTCGAAGAATCAGTTGTATTAAGTAGTTGATAATTTTAAGTATAGTTTGCAAAATATCCACGTATGATTATGATATAACACTTCGTGGAAATATTAAAGGAAAGCGAGTTATTCGAATTTTAGTTCACCGTGCTTACGAGAAGAACTCTTATGTAAGATGTCGGAACCAGTTAGAGATTGTGGCCATAAAGTCACTATTGTCGGTGCTGGTATGGTCGGCGTTGCCCTCGCTAATTCACTTCTTTTTCAGGTAATTTATTCTTTTAAATATTTTCAATTGGAATTTTGAACTGTTTAGATTTGGTATCAGTTATTTACTGAATTTGCTTTATTTCAAATTAAAGTAAACATTTGTATTATATATAATTAAAAGAGAAACGCTTAAACATTATAATGTTATTATAATTACATTAATGATATTATATTATACATAGTCTATCGTGTGTTTTAAAGAGTGTGAGAATGTGAAATAAAAAATAGAAATATTAAAATTTTTAAATTCTTAGTGACATATTGTGTTAATTTTTATTGTTGCATTATGAAATATTAGCGAATTACTTCGCATATCGCAATGGTAGATGTCTTTCCTAAAAAGCTGGAAGGCGAAGGAATGGACTTTAGTCATAGTTCCGTATTCATAGGAGATTCAAAGATCGAGTATGATACAGGTAATGGATTCACTGAATATGTAGTAGTTACGAAAATCATTGATTCATTTGTTCACATCCACAGGAATTAGTTGTGTTTATACTGAGTCAAGATTATAATTGTAACTTTGTAGTTTACAAGAATATATACAAATCTATTTGTTTTCTTATTTATGATAAGTATTTTTTTGCTTGTATATGAAGGCGCAAAAATATTTTTTTTGTAGATTTTTGTGTGACGAGTAATTCGAAAGTTGTAGCTATTTGCGCGGGTGTACGACCAGTGAAGGGTGAAACTCGACTTCACCTGGTGAAAAGAAATGCAGAAATATTGAAAACCATAATACCACCTCTAGTAAATTACAGTCCAAATGCGGTGTTTATCGTCATCAGCAATCCAGGTTAAAATTAATTAACTTAATATACGATTTTATTATTTAATATGTAATGAAAGCAACTTTACGTATATAATATTAAATAATTCTGAATATCACAGATTAGATATTTACTCCAAAAAATATTTTACGCGTAATAAAAAGTATTTCTTCTGTGTATTAATTACATACTTAGTGCATTCAATAATGAAAATATTTACAGTAATAAAAACTGAAATGATCTTTTTTTATTTAAATAGATAGCGGAAGCTTATTATTATTATTGTAAAATAAATTTTGCTTTAATGAAATCTTTACGTGAAGAGAGAGAAGAGAAGGATAATTATATAAAGTTTTCAAAATTTTTATTTATAAAAGCTGTACAACAATAGATAGATTAAATATTATTATAGAAACAATTATTTCAGCAAATAAGTATATTGTTTATCAAAATGTGCTCTCTCTCTCTCTCTCTCTCTCTCTCTCTCTCTCTCTCTCTCTCTCTCTCTCTCTCTCTCTCTCTTTCTCTGTCAGTTTGTGTAACGTTGAACATATCGCATTAATAATATCGGAGCAAAATTTGAAGCAATATAAATATAATTTCCTTGTATAGTGGATATCTTGGCATGGGTTACTTGGAAATTAAGCGGACTTCCGGTGCATCAAGTAATCGGCAGCGGAACTCATCTGGATAGCGCAAGATTTCGCTACCTGATTGCTGATCGATTAGGAATAGCCCCAAGTTCCGTCCAAGGGTACATTATTGGTGAACACGGGGACAGTATGGGTGAGCTCTATCGATCGATCTTTGACATTTGACACGGAGAGAAAGGCGACGTTACGCGCATTAAGCCCAATCTATCATTCGATGTTTCCTAGTTCCTCTCTGGTCCGGAGTGAACGTTGCGGGAGTGCAGTTCCGCGATATTATCCCGAATATCGGTCTGGAGACGGACGATGAAAGATGGTTCGAAATAGCAAAACATGTAGTGAAGCTGTAAGTTTAATAATTTTAAATAAATGGGGAAATTGTCAGTTTCTATGTATAAATATCAATAATATCAATTAATTTGCACATTTGTCGAATAGCGTATCTATTTAAAAGATTAAATTTCTTGAATTTCTCTCCGTGAATATTTAACTTACATCTTATTGTTAGATTTATTTTCCACACACATATATATATATATATATATGTATATAGATATGTATATACATGTATATGTGTATATAATATATATATTATAGAGAGAGAACGAACGGTCACACAACGACTTCTACCGTTCTACGTACACCTCTACCCCCACTCCTCAACACTCGGTCTAGATATACTATGTCTATGGAATATCCTGGCTGGGGTAATATTTTCCAGGATTCGAACCTGGACCTCTGACTGGACGTTGTGTGACCGTTCGTTCTCTCTCGTTCGCGTACGAACGAGAGGAAACGCAAACGAGAGAGAACGAACGGTCACACAACAGAGTGTCGCCTTTTCTACGTGGGTAGTATTTTTTGCAATAAATTCTTTAGGTACAGTTTGTTTCTAAAAATATGCTTATTTGTGATTAAAGAGTATCATTATTGAATTGATTATCAATTTAATCACGTGTACTATTTTCGGCTTTGGCTTGAAAGTGTGTTTCAAGTTTCAACCTACATTACTCGGTGCGAAATTTGCTGAGCTGGAAAAAGATGTGTACGAAAAAATATTATTAGGCATAAAGATCCAACCTGACCGTTAGGCGCATTTCTACTATTTGTGTTATTTTCTTAAACGGTCAAGTTCACCTATTATTATAATAAATTAATATTTTTCATTTTTTCAGAGGTGCCATGGTGCGATGCTTAAAAGGATATTCAAATACGGCCATTGGACTTTCTGCAGCCGACATCATAATAGCAATATTACGCAATTCACAAGCTATTATACCAGTTTCGACTCTAGTGCAGGTATAAATTAGTATTCATGTTACCGCATTTAACTTTCAACTTAAAAATATTTTATTCGTAATGAAGAAATCATATTTATAGCTAATATTTAATACCACAAATTCCTTTTGTGCATTTTTATAAGAAAACAAAATATATTTAAGTAAAATATAAATTGTTTGTATTTAAAAAGAAATCCTACTGCATTGATATCCAGAACTAACGTTCTATATTAATCGTCTTCTTAGGGTCATCATGATGTGTGTCACGATATGTTCCTGTCCCTACCTTGCGCGATTGGCGAAAATGGCATCACGCAGATAGTACGAATGCACATGACCGAACATGAGAAACAGCTGTTCCAGACATCGGCGAACACCGTATACAACGTGCAGAAGGACGTCAAAGTCAAATTTTGAGTTGTGATGCATGGAAAGGGATCGTGCGAACGTGTTCAATTTCTTGTAAAAAAAATGCGAGTGTAATAAATTATATGTAGCTTGTCCTATGTCCGCTTCGTCCCGTTACGATTGCCACCACAAAACTGTTTACCGCACAGTCGAATCCTTTCCCGACTCGTGCAGATCGAGACACGCGGCAACCGCGAATGCTCCGATTGCTAATTTATGCAAATCAGGACGGAGAGTATCAATGGATTCTTCGAATTACATCGCCCCGAATTCCGTGATAATTTTAGCCGATGAAATGGTCTCCGAGAATGACGATATCCTCTCGTTAACGATCCTGAAATCGGGCCCGACGAGTTAATGACGTCAATGACCCATTTTATAACACTTGGCGATTTCTGGAAATACGTGACGTTTAGTTTGCGCAAGTTGAACCTTTTGTTGCTTCCGAGTAACATCATCACGCAAACTGTATGTGGCTGCACATTTTCGGGTTTTCCCGTTGCATAAATATATCATTTGTGTCTGCGGAAAGCGATAAGAGTGCACGTCATCGTGTTCTCGACGCGTGAACGAGCGAAAGGTGACCGGTGGATGGTACCATGCAGAAGGCCATGATTATGCCGCAGGCTAGGCCACGGCAAGGTAAGAGAAGGATGCGATAATCGTGCGCAAGATGGCGTTTTGGAAGTGCCTGATACCTGCGAATATACCTGCATCCACCTGCGTTTGAACGGCCGCGCAGGGCCGTAAGAAAGTTCGATCTGTTCTTTGAAGAACGAGATGGTCGCACATCCTGATTTATCGTTGAATATACTGTAATTAGGTATGTAAATTGATGATAATGATACGATTGACGAGACGACATAAAGGAGAGGACGATAAGAGGTGACACAGAGCCAGCGCGCAAAGAATAACGAAAAGTGGAAACTTCTAGCGATATTAATATCGCCGCGGAGGCGAGCGGCGCGGTACTTTGAACCGTTCCCCTTTTACTCGCCGTAGATCCACTTGAAAGGCCAGGCGTGTCGCTGATTTTGAAAGAGGAATTCCGCGTAAGCCATATGTCACAGATACTTGCAACAGAGTTACATAAATTCCTGGGGTTGACTTCGGACAGCAGACCTGACCTAGGGTTGATCTGAAACCAGCGTCTAATTCGATGGGGCGGCACGTCGTTCGATGAGACGACAAGCATAGAAATGGAATTGCTACTCAATGTTTACCGCCTGCCTGTTAAATTATGATTAATATATCACTCCAGACAAGCGTCAAATCGATGGTTTATCTGACGTGCAATCAGTCTTCGTTCCATCCTTATTTCTCAATCACGATGTGTTAATTTTACGTGACATTTCACACGATATTCCTGTGATTGATACTTTAAATATCACTCTTTGCGTCTTTTCGACGTTTATGCTGCTATTTTTACATGGCGCATACATTGTGCACATGTATCCATCTCTATAAGATTGAAAAATTAAGGAAGATAAATATTTAGAGGAATAACACAAATTTAGTCAAAGAGTTTAAGCAGTTATCTATATACTCGATGTCTAACATTCCTGCATTCAATGCAAATTTAAAGTTGGCGCAAATTTGCTATCGAAATTACTTTATTAACAAAAGTGCCAACTTCAAGATGGTATCTCGCAAGAGTTAAACCTATATGAACATACATTTGTATATCTCGCCTCTCACTGCTTGCTTCTTTCTGCATAGCTCTCTGCTCGGAATACTTGCTCCAAGCAGGTTCAATGTGAAATGGGCTCTATAGGTGACGCTCACGTTCCTGGCTCTCAGGTGGAGGTGGCACAGCCGGGCCCCGTTCTCCGTTGGTCCCGCCGTCCTTAGTGGAGCTCAGTCAGTAGACAGTCGATCCGCCTGGTCAGCTGGTTTTAACCATTCGCACATTATAGATCCTCCTGATGGTAAATCGATCGCGAGCGACTAGGTAGATCCCGGTGCCGATCTTCCGGTGTCTACGAACCACCTTGCAAATCAAATTAATTAAGTATCGGACAGAACATTAGCGGTCCGCGCGCCGCATGTGCGCGAGTGTGCAGCATCTTCACCGACAACATCATTGCTACGATAACAGATCATCTATAGAAGAAGAGACCGCGTTGAAGAAGAAAGAAGAGGGTAGCAGCCCAGGAAGGAGATTGCGCGCGCGAATTTCCTTCCAGACAGGAAATGACCATATCGTACGCGAGCGAAGTGCCGAACGGCTCCAGCTTTGGCTGCTTCTGGAGGATTCTGCTCAAGTGAGTCTCGCCGCTTAATCCGCGAGGCTTAACGCCAGCTCGCTTCAATATGTTGAATGAATGTATGCGTTTTTTTGCGGTCTGTGCTTGACGTAGGTACCGGAGCTGTCAACTCGCTGGCAGCTGACAAGTGATACCGGTAACAGGCGCGTGGAGCCTTGGCAAGAGTTGCTTTCCGCGTATTTCTCGATTCGAATCGTTTATCGAATGCAAATACATTGCGGATACAATGCAGATGCATTGGCTGTTTCCTTTTTAGGCACAATACGCTATTCGTAATTGTGATTTAGCTTAATGGTATATCTTGATGTTTTATTTGCTGTTACAAGCAATTTGCTTTCCCAAATTTTTTCTCACTCGTATTCGCCCCCAAAGATTGCAAGATCTACTTTTACTTTCGCTATGTTGCATAAATTATGGTGATAGTATTTTAACTGAAACCCGAACATGTGATCGGCTGTTGGCATCGCGATTATGCGATCATTGCAAAACGTAGCGGTTTCGTGATATGAATTTGTCAAAGGACATCGGGCAGAGAATGGGCATAGTATGTATCGGAAGATCAAGATTTCGTCATGTATCTTCGATAAAGAATGACCCACGAAATTAGACGATCTAGATGACTAGACTTCTAGACGTCTACACTATTGTCAGCATGCTATGTAAGATGAAGTCATTGCGCTATAACGACCGGCTGATCGTTGTGCAACGTTTAACTTTCGACTCAATGTGCCATGCTCCCGATTTATAGTTTAGTTACATAGAAGAAGAAAAATGAACAAATATTCTTGAACAAGAATTTGGTAAATAATCATATCAAAAACAAAAAAAAATGACTGTCAAGTCTACTAGTATTTGGGTGTCAATCAAGAACGTTCAAAGATCCTTTTATTAGTCATATTTCGCATATTTCGCATATTCCGCATATTTCGAAACTCGTCAAAGAATTTGCATCACATTTAGCAAAACCGAGACCGGAAATGTCCCAAATTTTTCAACCGTACAGAAAACGCGATTCGCTCGAATCACAGCAGCGGAGCACGTAAAACCCGCTAGCACAGAAATGGCGTTCGGTCAACTCTTGCTCGCGCGTTTTAAGGAAATAAGGTCGCCGATACGTCGATTTTAAAACGTAACGGCGCGCCACGACCGCTGTGCTCGGAATATATCGCCACTGAAAATTATTGCACTACTATACACGCCGGACCGTGTGTCTCTTATCTGCCACGCAATGGATAACAATGGCAATGTTTATGCTGGAGGGATTGACATGACAACATCGGCCGGACACACGTGTTTAATCGAGCCACTCGTATGCATATGTAAACCTATCACCTATCATATGTTCAGAGTATAGCGTGATATCATTGAAGTCGTGTCTTTTGAATGGAGTGTGAAACACTATATAAATTGTGTGATGTTTCTCTCACAGGTGTTTTTAATTTAAAGAGAGTGCGATGAGAGAAACTGATTAATGATATGTTAGATTCTCTTTCCCATCGTTTCGCTAACATACATGTTTCGAAATAATCGAAACGACGGCAGATGTTAAATGTTATAGCTATAATTGTTAATCTAATTATTTATTAAATACATATATAAGGTTCAAATATTATCCCTTTAAAAGTATTTCTTCTATACATTCTGCGGCATATTCCATTACCTACCGATAATTTTGAAAAAAAATTTATATTTTGTTTTTATTTTAATTGTAGTATAAATATTATATATAACCATCTATAACATGAAATTATTACTTTAAAGTGTTTCTTTTTTTTTTTGTTCGTTTGAAGCCGTTATATAATCATTCTCGTAAATCGGTGTAATCGGTGACATCAATGCTTGTCGAGAGCGTCTACGCGAGTCTCGACAATTACGTATGAAATTAAATGTTATGCAACGTGGAAATTTTTTAGAATATGATGTAAATATTTAAAGTAATGTGCGATAATGTACGATTTCGATGGAAATAATCTAAGATATTTGAATACAATGACTGACTGCTGAAAAATTTCCGAAAAAGCGACAAACAGGATCACTTGGTTAAATAGACTTCTTTCGATAATATGGATACGCCAATAATTGCTCGTCAATGTGCACGACCATTTCTCAAACACAATCGCAAAGTAAAACGTGAAATACAAACTTATCTCATCGTGTTTGCCGAAACAACAAATGGAAGAAAGAAGAAAAGTACGAAAAAAAGTTGCGTTATTTTTAAATAAGAAAATATTACATCTTTCTGCATTCAATATACGCAACTCCTCCTCTCGATGGTGTAGACTACAGTCTAGGTAATAACCGAAGATACTATAAAACAAATGTGTTAATTATGTCTTAAGTCATTCGCATAACATTAACTACTACCGACAGTATGAATGATTTGCCAAGAAACACATCAATGAGTTAACGAATTAAATTATTTCTCCATATCGCTTCTTTATATCGCTAAATGTAGGACAAAAATGTATGTAAAATTATTTTTATTACTGACAAAACCTAATATATAGCCTAATATAGATGGTACAAAAAATATTATTGAAAATTCGCCACGTAGTTTAATACAACTATTAAAAATACAAAAAAGTCAATTGAAAACGATTATTTATGTATAAAAGTCATGTCTTTCTCGGATGTACTATATGTTTTATGACATTCAATAAAGCCTGATAATATGTGAATTTTATCTACTAATCATATTGAATTTTATCATTGTTTCTCTGAGCGTCATCGTGACAAGTCACATTTTTATTTTTTGACCGTGATTACCATGTACTTTATTCTGTGCGAGGTGAGTTATATTCTTTTCCGTATCTTTGAATTTATACGCTCCTTATGGACAAACTCAAAGGACATAGCTCTCTCTTCGTCCTTCCTGGCTTTCTAACCTGGGAGTTGAGACATTGGAGGATGCCTTATGGTTTGCTTCGGAGCATTCTCTTCACTTCATTTCTCTATGGGAGACCATGAGCAACAGATAAGGACCGTATCTTTCGTGACTATGACATAGGGACTGCGAATTTGAATATTGACGATATGAAGTAATGTGACTCGCGTTGATTTTCGATTTAATGTAACTCGCGGTGATTTGAATATGACTACGCTGAGGATGGCCCAAAGAAAGGGCTGAAACGTTCGTTTCTATTGTATTTTGATCTTAATTAATATATTGCGCACTATTTACTGCGCCCGGCTCTAACTGCCTGTTTTATTTATTGATTTACTCAAGAGAGCCTTTTTAAATATTATTTATCTACTAAAGCTAATAAATATGTATGTACATTTAAAAAACTTATCAGTTTAAATGATATACAATAATAATGCATTCAGATGCAATTTCACGAATTTTATAGTGCCCACAAAAATGCATCTAATAGCATCATTCTATTGCCATTCGCGATGTCCTTGTCCAAGCCCGTTTGTTGACATTTCTACGACCTTTACACACTATGGTATTGGTGGATGCTCCCTAGTCTCGGTTTCTCTCCGGGCACCTCGGTTGAAACGGCCTTAACGGCTTTCACGTAAGATCTCGCTTTCCTATGCGTTATACCACAACACTACAGTAGTTAAAGGAAAGACGACAGCGGCTAGTCTATAAATACCCAGGAATGTCCAGGAATAGAAAATCTTTCGCGGTAGCGTGCAAACGAGAGCGCGTGTGCATTGCATGTAAGTATACTGTAAGTCGGTTCTCCTGACAGAAATTATGATTACCCGCAATCTACAGAGAAAGGATCGTCTAGCTCTCATATGTTTCCCCAATTCTTGAAATCTCAGACGTCTAGTTCTTTACTTTGACAGTTTTCCGATTGTCCCTTCGTACAGAATTGGATTATACTTCGATTCGGAACGATTGCGAACAGAACAGTGAATCGTGTTTTGCATGCGATAGGCGTTTATGTGAAAAAATAATTTGCTATTTACGCTATTCGTGCAAAATGGAGCAATCTCGCTCCGCGATATTTCATTGCCAGCGTTTAATTTGCTTCTTTAAACGCAGCGAAATGCCGTACCTCTCCTTTTTCTCGTTACAGTCTTCCGCGGTATGACCCATACCAGCTTTCTTATCCGCCTACCGGTGCCGCTGGCAAAAAGGAAACAGCACGATCGCCGATCTATAAATACCCAGGAGAGCCCCCGGAACATACTATAAATACGTAGTTGATATCCAGGAATAGAAAATCCTCTTACCTGCTTTTTCCAGCTGATAACGATTGAGCCGGCGAATTCTCACACGTAGAGCAGATCTGTTACGAGGTTAATGATGCGATCTTTAGGACGATTTCTGTTGCGCCGCGGAGAGACGCTCATGTATAACGTTCATGTATGTACGTGCATGGCTAAGGGCCAATTCCCTCGACTTCTTCCGAAGGTTAAACCGACGTGAATTCCATCGTCGATTTGTGCTCTCAAGATACTTTTCCATCACTTTTCTCTTATTTTTAATATTCACATGCAATTGCTCCTTTTATTTGGCAGTTTCCTCATAATCTTCATGATCAGGTGGAAGAAATATTTCGGTCTATAGTTCCGCCTAGGATCTGATAATAAATGACCATGCGGAATGTAGGGGATATTTCGTAAATATGGACGTGTCAACAACTGCAGAAGCGAAACGGAGAGCCTAAAGTATTTTCATGATTTCGCGATTATCGCCCCAGGCATGACGTTTGTTGCAACAAGTGCCTGCATACACGCGCTGTTACAGCTGCTCCGATCACGCGCGCGAAATACTCGCAGCGCATGAACGGAAGAACCATGGCGGCGAATCGCACGCGTGAAAGCAAGAACAGTTTCACGCCGCTGCAGTGGAGTTGCTGTTCGCATTGCCGCGTTTGCCTTCGTAGATTCATCGAGAAGGTACGAAAAATCAGTTTCGGATCGATACATCGGCAAAACAATGTTTCCTTCAACACAGACCACGCACAAGGCCGGTTTGCGTGGACAAAATTTGTGCAGATGTTTGCAGAATTACAAACAGCTCGTTGTGAAATGAAAAAGCGCGTGTCGCTGAACGATAGGCCAATCATGATGAATCGTCACGTACTTTATGTAGGACGCGAAATAAGACACGCGTGTGTTGAAAATGTGTTGTTCTGAATCAAGGAAAATGCAGGTGTATGGAATTATTGGACGATTATTGACGTAATATTGACATATTATTGACACGATTATCAAAACCGGGAAAGAAACCTATAATTATTTAAAATTATTGATCTATTCTTATCTACATATATGCAGCATGTTACACAGAGAAAGTTTAGTTATAAGAATTCAAGTAAGTATAGCATTAAGATTTTTAAGAAAGTTATGCGTGCATAATATTGCTATAGTGTTATCTTAAATCATGTGTATATAACTTTGAATATTTTTCACGCAGGCATTATTAAAAGATTTATATTCATAGCTTCTCTCAGTTATAAAATGTTGTTCATTTATTATTTAATCGTATATAATTATAATATGATTTATAATCTTTTGTATAAATTTAAAAATTTATCAAAAAAAATTTTTTGAAATAGCAATTTATTCTTCCCGAAAAAAAAAAAAGATAATTTGATGAAAGAATAAAAAAAGGGATAAAACTAACTTTAATAACTAAGATGGTGAATAAATTATATTTTAAAAAACTCTTATTTGAAAATAGATAATCGATTTCAAATCGATACAAGGAAGTATTGGTAAAAACTTGTTTTAGGTATACGATTTCAGGGACGGAAATATCGTTTTAGTGAAAGAAATGTCGAAATTGCGAAACATCCTTTTGATATATGATTCTCGGTGAAAACGACGAAATTTTTCTGGATTCTGAACTATGACTCAGGAATTTTAATGTACGAATTTAAAACCGCTTGTGCTTGAGATATATTAAAATAATCCGACTATGTCATCTAAGGCTAAAAATAACTGCGAATTTCTACGTCACGGTACAGCTGTTATTTATTGTCTCATTTGTTATCCTTTTTGAAATACTCGACAGTAAACAATAATCGCATTCATTATGCGTTTTAGGATATGCTTGTATATTTCATTTACGTTTAAACTTCACGGCCTGTTACCTATTTTATCGTATTACATCAACCCATTTTGCCAACACACGTGTATTGCCCCTCGTTCCCGCTTCACAGCATTTCTCTACAAATTTCGTTTAGTTATTACTTCTTTTATTTCTTTATTTCATGTCTTTCAGCTATTTTCTCGATTCGTCGACGTCGAGGTGTCTTCTCATCGTTATTTTTACGTACCGCTCGTCTAATTCCGCGGTGAACTAGGCCAGAGTTTATCTCTTTTTCTCTCTCTCTCTTTCGCCTTATCGAGACCGCGAAGCGCTTTCTGCGGTTTATTCGCATCGAGACGAGTCACGTTCGAGCTTGTGCGTCGCGATGGACGAGTTTTATCGCGTCGTCGTCTCGCACCCGTTGCCGGCCGCTTTGCACCACGCCGAATGACAATGAGAGGACGAGCGAGCGTTGGCGGTGGTTCGCATTTCGCTGCGCGCTGCACTTCGATTCGATCGCGTGACACACATTTCGCTCACCTCACTTGTCTTTCGTCGACCTCTCGCGTATAAGCACGCACCAGAGTATACTTTTCACGACGCGGACGCCTTGCGTTGCTCGACGAGTTGAACCGCCTGGAAACCAGAACTGACCCAGTGCCTCCGCCATCGGCATCTCCAACACGCGCGCGGATTCTAACACTCCCCCAAACTTGCATATTTTCGGATTACTGATTGCAAAAATTTCTTTCTCTTTTTGTCCAATAAATAAAACTAGTTTAATGGAGAATTAATAGTATTGTATATGTAATAGTAAGAAATATTTACACAATGACATCGAGACAGGTCTAAAGATCTAAGAAATTGCATGATGCGCATTTAAAATGAAGAATAGGTCTATTAGGTATGTGCATGTATTTTTATGGAAATGTATAAGATAAAATATCACACTCGGCAATCGGTTTAAATGATTTAATAGGTATTTGATTAATAAAAGCGCTGCAAGGCAAGACCCGTCTGGATGCGCTCTAAACGTAGGTATTGGTCATGGCTGACAAGTGGTGTCTTTATCTACTTGGCAACCATATTGGAACGATTTGAAACATCATTACTGTTAACGTGATAATAAGAGCGTTATTCATAATTGTCATTGTAATAATATATGCAATAATTTCCATAAAAATTGCGAACGTATTTTGTATTTTAAATACTGTTTGTTTTGTATTTTAAACACTATATTACTTTTGATTTTTAGATCATAATTTGAGATTTATATGGAACAGTTAAAAGTTGTCTTTTTCAACATATGGTTATCTCTTTTCTAAAATATAAATTATGTATAATTTATCGGTATATTATTATTTTCCCCGAAATATTCAATTATCAAATTATAAAATAAATCAGTTTTATTTAATATTTCAGTGTTTTCACAATGTTTCAACCTGCAATTTGATATTTGCCATTGGTGAGAATTGTTTCCGCATCTACCTTTCGCAAAATACCTTCGTTCGATTGCACTCGAGGGCAGAGGAACTTGTTCTTTCTTCCGTAAATTCTCGTCGAAAATTTCCATTGGTCCTTGATCAGCCCGGCGAATGTCCGTACGTGAGTTAAACGGCATGCCACAGGGACGCTTATCTCGCAAGAAGCGACGATGAAGCGGGCGTTTCGTATAATCGTCTGATTGACGTGTTGCGCATTTGGTTTTGCTCAATTTCTAATTAAAATGTGAGGCCACATCGCGCACATGACTTTTCGATGTTTTTCCATCTGACATTGAGGAAGGATAATATCCTCTCTGACATGCTAAAAATTTTGGTTTATAAATATTCCGACTTTCGATATCGCACTGATCCTTCGATTCAGCACATCAACCTGATGACCGTGGAAGAGCGCTTCTCGAGAAAGAGTCTCGGAGATCTGGCGAAGAGAGGGCGAACGTGGAGTATCGGTGAAGCCGTGAAGCGTGACCGGCGTTAGTTATGCAACGTTTTTGTTGTCTTGCGTCCTTGTTACCCGCATTGGTATTATCTTGCTTAGAGCGAAGAATCAATTACAAATTGTTGCCTTGACGATGGTATCTTTCCGAAAGGTAAACGGGAGGGAGAAAGACCCTTGGCAATCCCGGCCAATCAGTATGCTGTCTCGACTTTTGGAAAAAGCTGCGAAATTTTCGATTCGATCGGTAGAGACGAGACACGAGGTTGTGAAAAATCATCAATTTGATTTATTCGCTGACACAGTTTAACCGCAATCCGTGGCAGATGCGTTTTTTTCAATTATTCATGAGAGATTTTCAGAGATATCCTGCGACGACTATTATAACTATAATTTAAGTGTTGTATAACGTACAGCACTAGCCGATAAATCAGCCGACAACTACTTTTAGCGCTTTATAAATGTTCGTGGGAATTCTCTCATTACCATTCATATTGCTGCTATGATATTATTAGACATTTTAAAAGATTGGAAAAGTAACTTATTAGTAAATCCTAACAGGCATAAATTTAATTTTTATATTATATTCCTCTAATCATAATTTTAAAGCCAATAATTTAAAAACATTAAAATTATATTTATCGGTTGTATACCTGCATTGACAAATTCTCTTTGATTGGATTACGTCTTATATTTCTTGCTGACAATAATTTGTCAACTATCATAATAAACAGCGAATTATCCATAATGAATAAAAACGACTGAATTTTCTGTGGATTTTTGGTAAAACAAAAGTATCTTAAAGTTATTTGTGTTAAAGAGATTCGCTTTTGTTTTATCTTAACAAGCAAAAGAGTTTTTTTATGTTTGTTATTTAGGTATAAGTTATAGCATAAATGCTTCCGCATAGAAATCAATATCGACCACGTAATCAAATTATTACATGTTTTTTAAAACGTGCCTGCGCTGCATGTTTGATGATCGCGTAAAAAACGGGACGTTTGTTTGGCGAATTGATAACGCAATGCAAGAAACACGCAACAGCGTTTACTGTCCACGCATAACCGTCGCACTTCTTTCGCCGCGACTTAAAATACAAGGCTGTCCGTAACTATGTCACTGTCAATCAGACTCATCGGTATGTATAACGCTTTCCAAACGTAGTTGTTGTGCCAGGATACTTAATTATCTTCATGGTCTGTGATCGGGCAAAAGACCTTACCACATCGTTTCTGGATTCGATTGCCAATTAATCTATCATTTAGTCGGCGGCGGCGGTAGAACGTGTATATACACTATGATGTCACAAAAATACCTGATATGTACATTTTGGTGATGAAGATCATTACTTCCTGGCTAGGCATGCTTTTAGGCAACGAAGAACATTACTTTACGATTACACTCATAACTTCAAGATCACTCCATCTATTTGTGGAGAATTGTTCATCGCGTCAAAGTCCGATATTTTTCGTAAATCATATTAAAATGACATGCAAATGAAAATAACACAAATTTGAAATATTAAAGAACCTACGTATTTGTTTAACGTCGTGTTAACATCTCGCTATAAGACCATTTTTAGCAAATTTAAAGTGAAAAATTTAAATAATAATTATTTTCCTGTAATAATATGATTCAAATAAAATACTTAATAATAATAATAATCGTATATTAATTTTAACAATTATCGTATTTCAATTTCTAGATATTTATACGAATACGTACATGCATACTGTTTAGTAATCGTAATCGTCTTATATTTATACACGTGGACTTATCGATTAAATATTTTCATTTAGCGTTAGCCTCGTCAATTTTTCACAGCTAATTGGTATAAAATCATCACGCAGCATTGACTCATTAGTAATCCAAACAGTCGAACAGTTCGTCGCTTCCCGCAGCTGCGGGTGAAGCGCGACCTTGCTACACGCTCGAGTGTAATTTTCAACACTAAGATGGATACCATGCAGCGTAATTAATTCGTTAGCGGCCGCGATTGATGTTAATCATCCGCTAGCCTTATGTAAACGCGGAGGAAGCTGACTCTCGCTCGTAGCACTCGGGCGATTCGTGTTGTACTTCCGCACTGCGCGCGAGTCGCGTCAAGACTTTCGTGCCATTAATCGGCGCACCTTCCAACGTGTCGAAAAATACGCTCGTTTTTTATTCTCTCTTGGAATTCTGTTAACAGCCGCTGGTTTCCGCGCACGCAGTACATCTCAGCTTATACGTGAGAGATTACATGTAGGACAAAAAATCTAAGTGCATTAAATAACGGACTACTACATTTTATTTAAGCATTCTTATTATAAGTTTAAAAGTGGCATGGGATATAAATGGCCTTAAATGCATTAGTCTCATAAGCTCGGTGATGTACAGCAATTAAGTGCTATACAAGTATAGAAATCTTTATATCCAAGAATATATGTTACATGATATAATATCTGGAAAGTGTGTAATATATTATATATGCTGACATGTAACACATGTAATACATGTTAAAGTTGCACGTGCATAGCATACTTGCGCCTAACCGGTAAGAAGAAAATGTATCATTTGCTGCAGGCAATGTTACTCATAATTTGCAACTCTCGTGAATCAATGAATTTGTAACACAGTCAGATTGTATAATCCTGTGGCCAGGAACACGGCAATTATCGAATGACTCGATTGATGCTATCCCTTCGTAACAGCAAGACGCGAGTCATCGTGTTCTTGGAAGTACGGAAGCGGTAAAATCCTCGAAATCAATGGCTATTTTTCTAACATCCGTCTACCGTACTAATTACCATCTTCTTGGTAAAATTAAAAAAATAGCACATTGTTCTATTGATTTTTCTATTAAGATTTACGTAATTCGCATTGTGAACCTATTAATAGTTTTAAGTAATATTTTATTATTAACTCTACAGAACATATTGGCTATTCTTTCTTGTAACTTCTCACTGAAAAAATTTAAGATGTGGTTATATCATAATTCAACCATGAATCATTTGTTAATTTGCTGATATCTTATTCAATAAGCTTAAAATTTAGTATTATATTGCAAAATTTCGTTAGGTTAAAAAAATGCATATTGATTAACGATTTTCATTTTCTGTTTAGAAACTATAGGATAATTTAAGAATTTTATATAAATTTTTTTTCAAGCAAAATTGTGCTTATATTTTAAAGAGAACTTGAACGTACAAGTTTGGCGGCAATGCCCGAAAAATAATGCGGATTCAACCCACGTAAACGAATTTCGTATTTTCACATTGAATTTAACTCTTCGAACACCTGTTTCGATTTCGCCCTTGCATCAATACTTATCGCGATTCGTGGGCTCTTGTTATGTGCCTCCAGCATTTAGCTCAATACGCGTGGGTGAATGATCGGTGATTCTCTTCCTGGTTCTCCTGCCATTACAGAAAAGAATTCAAGTTGCTTTTTATAGTAAACAGTATAATTTGCATATTGTGAAATTTAGGAAAGTTAGAAAATAAAATGTATTATAGCAATTTGGACAAAGTACTTCATATATTACTCGATAATTATAAGATGTGATATAAACATATATAATATATGTATAATAATAAGTAGAAGTGAAATCTTTTTAAATCAACCGGTCGACCGCAGCCAGCTCGGGCGGAACATTGGCAATTATTTGCTCACCACGAATCAATATTGACGTAATCGTGTTAGTTACCGAATCTTTTCGGTGCGGATAATGTATTATGAAAACGATACGAGCAGATAAACTCTCCTCTTTCTATAAAGAAAAGAACCTATCTTGTGCTCGCACGTGACTCTTCTCTTCGATCGCTGTGGAATTCAACTCGATTATCGCGCGAGGCGGCATACCATAAATAAGGTATTGATCTTGCGTGGTAAAAGGATCGGTGTGCCTTTGCCATTATACACAAGTTCAGTTAAAGAAATCTCTATCATGCTGCGACTCGTATAAAGTCTATGTTGCGTATTGTCTTAGTCGCGATACGAGAGACAGACGAAAAAGAGAATACACCGCCGAGAGGCTCAAGTTATTGCATTCCTTCTCGGCGCAAACCATACACGGGCAGTCCTATTCATCCTGAGAGGATAGTCTTATTTTCCTCCGTTTCTTTTCCGTCGAAGCTCTGTGCTTCTTGCGAAGGACGCGTTCGTAGGAAGGTATCTATAAGTCGCTGAATGTTTTTACTTGGCATGAAACCGAAGGGAAAAAGACGAGAAAATCAACATAGGATGTTGATAGGGAATGGTTATTATCATTCTTATACAAATACAGCTAACACAATTCATCCGGAAACAACATTTCACACAATGTCAGATTATAAGAGAATATATAAGAAATCGCAGAAATGTTATAATCAGCGCAAAACACCTTCATGGGAATTTCAGTCTTTGTTTCTAGTTGTCGGACTTTATCGCAGAATTTCTGATAAACTAATTCTCGATATATTTTGTAAGAAATAATCGTCAAAGAGATATTTTTTAGAGCTTATTGCACAAGCTATAACAATAAAAACGAATTTAACAGTTCCAACAATTGCGTTATATTCATATCGATACAGAAACAACATTTTCATACTGTTACCGCGTAGTGTAAAAAATTTCGTAAAAATTCGCTGCAGTTTGAAACCATGCCAATGCAGTAAAGCGGAGAAACTTTATATATTTTTAAATTATACTACTTGTAAATCCTTATCTAAAAAGTGAGCAGCAACAATATTTCTTTTAATCAAATTGATTTATTATTCGTAGCAGCACTGCAATAAACTTCATCGGCGCGAACTATTCTTTTATTCTATCTACAGTACTTGCGTATTCAAGTCGTGGAAGCTGTATTGAATGCATCTGGGGCACAATGACCATGACCATAGCTACTGAGGAAGCACACCCACCTTAGCAATAACTTGACCAGTCGTTGAGTCGTTACGTCGATTTCCAAATACAGTTTGATCGGTTAAATTGGCCGATAATAAATAAGCCGAGTTCGATGAACAGAGGTATCGATGCAGGAACTGTTCGGCACGCTGAAGATGGCATGACTTTAGAAGCCTAGAACGGAGCTGACGTGATCAAACACGCCACATCAGTTATTCTGTTTACGGATGACGATCCGTTAACGTCTTCCTCATTCAGTCGATTGCTTGTGAACACGAACATGCACAAAACTCATTATTATATCAAAAATAATTAAACGATATAAAGATATGATGAATGTTTTATGTGTTGAAGATAGTAGGTACATAATAACTAGAATAAAAATAAACATATATTTAATGGCAATAAAATTGTCTAAGAAATCATATTTACGTATGAAAGAAAGTTCTCTAATTTCAATCCTCCTTAACAAAAATATGTTCTATTTCTAGTATATATTATTTGTAATCATAAAAAATAGATAAGAATATAAAATATTAATATTGGATCGCAAAATTAGCGCAATTTTATCAAATATAATAATTATCTTTATGATTGATATTTCTTATATATAAACTATCTGGTGATAGTACCGTAAACTATATATATATATATATATATATACTATCACCTACACAAACGTTTAATACCTAATCTTTTCTATTCATCTATAATTAGATATATATAAAAGAAATGTTCCAATTTTGTGATTAGTAAAAAATAAAAATGATTAATACGATCATTTTTTCTAAGTTAATAAGCGTATCCATCGCGTTGCGAAACTTGCGAATAAGGATACTTGATGTGCAAACGTCTTAATTATCGTTGCTCGTCGTTAGCCAAGCTGACGATATTACGTGCGTTAATAAAGGAAAACCGTCATTCAAAGATATATCTAACGCAATTAGTGAATGCTTCCAGATAATAAAGATAGTTTATTGTCAATGTTATGTATCTTGAGTACAAATAAATACGTGAGTTTTTTAAATTTATATTAAATAGTAAAAAATAACATCCAGAAATAATAAATAAAATATATCAAGAAGTAGATATTAAAAATGAAAATATAACATTGACTAAAAAATCCTATTTAACAATTTACGATTATTAGTGAGCTATATATTTTTTTCATTTCGCAATGCGAGACTTCGCCGCCCATGTATTATATCGAGAGATTTTTGAAAGTGTTTTTTTTTGCAATCGCTTTCACCTGATCCGTCTCATTGTTCTCATATATCAGCCCACCCAAAACCTTGTACTCAACTCATCTCATCTTTCAAAGCATGCACGTAGTGCACACGATATATCTTGGAACACGAAGGAAGTACGTCATCTGAATAATATGCATTTATACATTTACATCAAAATATTTAATATACGGTGTTAATATATTATTTTGTAACAAATGAAGAGAGGAATAAGAAAACTAAATTATACTACATTATATATCTAATTATAGATGAATAGAGGAATAAGAAAACTAAATTATACTACATTATGTGTTTTACGTTAAAGTTACAGTATTGTCTTGTATTGTACATATATGTCGCTTCCGCATTGCATTTGCCTTAAAACAATTCGTACTTTCTTATTCGTACGTTTCTCTAGCGTCGAAAAGACCTCTCTGTGTGTACGTATAATGTACGGTTGTCAAGCGTGACTATATAAATTCAAACCGCGCGGAGAAATGGAGAAGGACGGGCATAGTAGGAATTAAAGAAACAAAATTGCAACATAGCGCGGTTGTCTGGCCGACAAGAACGATAAAAGGCCTTGGCGAGCCTTGACCGGTGGACCGTTACTTTACGCCATCCACAGCGACTTAGGTTCCCTATATTTTCCTTTTACCAGTACAGCTCGCTGTAAGGCCACCTCATCCATTCCGGCTTTTTAATAAATTCGTCATCTTATTTCTTTCTTGATAATGCATTGATTATTCATAGAAAATGTAATCTTTTTGTAGCTGAATAAATGCTAACCGCAACGATCATGTTACATGCCGCAAAGGAAAGAGAAGAGCCTTTGAAGTTTTCCTTAATGATTGATAAAGTAGTAGTACAGATACTATTTCCGCAGACTGGAGTACACCATGTGAATGTAACTCCGATGTGAATTACGATTATGAGCCACCTTGCGTAATAGTTTTCATTCATACATATCTACGAGTAGTAGCTTTATTGCTACTTGTGACCACAATTGCAGACTAATATCAGCGTAATCAAGGCGTTTGATATTGTCTCTAGTAGTTATAGCCATTGCAGCTTTCTTCATACTATTTCTATCAGCATGATTTAAATTTTATGTTATATCATATTTTCAATTGTTCAATAAATACTTAGGCATTGACTACAAATATTAAATTTTCTACGATGAGTAAATGCTGATAAAGTGATTGAGTAATGCGTTCTTTCATTTTATCCTCCTACGGCGGCAATGTTTTGTTCGTATGAACATTGTATTGTACTAGGAAATATTACATCAATAGAAACGTTAGCAAAACATCGGGATAACGTACGTACGATAATTCTTCATTCATATATTCATTTATTTACAATTAGTATGATATTCTTTGAAGAATTCTCTATCTCATAAGGTGTCTGTAAAGCGAGTTGCATCCAGGCGAAGCAGCAGAGCCTCAATTCCTACATAATAGAACGTAGATTATCGTCGCTTAGCTCGCAAGACATCGCGGCAGTGTGACTCACGTTTCAGTAATATTTAGCATTCCGTTTGTGATACCAAAGCGAGTACGGCGAACCAGTCATTTCCTATATAATTCTTTGGTCGATTTGTCGCGGACCTGTATCACGTTCGAGACGTTAGACAAAACTTATCTCTGCATTTTTGGACGTTTCTTTTATGTTTCAAGAACATTTTTATTAGATAGTATTTCGCAAAACTGAAGTTTGCAGAACTATATGCATTGGAATATATTTCTGAAAGGCGTTTGAAAGACATTTGAAACATGTGTTTGAAAGATTAAAATGTTTTACACACATGGCTTTACGCGTTGTGTTGTCTACGATGTTATCGCTTAATGATTACAAAATGCTCTTTTCAGCATCAGTACGTACCTACGTCTTTAAGCGTCACTCGGAGAGCACTCTCGACGTAACTGTGCAATTGCATTGATCTGTGCAACTCATACGCTCCTGTGGTAGCTAGAAATTGGTCACCGCATCTAACAATAATTGGCCACATAAATTCACGTGCTCGATTTCGCGCTGAAACCATGAAACCCATGGAGAAAGGACTAAAAAGAAAACGCTTTTGCACCGGGTTAAATTGCCGCGTTATGTTATAACGATCTTGCATAAACGCTCGACATCTGGCTTGACTACACGCGGCCATCACACAACGTTCGCCCATTCACTCGGAGACCGCGAGAGCCCATGATTGACGTTCACTCGCGCGTCAACCTTTATGACCCGCGTCAACGTCTTCCTCGATCACGCATCGGGAAGAGACGCCGTCTGGATCGATCATAAAAAATGCCGCGTCTTATGGAGAATGCGCTAATTTACTACCCTTAAAACACGATGCTTTACGAGCGGCAGATCGCGTTTGTTCGTCGCGCTAGAACGCTCTGGTATGCGCTTCTTTTACAACACTCTTTTACTGCATCGGCAAAATAAAGGCAGCGCGAGGAATAAAAATGAGGCTTATCGAGCGCGTTTCAAAGAAACATCCAGTTTATGGACGGCGAATGCTTTCCTCTCGAATGTGCACTGTAAATTTTTTAATGATTAATTGTTGAAAGGACAGGTCTACAGAGTTAGTCATTTATTTATTGCTTGACATTGGCAAAACAGATTGAATTTTTTGCTAAAAATTAATCATATAATATTCTTCGCGATTATTTGGATAAACAGAATCATATAAGATAGTCGCTGAGAATATTTTTTATTCGGGATTGTCTGAGAACTAGTTAATGAAAAAGGGAAGAAAGCGACATCTTGTCATGTCACGAAGATGATTCGCTAAGCTCTTATCTGAATAAGAATGAAAGATTTTATATGCAAATATTTATAGCGGCTCATCAAATTCAGCATTTTAGATGTCACCTTTCAATCCTCTAAAAGGATATGGGTTTTGAACGCATCAGTTCGGATTTCAAGTGCATCCGCATCTAAAAGTGTCATTTCTTTAATATCTTAAAATATTGAAAAATAATAAAAAAATTGGCTTAATATATTTCTTTAAAATATTAAGCCAATTCTTTTATTACTTTTCAATATTAAATTGTTATTAATGCTTACACACACACTATACGTTACGTATAAATGATTATATATTTCTCGCTGCAGTTTATTATGCAACGTTAACGTATCAATTATCTAATTAGGCTTAACTTTAATTAGTATAATATCATAAATTAAATTGATTAAGATATTCCGATAATCTGAAAATAATTGATACCATTGTTGCATCCAACGCCTAATGCAATACATATATAAATCTATATATATATATCTATAGTCAAAATCATAGATTGGCAATTAATTATTCAATGATTTTGCAACTGAAAATTTCGACAATTTTTATCGCAGTGACTAATTCTTTAATACTGTATTAGTGTCTCTCGCCCTTGAAAAGAATTTAAAAATCCAACAAAGGTCGTCGTGGATTGATTAACAATACAATGGCTTCTCTCAATCGTAGCCACGCCGATGTAATGACTCTTACGTTACCCATGTACGTACTGCATGTGCGTATACGCACGCATAAAACACGTGAAGAGGATTCGCGGGCGTGTCGCCGTACACGTAAAAACGCGGAACATTGCCTCCTACTACCTCCTACCATGACCCACTAACACACAAATAGCAAAATAAAAATGCCCTTCTGTCGTTATCCAATATATCATAACGCCTCATCACGTATTTATCCGTGAGACTAAAAGCGATCGACACAATTCTTATATCTTCCTTGCTTACAGCAGGCGAAATCTCGCGCGTCTCTGCGACGTTATATAATTGATAAATATCACCGAAGAAATTCGATGTCAAGGTCCGGCTCAATTTCAAAATTGATCTTATTTATGACGGTGTTTTGGAATGTATTTTGAGAATGTCGAAATGCGATGAAGTTAATTTGAAAAATGTGTGTTATTATCACACTTTCACTAAGGATAAAAAATTTCTTTTACAGCTACGTTTAAAAAAAAATAGACTAATAAGTTTTCTAGAAGCACTTTATCATTGTGCGAAAATAACTTTGTGGTTTCGTGACTCATATAACGAAAGAATCGATATATTCCTTGAAGAAAATTATTTGACATTTATTTCATATATCCACGGGTCAAAGCTAATTTTAATTTATGGATTTTTTGAAAAAGTGCATTAACTCTTAATAATATATTAATTTCTAATGTAAAAGAGTTTACAAGTATTTCTAAGAAACTCATATATAGATTTCTAAATTTTTAAATCCTTTGGAATAGCTATTGGATTTAATTTGGTAATGCACATCTTTTTGAAAGGATGTTTCTTTATTACTCGCGTTAATATAAGAAGAAAACCTTAAGACTGACCATTACTAGTACAATGATTTAATATTAATACAACAAGGTAGTAAATGTTCATAAAAGATAATCAATAAAAACAAAATAGGAGCAATTATAATTATGACTTGCAAGTTAATAGATAATTTAAATGCATTTTATATAAGTTTATTCTGCGAAAGCACTTAAAAACGTTTATTGTTAGCATTTAATAAGAAATGCAATCACGATTATTTCCGTGTAATAGTCCGGTTAAGTTGTCCAATGAATATCAACGATAACAAGTGTTTGCTATATACGCTAGGCAAATAGCTTAATCGGTGACTAAAGGCGCGTAATTGTGCCCTATGTAAGTATGTGTGTATCAATTTTATGAATATTTTTACAAAATTGCAATTTGCGATGGTGTGATCACGAATGTTGATTAGTGTATTGCGCGTCAAAAAAATATAGCTAACAACGGCGCTGCAGTTTACCCGTAATTACGGGTTAGCTGATGAGCAGAAGAGCCACTATCGAAAGGAAATAATCCTGTTTATGCAACTCTAGCGATTGGAATACAATCACATCGGAGGAATTCTTTTGATCTAAGCGGTTAACGCAATTTATTATTTCACCTCACGCGTCGCCTCAATTACTCTCTCGAGATTTTCGCTCTTTTGATCCTTGTCATATCAGCTGCGAGTGAATTTATCGTGCACAACAATCATTCAGTACCGTTACGGTCTTGTGAGCACAGCAAGTTAGCTACTCTGAATGCGGCGGATATCCGGTACAACTTTTCATATCTTTCTCTCTCTGGAGAGGCGTGATGTTTGTTGATTAGTAATTTTTTAATTTTACATTTCAAGTAAATATTCTGTTTTTCAAGCTGACAGTTTGACATGTGCATCATTTGTTAAACGCACAATGAAAAATCGAACATTTTATTTCAAATGAATGTCATACTTAAAATGACACATGTATGTTAACATTTTACATGGATAAGTGTTTGCAAAGTATTAGTTTCATAATATTAAAATTAACATAGCTCGTGACATGAAATCTTATCGTAAATCAGGATGTCAAATTCCAATAAATGAATCATTCGTATTCCATATGAATGGAAACAAATGGCATAGTTCATAGCTCCATTATTAAACAATGGTTGACATATCCACTACAAACTGCTTTTCACTCTGACCCCATTTACATTACATCCGTTGGATACATAGAAATTCATTTTGCATTGTTTCTGAAGCGGCTAAGTCATTCTTGAATGCTATTTTAAAATATTTCTAATTTGTTTGTTTTGTTTATATCTAAAGCCTTGTGTCCACGATCCAGGAACTTGGTCCGGAGAAAGAATTAACCAATCGCATTGGTCAATTGGCCGAATTGTTTAAATGCGATTGGTTAATTCTTTCTCCGTCCGAGATTTCGGACCAAAAGTTCTTGGATCATGGACACAAGGCTTAAGTAAGTTTATATTTGGGGAGGAAGAATGCAAAAGATAAAATTATAGAATAAATGTCGCCTTTGATATTTCCTATTACGTCACCATCAGCGATCGAATAATATCTGATTTTACCATAAAAAAAAAAAAAAATATTTATGGTGAATTTACGTTCGGGAAACATCACGCGCAAGCAGCGTATCTTCGAAACTCATAAAATCGATTTAGCCGTGACACACTTTTCGCTAATTCCCTAGCTGGTTCCGAAGCGCACATGCCGTTTACGATTTTGTAGAATGATTTAGCTATTACCGATTGTACTGATCGTATTGGTAACGAAGCGGTAACTCGTTGAAAGCGAAATTGTGAGATAATTCATTTATAAGGTTCTTCCTTCTTCCTCTTTCAGACAAAACCTGTTTCGCGTGCGTTACGCGAGGAAACGCATCATCGATTTATTAATATCCATGATACTTTGAAATTAATCAATAAATTGTGACAATACTTCTCAAGCGAGCGATCATGCGTGTAATGTAGGGATATTCAAAGCATTAACGAGAATTATATAGAATCGAGGAAGTGTTGATATTTCTCAAACATTTAAAAAGGATGCTTGAAAAGAGCACAGATGATGGTCGATACCTTGAAGTTTATTTACACGACGAGGAAGTTCAAACAATAGTCGGAAATGAAAGAAGAATTTTGTCCATTTTTATGGTTCGAGAATAGCGAATTCTTACCTGTCTACTGATTTATTAAACAAAGTGCATCACGGATATCTAGCGCTAATAATTCAATCTAACTTATTGTTAGAACACGAGGCGTTCAGGTGAATACATAAGTCTCGGTCAGCGCAATGACTGCTTTATGTCTTTTTTTTTAAAGCGCTTGCGCAATGTGGATAATTTATCGTAACGCAAGAAGGAGGTATGTGAAGAAATAGAACTATTTCTTTTCAAAGTATAATGTGCTATTATTATACCACATTATACAATTTTGCGCAAGTTGTCACTTATTCGAATATCATATAAGATTAGCTTTTAAAGGAATTGAATTATTTTATATTTAAAGTAAATTCTCAGGCAAAAATAATTATTATATTTGTTTATGCAATTTATTTAAATAAAATTTTTGGTTTTTCTTGCAGATGGCGTGGCTCCGTTTACAAGCTAATCTGGCGAGAACTACTGGCGTACCTATTCTTCTACTACCTCATCAATTTTACATATCGATACGTGTTGAATGAGCACCAACGACAGTGAGTACACGAATATTCCCGGAACTAACAATAAGTGATAATACTCGTAAATTCCATTCTTTACGAGGGAGCGGGAGGATGAAGAAATTTCAAACAGAGAAAGAAACGTTTTGGAATAAAATCCTCGTACATTGATATTAGGGCGACAGCGCACGTTTTTTTATTAAATTCTTTCTTGCATTTGGTGACGATTATTCCCGGTCATAATTTCAATTCTATACAATTGCCTGAGAGGAAACGCAGGAAGCATAATACTCGATTTAGCAGAACTCAAGGCAATGCGGGGTAGGAAACATGTTCAATGTATATGTATAAATAATTTGAGCAGACAATGTTTGTCTCTTGATCGTGGGCAAGGAGAACAGCGATTTGATCCCGCACTTTCCGCTGATTATCAACTCGTTTGTCGCGTTCTTATCACGAATAACGCCGAATTCAACGATCGTCCAGCTGGTGCGTGAGCGTATGCTGCCATAACTGTATTTTATGGACGTAGATAAACCCGTGCAATATTAACCTTGGCCCGCCAGCAAATCAGAAGGTTCCAACACTTTGATCACGGTCACGCGTATCATCGGCTAACATCGAGGAATTTACAATACCTTCTTTTTATTAGTATTCATTGTTGTATTTTTGCCACGCAGGACACTTGGTAACCTTTCCTTCGTTTACCTTCATGATGTTCGATCGGTTGCAAATGGGAGAACTGGCGATTTATCGTATATATATTAGTGAACAGCAATTTATAAATATAAAAATTATACTAAATTCTAATAACATTAAAAGCGTGCAATTGTTTCTCAAGTTGTTAACTATTGCATACGAATTTTGTAAACTATTTCATCGCATTGTTTGTGAAATTAATCGAGATATTCTATCTTTAGCAACATGAAATTCATTTTTGGGTCTTCGCTGATGTAAATTCATTAAACAATCGCTGCGGGGTGACTTGTATCCAAGGACAGTCAATCGACTCCTACAGTGAATGCAAACGACTGTTTAACTAAAAGTATAATTACGGCGCATATTCAAGTATAGTAATGCGATAAGCTTACACTTAAAAAATCTTAGCACTTGCGTACAAAAAATATTATTATTATATGATAAAGTATTAAGAAATTACAATCATTACATCTTACATCTAAATACAGATATAATATTTAGTTTTCTCATTTACTTAAATCTTTTAAACATCAATGCAGTTAATTTCTTACAATGTGCAATTTTTGAAAGGATTCTTTTGATGCATCCTGTACACAAGAAACTACATCATGGAACGTGTTGGACAAGCGTCCGTGTCCGGCATTAAAAAAGACATAAAAACGTAACCAGTTATTTATGCGGGGCTGAAAAAGGGAGATAAAGAAGTGTCAGAAGAAAGCGCAAGGATGTAAAAAGATTTCTCCTTTAAATTGCTTCGATTCGTCCGTGCTAAATTTAGAACTGCAGAGATGGTTTAAGGCGGGTTTAGGATCCAGAGTAAAGAATGCGAAATAAGCGATTCAGCATTGCTGAATAGGGCTAAGCGGACTGCACGCGGTGGTTTGCGAGATTAATCATCCTTCACATTAAGATTCCAAAATTCCTTTCGCACTCACAATCAAATTTATCTGACAAGCGTTTTCTTTTAGACATGAAATGTGAAATACCCTTTCGTGTCTCAATATATGTAAAATACTTCTTACGATATTTCGTAAAAAGTATCTTTTCATATTATCAGATTACTTTATTGAATGTGTTTTCTTGGAGAAAGTATTTGATACTGCTGCGTCGTTATTCGAATGACTATACGTATGATATCAATATCAGTTCTTTGTGGCCATGATATTGTACGTTCAGATAACGGTAAGTCAATATTACCTCAAAAGTACGAATACGGTGCCAGTTATTCGCGGAAATTCCAACATAAACCTACTTACTGAAGCATCCTGGAATCGCGGCGTTAATCGTTCAGAATTGATGTGTGAAGTCGTAAAAACGAAAACGGCTACTTTTATGTGTTGTGATTACGCTCTTCTTGAAATGACTCGTTGCGAGGCAATAACCGATATTGACGTGCGAAGCGAGGAAGGAATCAAACTCGCCTCGAAGACGCTTTCGATAAAACAGATTTGCGCTTTCGCTTGCAATCAATCGCGAAAACAAAGTAGAAATTCACATTTATCAATACTGATCTGCATGTAAGACTGATAGCCCGTCTTCGGGCGCGCGCGAGTGACAGTATCACCTCAACCTTGCTCCACTTCGAGCGCACGCGAGTTTGCACAGACAATTCTAACGTGTAAAAAACTTTAACAATATTCAAATACGCGTTAACATTTCGAATGAATTAGCCTTCTGCAATCCCTTAAAAAATATTTCTTTATTCACATTACTACTCTTCTTTAATTTACCATGTTTATTAATTATGACAGTATAATAATGTAAAGATATAATATGGTTAAAATCTATGTGCATAAGATTTTGTTTTAACATAAAAAGTATCAAACAAAAGTTTGAGTAATTGATAATTGTTTTAAAGAATTTTTATCTTTTCTCTGCAGAATTTTCGAAAAAATTCGTTATTACTTCGGCAACTCCAGCGAATCCATACCCATGTCATTCGTCCTGGGATTCTACGTAAGCCTTGTTGTGAAAAGATGGTGGGAGCAGTACAAGCTTTTGCCCTGGCCGGATAATCTGGCCCTCTTCATCAGCGCCGCCATTCCTGGAAACGTAAGTAGAACCTGCCCATCACGAGAAAAGGATTTCTTTGTTGATCTTAAATATGATTAAAAGTACGGTGGCAACACAAAGCTTTCTTCTTGGAAGAATGAACGCAGTTCTTATTTCTTATTCGTAAAAGGATTGCAAAAAATGAAACCATTTCAAATGTAAAAAAGAAACTTTAAGCAATCTTTTTAGCGAAATGGTTTTTTTCCTGGGAAGAAAGACCCGCGTTAATAGATGCAGCCTTGCTTCGGGTAGTCGCTCGTGTTACGTTCGGTCTCATTACGCTAATGAATTGCCGTGACACGTTTCAGTGTCGTTAACCTAAGTAGGTGCCAATCCAGTCATGCCACGCCCAGGAGTGAAAAAAAATGTACGGGACGATGATCCTATAATTTCGCAGCCGGTGGCAAATTCGCTTTTTTATTCTGTCACATATAACTAATGAAAACGCAAAGAACGGAGCATGATGTGTTATTTGTTAGGTCCTTGACATAAATAAATATCCCGTTCGTATTTATAATTAGTTTAGTTGTGATAAGCATGCTCGTTTAGCGATAAAAGTTAATTTACTCTTCTTTAAATCAAAACGCAGCTATTTGCATAATTTAAGTATAGTTGTGTCTTTACTTTAGTACACTAAAATACATATATCATCTTCGATATTTTCAATATTTCAAGCAATCGTTGTTTTATGATCTGATTATTGATACCATTAAATTTTTTGAAAGAACTCTTTTCAATTACTTTAATAAAATTCTCTGATGACGATCCAGTCGTGAGACCGCAGAGCTTCAATTTGGACAACGAAGGCGGTTCGGTGCAAGCTTCCACCTCTGGTCAATGACTCAGTGTCGGAGTGAAAGTGCAACGTACCATGGCGAAAAAGAAGGACGAACCTATGCGCCCGCGCGCGTTATGCACACCTCACATATACACACGTATATTCTTCTTCTACACATACTGATCCATTACTTCAATCGACTTCTAATAAAATACTTGTCCATTGGTCATCGAGTTCTAAACTCGTGCTACACATGGCTGACTTGCAATCATCAATTGCTACTATAACGTCACATTAATAGAGCGAGAGTCGATCAATCGCTACTAAACGATTTAAATATCGTTTCCTTATGCAACCGCCCTCTTCGCCTTACACACTTAACTCTAGCACTAATTTCATATATTAAACCGCATGGAACGTGCGTCCAGAATGCAACGATTTTCGAGAAAGTTTCGAGAAAAAGCGATTTGATTGCACGATGTCCCGCCATGCGTACAGTTTCTGGCGTTTCTGCTGAAAATATCATTATGGATCTCTAAACTCAAAGCTAGCCAAAGGTGTCGCATTACCTCGCAGAGCAAAGAACGTTGTATTAATTTCATGTGAAATGTTTAACATTTTTTTATTATTCACATTGCAGTGAGAAAGATATACTTATGCTACTGCATAAATTTCGCTGCATTCCTTGTCTACCTTCTGACTGTCATTCCACCATCTTCGTGCCAGAAGCATTATCGCGTTTATGTACCTACCTACAGCAACGGGCTTCTTCAGCCGGTGATTCACGAATTCATTGTGGTCTCTCAATTTACAATGGTACGGTAACGATCTCGACTTCATCAATAAATTTGCGCAACGCAAAATATCCAATTTATATTATAAGTAGAGTTTAATACATTTGTCTTTATATACATAAAACAAAATGTGTAGGTACATTTGCACCGAACGTGAAATTAAAATAATCTCCCGTGAATTATAAGTTCAAACGATCAAATTTCCGTTAAACCAGTTTTTGATGGAAACTTTAGTGAGATGAGAATTGTACTATAGTTGTGTTTTAGATGTATTAACGACATTTAAAATTACCGCAACCGGTTGTTACGTTCTTTCGCGAATTTTCGATTCAAAGCGCAGCGTGCATGCAATTGCGTGCGTACGGTGCAGTGGATCTCTAGGAACGACGGGTTCCGATGGAATTTTTGCACGTAGGTAGGGGACAAGGTCCTCAGCCACGGAACAAGCCCACGGTTATATACATACGCCCGGTCATGTAATCGCGTAATACAGAGTGTCCGATTTGTGAATGAGCAGTACTGCAGTAGTCAACACGGGCTTCTGAGCTGCGCCTTTCATTGAAATCTAATTGTAATGCGAAACGACGATCGGTGTTCGGCTGCTACCTTTCCCCACGAGGAGGGTCGTTCGCAAGCTGCCAAACTGGCCATTTTTACATGCGTGACGAGTAAGCCGCAGAATTCCGAGGAAGGAGTCTGTCTCGTTTTCGTACATGCTAATGAAAGATGACGATAAAGCTATCGAAAAGATAACGGTGGTCACCGAACATCGAAAGACGATCCGATTCAGAAAATACGGAAAGCGAAAGGAATTGTTTGAAAAGTGAAGGATTGTTACTGTTTCCTTTTTTTCAAAATATCTTTCAACGCGGTTGTATCTGTAATCAATAAAGTTGACGTAATTTCTTATGACAGATCTACGTGCCTGAGAAGGTTTATAGCTCATCGTCGCTGTGAGCGAAGAATGCAAGGAACCTCCACGCTCCGTGGAGGCGAAGTTAATTAATGTGTGATGTATAAGGTATCGACAGTCATGAAGAAAAGATATTTTAGTAACATAAACTAACTTCTTTTGCACTCTTAGATTTCTTTTTTGCAATTTATAAATTAAAATCTCAAATATTTCCAACCTTTAACTAATTTTCCTTCAAAGTTGTGACAGTTTGAGCATACGGAAAATCTAAATGTCGACATCGTCGATCATTTCCGATTAAATTGATATTCCTCCAAGCGATTGCGGCCGTCAGTGGATTGCAAAACGCGCGATCGGTTACAAAAGTGCGCGTAAATGTCCAAGAAAGAAAAGAAAATAGCAGGCGTCTCATCGGGTTTTTCTCCGACTGATATTAGAACAGTTTAAAACGGTAGCAGTGGACAGGGAGAAGCTTGTATCGGGCCAAGAGAACAAGGGGAAAGTATGCGCGAGACGTGAAAACGTGTCTGGCATTTGTTAAAATAAATTTTGAAGTCGGCGCCGTTCGACCGATACTGATTTTTTGCAAACTCGGATTTTTATCATCAAAATGGTAAATTTAAACACTGCAGATTGAGTGACTTTTTTTATTAGCGCGAGTTAGATCTAGTGCGCAAGCTAGCTCAGTTAAAATTGGTAAAAAAATTAATGCTTTAACGCGCTTATCTTAAGTTCACCAAAAAGACATGTAAAATATAATTGACATATATTTGTTTGTCTGTTTCAGGATGAACGGGGGCGATTGATGAGACGTAACATCGTGAGGTATGCCGTGCTCGCGTACGTCATTACACTGCAAAGGATTTCGCTCCGAGTTAAGAGGCGTTTCCCGACTCTTCAGCATATGGTGGATGTAGGTTAGTAAATTACATTTTCGAAATTATATTTAGATAATACTAGCATGCAAAATGCGATACAGACGATATCTTAAACTTTCTAATCATAGCGCGATATCGGTAATCAAAGCATATGGAAATTGAACCTGATTTCGCAAAATATTGTTACATAAAAGCATTTATTGCTGTAATCGTTTAATTTACGAAAGCAGAACACAGATCAAATTATTTTAATATATTTATTATTCCAATATTTCATTACATCAATCGTCTCAACGAAACATTCGTCCTTCTTAAATAGGATTATAATAACAGATTCTCGAAATAGCTCATCAAAACTAATTATAATTGGAAAGATTTCTAATGTGTAATCATTATCGTGAATTATTATTCTCTCGATGAGGGACATTGTGCTTAGCGAGCAATGCTCAGCTAGCTAGACCTTGACTTCCACGGATCGTTGCGATCAAGTGCTACTTTTTATGATCGTTAATATTGTCCACGTCTTCAATAAACATTCAATAATCATTCTAGTCTTTTTACATAATATTTTCTCTACAAAATTTGTTAATCGTCAAAAATTAATCGACTGGTTCATGTAAATTTTCTCTATGGTTATTTTCAGTTTATACAAATATCTACACATCTACTCTCTAAAGTAGAATCAGTGATAACTGATAAATATACCACTGAATCAATTCAGTGGTATACTTATAAGTTATAACTGATGTGACAGTGTTTTCAATGAAATACACTGATTCTACTTTAGAGAGTAGATCTTTTTATTTATAGATATGTAAAATTTTTTTTAAATCTCTAAATATTTTCCGCAATTATTCTAATAATACTCCCATGCAATATTACTGTTAGTATAATCAATGTCATTGTGTTGGTATTTCTTCCTGCTTACGATTGCTGGAGCGCTGTAATAATCACCGTACGGTCAAAGATACCTCCAATAATTACGATACCAACAGTACTGTTGTTCAAATTTTTTATAATTCGTTAGATGTCCAGCCATTCTTTCAATCGACGAATGCAACGAGTAAAGATAATGTCCTACCTGCATTGAGCAGAAGTCACTTTCCTCTTTGTACTGGAGCTCACGGCTCTCTTATCACATTGCACGCCACCTTTCCATTAGTTTGCGCGTATCGGCGGACAAAACCGTTCACCACACATCCATAACCATATAATATAATGTAGCTTTGCCACGTGTGCCATGACGGCGCAAGGACAGTCTGGTAATTCTAACTTTTTTCGCCGCTCTTCGAATGCAACTGCGCCGTCGCAATCTCAAGCGATATCGTGACCGTTGAACGCACAACAACTACATATGACACTTCTGTCGCGCGTTAGACGTCGCGCGAAATAATGGATGACGGCGGAACATAGTCGTGTGTTTCAGCAGTTAGCGCATTAAACGGTACTCAACGGCGCAACATTGAACAACCGCACACCTATTATCCGTTGCAGATAGACGATAATTCACTTTTAGCTTTGTCTTATCGATATGTCAATTTACAGATAACTATAGGATTTGACAACCATAACATAGACTTGAATATGATTAATGAGACAAACATTAAAATATGAAAGATCTTTAATGAAAAGTAACTCAACATTATTGCGAGCTGTTTTTATTTATTAATTCACATTTATCAGTTATAGTCTGCTTAAATAAATAGCTCACCTTTAATAGTATAATATTAAATATTAAATTTCTACAAAAATAAACAAAAATTGTTAACTTCTCTCTCATCGCTGAAAGAAATAACTCTAGTAAACAAATAAGGCAAAACAAATAATACAATATTTTACTCAAGCAAGATTCTCTTTCAAGTTATCAATCTTCATTATCCGGACGTAAGATTTATTTTCTCGATTGTTACGTTATCTTGGCTACTTCCTGTAATTCTATCGTCTACAAAGAAGCTTGCACATTTATATGTTCAGTTTCTTACTATCCGACTGTCAGAGCGGATGTTACTCCAGAAATAGCTCGCATTTCTCCAACAAGGATCTCGCGAATGCTCCATGAACATGAGAATACCATTCATCCTTAGATCGAGGAATAGTGATGGAATCTACGGTAAGAACCCGCTCTTCCGTGGAAATGACTGACTTCGTGGTGGCATCGCGAAAGAAACGTGCCAACGCGACGAAGCTTCGCTCTCAGAAGAACAAACAGAATCTAAATAAGAAGAATCTTTACTGTATCATGGAAACAAAATTCTGCTCGACAACATGCTCTCTGCGATAGTCTCATTAATAATTTATGTGTGAAAAATGCATTGCATTTCTATAAATAAAGTGATGCCAGCTTTTTCTGGTTTTGCTGAAAAACAGTCGTTTATGTAATGAAATAATCACTAAATGATGAAACTGAGGGAATGTCAACGGAATGTTGATATAATTTTTACGGCATGCGCATTAGAGATGTAACAATTCCCACGTTGTGCAAGCAGAACATTACAATCGTTGTCTCCTTTGAGAAAAGAATGAGGAAGTACACGCAAAAGGTGTTTGCACATTATAAATTTTTCAAAACTTTGATAAAGCAAAAAGAAGACATTTTCCACAAGCTACTCATACTGACTTGATATAAACAGGTCATTTAACGTAAACATATGTATTAATTTAATAATTAGAGTTAATGAGAGAAAATAAAAATGAGAGATCATAGTAGATCAAACTATGCTTACATTCAAATTTGCAATAAATACACAAATTATTTAGAATATATATTCTCAGAAAAGATCAAAATTTTTAATGTATAATGCGTATGATAAAAGATCACGCAGAAATAGATTTAAATGGAAGAAAAGAATGATATTATATATTTTCTTTTTGAAATACAGCTTCTCAGGACAATATGTCTATATATAACAAAGTTATGAGCAAGAAAATTGCTGACGCAAATATGTACTACATTATGTATGCAATTACGTACATGTATCAAACTCCAAACAAACATTATATTTTTTTATAGGAGATACACACATTATATGATAGGTATATTGTGAAAATAGATATCGCATTCAAGATTAGAGGACAATGGCTTATATATACATAGAAGCATATAATACAAAAGAAAGATTTCAATCTATCGTATTTTTATCTTATATTGTGTCTTTAATTAATTAAAATGTGACATACTCGAAGCTGCATAATAAGCGAATATAATATCCGCTATGACAAAGTCACGGATAATAAATTTCGCAGAACTGACCGCATTCAACAGATATCTTCTTCAAGAAAACATATGTGTGTGTGTCAATGCAAAATTGCAACGGACGTCATTCAAAACGATTTCATGCATGCGCGTGTCCGACGACTGGTCGTTGACATCATCGATGAAGTATTGCGAAAGACACGGAATAAATTTGCCGCTATGACTCGTGTCAGTATTTACGTATATATTTGTCAAGGAGTCACGTTAGCTCGAAGTTATATCTCAATAATGCAGAGAATACGAACTTTATCTCGTATTTCTCCAACAACAATTACAAAATCAAATAATTTAAAAGAAGATAAACGTTTTATTCTTGGTTTAACTTTCGAATTTGACAGCTAGAAATGGTCTCGTGAATTGAAAATATTCGCATTATATTAAACGAGCGTTTCGCAAATGCACTCAATAACGAGACGAACCTCGGCGCCGAAGATCCCTGAAAGAGCAGAAAGTCGTCCTGTCGCGTGTCTGTGATCGCGAGCGATCGCGCGAGATTACAGTGCGTCGAGAAGAAATCTCGAAACTCGAGTCTTGAAAGTCGAAATTATCCGCGTGTACCCGATTCCCCCGGCGAATTACGATCTGGAAATCGTCAGGCGCCGCGACGGCGGTCGCGCTCGTCTGTGCTGTCGGCCGCGAGACTGCCTCTCGCGCGCTGGCAGGCAATTTTCACGTGCGTCCGGGTAATTTTCAACGAGCACGCCGAGAGACCGCTTAGAAACGCGGAGCGCCGGCGCCAGTTCCTCGTCCTTTTCCTTTTCCTTCTCGTGAACTCTTTGTTTTGTGGCCGCGTGGCTGGAGCAAGCGCACCGCAGCATCTCGCCGCTTCTATTCCCCGGAGCCGAGCCGAGCAGACGTTGGCGGGCTTCTGCTGCCTTTGCCTCATACTCCTCATCCTGTTCTCGTTCTTGCGTGCTGCTTCTTCCTCCTGGTGCATACAGAAATAACCCGATGCGATTGCGGCCGATCCGATGCGCTAATGCCGTGCGTTGCTCGATAATCATCGGTCACGTCTTTGCTATTTCCTCGAGAGGAGTTTCTTGGTCTTCGTACGGCCCTTGCTTCTCTCTTTTCCGCAGACCTCTTTGCAATCATCCATTGATTTTCACCGTTAACGCACGGTACGCTTTTCCCTCTGGCTCCGTCACAGATATCACTTAACCGTTTCAAAGGCAGGCGAATCTGCCTTTAAGACCATGATCCGTCGGTTTATTTTGCTATGCATATTCTAAATGCACTTGCTATCAGATTAATGGCTTTCAGATATAATTATAATTTTTTTTTTTTACGATATGCCAGTCAATCAATCCATGCGAGGCAAGCAACTTATTAGCTTCGTTCAAAACGATCGTCGTGTTGTTCTGTCGGAAGATGATGCTCAGGCGAGCGATTGTGGAAGTTATCTTGAGATCTGAAAGATTCCTCGCAGTTATATCGGGACTAGATGTTAAATATAGCCAGCGTAATGAGAGCCATAATCTAGCCGCGACTGCAGGTGGTAATCGGCTAGACTCTTCAGTATCACGCTGGCGATACGTGAGCTGCCGTTTCGCCTTCTTCGGCAGCTCCGCCAGTCGCGAAGGCTTCAGGAATCACACTGCTAGCCGTCATCATCATCATCATTATCTTCAACATCGTCATCATCATCATCATCATCATCATCGGTGGCGTCCTCAAGTCCACATCAGCGAGAGCAGTGCAAGAAACTCGAGAATCCGTTTCCTCGTTTTTTTTCTTCTTCTTCCTTTTCTTCTTCCATCCTTCGTATAAGCTCACTGGACGACCGTAATACGCCAATGTGTGTGCGCAGCACGCGCTACCTATATTTAGCACAAATTATTGTCCCAGGTAGAATTTCTCCGCGATTATGCCAAACGATCGGCGCGGCGCGGCCGCGGCGGCGCGGGCACGATCCGCAAGAAAATAATTACGTCCGGATATAGCAGCTTCGAGAGCACACACTCCATCGGATCGTAGATAAGATAAGATTGCCCAGTAGCCGTGGATTTCAATGGAATTTTACAGTAGTCAAGACAAGATGGAGGAAATCTATGGTATTAATTAATCTCGCGATAAGACTTTTATGCGCGATTATGCGCACGACACAATAGGTGTTTTCTCACTATAGCGGATATCGTCAACGGCAATTGGGCTTTTAGAAATAAGGAAACAATCGAATTCTTGCAATTAACGTGTCGCAGATAACGGATTCCTTCGCGATTTATTCGTGGAACTCTCCAACGTTCTCGAGTCCCTCGAGGAACAGTTATAGAGCGCGTCTGGGTCACGTGAACGTGTCACTAGCCTCAAAAGAGCGGAAAAACCGTGAACTTTACCTGAACATAACGTTACGTAGATATCGGCCTTGGGGAAGGTCGGACCTTGACCGTGCTCACCTAAATGAAGGAAACGAGAAAACGAGGAGAAACGTGCGCTGGACTCCCGGAATATAAGATTTCTTAATCGTTTGACGGTCTTTATTTATGTTTATGCGCGCGTGTGTGTAGGTATATGTCGTGTGTGTATAAATCTGCTACGTGATACATATAAGCGTGGGTATGTGGATGCATTCCTAATTTATTTGCAATGTAAAAAATAATGAGAGTATAAAATAGCAAAATTTTTAATTATTATCATAATTGTCATTTTAAACAAAATGTTTCTCACAATTTTTTTATTTATAATCATCATGTGATTGTTCGGTGTATGTCCTTTGATTGATAGACATTTACGTTTTACCGAGTTTAAAATTAATCCTTCTGCGTACGCTTTACAGTTAATTTGACGTTTCTATGCAGTCTCGTTGCATCTAGCTAAACACTTAAGGATGCGAATCAGTGTTCATTCGCATTCTTAATTCATAGGCATCGGTACATCACATTTGATTAACGTGCTTTGCACAAAAGCTCCGTTTTCCACGGTACAGAATAATTAGGAATGCAAGTCACTTTGGTCTGTATCACTAATCTGTAGAATTTAAACTGATTTAAATAGAGTCTTTCTATTCTGAAAGTGAGATTGAAACATTTACATGCGTTACCTGTCAGAGATAATTACTATTAAATAATCCTTTACGAAAAACAAATTTTATGCAAAAATTTGTTAAAATTGTTTGTGCTTGATTTTCTATAAAATACATTGCCGTAATATTGATTGAATCGATATTGAAATATTGAAATCAACTTTTTTGTTAGAGCTTTTTTATAGTTATAAAGTCTACGTAAACTTTTATGCCATATGAAAACAATTATAAGTGTATTATAGCCTTTCAAATAACTTTTTCCAAGCATCTGTTTATTATTGATGTATACTACTGTATGTTTTACCTAACGATTCACATCACGAATAAATTACTCTGTCTCAGAAACGAATAAATTATTCTATCTCAGAAAGTGTGAGTAATGATCGAGTTTTACGATCCGCTTGGCCATGGAAAATCCTATAAATTTCTCCTGCAAGCATAAGAGATTCGCGCTTGGCAACGGAAGTGCTTTGTCGCTCAGATGATAGTGAAATCGTTAATGGTCGCGTCATGTGTTGTGCGATTTGCGTGGATCGACGACGCACGTGAACGCATAATGCACGCACGTCTTGACTCGGAGCATGGACATGATCGATTTTCTCTTTGGCAGTCGCGGTCTATTGACATCCAGCGCGCATCCGTCGCAACTCACGCGCCGAGGTGGCTCCAAAGTTGCTCGTCTTTAATTACGCGAGAATATTTCCTAATCAGTGCATTTTCACTGGCGCCAAGTCTACGACTGAGCTCGGCTACACCTTCCACATATGCATGCACGGCATCGTCGGTGTAACAGAAAGTACTATTATTCACGTGCGAGAGGTTTATTATTACGCGCAAGAGATTTCAACAAACTAATTATATCTCCTGGAAAAATGTTAATAATTATTGGTCAAATTTTTTCCCCTTATTGTTTTATTATTTCTTATAATAAAAATTGTAGATTTGAGCAAATTTATTCTTTAGTATAATATATCTAGCTAGTAGTAAAATATATCATTTAAAGTATTTTGATCATGTCACATTAGGTACATTAGCTTAAAATAAGATCCAAATAAAATCAAATTTAATTATAACTGAAAAGACATAGAAAATTGTTCTCTTTAATAATTATATTATTTTGATCATATATTCTTGAGTTCTTTCGACATCTTTTTTACAGACACACAATTCTGTTATTTAAGACAATTATTCTCTTTAGGTAGCACATTATAAATAATATGGATTAAGGTATTATCTTATAGAACACACGTGACAATTTTCTTCTTCAATTCAATATTAATAATATAGCAGGAATGACTCATTGTTCTGAAGCGCAGATTTTTTTATCATTGCCGATTCCTGCGAAAGAAAGCCCGGTACAACAATCGGATATCACTATATCAATTCGAATATCCCAATGTCGACATCCCACGACACTTTTACGTGATACATCCGCATTCGCGGACTCTTGCGTTGTAAGCTATACTTAAAGAGTTACGGACCGGACGGCAGACTGGTTTTCTCCGAAGGATGCTTTTCAGCGTCGTCGGCAAGGATACGAAGAACGGGTAGAACCAAGAGAACTCGGTTTATTTTTTATTTCTATCGCGACCTTGCCAGCGGAGCAAGGATCCCCGCGTTTGTTGACCCCTACTGTGTATCCTTCCCCCTGGGTGCTCGTACTTCATCTTGCTCATCCACGTCTGTAGCCAATGTTCCCGAGAGGTAAACACCCTGTCAGGAATGAAGGGAACCACTTCTTCATCGTCAAAGTTGTTTTATTTGATAAGACTTGCGAAACTTGACTACGCTTGGGTGCAATTTTCTGGAATTTCATATTGCATTGCCGCATAATCACTTTTGAAAAATAAATCTTTTGTCTCGTTCTGAAGGCGCAGTTCTATGTTGTAATTTTTGCGTCAGCATTGTCGACTATATCTCTAAGTTGATAGAAACTATTTTTTAAATAAAGACTATAAATGTATTGTGTGAATTGTTTGAGAGAGATAACAGATAATATATTATAGTATTATGTGGATTATAGATAATTTATTACATTATTAAATCTATTGCACATTTTTGAATATTTAAATAAAAATTATTACTTTTCCATTCATTTCTCTCTTATTCTCTATTTTTATTGTTCCTAGAAAATTATATATATATATATATAGATATTTATCTATATTTAGAACTCAAGAGTAGCTTGATATTTTTTTGCCCATTGATATATCAAGCGTACTTTAATTTTATGTTCTACAACAACATCATCTATCTATTTATATCGATCAAAGCGTAAATGATGCAAAGAAAGCTAGCTGCTAATCCAGATTTAATGATCGCGGATTCAAACTCATTACACGCGCATGGAGTTTTATACCATAAACTCTCTACCGTTCTTCACCGATAGAGATTATGGGGATGATTATGATTTACGAGCTACAGTTTAATGTAAACAACTACGGGGTCGAAGAACTACATATAGTCAGGCGCTTTCCTAATAAGCGCCGATTTGCTTCTATTAACAGATAGATACTAACGGCATTAAGTAATTCTTGTCTCTTCTCCTAGAGTCTAGAGACAGTAGTAGCGGTTCTATGTCGTCAGACACACGGCGTTCCGCTTCGAGCGGTAAATTTTACACCAACGCGCGAATTGGGCGGATGTTATCTCATAAATTTGCACAATCCGTTAAAACCCGTGAAAGTGAATATAAATCACCTTTATGGGCGCTTTCGAAATTTTTTAAGCGCATGGCGCCACGCATTTTTTCAGAAATTGTAACCGAAGGGTAACATATAAAAGCGTAAACATATATCTATATATTTTTAAATTATTGAAAACAATATGTTGCAATTTGTTAAGCTATTTTAATTATTTAATCTTGTTTTAAACGTTAAATACTTAAATACTGATAATATCCGTCTCGACATATTTGGTCTTTACATGCCAGTAATGTATCGCAGCACGCGAATGAGTCACTCGATGAATTATCGGCCGTTACTTTCAGTAGCTGCCTGCGAATTCTCAAGCTCATTGTGCACGATATCATGTGACTGTGTGACATCGATATCAAGGTCGGTGTGATGAATGGAGCTAACTGATCGCATATCAAATCGATCGATCACTTAAAAATGATTTCAGTTCAAACATTCTACGATGTTTACTAATATTTGTTAAAAGTGTATACGCAAGACATATTTTCTATTAAAAATCCAATACAACGATAAAACATTTAATTGCTTCTATCACTTTTGTCCCAATATTATGTTTATCAATTCTTTATTAACTTCAGTTTATGCCAAAAAGTGGACTTGGTTTACATCAATACCTTATTCAATATTATGTTTATAATGTTTATATGAATTATTTTATACGGAAAGCAAGAATTATTTATGTCTATTTTACAGAAGTTAGAATTATATTGCTTTTGTAGATTCGTATTAATCAAGTAATGTAAAAAAATGAGATAACATACGGTTTCCAAAACGGTACATCAAAAAATACACTATAAATACAAATACATGTCTAACAATAAGAAAGAAAAAAGAACGGGATAACATGAGATCCTTAAAACGGTATGTCAAAGAAACGATGCTGAAACATGCATGCTAAGCATGTATACGAGCATACATACGTGCTATGCATATAAGCGTACATCTCGCAGAAGAGATGAATGGAAGGATAAAATCTACCGTAAATAAAAAAGATTTTAATGCTGAGTGTTTAAGGCGTATAAATCACGTAAAGCGCTAAATTGAATGCCCGGTTGCCTCTATGTCAGTTTTTGCTATTAAGGTGTGTGTACCTGATCCAACTACGCCCGCTGAATAAAAGAGCGGTGCGTGTGCCGTCATTAGTAATCTACACGTTTCCACCGTAGTGTCTTTCATCTCGTAGACTGTTTCTTCGATCAACGACTTGTCAGAGTAACGCCGCGAGTTATTTCGATAGCTGCCCGTAGCAAGGCTGCCTCATTTTTTCGGGCATCGTCCCAGCTTAGTTACGGATGTACGTTCGTGCGAACGCGACCCTTTCTGCTCTAACAATAAAAAGATACCTCCGAGAAAAATTACGATGTTCCCGTTATTCGATCGGGGCACCGATCGAGCCAGTAGCTGCTATTTGCGGTCACCGTGACTTTTAAGATAGTTTTTGTTTCGACTACAGTCACTCCCGGACAGAAGACTATTCTACCTGCTTGATCGCAGATATACTACATTTATGGGATGTGCAATGACAGGAGATTTAGATCATCGCAATAAGAAATTTTTTATTACTGCATAATGGATATGATTTCCTGAGTTTTTTTGAAAAAAATTATACGCTTTTAAAAGTATTGTATAAACTTCTATACAATAGTTTTATAAAATAGGTATAAAATAGCTATATAAGATAGTTTTATATCTCAATAAATAAGAAACTATATTTCTATATTTTCAATGATTTTTTAAATAACAATTATTTTATGCTTATATATTTATAAAAAATAGTGGTCCAAGTTATAGGCAAGTATAAAAAAAATATATCGAAAAATATACAAATAAATTTAATCATGAAAGTATTAGTTTATTAATACTAAAAATAGCAGATGCGAGAACCAAATATTTCATTGCTATTTTCAAATGTCTTACAATTAGTTATTTTAAGTTATATGCACTTCCAATGTATTAATGCTTAAATAATTACAAACAGGCATATAAATAATCTGTTTCACTGACTTTCACTAGGAAGATGTCACCAGGAAATTTGTAAAAGATTCCTCGTTAAGATTTGGTGCGAAAGAAATTGGACATGTCATTTAATATCGTACAATCTTGGTTTAGGTAATTTCCGCACATCACGATCTCTCGATTTTCTTTCAAACGCAAATCCGCACATGAAAGTCGTTACGTTATTAACTTCTTATTTATCTAATATCGATGAAGGTGATTTATTGGTTGACCAAATGCTCATTTTTCTTTACAATCTCTCCCTCCTTCACGTGCTATCACATCGTCCAATGTTTACGACAGACTCATACCACTGCAGTTATGAACGCTTACGTAATTGTTATTCTGTCAGATAACAAATATTTGATCTTTTTTGTGCAATTCTTATTAATCTTTTATAGCAATGCTTTTTACTGAAGACATTGAGCGTCTTCTTTCATGGCAAAAAGAAATATGCTTTTCTCGACACATTATCATAGGTTCATTCAGTATAAATTTTTGTCTAATAAATACACGCGGTTATATATATAAAAATATATATATATAACCTTCGTTCTTTTTGACGCGCTTTTTATATATATAAAATTAGAGTAATGGAAGTTAATCTCTCACAATATATAAAATAAAACTAATTTATAAAATAATGTATGTACACTCTGCTAAAATGTGAGATATGATTTCTGACATGCTAAGAAAGTATTTGCATAAAATATAGCAACGTTTAGCAAAACTTTAAGATAACGTCTGTATATAATGTATCGTTAATCAGGAAATAAAGCAGAACTTTTGTTTGATTAACGATTTCACTTTGGTCTCGAGGAAACTATTACGCAAACAATAGACATGTTTTGCATTAGTAGTTTATACAGTTTCATGTACACACCCACAAGTGTGTACTACAACTTAGCTCAAACGAACATATGACTATTCTATATAGAACTTGCGTACGCGAAAGTCGGCGAAAGATGCTGATTTCTTGATAATTCGCTGCCGATTAACGAACCGTGCTGATGGATTTGTTAATTAACGCAAGATCGCGGAGCATTGCGAGGCGCAGGTTGGCTGACTTACTGCCCTGTGATATCGATCGCGATTTACAATATACAAGCACCCGTATTTCGTCGAGGAAATTTTTCAAGCGTCTCACGCGGGGAAAGTTCTGTGTAATTGCACAGTTCGTTGGGACATCCGGAAATGTTTTTCGCCTAAGTCGGGCAAACAACGAAACAACTCATGCTTAATCTCGTCGATTTTCTTTAGGTCTGATGATGGAATCGGAGAAGAAAATCTTTGAGATGATGAACAAGAAGGCGGCCATGTCGAAGTATTGGATGCCGTTGGTTTGGGCGACCAATATCATCAACAGAGCGAGAAAAGAAGCCCTGATTACTAGCGATCACGTAGTGCAAACCCTCCTTGTCGAGCTCAGCGACATCCGGAAGAGGCTTGGTGCATTGATTGGTTACGATACTGTCTGTGTTCCTCTAGTCTACACTCAGGTGAGTAGGTATTCTTACGTGAAATCGAAAAGCGTTCTGATCTAATGCATCAATTATATGTTTCTTTAGAGTTCGTTCTAATAATTCGCGCGAAATTAAAAATATAAATGAGAAAATTATAAAGAATTATAAATGTAATCATGTGTAACAGATATCGATAAATTTAATAAATTAACAAATCGTTGGATATCTGATTTGATTTATTGGTAAAATATATTGAAATAATAAGTAAACACGAAAGAATAAATCTGCAAGGCAATAATTTATAAACGTATAAATCCGTCGACGTATAAATCCTGATAATTACAAGAATAACAAAATTCTATCCATCTTATTCATTCTACGCCTTTCACATGCAAAAAAAAAGAGAGACAATGTTACTTTTGTAGGCTTTTTTGTTCATTCCTTCTCACGTTGGCACCGTGGAAAAATTACATGTCGATAGTATCGCTCGTCATTGGCAGATCCGCAGATGTCGAATATGTTACGTGAATGTCTTCATCGTTCTTTACTGATCGTGTCATTATCATGCTTTAAGCGCCAGGAGTATGACGCATTATTATGTAATTCTTCGACAACTGTATTCAATACATTATTTACACTTTACTTACAATATGTGACATTAAACTGAGACTATAGATAAATAGAAAAAGTCCGTCGTTCCTTATTGATAAATATTGACCATAAAAATTTCCAACATTACTTCAAGTTACTTCTTAAAGCAATGCCTGTTAATTAAGTATATTATTGTTTTTTTATTTGATATAAATATTAATTATATGCATAAACAATTATTAATAATACAGAAGTTTCATTACTAAAATTATTTATCGTACAAATATGAGTTGTATTGCTTCATTGACATGTCTGTTATTATAACCAATTATGATTGTCTGGAAAACATGATTCTTTCGAATTTTTCTAACCCACTTATTGATAACGGTGCACGGTGCAAACCATTGACGTTAGCTACACAGCAATTAATAACCTTTTTGTGCACACCTTGTAAACCTTCCTTTCTATTTAAGATTTAATGCATGTTGAGACAGTAAAGTGAAACCTCTTCCCGAAAGAGATGTATTTCGTATTTGCAATTAGCGAACATGTATGCGTTGTGCAATTGTAATTGCTCATCAACCAGTTTCCTTAATTATCTGGTGTTACAGCTGTTTTCAAGAAATTAAAGACTGCGTCATTTCGTAAATCTGGGCGAACGTGATGCGATGAGAAGTTCCGCTCAAATCTTTGTGTTATAGAACGTATTTCGTATTACTCTCGCAGATTTTTAAACACTTTTTTTTATTTGTTTATCGTTTTTTATTTGTTTTATTATTATTAGTAATTGTGCTTATTAATATACATATTGTAAAAATCTAAAGATATTTAAATAATAGATACATATTTAAATATACTTTACTACATATAACTTACATATAATGGAGTAAATAAAATTTAATTTGATTTATTAAAAAATGATAATCAACGTTTAATGTTTAACCCTTTAACTACGGCGGTCGTCAATAGACGAAGACCCTTTCATATTCCCGTAGTTAAAGGGTTGATCATCCAAGCTTGTTATTAATTTTGGAAAAGCCAGCAAAGCAACCATGAATTATATAGTATTTTTTTACACGTATAAATCACAATATAAATCTCTTTCAAGACGATAGTGCGATTCGACATACTCCGTGAAATCGCAGGAAGATTACGCGTAACGACCGCAGAGTATTCACCGCGTAATGATACATCCGTCGAAGATTAATACCCGTTTTGGATACTCGCTGTTATTGCATTCGCCTGCATTTACACTGCAAACGTTTTTGCCTATCCTTGTAACAAACGATTTTAAGACGCTAGCTGCCTTACCACGACATATCATGTGTGTATTATCATGAAAATCTTTAACCAAAATCTGACATAGAGTATATCCTCATTTTCTATATGTAATATATGATAAATAATATTTCTCTCTTGTTTTTTTTATATCATGTAGGTACCTATATTTCTATATAGTATTTGGATATAAGTATTTATAAAAAAAAGTTTTATTATTAAAGGATGTATTTTAAAATAACTTGTTTGATGCCATTAAAATCTGACTTTGAAGGAATATGTAATTATAGCACATTATTTTAATACCAGCTATTAATACTTGTGCTTATAAGGAAGCATAGTTATTATAACATATATTATATACTGCAGTATATAAATTACAGTAAGTTTAATTAAAAGAAATATTCCTTTGGGAGTTTAGCTTTATCCAATAGATGCAGCGCGGATAATGAAACGTGCATGAAACACGAAGAATAAATACGATACATGTTGCATGGTCAAGGTCGACAAGAGAGTTGAACAGTAATTTTTTTGCAATACGTCACGCGCCTTCGCGAATGATTTCACGTACGTTACATTCAAGAGAAATCTTTTAAATCCGGAGTTCCGAAATGTTCAAAGTCCACATGCAGGACTATCTATTGTCTTTTTTATGCACAAGTCACGCTATATTTTTGCATAAACTACCGTTTCCTGATAACCTTCAGTGAGAAAGGCGGCGCTCGCGAGACGACCTTGATATTCATTCATTAAACCTGTTTGCTTGTACTTACAAGACACAGAAAAAGAAGCGACAAGACGAAGTTAACAAAGTTCGAGACTTCCGGTGGGAGTAATTCGCTACCACGACTTTGCTTTACGTTTAAAGCAACTACTCTTTAAACGAAATAAATTACACTACACTCTAATCTTTCGTATTCTGCCGATTGCGAGCTTCTTCCTAAAAATTTATACTCGCGCCACGTTTTTTTTTTTTTATCACGATAGTATAATAAGAACTTTGTCACGAAGCTCTCGATATATTTTCAGGTGGTAACGCTATCGCTATACGCCTACTTTTTCTCGGCCTTACTCGGCAGACAATTCGTCGAACGTTCCAATGGCACCGGAAAGTATGAGGATCCGGACATGTATTTTCCGTTTTTCACAGTGCTACAGGTGATTAAGATGAACGATACTATCTCTAAAGACTGACTGTGGAATGTCGCGTAGGAGTTTTCCTGCATAATGTTTAAGACTTTTTATAAAACTGACGTATATTCTTGCAGTTTTGTTTTTACATTGGATGGCTGAAAGTCGCCGAGGTGCTGATTAATCCGTTCGGCGAAGATGACGACGACATCGAGCTGAATTGGTTGATAGACAGACATATCAAGGTACGTGAGAGTAAGAAAGACGATTATAAAAAAAAATTATAGTTTTAAGAGATCCACAAAACATTATTCTCTTTTTTTATACAAAGAAAAGTGAATATTATGGCAAAATATTTGCGCATAAAGACATGTTTTTTGCTATATTCAAATCTTTTCTTTAATCCTATGTTAATGTATTTTTTTCTTATCATGTCATCGCGCGTTTTTGTTAATAGGCAGGTTATATGATCGTTGATGAGATGCACGAGGAACATCCGGAACTCTTGAAAGATCAATACTGGGACGAAGTTGTGCCCAAAGATTTGCCGTACACAGTCGCCAGCGAGCAATATCGAAAAGAGGAGCCGAAAGGTTCTGCGGAGCATTACAAAGTAAAAGATAGCGACGCTCTTTACGCAAACGTTATGCTGGGCACACAGATTCACAATCACGGTCAACATCGTAAAGCTCATCAAGATGATATGTATGCCGATTACGTAAGTAAATTGTTTATAAGCGTGATAATAAAATAATTTTATATAAATTTTAACTTACGCTTTCTTGTACAATCCTAGATCTACCGATAAAATGTTTAAACAATTAATTAAGATCTCAATCTTTTTTGTCGATTCATATAATATTGTTTTTTGCCACAATATTGTAATGCTTTTGATCATTATTACATTAAATCTCGCATGTTCTTCAGGAGAGCGTGGACACTCCGTTGGTGGAACGGAAGAAGAATGGCTGGTTCCAACGGCAGGTCACTCGAGTGGGTTCGGTTCGTAGTTCCTCGACTACGTATAGCAGCGGTGGTGGTTTCTTCACACGAAACCGTCACAATAGCGTATACAGCAGCCCTGAGACCGGCGGTCTTCCGCAAACAAACAATCCCAATCTTAAAATGTCACTCTACGATCGTCTCGTCGGACGAAAGAGCGTCCGGAGCCAACGCATGGGTCGCCAGGGTACGTAGAAGCTGTTTTATGTTATGCGTATACTTGTTCCGATAAAACTTATAAGAATATTAATTAGAATGTTGCTGTTTTCGAAGATTTATTTTGCTTTATTCAATTTTTTGTATAATGTACTCTAAATAGTAAAACAAATATAATTAATAATGTCTTATTAACTATATTTGTTTTATATTTAGAACACATTACACAATAAATTGAATGAAACAAAATAAATCTTCGAAAGCAGCAACATCTTCGTTTCTCGTGCAAAATTATTTCAAGACGAATTGAGTATTCAAATCTCTTTATCGATTTTATATTTTTAATTTCACAATACTATGGAATGTTCTTTGTCTCATTAATATGCTTTCGAAGAAGATTCGCGTTTCCGAAGATTAGGCGTTTCCAATCGAAGATTTTTCCTCTGAGTCATGAACTCGTCTTGAAAGAAAGTCTCGAAGAATCATAAGCCCTTCCTTTATTGTTGTATTCCGCGTGTGCGCAAGATTGCGCAAGGTTCGATCTTGCGTGACCTCTGCAATTTCCGTGGTTATTTCTCGCATCCAACGAGAAAACTCTCTAAAGTCCTTGTATTTCTTTCTATCCTTTTTTTCCCTTCTCATAAGGAGAAAGACAGTACCGCAAAAGTATCATGTCCGCGTAATTATATTCTCGTCAGTGTAACACGATATGCTTCCTGGCGCCAAAGCAATGGTCTAAAACTCATTTTCACGCTCGCTCAACGTGATCTTCAACCGAGAAATGTTACAGTCGTTAGTTTAATCGGCATCGTCATTACCTATTTTCTACGTGCGTCCTCGGAATAATCCCGATTCCGGAACCAGTCGACCAAGCTAGCATCACTCTAACGGTCATCACGATTCTTTTCTAATTGTAGGTACTCTGACGAAGCTGAACTCGGTGCCGGTATCCCTGAAGAACAGGCCGCGCATACCAACTCCGGATGTGACGAAGGAGGTGATCGACCGTGAACAGAGGTTGGCTTTGTCCGCCACCAATGCAGCGAACATCGGTGCAGGTGTGGTGGGCGTGATACCAGCGAACGGTCACTATCCAACTGACTTGTCGGTGGTGGTGCTGTCGCCGATACAGGAAACTGAAAGCACGCCCGCTTCAGGGAAATCCGGAGCAGCAGCCTTGGCGCAGGCCGTGCTCTCGCCGACGTTGACCAGCGCCGGTCTAATGACGCCGGTGACCTTGACACCGGTCACCATGGGCCATCTGACGCAATTAGGTCTGATGACAACGGCGACAACCACGATGTCGCATGCTAAAAATCAGGGCAACAGCGTCCAGGCGACATTAACGGAGGTCACAAGCAGCGAAGAGGAAAGTAGTGGAAGCGGTAGCAGCAGAAGCGGAAGTATTGCCGGACAGGAGGATCGCTCGACGCCGTTGATCGACAACAACAACAGTCCAATGGGTAGCAACGGCAGCTCGCCCATTTTCGATGGCTACAACGATCGCTCGCCAATCTTGATGAGACCCGAGAAACTAGGCTATGTGGTCACCACCGCTGTGCCCGGAACTCAAGCTAATAGGGCGGTGGCGATGGATGCGCGAGGTAGACGATCGGCCTCGCTGCCCGGTCCGCCAATGCCACTGACGCAAGCAGGTCGGGACGACAGAAGCATGTCGTTACCGCAATCTCCAGGATTGCAGCCGAGAGAACTTCGCATAGCCTCCGTGTCGAGCAGGCAGGACGGTCTTACCGTGGACAGGCTAGCCACTGTGTCCAATAATCAAGGTACTAGACCGAGAACCAGCAGCTTCGGTCATGATCTCTCCAGGTCCAATCAGAGGGTCCAGGATCCGTCGAGAAAAATTAGTAGCGTCTCGTTCACAAACGCATCGCTTTCGAGCAGCTTAGGCTCAACGTCCCCAACATCGTCCACGAGCGTGTCCACCACGACAACCGTCGCCGGTAGTAAGAGAGGCGAAGTTTACGTTTGATGGAGGAAATCAATAACGCGAACTTTACTCGTTCAGCTAATTAGTGAATACAGCACAATGTCCTGTTGACGTTTCCTGATGAGATTCATCTTTGCCTTTAATTGTGATGTGGCAGATCTATTCATTCCTTGATCATCTAGATTTTTTATCGGCAAGATTACTATAACGTCCTTAAAATTTTCTTAAAGATATCTCGTTTCCATTTCCCTCCAAATTGTAAGGTATAGCGAGGTATAGAAAATTGCGAGGTATAGAAAATTCTATTTTATCTTAGAATTTTTCTTTACAATTCTCCTGATGAAATATAAGTTCCCGCAACGGGTTACCATTTATTTCATACTCTTTTGCTCGCAATCTTCAATTCTTCAATCTCTTATACGCATAAAATTGAGATATACATGGGATGGAGATCGAACTCGGAGAATACGCCGACTACGAGTCGACCGCTCTCACATCAAACGTTATCCCGAATTTTTCTTTAGGATTCTTTAATTATTGTAACATCTTATTTGTTTCTAGAAATTTATTTCTAGAAAAAAGCGCGATTATGCTTGATAAGTACAAGAGATAGCGCACGCTTTTCTATCTTCTATAGTTTTATTATTTATGTTAATTTTGTTCTTTTTATGTGTCTTTTGAAATATTTTGTACTTAAGACAAAAAGATGTAACAAGGTGTACCAAACAATTTATTATAAATTGATCGTATTTACTATGTTACATTTTCAGCGATCAACGAAGGGGAATAATTAATATTAGGTTTTGCCACTCTATTGTAAATAGTAATTTATACATTGAAGACTCTATATGACGATCAATCTTATAGGAAAAAATATTTAAAATATATATATTTTTTATATATGTCATTATTAAATTCTCTCTCTCTCTCTCTCTCTCGACCTAAGTGTAAAACGATTGATTCTCGTAAAATACGTGGAAGAAATCAAATAACTTATTGCCAATCAATTATTGATTATTTACACTCGCAATGAAAGAAAGTTATAAGTATAATTTTTGAAGCAAAATGCTTTTATAATTTAAAGGGGAATATTGGAAATATTTTTGTATTGTCGTGCAATAATATAATACTATAAGAAAGCGTTAATCAATTAATATTAAAATGCACACTGTTTCTACACTAGTTAATTTGCAATTTTTACTCATATAATATAATTTCATCACGAAATTGTTCGTTCGCATACGTCATGATATTGTGATACCACTTTTTTATAGATATCTAATATGACGTTTTATAGGATATCTGTAACGACAATCGTGGATTAGTAATGCGAGAGAAATCAAATCTATTAGTAATGTAATATCCATATGCTTTGTATATAGCTAATTTTTCGACGTGTCATTCTTTTTATTGTTTTATTTTCCATACGTTCCATAATTGCCATAGATTCTATTGGTGCAAAATATTGTTCGTTCTTCACGTCGAATATCTGATGGTAGTATGAATTCGTGTACAATGTACATATATATTAGCATTTTATTTGCCATTTTTGCATCTATCACGTAACTGATGTTATTAAATATTTATAAAGTATTTTAAAATGATTGTATAACACCGTTTTTAACATTTCTTCCGATTTTCTAATATTTCATTATTTTTAATTTTATTTGATAACGATTGATAAGCTAAACTGATTAATTGCACAAAATGCAAATTATACTGACAGTATACTGACAATACTGGCAGATACTGATAGTATAACTATGATAGAATATGTATGGAAATATTTTTTTTTATTATAAAATGATTTAACACTACTATCATGCTTAATCGAACGATTTGAGACACAATGCTTTTTGCTTGTACATCTCGATGATTAATGTGCAAATGTGCGCTACGGCTCAAGATGTTTCTAATAGATGTTTCTAATGTCAATTATTGCTTATTGTTATTATATATCAGTGCAATTGCATCAACAGCAAAAGCGTCGTAAATCATAATCTCATCGAATGACGAGCCTATGTACATAATATTGAATTATAATAAATATGCTCAATGCTATTGTGCGTGTAAACCTAATCCGTAAAGTGCTATATTCAAACAATTATATATTATTGAATATTATTATCTTATCGCACAATACGTATAGGCATTGTTTCTTAATTTTATGACGGGAATAATAACATTTTCGACACTCATAATGCAGTCTTTCTTGTAATAAATTAATTATATAAACGGAGATTTAGAATTATTGGCACATCTACGAAAAATATCAATTGTAACTATAACTAGTAAAACCTTACATATCCTTTTGTTATAAAATTAAATATTAGTATATGTTTATAAATATTTCTATAACGTTTGGTCTTTAGTTATAATCAAAAGCAATATTTTTATTTTTATTTCTTTTTGTAAATTATGTGGATTGGTTCTAAGAGATTAAATTATGCATAGATCAAAATTCATATATCGCATATTGTGCTTCCATTACATAAGAATATTATCATACATGTGTACGTTTTATTAAAACAAAACGTACATATAGGTATATACAATTTATAGTTTATGTTATATAATGGTTATATATTAACTATGTATTATACATAATAGCCAATTTATACATATATCGGTCTGTGATGAACAGAAAAAAATAGGAAAAATATTGCGTGCCCAATATTAGTACTTATTTATAACATTGTTAAATATGCCTTAATTAGCAATTCTAATCTAATAGTTAGAGCGATTTCTTTGTGCAATGACTTGTTTTTAACTCCCTACATTTGGCGACATAATGTAAGGAAGAATCCGATTTTGTAGATATTTAATTTAGAATATTTGTATGTATATAAATATATTCCTTATTCTTTCTCTATCTTTTGTTACCTCTTGTAACAACGTAAACGTCTAATTATTATCATTAAAAATCAGAATTACATAAGCAAATTGTCTAAGTTTTTTGGTGCCCATAATTAGTTATATAAGTAATGTTTCACATTTATCTCTTATTATCTATAATCTATGTTGAAATAAATACCTTGGAAAAAATAGTAAGCGTTTTTTAATTTTTTGTACATTTGTTTATATACGTACATGTACATGTTTATTTCCCGAAATTGTTCTCAAATTATCATATATAATATCGCAAATAATCCTTAATTATCAAATTTAAACCTTGTAGATATATCTCTTACCAAGAAAATTTATAATAATATGATGAAAAAACTTTATGTAATATTTAACATTAAATATACCTCTTTGAAACTTAAGTTCATTAAATTTATTAAGTTGCATGGTAAAGAAAAGGATTCTCTCAAGCAACAACACTTGCTTGAAAAAATTCGTCATAAAATTTTTTGAGCTTCTATAATCTACTTAAAGGAAAAAAGTATTTTTTAATAATAATTGTGTAAGTTAAAAATATTTGAAGGTATATATATCCCTAGCTACCCGTATTTCTATTTGTATACTTTCCTGCCTACCTATATTTTTATTTATTTGTGTCTACGTATTCGCGTATCCCTACCTACCCGTATTCTTACTACACAAATATGATGTAAAACCGCGGATATACAATGAGTACCTAATCGTATCGTGCGATGGGGTGTGCTAAATGTAACGGGATCATCACCTAATCGCGATTATGCAGAATATGGAAAATGGGCAATAATTTGAGACATGCGCGCTCGCAATTTAATGCGCTCGCAATTTAATGCGCGAGCAAGTTAATTAGTTTCCAATCGTATGTTTTATCACATAATTGCACACTGTCTCAAGTATGCACCTACCTTACATACCTTACATTTCATTTTGGTCAATACAGACCTTACCTTATATGATGCGTAATTTCTGTAGTTTCTTCTGACCAGGTTGGATTTACCTATTGTTTCTGGCCAAATCCATTCTGGCTATATATCAACCAGAGAATGAGGAGGAGTCAAACTCCTTCGATACCGGCTGATTATCAGAGCCGGCAGATTACAGCGTTACGGTCGATTACGAATCGTTACGATCGTTAACAAAAGCGCGTTAATTATATCAAAAAAAGACAAATAATTACGTTTGTTAATAAAATATTTATTAAATTTAAATTTAACTTAATTTTGCAGTTATCGATCTCTCATCGATACGCGTAATTAACTTTATCAAAGAAATATATTGAAGATAGAAAGCAGGAAAGAATTATATCATAAAAGAATGTAAAGAATTTTATGTTAACCGCATTCTAATCACAATTTTCGCGATTATATCTCGATCGTAAATATCTGAATTTGTATAGCATAATGTAGAAACACGAAACAACCGAAATTTAAAAATTAATCGATAAATCGAACAATAAAGAGACAAAAATTTTTAGTATAACATTCCGAATCGCGAACCGCAAGCCGTGAACCGAATCGCGAAATAAATCGCAAACATTATTTGATCTCACTTTAGATATATCAAGTGAGATATACCTACAGAATGAATGACGTGAGATCCAAAAAAAAGAAACTATAATTTCCGAAGTAACATATTCACGCAATATATAAGTATTGTAATCAATATAATGAATTTATATATGTATATCGTATTCTCGCGCATATGAGAGAGAAATTTGTTTTTATAAATTTTCACAAATATCATGTATATTCATTGTATAAATATCTCGTTACTTCATTGCAAAATGATATATTAAAATTATGTTTAGTACGACATAAAATATGTATCACCTCAAATTATATTATGTATTTTAATATAATTGATATGAAAGCTGTTAACTTTGAGATATTTTTATATAAAAAAATTATTCTGCCCCGCGACAAAGTATTTATTGGATTTCACGTCATTTCATTTTGTTTTATTTATCAATACAAAATCAAGCTATTAAATAATTAAATGGATAGACTATAAAAGATCAGGATAAAATCGGCGTGTTATACATATGTAGGCAGCTATAAAAATAAATACGTAATTAACCACTATTAATGTGAACTGTCTCTATCTGTTGCCTATTTATAGAAAATTATTTTATTTATTATTATTGTACATCTAAAAAAATATCTAAAAATATTTTTAGATATTTAAAATCTAATTGCCCAAAAAATAAACGTCAAGAAAAACTCAAATAATGAGACAATAATGAGACTCAAATAATGAGGTTATATATAAAAAAAATATTCTGTTTCTTGTAAAATTTTATTTCAAATATTTATCTTTTTTATATCTATTCTTCAATAATTATTTCACAATTAAACTTGAAAATGTAATCAATTTAATAAATTTAGTTAATTGAATATCTATTAATATTGAAAATGATTATAATTAATATAGAAACTTAACAATAAAATATATATTTAAAAAATTCCAATAAATTTATAAATGATGGAGCTCCAGGATTAAATATTCAGCCTAGTCTGATTTAGTCTATCCATTTTTTAGGGCAACTGATCTGTGACAAGTCGCATTTATCTGCTTTATTAGATGGGAATAATATATAAATGTACAATCTAGGTAATATTCACAGATTCGTTACCCCATTATATAATAAAAAATTCGTCACTCACCGACCAATGCGTAACGGGCGGAGTTATTCCGTATACGGAGTAGAGCGAGGAGTAGAGTTATACGGAGTCACACGTAGCTACGGACGCTACGGTGATTCTGTAACACAAGAACGAAAGATTGAAATTAAAGAGACGCTCAAAATTATCAATGTTCCAAAAAATAATGTTTGCACGCGTCTAATTAGACTTTCAATTGGATGTACTTATATAATTATCTATTTTCCGGAAAAAACTTTATAAAAATTAACTTTTATAAAATTTTAGATGATTTCTTTCTCAAAATTATTTCTAACTTTTCGAAATGAAACGGCCCGAATAAATGGAAAAAAACTATTAATTTTAAAATAAGAAATGATACTTACCCCAATAAGGTTGCTCCGCCGGGCGGCCGGGGCCCGATGCCTTTGCCGGACCTCCTCCTCCGCTCAGGACGGGGTTGTCAGGCCTCCTCTTTCTCTTCCTCGCCTCCAGATGCACAGGACACTCACAACCGTCACGTTAAATCCCACACTAATCCGACGATTCGCGTATTACGCCGCGTTCCGCGTTCTCGAAACACGCGAAAGCGGCGGCCAATGAATTATCGGAACACATTCGAGTATCCTTCGAGAGACAATCATCGCGGTCGTCCGTCAAATTAATCGCGACGAAACGTTAGTCCAGCACTCACGCCTGTGTGCGATAATATAATCCATTCATCAAAACACAAGAAACTTACATATATATTCGGCGTACATTAATACAGTCAATTAAGTATTCATCTCACTCCGATTCCCGTTACCCGTAAACTGCGCGGTCTGCGGGAGACGTGTGCCGCGCACCGGCCAGCGCTTCGGCCATGTTCGCCGTGAGTCGGCTCGAGTCGGCGCGGCGACGAAGCCGACGAACGACGAAAATCAGTCGGTCGCGCAAACGGGATAACCCGACGATTAATACAGAATTAATGTATCATCTTTCTAGTACCTGCGATATCATCGTAATACTTATCGCGGGCACCGCAACACATCTCGCGATGTAATAACGTTACGCACGGAGCGGCTCGCTCGGCTACCTGTCGGGTCGAGTGTCAAGACGTGAATGAAATGATAATTGATATCCGATATAGCGCGGCGCGCGACCCCCGCGAGGCGACAGTTTTTGTAAACACCACGCGACGCGGACTACCCCGCCGCGGCCGGCTCCACCCGCGTATGTACGCGAATACGAAAAATAATGTCGATCACCTGCGTGCTGCGTGCCAACGGTCTCGCCGCTGGCAATATTCACTTGACGACACTGAAATTGTACAACATACATATGTGTATATATAAATTATACTCATATTAACCAGCTTCTTCATATTAGTTGTTGTTTATGCATTATTATTATATGTGGTATATATAATTATCACATTATATGTAATTACTTATGCATTATTGTAGAAGATTACAAGAACTACAGAACTGCATGAATATAATTATTTTACTAAAATTATATTATTTATTCTTATCTTTTTTAATCGGTAAATGACTAATACCGTTTTTGACTCAAACATTTCAATTGAAATTCTTTTGTAGCAAATAAGAAATTTCAATTTGATTAAACCTTGTAATTCACCTGTATTTTTAACAGAGTCCTAAGTCTTTAGTTCTAGAAGTAGATCTATGAACGTATTTCAAATTTAAGACATATTTCTCAATGTTTAAAATAAAGTGTCGTTAATAAATGATAGTCAATAAACGATAAATCTTTAGTAAAAAAAAGATAAGTATTATCCTAGACTAGCTTAATAAATATGGTTTATTAATATTGACTAAATTTAAGATTTTATGTTTCATTATGATGTTATTTTTCAAATTAGAATTATGAACAGAAAACTATTTATATCAAGTAAACATTTGGTGGAATTATATTAAAATATTAGATTTACTTCAACCAGTACAGGTAAGCAGTTACATATTTATAAACATATATACTATATGTTTATTATTTATGTAACCAGTTTCAATAAATCAGAGATTTAAGTATTTTACGTTAATCGCACGTACACTAAGAAGTAACACAAAATGCCTTGCCTAGACTTGGAATTTACTTCGCAAGTTGTCATCATAGTAGTAGGTATTCTAAATTAAGTCATCGCGATTCCTATTAATAAGCTGCTTTCAGATGAGACATGTAGCTGCTGCAAAAGTGATTGTCAAACATTGTAATTATTTATACGAAATGTAATTAATAATTATAAAGTATTAAGAAATATATAATAGAATTTATGATATAAAGTTTCTAATAGAATAGTTAGTTTTGAAATCAACTCGGAGAAAGTATTTCGTATATCTATTCTAACGTCACATTTTCCGCTTTGATGTCTAAAATAATAATAACAGTTTATAATTAATTATATCCAACATATAAAAACTATTTTTATTAATGATAGGTATTAATTATTTTATCAGATTTTGATTTTATTAGAAATAACTTTTATTATGGATAAAAAAATGAATGATATAATTAGAAAAACCCAAGTTATTAATAAATTAATTTTCAAGCAATAAAAATACGAGGTTATTATATTAAATTTTTCTTTTTAAATTAAAATATTTGGCTAATTACAGTAGTATCAAATTTTATTGCATAAGTCAATGGAAGTGGGCGGCAGTGTGGTCTAGTGGTAGAACGCCAGACTCGCAATCCGGGAAACCGGGTTCGAGTCCACTTGAGTACACTGGAATTTATTTCCAGAAACTGCGCCCCCCATGCGAGAAAAATTCTCAAATGGGAAAACTGGGCTCCGTCTTTCGGAAGAGACGTTAAACCGTTGGTCCAAACACTATATAGCAATATCCACCATGCCAGGGTGCTGTGGGCTAATCACCCGCACATCTGAATTTAAAAGCAATTACTGAAACCTTGGAGGCCCTAATGCTCCGTGAGGAATGAAAGGATCTATACATACATACATACAATGGAAGTGAATCAAGTAAAAAGACAATGTAAAAACTGTCTACCTTTAACCGCCGAACCCGTATAGGTTTCTTCCCTGGCGCTTCAGGGCGTGGGCGACGTCTATGGCAGTCACAGTTTTTCTACTTGCATGCTCGGTGTACGTAATCGCGTCAACGAATTACGTTTTCGAGAAAGACCTTGAGAAAAATCTTTCACCGATTCTCGCCAAATTCAATAAAAACTTTTCTTTAATAATATTATATTCATTTAAGGGTTGGTATTATTATTGCAGAAATACCTTATTCGAAAAAATGGCATCCTCCTCTTCGGTGTCGAAGACGGCGAAGACGACGGGGTCAGCCGCAGCGTTGGCGTCCGCGTCGTCTGCGTTGGCTTCGGCGTCAGTGTCGGCCGCGGCCGACGCCGACGCCGACGCCGAAGCCAACGAAGACGACGCAGACGCCAACGCCGCGGCTGACCCCGTCGTCTTCGCCGTCTTTGACACCGAAGAGGAGGATGCCATTTCGGTATTCCTGCAATAATAATACCAACCCTTAAATGAATATAATATTATTAAAGAAAAGTTTTTATTGAATTTGGCGAGAATCGGTAAAAGATTTTTTTTCTTTTTTTTTCTTTTTATGTATTTACTCATGTTGAGGTAAGAAGCATTCCCTAAAATAATCAACCATGTATGCAGGCCAACACTTTATAAAATTATTGCATTTTTTGCACCTGGTATCGCCAGGTTCTTCTGGTTTTTGGTAATGCAGGTTGCACCATTAACCATGTTTTCAAGATCTATAATTTCAAGAAAATTTATGTGACAATATTTTTCTGATGTACAGATGGCGTCATTAAAAGCTTGCCGCCTGAAGATAGGCCAGTACTGAAAATCTATAGTAGGTATACGTAACGTAAACTATAGATTTTCAGAACGCAACCGGGATGGCATTATTGACGCCGTCTGTAATAGTGGATATATGCAGGCTTTGCGGTTTTAATAGCAATCCTGCTGCATCATTATAAGATATAATTAATAAGTCATGACATAAGAATGTAATGCATAAGAACGTGATAGAAAGGTCAGAAAGTGGTACATTGTAATTATAATTATTATAGTAATTGCGTGTAGTATTATTTGCAAAATGCAAACAATTTACAGATTTTTATGCTAAATATAATATATTTTATTCAACTAGTTTAAACGTTTAAGCTATGAGAGAATAATCTAATTTTGAAAACTATAAATTACTAAAGACCTAAAGGTACGTGCAACACGTATTTTCGTTTTTCCAACATCTATATGAATTCCGCACAAATGTTTCTGATTCTATTTTCTTTAAGAAAATAATAAATACAGAAATGTAAAATTTTATATGTGTTATACTTATGTAGCCAATTAAATAACTAAAATACCTGCAGGATCTTCAATAAATACCCATTTGTCCTTGTTTGGCAACAATATCTGTTTATTACAATATTGAATAGCCAAAATAACTGTGAATACCTCATATACGTGATTAGATACATTTGATAATTCGAACTTTCCGTATACAGGGTGGCCCACCGAAAACGAAACAAACGTGCCTTTTAGCATATAACCTTAGTTTGGCATTTAACCTAAGCTTGTTTCGTTTTCGGTGGGCCATCCTGTATATGCGCAGTTTATTTAGTTTTAATTACATTTTTAGGGTCGGTTTTTTTTATTACTTCTTTGTTTAAAATTCTAATATTAGAGCAATATACTGTAGCGTTTAAATGAGATACCGGATATGTTGAAGAGTTCAAATATAATAATAGCGGAAATAGAAATGAGAGAAAATTAAGAATTTGAAGCAGCTCTGTATAAAAAATTCACACTTGCAAATTAATGGTGTTCCAAGGCCTCGATAAGAAATTCATTTAATTACGAATTGATTATGATCTATATAGCAACAAATACTTGAGGAAGTAAGATTTTTTTGAGAGATTATATAATAGTACATAAATATATAAATAATTTTTATTTTCTACAATTATGAATGTAAATTGCCCACTTATTGTATAATAGATAAGAAGTAGGTAAATATATGATATAATGATAATTAACAAGATGCAGGAAACAAGAAGTTGTATTCAAAGTTCGTCGCGTACATATTTCCATAAAACTGCGTTATTGTGTCTTGACTTCGATATAAATAATGTCTCGTAAAATATAACATTTCCTCATTAAAATGCTTTTTTAATCATTACGCTACCATTTTTTTTCACTGAGTTACGACGATTTAAAGTGAGTAGTGCATTCTGAGGCATTCTTTCTAAAAAACTGTATTGGGCCGCCGGTGTTAGTATTATCGAAACGAGTCTTGAATCATTCGAAAGCTGAGCGTTCAAGCTTTAAAATTCTTTCTTCGAACATCGCTCTGCGATCATTTTTCACAAATATACATAACTTTGAATTTGGTGCTTTTCAGCGCTGATTTCTAGTGGCCGGTTCTTTTGTGGGTGAGTGTATCTTACGAATTTAATGTGTATTGACTTTTTGCACGAAATTTGCCGTTTATTTTGTGTAAAATTCATATAACGTTAGTTTATATCATAAATTCTTTTAGTAAGAGACATATATTTTCTTCTTTTTTTCATATTTTAAATAATTATTAAGTAAATATTTTTAATAATGTGTATATCTTCTTAGCTATAATAAGAAAAATGATTACTATGTCTATTTATCTTGTAACATTATTATTTCTTACATTTTAGTACAATAAATTTTTTCAAAGATTATTATTAATTTTATAGATTATATTTTTATATTTATATATACAAAGTGTAGAAATTAACTATAAATATAAATAAGTGTGAATGTTAATAAATCTAATTCAAAATTTAAATTTATGTTGTATATTTCAAGAAAAAGAAATAGTTTTGACAAACACATTGACGAGACTCAAGATGCACGGCATTAAGATAACAAATAAATATAAAATATAAAGATGTATAAAAATAATAAAAAGCATGAATAAAAAGACTTACCGGTTTATGATTCGCACAGATAGATGTTTTCATGTACAAGAACATTCTTATATCTAATTACCATGCATGTGAGGTACAATACATTAAAAAGTATCATAGTTTTATTTCTGTTTTACTAATTATTTATGTTACTTTAATACTTTCTTTATTGGGTTTCATGAACCTATTTCAGTAATAAACTTCAATGTTTAAACAATTTTAATGCATTTGGAACTAAGATATTATATCTTTGTGATAATATTTAAAATAATTTCTTGAATGTTTTGATTGTGTATGGAATGTTTGACAAAAGTGGCATTTGTTTTTAAGGGGGGATCTAGTAAAGTTTTTCAAACTTAAAGGTAATTTTCTTACTTAAAGGTAATATCTAATAAGTTAAGATAAATAAAAATTTTGTCGGGCGCTAAATTATTTTTTAAAATATAATATATTTACATATTATATATTTCGCTCTGCAATAATTTGCATGTTTTATTTGCATTTTGCAAATCAACGTAATTACAAGAGATAGTGGCGTTGTTGCACGTCGTGTATCGAGAGTAGCATATAGACATTATTATTTGCATTAAATTAAAGTAATGGATTTTTAACACCTCACAAATCTGTTGCGTCGTAAACAAAATTAACTTCAAGTTTGAAAAACTTTACTAGATCCCCCCTTTAAAAAAAAAAGGCACTTTTGTCAAACATTTCATACACAATCAAGACATTCAAGAAATTATTTTAAATATCATCACAAAGATATAATATCTTAGTTCTAAATCCATTAAAATTGTTTAAACCTTGAAGTTTATTGCTGAAATAGGTTCATGAAACCCAATGAAGAAAGTATTAAAGTAACAAAAATAATTAGTAAAACAGAAATAAAACTATGATACTTCTTAATGTATTGTACCTCACATGCATGGTAATTAGATATAAGAATGTTCATGTACATGCAAATATCTATCTGTGCGAATCATAAACCGGTAAGTCTGTTTATTCATGTTTTTTATTTTTATACATCTTTATATTTTATATTTATTTGTTATCTTAATGCCGTGCGTCTTGCGTTTCGTCAATGTGTTTGTCAAAACTATTTCTTTTTCTTGAAATATACAACATAAATTTAAATTTTGAATTAGATTTATTAACATTCACACTTATTTATATTTATAGTTAATTTCTACACTTTGTATATATAAATATAAAAATATAATCTATAAAATTAATAATAATCTTTGGAAAAATTTATTGTACTAAAATGTAAGAAATAATAATGTTACAAGATAAATGGACATAGAAATCATTTTTTTTATTATAGCTAAGAAGATATACACATTATTAAAAATATTTACTTAATAATTATTTAAAATATGAAAAAATGAAGAAAATATATGTCTCTTACTAAAAGAATTTATGATATAAACTAACGTTATATGAATTTTACACAAAATAAACGGCAAATTTCGTGCAAAAAGTCAATACACATTAAATTCGTAAGATACACTCACCCGCAAAAGAACCGGCCACTAGAAATCAGCGCTGAAAAGCACCAAATTCAAAGTTACGTATCTTTGTGAAAAATGATCGCAGAGCGATGTTTGAAAAAAAATTTTTAAAGCTTGAACGCTCAGCTTTCGAATGCTTCAAAGCTCGTTTCGATAATGCTAACATCGGCGGCACAATACAGTTTTTTAGAAAGAATGCCTCAGAATGCACTACTCACTTTAAATCGTCATAACTCAGTGAAAAGAAATGGTAGCGTAATGATTAAAAAAGCATTTTAAAGAGGAAATGTTATATTTTACGAGACATCATTTGTATCGAAGTCAAAACACAATAACGCAGTTTTATGGAAATATGTACGCGACGAACTTTGAATACAACTTCTTGTTTCCTGCATCTTGTCAATTATCATTATATCATATATTTACCTACTTCTTATCTATTATACAATAAGTGGACAATTTACATTCATAATTGTAGAAAATAAAAATTATTTATATATTTATATACTATTATATAATCTCTCAAAAAATCTTACTTCCTCAAGTATTCGTTGCTATATAAATCATAATCAATTCGTAATTTAATGAATTTCTTATCGAGGCCTTGGAACACCATTAATTTGCAAGTGTGTATTTTTTATACAGAGCTGCTTCAAATTCTTAATTTTCTCTCATTTTTATTTCCGCTATTACTATATTTAAACTCTTCAACATATCCGGTATCTCATTTAAACGCTACAATATATTGCTCTAATATTAGAATTTCAAACAAAGAAGTAAAAAAAGAACCGACCCTAAAAAATGTAATTAAAACTAAATAAACTGCGCATATACAGGATGGCCCACCGAAAACGAAACAAGCTTAGGTTAAATGCCAAACTAAGGTTATATGCTAAAAGGCACGTTTGTTTCGTTTTCGGTGGGCCACCCTGTATACGGGAAGTTCGAATTATCAAATGTATCTAATAACGTATATGAGGTATTCACAGTTATTTTGGCTATTCAATATTGTAATAAACAGATATTGTTGCCAAACTAGGACAAATGGGTAAAGGTAGAAGTTAGAAGTGATTCTGTGTCCTTGTATGAGCGCGACCAGTTTGGTTATAAAGGTCCATTATCGCCCGTCGTTTGAAAAAAACGTGACTCTTCTAAAATGGATAATGCAAGATTTATTGAAGATCCTGCAGGTATTTTAGTTATTTAATTGGCTACATAAGCATAACACATATAAACATTTGATTATAATTAAGTTATTAATATGTAATACAACGGATCAGATTTTAGATAGCTATAAACTTAACATAACAAACGTCACGAACTTTTCTACTGGTGCAGCTTTACGTTATGACATTGGACGTCATTATTCTTACATTGGAAGAGAAATTCAAAATGTTAATATCGATCGTTTATCATTGAGATTAATATGTTTAGATTTTATTATTTATAATATTTATAATTAATTTTAAAAAGTCACTTTTCATTGCGCACCGCTTAGGAGACTGCTATGACGTAATTCCTTATAAATTTTGATGATTCTATTAATGTTTAACACGTTTGCTAGATTCCAGTTTCTAATAAAATGTCTTCAAAGTTATTCGTTATGACGTGAATTTGTGAGCTAGTTAAATTAAATAAATTATAACATATAATTGGATCCAGAAATTACTCTTCTTTGCAACCATATAATTATATTTAATATGATTTGTGAAAAGAACATAGAAAATAAATCAATCAAAATCTTGACTTGAGACAATGCTAAAGAGTAATATATTTATGTAGGTACATTATATAAAAAAGTATGTATAAGTATGTATTTTAAGAAATTATATATTAATGTTTTTGTAGAAAAAGTTATAAGCAAAATTTTTTACATATACTTAAGTACTTTATCATCAAGAATCATTTCTTAAGTAACGTTTTAATCCAATTTATGCCATAATGTCGCGCAGATACATGCAGTATTGGTCAAACACAATTCTTTGTCTTTTTTTCATCACATCTTAGACATTTATAGATTTGTTATATTAAGTGTACCAAATATTTTACTGGATCTGATTTAGAATACCAAATTGAGCACATTGTGATATTTTTAGAAATAAATTTATTATACTCACAATTAGTTACAAATAATAGAATATTGTCACAATCGGTAAATATAAAGTATAAGTATAAAACAAAACTCTAAATTTTTTAAATGTACAGATATTAAAAGCTATTTGATATACAGATGATATTATGCGGGGCCTACAATGCGAGTCGTAACTCGTAAGTCGTAAAAAATTGATCAATTACAGTCGATTATTCTTCTCAAATTCGACTGTAATTGGTCAATTTTTCACGATGTACGACTTACGACTCGCATTTTGTATTCATTTATATACAAAGGCGAAAACGTTCTCTTAATTTCTCATATAATTTATACAAAATAAAATTTATTATATAAACCTATATCATACGATCTCAAAAGATGTTACTTTTTCAAGTATCTGTTGCTATATGAATCGTGATTAATTCATAATTTAATAAATTTCTTATTGAGGCATTGGAACACCATCAATTAGCAAGTATTTGTTTGTTCTAAACAGAGCTATTTCAAATTCTTAATTGTATTTCTCTCTCAAAGCCCTTTCCACATTATTTGTCAATTTTGAGTGTTCTTTCTCTTTTTATTTTAATTGTATTTTATTTTTATTTCCGCTATTATTACATCTAAACTATTCAACAGCATGTTCCGGCATCTCATAAACGCTGCAGTATATTGCTCTAATAATAGAAAAAAAAAAAGAAATTTACACTAAAAAATGTAATTAGAACTAAATAAAAGACGCATACTGATTTTGATTTTTCAAATGTATTCAACCACTTATAAGGTATTCACTGTTATTTTAACTCGACTAATAAACAGATGATGTTGACAAACAAAGATAAGTTAGTAAAGATAAAAGTTAGAAGTGATTATGTGCCCTTGTTCACTCATGTGAGACCAGTTTAGATACCAGTTTACAGTTCTATTATCGCAAGTCTTAAACGTTTAATGGGTACCTTAAACGTTAATTTCTAACTCTTTCTCTTATTTTCCAGATGCAACCTGGTGGAGCAATAATTATGAGGAGCCGAACAAACCGGGAACTGCAAAGTGCAGAAATTGCAATAATTTCGTTACGTGTTGGCCACCGTTCATGTTGACCCATTCTGAGATTTTCCGTTACGGCAAAGTACTTTGCGATGTCGATTCGCTCTTCCTCTTCCCCTTGGGGCTCTTGGCGGCGACGAACCGGGAACTGCAAAATGCAAAAATTGCAATAATTTCGTTACGTGTTGGCCACCGTTCATGTTGACCCATTCTGAGATTTTCCGTACGGAAATTATTGCAATTTCTGCACTTTGCAGTTCCCGGTTCGTCGCCGCCAAGAGCCCCAAGGGGAAGAGGAAGAGCGAATCGACATCGCAAAGTACTCCGCGATAAAGGATCTATACATACATACATACAATGGAAGTGAATCAAGTAAAAAGACAATTTAAAAACTGTCTACCTTTAACCGCCGAACCCGTATAGGGTTCTTCAGTTCGGTGTACGTAATCGCATCCCGAATTACATTTTCGAGAAAGACCCTGAGTATAGCACGTGTCATATCGAAAATGAGGTTTGATATACGCTTAACCCCACTTCGGCGAATGGCACGTCGTAGTGGGGTTAAGCGTATATCAAACCTCATTTTCGATATGACACGTGCTATACTCAGGGTCTTTCTCGAAAATGTAATTCGGGATGCGATTACGTACACCGAACTGAAGAACCCTATACGGGTTCGGCGGTTAAAGGTAGACAGTTTTTACATTGTCTTTTTACTTGATTCACTTCCATTGTATGTATGTATGTATAGATCCTTTCATTCCTCACGGAGCATTAGGGCCTCCAAGGTTTCAGAAATTGCTTTTAACTTCAGATGTGCGGGTGATTAGCCCACACCACCCTGGCATGGTGGATATTGCTATATAGTGTTTGGACCAACGGTTTAACGTCTCTTCCGAAAGACGGAGCCCAGTTTTCCCATTTGAGAATTTTTCTCGCATAGGGGGCGCAGTTTCTGGAAATAAATTCCAGTGTACTCAAGTGGACTCGAACCCGGTTTCCCGGATTGCGAGTCTGGCGTTCTACCACTAGACCACACTGCCGCCCACTTCCATTGACTTATGCAATAAAATTTGATACTACTGTAATTAGCCAAATATTTTAATTTAAAAAGAAAAATTTAATATAATAACCTCGTACTTTTATTGCTTGAAAATTAATTTATTAATAACTTGGGTTTTTCTAATTATATCATTCATGTTTTTATCCATAATAAAAGTTATTTCTAATAAAATCAAAATCTATTAAAATAATTAATACCTATCATTAATAAAAATAGTTTTTATATGTTGGATATAATTAATTACAAACTGTTATTATTATTTTAGACATCAGAGCGGAAAATGTGACGTTAGAATAGATATACAAAATATATATTTTCTCCGAGTTGATTTCCAAACCAACTATTCCTTGATACGAACAGAAATTATACAAAAGAAAGAAAACATACATATAGATATATTTTGCATACAATAATTATATATGAAAATTTTTTGCTGTAGATTGACTGGGTGAACAAAATAAAGGCGTTGTTTGATGAGGTAAACGAGCCCATAAGTGACGATTTAAATCTAGACATTATTTCGCCAAGTTACATTAAAAATCTTCTCTCCTTGCTGGATGAAACGTCGAATCGAACAATCGGTAAGTTAAAAAATGGAATAATAATAGTAATAAACGTAATAGTCATTGGTACACACGTGCTCATAAGAAATATGTTTCAGTGAATTATATACACTGGAACTTTATAAGCAGAATAATAAAGGCTACCACGAATGAAATGACAGAGTTGTACGATTCGTGGGAAAAAGTTAGCAAGAATAAAGATCCAAGGTTTGATATATTTTTATATAAAAATAATAGTCTCTTATATTATAATTGATTATTTACTGCTAATGTATTACTAATTTAAAATCTGATTCAATATTAAAATGCAGCGAGAGATTGTCTACTTGTATAAAATCAGCAGAGATAAAAGATATTCTAGCGTACGAATTTGTAAGAAAATATTTCTCCGATGATCTTATAGAAACAGTAAGTTTTATTTAATTTATCTTTTACCCACAATCTTGTCTCTGTGCTGATAAATTTGTCTAAGTCGATTATTCACTTCTATCATAGGCATCGAATATGATCAGCGATATACAAAAGGAAGTCGAATACCTGATTAAAGAATCAGATTGGATGGATGACGAAGCTAAAGATTTTGCTTTAACAAAAGTAAAGAATTTGAACAAATTTATCGGATATCCGAAATGGTACAAAAATACTACAATAATTCAAGAGTATTATGATAAGGTAAGTTTTTCAAACATTGCTGCTATTACATGACAACCGCCTTTTTTACGTAAAATTAAACATAAAATCTTAAATTTAGTCAATATTGATAAACTATATTTATTAAGCTAGTCTAGGATAATACTTATCTTTTTTACTAAAGATTTATCGTTTATTGACTATCGTTTATTAACGACACATTATTTTAAACATTGAGGAATATGTCTTAAATTTGAAATACGTTCATAGATCTACTTCTAGAACTAAAGACTTAGGACTCTGTTAAAAATACAGATGAATTACAAGGTTTAATCAAATTGAAATTTCTTATTTGCTACAAAAGAATTTCAATTGAAATGTTTGAGTCAAAGACGGTTTTAGTCATGCACCGATTAAAAAAGATAAGAATAAATAAAATTATTTTAGTAAAATAATTATATTCATGCTGTTCTGTAGTTCTTGTAATCTTCTACAATAATGCATAAGTAATTACATATAATGTGATAATTATATATACCACATATAATAATAATGCATAAACAACAACTAATATGAAGAAGCTGGTTAATATGAGTATAATTTATATATACACATATGTATGTTGTACAATTTCAGTGTCGTCAAGTGAATATTGCCAGCGGCGAGACCGTTGGCACGCAGCACGCAGGTGATCGACATTATTTTTCGTATTCGCGTACATACGCGGGTGGAGCCGGCCGCGGCGGGGTAGTCCGCGTCGCGTGGTGTTTACAAAAACTGTCGCCTCGCGGGGGTCGCGCGCCGCGCTATATCGGATATCAATTATCATTTCATTCAAGTCTTGACACTCGACCCGACAGGTAGCCGAGCGAGCCGCTCCGTGCGTAACGTTATTACATCGCGAGATGTGTTGCGGTGCCCGCGATAAGTATTACGATGATATCGCAGGTACTAGAAAGATGATACATTAATTCTGTATTAATCGTCGGGTTATCCCGTTTGCGCGACCGACTGATTTTCGTCGTTCGTCGGCTTCGTCGCCGCGCCGACTCGAGCCGACTCACGGCGAACATGGCCGAAGCGCTGGCCGGTGCGCGGCACACGTCTCCCGCAGACCGCGCAGTTTACGGGTAACGGGAATCGGAGTGAGATGAATACTTAATTGACTGAATTAATGTACGCCGAATATATATGTAAGTTTCTTGTGTTTTGATGAATGGATTATATTATCGCACACAGGCGTGAGTGCTGGACTAACGTTTCGTCGCGATTAATTTGACGGACGACCGCGATGATTGTCTCTCGAAGGATACTCGAATGTGTTCCGATAATTCATTGGCCGCCACTTTGCGTGTTTCGAGAACGCGAAACGCGGCGTAATACGCGAATCGTCGGATTATTGTGGGATTTAACGTGACGGTTGTGAGTGTCCTGTGCATCTGGAGGCAGGGAAGAGAAAGAGGAGGCCTGACAACCCCGTCCTGAGAGGAGGAGGAGGTCCGGCAAAGGCATCGGGCCTCGGCCGCCCGGCGGAGCAACCTTATTGGGGTATCATTTCTTATTTTAAAATTAATAGTCTTTTCCCATTTATTCGGGCCGTTTTATTTCGAAAAATTAGAAATAATTTTGAGAAAAAAATCATCTAAAATTTTATAAAAGTTAATTTTTGTAAAGATTTTTCCGGAAAATAGATAATTATATAAGTACATCCAATTGAAAGTCTAATTAAACGCGTGCAAAAATTATTTTTCGTAACATTGATAATTTTGAGCGTCTCTTTAATTTCAATCTTTCGTTCTTGTGATACAGAATCACCGTAGCGTCCGTAGATACGTGACTTCGTATAACTCTACTCCTCGCTCTACTCCGTATACGGAATAACTCCGCCCGTTGCGCATTGGTCGGTGAGTAACGAATTTTTTATTATATAATGGGGTAACGAATCTGTGAATTTTACCTAGATTGTACATTTATATATTATTCCCATCTAATAAAGCAGATAAATGCGACTTGTCACAAATCAGTTACCCTAAAAAATGGATAGACTAAATCAGACTAGGCTGAATATTTAATCCTGGAGCTCCATCATTTATAAATTTATTGGAATTTTTTAAATATATATTTTATTGTTAAGTTTCTATATTAATTATAATAATTTTCAATATTAATAGATATTCAATTAACTAAATTTATTAAATTAATTACATTTTCAAGTTTAATTGTAAAATAATTATTGAAGAATAGATATAAAAAAGATAAATATTTGAAATAAAATTTTACAAGAAACAGAATATTTTTTTTATGTATAACCTTATTATTTGAGTCTCATTATTGTCTCATTATTTGAGTTTTTCTTGACGTTTATTTTTTGGGCAATTAGATTTTAAATATCTAAAAATATTTTTAGATATTTTTTTAGATATACAATAATAATAAATAAAATAATTTTCTATAAATAGGCAACAGATAGAGACAGTTCACATTAATAGTGGTTAATTACGTATTTATTTTTATACCTGCCTACACATGTATAACACGCCGATTTTATCCTAATCTTTTATAGTCTATCCATTTAATTATTTAATAGCTTGATTTTGTATTGATAAATAAAACAAAATGAAATGACGTGAGATCCAATGAATACTTTGTCGCGGGGCAGAATAATTTTTTTATATGAAAATATCTCAAAGTTAACAGCTTTCATATCAATTATATTAAAATACATACCTAATATAATTTGAGATGATACATATTTTATGTCGTACTAAACATAATTTTAATAAATCATTTTGCAATGAAGTAACGAGATATTTATACAATACATATACATAATATTTGTGAAAATTTATAAAAACAAATGTCTCTCTCATATGCGCGAGAATACGATATACATATATAAATTCATTATATTGATTACAATACTTATATATTGCGTGAATATATGTTACTTCGGAAATTATCGTTTCTTTTTTTTTGGATCTCACGTAACTCATTCTGTAGGTATATCTCACTTGATATATCTAAAGTGAGATCAAATAATGTTTGCGATTTATTTCGCGATTCGGTTCACGGCTTGCGGTTCGCGATTCGGATTGTTATACTAAAAATTGTTTGTCTCTTTATTGATCGATTTATCGATTAATTTTTAAATTTCGGTTGTTTCGTGTTTCCACATTATGCTATACAAATTCAGATATTTGCGATCGAGATATAATCGCGAAAATTGTGATTAGAATGCGGTTAACATAAAATTCTTTACATTCTTTTATGATATAATTCTTTCCTGCTTTCTATCTTCAATATATTTCTTTGAAAAAGTTAATTACGCGTATCGATGAGAGATCGATAATTGCAAAATTACGTTAAATTTAAATTTAATAAATATTTTATTAACAAACGTAATTATTTGTCTTTTTTGATATAATTAACGCGCTTTTGTTAACGATCGTAACGATTCGTAATCTACCGTAACGCTGTAATCTGCCGGCTCTGATAATCAGCCGGTATCGAAGGAGTTTGACTCCTCCTCATTCTCTGGTTGATATATAGCCAGAATGGATTTGGCCAGAAACAATAGGTAAATCCAACCTGGCCAGTAAAAACTGCAGAAATTACGCATCATATAAGATAAGGTCTGTATTGACCAAAATGAAATGTAAGGTATGTAAGGTAGGTGCATACTTGAAACAGTGTGCAATTATGTGATAAAACATACGATTGGAAACTAATTAACTTGCTCGCATTAAATTGCGAGCGCCCATGTCTCAAATTATTGCCCATTTCCCATATTCTGCATAATCGCGATTAAGTGATGATCCCGTTACATTTAACACACCCCATCGCACGATACGATTAGGTACTCTTTGTATATCCGCGGTTTTACATCATATTTGTGTAGTAAGAATACGGGTAAGTAGGAATTAGGAATACGCGAATAAGCACTAATGAGTAAAAACACGGATAGGCGCAGGAAAATATACAAATAAAAATACGGGTAGGTAGGGACTAAACATAATAACTTGATAATTTGACAATTTAAAATATTCCAAATTAAATAACATTTGATAAAAAATAAAATTCCCGCGACTGCAAAGTTAAACTTTATTTTTAAAATTAAATATAATTAAATTGCTTAATAAATTACAGATAAGAATACAGGGATATCATAATTCCATATTTAATGGCTGAAAAGGGGGGCTAAAAACTAAATGTATAAAATTAATTTTAAAAACAATTTTGCGAAGACTAAAAATTTTGATTAATTTAAAAATTGGATAATTAATTTTAAATTTTTAGCCTTCGCAGAATTTTTTTGTTATAGCTATAATAACGCAGTTGACATCGTGAAAAATGCGTGATCGTCAAATTTTGATGATTATTCAAAATTAGAAAGAACAAAGAGAAAGATGTCCGCTCTCAGGTTTCACTCTGTTATAGCGTTACCTACAACAGGTAACTATCTATTTAATCTCTAGACGCTTAATTGAATTTACGATAGGTCGAGCATAAAGTAATATTTAAGTATATTATATAAAATCTTCAGGTAATATTTTCCTAGCTCAATTTTAACATTTTTATATTAAGAAAGAAGATTATGTATGCATTATATTATATATTGAACATAGTTAATAATACTTCTCTATGCAACAACTTCTTATTTTCAACGAATATTATATCTAACTTACTTACTATTAGGTATTTCTTTTACAGCATTATCACTTTTCAGACATTGTAATTGTCCGAGTTCAATGTGAGGGATCATAATGTATCGAAAAAACCTGCATTTTCTTAAGACTATAACGTGTTTACTTCCACGCGTACATATACACAATTCATTTTTGTCTATATGACAAAACAAGTACCAACGGCCATTATCGCGTTAATTTACTTTCGGAGTCGGGAAGGTATATGTTGTATCTACATGCCTACCATCGTCAAGCGGTGTAATAATAAATCATTATGCATTTTACGGATTATCAGGTAGACCGCGGTTGCTTATGTGACAAGTGCGAGACGGCGCCTTATCAGCAACAGCATGCGTTTGCACTCAGCAATAGCGAGCAGTCTTCGCCTTTATGGATCCACTTCTCTGACGCTGTCGTGTACTCCATTCTTCCTTAAGTTTTCTCCTCGTACACGATTTCTGCCTCCATTGCCTTCTAAATGATCTAACTGCCACCATACGCGACTATATGCGAACACACAATCGAATTGTGTTTGGCCGCAAGAGCAGCTTATTTGCACGAAGAATAGTCGACGAACTGGATTCAAGATCCGGTTGGCCCTCACCAGTGCTTCGAGCAACATTGTACAGGATTTTAATGAAGATTGACTGTTTTGATAAAGATAATGATGCAGGTAATAACAATGTCGGTATACAGGTGCGGCGCCGGAGATGCATCGATACGGATCGATATCGCGCGCGTGCAAACGTAACGGACACGGTCATACCATGTCATAACGACTGAATGCTTCTAATGAAATCTCACAACTGAAAGATCGAGTAATGTTTAGCTAAGAGTAATAACATTTACGAGTGGCAGCAAGGAGTCAAGGTTATCATGTTATTAAGGTGTGCAGCGTGACGGAAATGAAGATAATACATTATAGAACGTGAAAAACGATCTGGTTTTGACAACAATTTAAATTTACTAAATTATGATCATTGTTAATAAACAATATTGCTTTGTGAAACACAGTAACTATAAACTGGTAAATTAATGCACAACTTACAAACTATAATAATACATTGTTTCCAATATCTTGTGAAAAATACAATACACAAGTTTATTAAAAATTAGTAATTTCATTATGGAAGATCGCTAAAATTGCAATAAATAGTTTGACATTTAGAAGATTAATCGTTAATCTTGTTCCAATCTTTTTCGACATAAAAAATCGTTCGATGAGGCAATTGTCGGAAGACTCGCCAATTTAGAAGTGATGGTCTCGTTATACCAGATTCGTGTCACCGTGCGTGGGACGACGTCATTGGTTCCCCAACTTAACGATTATCAGCGTGTTGCTTCGGCAAGCTCAAGAATGGCGTGAAACGCTTCACAAACGGGTGGGTGTAACGTAGAAATCAGAATAGCGCGAGCTTAAAGCTTACAACTCGCCTTTCTCTCGCGAGCAAACGAACGTAAACCGGCGAATGTCGATGACAGTTCCTCATCAACGACGCATCAAGGCAAGCGAAACGACGACACAGCTATTAGGCAATAAAGATAATCTTATCATTATAACATAGACATTTATATACTCCGGCGGGATATACAGCCGGAAGTTTTACGGCGCGCGCAGCGCGATGCACGCGTGACTTAATCTCGTGGCAGAAGTTAGGAGCCGCCGGGTTCTCACGCGGATACTGCCTACAGCTATTGCGAGTTTACGCAAGCTCGTGCGATTGCCGTCGAATAAATCATTTCCCTTCGACATAAGCGGCCGATAATCCGACGTTTCCTACGAGATTACCGGTGCGCGGTTTCAATTACAATGCTGGAGAGTCGCTTTCGCGGGGATTCTCGCGCAGAAACGATCGTTGCCGGAGACAGGCCGGCTTTCCGAATTCGATGGTGATGGCGCAAAGATCATCGTATTAGCGGAGGTCACCGTATAACGAAGAACTTTAGCGGCGTCGGAGTGATCCCGGCGATTCTCGATGCCGCGGTAAAGACGATGGAATCGGCTCATGACCGGTTTTTTTTTTTTATTATTTTTTTTTTATTTTAGGCGTAATGTCGGTAGTTAGCGACGGCTACGGTTAGGGGCTGTTCTGCGGTCTCGTAGCCGGTGACGGTGGGCGTGGGAATAGTAGAAACTGCGAGCGCACGCTTCCACGTACCCCACCCTGTACCCTCATCCGAGAACGGTTGATTTATTTCAGGTCGGTTCGGAGCGTGATCCAGAAGATCGCCGTGCGATCGCTCGTGACACGATCGACGCCCACGACATATCGCGCGCACGGTGCCGATTCTCGCCATATAGACGCGGTTCCAATTTCCTGCGCCCGTCGACCATATCCGCCGCATCGCGATATATCTGGAATGTCTCTCGCGCGCGCGCGCGCGCGCCATACGTGATGTGCCGAGCGCGAAAAATGGGAGAAATGGTACATCGCGATATGAGGTAAACGGACGAAGCGAAAAGTGTATCAACAAAGATCTATCGCCTTCGTCTATCGCTCCCGCGACCACGGATACTCTCTTTCGCCATATTTACTTGCTTTGAAGGATTGACTAGCCTATGATCTAGCGCCCACACTTAGATCGCTTAGATCAGCGGCTAACAAGACCGTGGTGTTTCCGGCTATCGATTTTTGAGCTCAGCCCCGACCTCCCACGTGCACTGGCCCGATCAGTGCAGTGTGCGAACGATTGCTTTTATTTGTCGCCGCGCGCGGGCCGCTATGCGAATGTAATGCGAATATACTGATCGACACGGCGGTGCGATTGAAGTTTTATAGTCTTCGAAGCGAATGTGAAAGGGTCGAGCCTGAGATTCCGGGGACTATTCTCGTGTGACGAAATGACGGTAGAAGTAATCGGTCGTCGTCTGGCGGACAGGTAGCCGGAATAAATCCGTATCGTAACAGCGAACAATAAACGCGTTTGAGCGTTTAAGCCGCATTATGATAACCCATTAACTATATCGTGGTGCCCAATCCGTCCCGTATTTCAAAGGGTTCCAAAACGTGACGAGACAAAACGTACATTCGCACGACACCGTCGCGTCGTCTGCAAACGAAGCGTTCTTTCGAATTTGGTGATTATAGTGAGATTTCAAACCGGTTTCTTCTGTGTTTAGCTTATACATCCGGTTATTTAATCCAATCTCCCTTTAGACTGGTCGATTGTCTCCAGTTAAACAAGAAAGAAAATACTTGAAAGTTGTTTTAATAAATCAACATTTTTAATTAATTTAATGTGTAACTTTTAAAATCTGAAAGCCAATTAACAATAAAAATTATATTCTTGTAAAAAATATCAATATTATTCCACAATTATTATGCATATTTTCGCGTAAAATGCATAATAATTACCTAATAAATTCTTTACATTAATTAGACGATTAAAATATAGCTTGATAAAAACCAAAAATATTAAATTAGAAGGAAGACATTTTATAATTAAGATGTACAATTAAGATAAGAATAAATAGCTTATTTTTTTTATATACTGCTAATTTTACTTATACAATCCGCATTCATATATCGAACATTTTTATAATGATTTTAATGGTAAAATGTATTAGAATACTGAGAGCGTAATACCACGACTGATACGCATATATAGATTCTTTACGAATGCATGTCATCATATGTTTGCGAGGAGCACCTACAATCTTACAGATCCGGCATGCCAACTCGTATAGTCGCGCCGGTCGCGACGTGTTCGCTTGATTCACGACACCCCGGAAGTGAAATGACTACGATACGAAACACGTCGTGACACTAGACAGTCGTCGTCGCCGTGGCCCCTATAAGGATCCATAAATCACTGCCAACAAAGCGATTGTTCACCCGTATTCGAATATTATATCCTTCCCCCGCGATCTTTGTGCGAGGCGCGTTCGGGGATTACGAAGACCGTCGCATCTCATTCCTTTATTAGTGACACGTCCACTCCCTTTCGTTATTCTGTCTCCCTATTCAATTCCGCTGCATGCATTACGAGAACGCAATTCACCGCGTTCGATCCTGCCCTTCGAGAAACCTGATAGAGCACGACGTGTCCGATTCGGTGACCGTTGTTGCGACCACGTGCGGCGCAAATCTTACCTTACCCCGGAGCAACGTAACATTGTGGCGAAAGACGCGTTATGTCATGCTACTTTTAAATCACAGTGATAGAAACACACCTCCCCCCCGCGCTATTTCCGCCTGAATCCTGATGCAAAATGTACAACCGTTGCTCCGACAGCGAACATTCGCGCACAATGATACACGGAGCGAAGACGTTGGAAGCGAATGTCTCGTGACTCGTAGGTACGCATACATTCGAGCGGCATACAAGTACCCATCTCATTTTGCATGTTACGAAAAAAAAAAATTTCACGATAGAAACGCTTTACATTCGGCTTTTAGAAGGATGAATTCCGAGTGGCTCGTACGTAAGTCAAAAAATAACGTCAATCAAAGCTATTCTTAATGAGCTACTTTTCATCATTTTAACTAAAAAAAATTGTAATCACGATGTGTGCTTGCAAGAAATCACTTCACCGTTCGCGTACAAGTTATGCGATGCGATTCGCATAAATGGAAATCCACCAATAGCGAAAGAACGAGAAATAGAGCAGAAACGTATTTATATAATTAAGTCCAATAAACTAGCTGACAAAACTCTAGATCCTTACATTGTATAATTAAGCCAAGTCGAGCTTTTCTCTTACAAAATTCGTCAAAAGCAACGCTAGATGACCACGCAGAAAATGCCGAGTAAACAGGGTAGACTCTTTCGTGCTCCAACATCACCTGCAGATACGCATGCAAAAGGTATCACGGATGTTATCATTCAGACGCAGCCACCGCGACGCGACGGAACGACAGCGGAGCGATCTCTTCGCGATTTGCGCACACTCTTTCTCTCATGCTCCGTCCGGCTCGTCGACTGAATTAATTGTCCTAGCGCGATGCGATTGAGGCTCCTTATTCGTACGCACGTGCGTCGGAATACTCGTGTGCTGATTTCGAACGATCCTGCAGCGACGTATAATCAGCCAATCGACACGCATCGTGGCGTACGAATGGAATTGGATGTAGGAGGGTGCTATGTATCTCACGGCAAGCTTACGAACGGTTCGTCGTTCATTCCAAGGACTAGGTCGCCCAAGGTTAAATCTTACATAGATGCGGCGATGCAAAAACGTTAAACTCGGTGAAGATATTATTGGATTTCTCTTATTAAATTTTCAGCTAAAAAAATCCACAGTTTATAATTTAATTTCTTGAGAGAAGAAATACATTTACAATGCTATATATATATATATATATATGCGTGTGTTCTAACGCTCTCTTACTTCAATTTTAAATGTTTATAAAAAAATATATTTATACTAACAATAAGATTGTTTGATAACTAATTTTCTGACGCTTATTTGTGAGACCTTAAATAAAATTTAACAAATGGCAATTAATTTTTAGAGTATTAATAGAAATGACATTTTTTCGTCTCCTTCCACCTCGCGTTTTAGTTCAATGGCTTTGCCGATTCGCTTACACGAAATTGCCACGACCATCGAGAACATGTAAGCACATCGGAATAAGAGGCTGTACACGTCTACGGGGTGTCCTCGTATGGAATGTATCCTGCTCTCGTGGCACCTGGTATCGCCGTAAGAGAAACAGGTTTTACAGATCCTTTTAAGCTTTTTACCAGCTACATCTATATTTTCCGCATTAGGCCCGATGCAATCTGATAAATGACTTTAGGCATATATTCAGAGACCCGAGATGCCGCTACGTCGCCATCGCTACGGAACTTAGATAACCGCGCGATGCCGATTCTCTATGGGATTTGTCCTATCCTATGTGCGTAGAGCATTTTCCCCTTCGAATATACGAGACATATACACATACTACGATTTACAAAATATCAATAATGTGGAATACGTTATTAGTTAATGATACAAGCGGTATAATAATAACATTGAACCAGCACTCGTTCTTGAGATACGCTCGGGAAAAATTCATATTAAGAGAGATAGAAAGAGAGAGAATCATTTAATGCATATTTATAAATATGCACGTTATGTCACGATGGTGATCATAATTGAAACTCTCGCGAGACACCGTGTACATTGCTTCCCCGCCCTGCCGCCCCCACTATTTCAGCTCGAAGCAATGTCGGGGGTGGTTGCACCGGCAACGGCCGGTTCCCTGGCGTTGTGCATTACGTTTATTAAACCAACCTTACCTTATGTTGTACAGACACAAACATATACACGTACACACAAATATGCACATTCATATATGTACATGCAAGGGAGAAACCGCATGGAACCTTTGACGATTACCTATACCAATACCGCGCGTCGTAAACGACAGCTTTTACGTACGCAGACAAAGCAAGGACCTGTTGCAACGCACACTTACATTCATCTTTTTAATGCGCGTTCGCATATTATATCACGTGTCTTTGCTTATAAATTATAATCGTCAATATAAATGACTGATGTTATATCAGCTGGTCGTTTGCTTCTGCGAGTGCATTAAAAAAAGCAAAGAGAATATTTAAAAATCACATTTGCACATAAAATCAGCTGCGCTGCACCTTGTGCGTAACATTTTTAACCTGTTGGACTACGCGCTAAAGCATTATTGATTAGAATGTCGCATGCAATATTTGCAATTTAATATCGTTGTAATTTATTTTTATTATTTTCTAGATGTATATAATCGGTCATTTTAATTCAATCGCAATTTTACACACCGTCTTTCAAAATCACTTGAATTTTTGATATCTCAATCATTAATCGATTTGGCACAGCCATTTCTCCCTTCCAGCTTACTCTCAGCTTAGAATAAAATTGAGCTGTGAATTCAGCTTCAATTAAATGATACCCTATAATTTATACAACAAAAATTTAAAAAATATAATACCATACTTTTGTTTAACAATTGTTACAATTCAATTTTTTCTGCGTACAACATTGTTCTTCTCCTTCCCATCCTTTCTTTCTCTCCCTCTCTTTCTCTCTCTTTTTCTATTATACTAAAGTATAAACAATTATATTTTCCAAATTATAATTCAGCAAATACGGGATATAATGTTAAGAAATATGAATAAACCAGAGTACTGATTAAATGTCTAATTAACATAACACCCAGCAGTTATGCGTGGTGTCGCATCATCCATCACACGGGCACATTCTTTAAAGAGGAACGGTAAAGAGGAAAATGAAAACATCATCTAAATAGTGAAAGAGTCGATCGTGAATACAGGCACGTGCGATCGGACGACGACATCGTCATCCGAGGATTATTGCAGCATCAATGGCGAAGAACTACGCTGACGGACATTTATTTCGAAATCACATTCCCTTGAAATGACGCGCGAAGATGCTCCTTCTCGTTGTGCCATCTAATGGCTCTTCAAAGTTATTTACCTGCACTTAAGCACGCGGTTGCCTCTCATGTGTCATTTAATGTGTTTTGTATAGCATTGCAGATGGTTGATCCAAATTAAAAATCACTTAGGTGTTTTATCTATCAAATGTATTGAAAGTTGTTCGAATAATAACTCCAGGCGTTCACGTGTTCATTATTTTTATGAAGCTGCTAAATTGAAAGTAATACTGAACAAGAGATACTTTTATGCAACTGCCTCAAAATATTTTGCTATTAAAACAATTTTTTTCACAAAAACAGCCATTATTGTACGATGATTATTGCGTCTAAATGTAATAATCAGTTTTTGGTTTGCTATAAAAAGTAAACCTTCGTGTTAAATAACAGTCTCTATCAAATAAAGCGAAAGCGTGCCAAAATTCCACGCACATAGCGGAACTAATAATACACGAGCCACATAATGATTCTCGCCGCGGTTAATACGGTAGAATAATTTGTCACGCGCTATTGATTGTTAATTATGCGCGCGGCCCGACGCGACGCGATATGCGAATGGCAGTCGCATCGATAAAGTCACCGCGATAGCGGAAAGATCGGCGAGAGGATCACGGCGTGTAAATCAAAAACAAATGGATCGCCTTATTGAATAATCCCATTTCACGCCTGGCTGAGCGTCAAAAATACGGCTGATTATGACAGTTGTCAGTATTTTATCAGCGACTCTTGTTTCCTCCAAAGTATCGTGTCTCGTAGCCAACTAGTATTAACGAAAAATAGCTATGCGTGTCGTTTAACTTGTCTGCGGACATAATAAAGACCAAATTTGCTCTAAAGAACTCGTTGATGCATACGCACTATCTAGCACACCGTCCGACTCTCTTCAGCGAGAAATTTATCATACGATAATAAAATATGAACTATACGGAAAGAGACGCCAACACGCCGCGCAATATAAAGGCTTTCGATTTTTTCGCGACGCGCCACACCTCATATACCGCCGGTCTTATCGATAAACACGGTGAAAATAAATAGGTTTGCAAACGAGAACTCGCGGGAGCGATCGGCCGGCGCTTAACGCGGTAAATGCACCTCTAATTTACTACGCGTCCCTGTATCCTTCGTGCGTTTTATACGTGTTATATATCATCGCGATTTATTTTCCGGGACGCAGAGAGAAGCGATCGCGACATATCGCTTTTCTTCGAGAAGGCGTATGGTATACAACGCTTAGACGTTTAGACGATCGGAGAAAATTGTCACACCCACGACATAATGTCGAGAGAGGATACAAATTATCCGCTTCTACACATCCATTCGAATTAGACCTCCTGACCTACATACTCCTTTACCAGGCACGTATTTTCGCATTGAAGAAAAACGCGAGACGAGGCTGCGAGAACGATAGGAGAGAACGCTTCACTCGCAAATGCGACTTGAGAGATGGCGATCGTGAGCGCCCGGTCACGATACACCGGTAGCGTAAACGCGGTAGCTCCTTCATCTCTTTCGTCCGTCCGTTCTGTTTGTCTTTTTCTGTTCATCGACACTTTCACGCCGATGATTCGTCCGATGGAAGTCGACTTGGAAAGCGCACGCAATCGCTCAACTAATGCGTGCCACGTAGATTAAACTTCCCAACAGACGGAAAGTGGCATTTGTAGGGCCAATTAGCCGGCCCGTCATGCCCCCCGCGTATACGATTACGTATATACCTAAATCATAATTGGGTTACGAGTTTTTACACCTCATGCGTTCTCCGCGCGCGAAATGCTGCACGTAATAGCGATGGTCATACTTGGCATTATGCGTGCCAATTGCGGCTAATCTTGGATGACGTGTTCTCTTACCGCTTCTTATTTAAAAAAAAAATACGAAGGTCATCGTGAGACTTTCAAATACCCTCGAATCGATCCTTTATACGAGTGAAAGGGACGGAGATAATGAATTGTAACTGTTCTGGGATCACAAGGCGTCAGTATGAGGAAGCTTTTGCATCGTCATTGCAGTGCCCCGCTATTGACCGATACATATTTTCTCGGCCGTTTCTCGTGGCGAGAAACGTGCATGGCGAACGTAAAAATTCGAGCGAGGTTGGCGATGATCATCGATTTAAGTGCCCCGTCGTGTGTACACCAGGAGTGATTCTCGATGACAGCCGTTTTCATCCGATGGATATCTGGATGGATACAGTGGATGCACATACTGCTTTAATCGAACGGTTAATGAACCGCCGCTCGCTCGCCCCATTGTCAGGCATGCACCACGAAGTGATCGATACGCGCTCTCCACGACTCCGCATAATTACGCCCGGTGATTCAATAGAGCAAAGCTAGAGCTGACTCCGCTCGTATATGGACGATTCACTCTCGGACAAAAGCACCGCGCGACCCTTTTTAACCCGGGTCTTCTCCTAAGAAAGCGCGCGATGCACTTGGCCTTACCTCCTCGCGTCCACAACGTTTTGTAACAAAAAGTAAACGGAATCCGCTATTATAATGCTCGCGGAAATAATGACGTACAGAGTGACGACATAATCATTGTGACGTTGAAACGAGTAGATAACAAAATATTATAATCACTATGAATCTCATAACTTTGACGATATTGGAGATATTACCAAACAATTCGGTATTCTCGTTTCATATATGTTTGATATTAAATTTATATTTATTCGAATATAGATTTATTTCACTCTTATAATGTAGATTAATAATAATTCTTTATACTAATTATATTATAACACATTCTCTCAACTAATTTTTAACTAATTAGCCAAATTCGATTTAATAGCTGCAGTGAATTCGATATAATATGTGTGTGTGTGTGTGTGTGTATGTGTCTTCTTTATACAAAGAAAAATTATAAATACTTTGTCATAAAAATTTATAATTTGATATATTTATCGTTGATTGTATTGTGAGATTATAGATCCATACGCGACTAGGTAACACACTTACAATGCGTTATTACTCTCGCCATTATATTATTAGTATATAGTTATTCCGAGAGAGAGATAACCGCAATTGGAATTTTGAGATACCGAGTTCGGTAATAACAGCGCGCTCTTACTTAATAGCACAGTACGATGCCGTTTAACAAATGATCGTTTCTTTCTACGGCGATGCTACTTTGCGCGAAAAGGGGACCACTATATGCCAGTCGCCCGACCCATCCCACATCGAGCCCTGCTAAGGCCCCGATTGCTATTTAGTTGATATTATCATCAAATAGGTAATTTCACCTGGCGAACCTTATATAGCCGAAGCTGGGAATCGCTCCGATCGGCGCTTCTATATACATATGCAATCACGATGATGATTTTTCGCGGCGATACCCGATATCGCTTCGTCTGTGCCGGGGTAGCCGCGCTCTGCTCGATGAAAATAATACCGGATAACGATGTTTTCTTTCAATTTGTTCGTGTCCGATAGGCAACCCGACCGCGGTGGAGTCCGGGCGTAATTGCATCCCCGGGGAGTGTACACTTCGGAGCGAACGTGAAGCGAGGCCCGGTAAGACCAGCATCGAGAAATTCGTAGACCCCATTATCCTCGTTCACGAGCACTACGCATTAAGTATCGTGCGCACAATCGCGAGCACGACCTTGCTCGTGACCATGACCCTTTCCCCGTGCACGCGGGATCCATCCGTGTGCAGCCCGAGTAGATCGCCACACTCGCTGGCCCTGAGATCGACTTGCAATGTGCTTGCAGTCCTGGGGGCCGTCGGCCGTTACCCATCCGTTTTCACCGTCGAATGCGTCCGCTCTCTCCCTTTGGTCATCGCTTCTTGCTGCTCGCGCGCTTCGAGATTAGTAAGCAACGCGCAACGAGGACTCTGCGACAGTCTGCGAATGTCCACATCTTCATTCACTAAAAATTCATGAAAGAAACAAGAGCGAAGAAATTTTAATAGGCGTTATGTACACACATCATCTAAAAAGTTTTATTCGCGCTATTAACGGTTCAAAAATAATTAATTAAATTCAAGAAAAAACTTAATATATTCACCATAATCAAACAAATAGTTAACATAAAATGCTAGCCAAGGGCGAAACAATACAGAGTATTTTCCAATTTCTCTCAATCATATTTGCATTCTCAAGAACATATGTCATGTATATCTATATATAATATAGAATATATTTAGAATATTTAGAATATATATAAAATATATAGAATAACTTATTGTGTATGTTCCAATTTATTCTGCTCTATGCGGAAATGCAATTTCGGCTTTATGGATGAGTAACCAGGCTAGATGATTACCATTTCCAAGATTACTCCCGTGTTCAGACAGTTTCAATCATTTTCAATGCGCAATAGTGCGCATGCTGAGATAATGACAACAAACATAGATGAAAATGGAAACTGACTGTCATAAACCTGATGTGGAAAACGTCAGCTCAAAATTAATTACTAGAAATCGATAATTATTCTATGAAATAAAAAAATAATCGCTCTATATATGTTATATTCGCTCTACTCTCTCTGTTAGCTCTACATATGTATCTAGATATATTATCATTTGGTAACGATCGCAAAGAGTATAAGCTCTTATTAATCGTGAATGACAGTAAGATATTTCTATTTACATACATGTTACGTTACGTAAAAATGCCATAACGCAGAGGAACCGTTTCAGCTACTAGCATAACTTACGATTCGATACTGTTTGCCACTGCATTGTTGCCATTATATTATTACCAGGGGGCTAGTAATTACGCAGGTGCATCTAGCCGGATCACACATCGAAAAGGAAAACGCGGGCGAGTGCGAGAGCGAAGAGATACGAGCCGACATAGCTCATCCGCCCAACGAATTATCGTTTCCGGCCCCTCGGTTGATATTATCATGATGCAAATTGTATATAAACCAGTCGTAAGTCTTCCACGTCATAATACAAAAGCGCAAAAATCAGATAAAACGTATAATGATTGATATTGCGTACTCCCGTTCCTCCCAGAACGATCGGTTACAATAAATAACAATAATAAATAGGCTCGATCCTTTCGAAATCAATGAGTAATCGAGGAAATTAATAAAGAACCGTTTTCTACGATTGTCTAAGGAGTACAAATCGTTTTTTTCCTATAACTATAATCAAGTTTCATGGATGTACATAGATATACAAATGAGGGTTTAAAAATCCAAATATTATAAATATATCTAACAAAACTAAAGAAGACATCTAGAGTTTTTAAGAAATTTGAACTTTGTCTTGACAATCTTCTGTGATATCTCTTAGATACTCTTTAGGATATAACTCTCGAAGAAGTAGAAAGAGTTGTAGCTTCAAATCAAGGAAGTCTAGGATGTGTCGGGGTGTAGTTGAGGCCCAAGCTCGTTACCTGCGTTGTTGTTATTGTCGAGCCGACGTGATCATCGGGTACGTGGAGAATATAGGAACTCGCGGTGGTATCTGGCGACTCTATGGCGACGGGTAGAGGACCGGAGAACAAGAAAGCCAATCCGAAGCGACTTGAATCCGAGATCGGTTAGGAGAGCCGGAAAGGAGAGAGAATACCGAGCAGTTTCTCTCGGCGCGCCGCACGGGCCCTACGTGCTTTTATTACGTGGCCGTGACTCGATGTCTCGAACGAACTCCACAGCCATTACGTTTCTTCTCCCCCTCCTCCCTCCCCCTTGCTTTTTTTCATAATACCTCTCTGGCTTAACGACGTCTCTCCAAATACGTAAGATGCAATTACTAACGAAGTGTACATTTCGGCGCGGCCGAGACACGGCGATGCTGATGCCTGATTGTCAGTGCGTTTGTTACATCGTCGTTATTAACACGCTTATGCACGACGTGAGTGTATCCGCGGCAAATGGATACGGTGCGAATTAAGACCTGCGGGAAGACAAGTCGGGCTATTAATTTTCCGTCCTCTAATCGCGCGACTCGATCCTTTGCGAATATTTTTAAACGCGCGGTGTATTTCTCTATCGCCGCCATTATATCGACAGGGTACTCGTAACCTCATTGTTATCACGAGAAGTGGGATCGAAACGTAGGAGGAAGAAGAAGAAGAGGAACAAAAAGAAGAAGAAGAAAAGGAGGAGGAAGAAGGCGAGCTCGGCTCGGGAGGTGCCCGCGAACGAACGTTCGAGAGGAAGAAGAGGGTAGCGTCTCTTCACAGGTGTCGCTTCAGAGCGCTACCACTGGAGGCCACATTTGCTCCTGGTACCGCGTACGCGAACGGTAAACCGGCGCGGGCGCTTCGACGCCGGTACTCGACTTCGGCCGGCCAGTTGCGTCACTTCGAACATCCTTGAGCGGGATGTTCAGTTTGATTATACGGTGGTAATCGACGGGGTATATTACAGTGCCGCGTATGAATTTCACATGAGAGAGACGACTACAAAGACTATGAAGAATCAGCGCGGAGTTCCCGCTCTTGAGCGGCAAGTGATGGACCGGTTGTTCGACTGGCTAGAGGCACCGGTTTCAGGAAAGTGCGCGAGCTTCCTCCCTTAATGAAAACACCGTGAACCATTTTGTATCACCGTATGCTGTGATATGAAATTGTCAACGTTGATTTCACGTTTCTAAATAGCCGCGTTAAACAATCTATGTCGGGATTGTGACAAAATAGTGACCAACAGTTGCGATGCATTTAACGTGAACTTCGAATGCATTAAAAACAAAAAATGGAATGAGAATAATTATAAAAAGATACAATCTGCGAAAACGTTATAGTTTTTAAATAAAATTTGGCATTTAGTTCGAAAATTTCTTGAACAAAGCGATAAAGACTTCTGTAACGCGAAAATAGTTCAAACGGGCTGAACAATGCTTGATCGGTTCCGAATTATTAAAAACTGATCTCGATCTATGGTTCATCGAAATCAGAAGCGAGAACGCGTCGGAGACAAGGTAGTCTCGGTCAATCGTCGTTTGGCCGAAGTTAACCAGTGGGACCAGCGAGGACCAGTTCGACGCACACGTTCGCGAGGAAACTTCGAGCGTGCATGCGCGCGTACGACGACGGCCGTTATGTAATCGACGCCGGCGTTGATCGCGCTCATAAACAATGTAAGGACCGGTTGTTTAACGGATAATCATTTTCCGTATTTACGATAATGGCTTGAGCGTGCGGGTAGCGTTTTCCCATCGGACACGACATTCCCGACGATAGACCGCCACTGAGAGAGCTGGAGGATCCCGCATCCCAATCCCAATCGCGCAGCGCTGCATGCCCTTCGACGAGGAGGATCATTAAATGAGTACAATTTGATGAGCGACTTCGATGAAAGGAGCGCTCCAATACGGCGCTATCTCGAAAGGGGTGATGAATTGATTAGCGTTCGCGGAGAGAGGACATTATCGAGCGATCGGCGTTTTACTTTTCTCGGTGCGATTGGCGTTTAATCGGAAGAGACGATCGACGACGATCGCGGGAAGCTTGACCGACCCGTTAGAAGGTTAAAGGCTGTTACACACAGTTGTACACCTACGGCGATCGGCGCACTACGTTGTGGTGCTAACGCGAATGCTTCTTCGCGCTCGGTGGTACGCGCGATACCGCATGTGGCGCAGCGAATTCTGAGAGACCGTGGGGATCGCAGACCGTGGTAGAACAATCTCGGCGTAGGCTTCCGACGCGGTCGGATCCAGGGTGCGACAGATATGGATGACGGTGTGCAGAACAGCCTGCAGCCGGACCAGTGGTTATCAACCATCGAGAAAGGGGAGAAGCGCACGGGCTCCCTCGGCAGCGGTGCGTTGCGCTTTATTCGTACGCGCAGCAGCATTCGACGGGAACTCAAGCGACAATGCCATCGGTAAGGAATTAGAATTATCCAAATAAGACCAATTAATAACATAAATCTATGAAAACTTATTTTTGAGAGATAGCGAAAACAGATTATTAATAGCAACGAGAGAAAAGATGGTGGAAAGATAGCTATCCATTGTAACATATATCATAATATAAAAACTAATTAATCATTTAATTATTGTACTCTCTTTCGACCGGCATGAGGATGATTAATGTTCGACTATAAAACATATTTAACGTATTATGACGAGAATAATATATGTTTTATCTAATGTTTAACGGATTTCGAATACCCAAGTCGTTAAACAGTTAGAGGAGCTCATCAAGCTTGTTTTTACTATTCTATTCGCTCCGGTACGTGCTTAACAGAAAACATTTCATATCACCGTTTTTCTATGCGCGCATTGTTCCAAGCGGCAATAACTGTCACGATATTGCTGGTTTCGTGATGCGAATGAACGTGTTCTCCGTATTTCGCATCGCGTTTACTCTTCATGGTCGAACTCTCGGGGCGTACGTGAGCGCCTGTGCGAACGGGGCTGGCTGGGACCGGCTTCGCGTTTCGGTCCTTTTGGGACCAACGTTGGCTGCCGGCTAAAAGGACCGCGGAGAACCGAGTCCGCCGTAACAGGAATGCTGAATGACTTGCGAGTCGTCACGCTGCCAGCAAGTTCGCTGGCGCGCGAAGGTCCGCGTATATAATCTCCGCGACTTTATCCGACTTTATACGTCGCATACGAATGCGCTAATACCGCCGATATTTCACTCGTCTACGCCGGGTATCGTTATAATTAATCGACATGCATGAAAACCTCTAACCGGGAGCGTCCCCTGAACGTAATTGGCGGCGTAGCATTCGCGACAGCATGATTGACGATCGATGGTACCGTAAAGTATAATAAAAGATAACGCGCTACAAACGTCTTACGTTCGTGGAAATGATAACGCTGCCAAAGCATATCAATTCGTACATACACTATATATACAAACATATACATAATATCGGCGTGTATTATACTCGACGACTTATTCGAGCTTCACTAACGATGTAAGCAATTGGATTATTTACAAATCGAAAGTTGAATTTCCGCGTGCGATAAGGCTAATCGACCGATTATTATCCGGCAAGTCGCGCCGAGCGACCACGCTTGAAAACTGGCGGATGCCTTCGGTTGGAAGATGTTTCACTTGCTGAGATAATCCCGGGGACCTATTACGCCGGCGTCATCGCGTAATCTGCTAGCGGAAGGTCGGCGGATTCTCCGCATTATACCGACGGAATACCGTTTGATCGGCAAGCGGAGAATGAGCTGAGATGAACCAGGAAGCGGAGGCAATCTGCAGAATTCGCGGTCCTTGCGGTGCGTGAGAAGACTCCGCACGATTAGTAATAGCCACTCCGACGGAATCTGAGACACACGGTGGTCTTACGAGCGGACAAGTTTATCCCATTCTGCAGCAACAACGCGACGATGACGTTGCTTATACTCCGATGAGAAGTAATTATTACTTACAATTCGAGGAGCAATTTTGTGATATTAATATCGAGGCGAGTAATGATTACAAGCACGCTATAAGCTTTCAATTAAAAGTATGAGCAAGAATTACGAATAATTGTATCGTTCCTTCATCTCGTCTAACGAGTTAGAACGTATCTAGTACAAGTAATTCGCAATAATATCATCAAACGCAAATTTAAACTTTTATGTATATCGCTGTGCTTGTGGGTAAATTATTCCCTTCTTCCGACACACCTGTGTTATCAAAAGGAGCTTATAATATATTATAATCATTTACGAAATTTACGTCGGTTTAATGAGCTATTCAGTGCCAAATATGAAGTAGAACTCGATATCGCGGGCATCTAAACTGGAACCGGATGGGATTCTAACGCGTCCATGAATTCACGTCACGAGACGTATCAAGTTATCCATTTGACGTCGTCGCAGGGTCATGCCGCAGATGAAATTCTCGTATTCCGGACGTAATAAAGTGCACCTCGGTAAGTTACGGGCGACATAAATTCTAGATTAGCTACAGGGGGTAACGGGTCGCGGTATAGTATTGAGAGAAGCCTCCACCATTCTATTCCCTCATGCATTCGACTCCCCTCACATCCGCTTCACCTGTGGGGTACTACTTGCGGCGAGGTGGATGACTCCGGTCGTGGAAAGAGGAGCAAGAACGTCGCGTTTAAGGCAAGCCGGTCCGCGATCGAACGGAAAGAATTATCGCAATATATTCTGTCTTTTAAAGTCGGGGAACGGTGGATCGAGCCGAAACGCCCGACTCGTTCGAGAGGCCCCCGTCGCGCATAATAAGGCGCGAAGGCCCACGAAGAGCCCGCTTTGGCCTCGGAGGTCCCGGCACGCACACGCGCACACGCGCACACGTACGGGCGGGAACATGTCGAGAATCCGCATGGACCAAACACTTCCGTGTTATACGACTAATGAATCACCTTCGCTGGCTCTGGGCCCTTCCACCCTCCCCCGGTACTTCGCTTCTCATCCCTATATATTATACACGTACGAGCCTTTCGATGCAGGTTTCCTCTTGCAATCAGGCTCCTCGCGCTCGAACGTTTATCGGGCGTATTGGAATTCGCGATAAGGTCTGACCTTATCGACACCTCCCGACCGGCTTTCGACAACGCCAGACCCGATCGGCGAACTCACCTCCGCGTGTGATTATTAAGATTATTTGTTCTTTCGATAAAGCCTGCTGTCGTTACTTGCAAGGCTCCATGCCTGCGCGAGATGCAGATGCTGCGTGCAGATACACGTAGGATAGCGACGGGCAAACAAGAAAATTTTACATGTGCGAAAATTTTACTCTGCGAGCAAGCGGAGTTTTTCTACGACGCGTTTGCCCGATTTAAACGGATAATAAATATTTGCACTTCTCGAATGACGCTATGCGTATCGGTAAATTCCACTGCCAATGCGATTTTTTTCTCTCATCAGTGATATTTATTGCGCAGTGTGTCATGCACTCGTTATGATATCCTGTAGCGCCGTATACGATGAATATATTTGTGCCGTAAAAGACGGTCATGTTATCGTACTTTTATCAACGCCGACGTTCACACGACAATTTTGCAACCGTACTTGCAAACGTATAATACGCGTGCAGTTAATTAGCGCTCGCAGTGTCATTAATTAAGGATGAAGAGATGCGTAAACCGTTACGTTTGTGCTCTGAACAATAATCGTGATAATTTAACGCATGTGTTTATAACACAATGTTTTAATTAGAGAATGACGTATTTATTTGCACACTTATTAATCGCATTTCCGCATTTCGTCAATTCCGCATTTTTTTTCTATGTGTATCACGATCGCGACGACGCTTTTTATAACAGTGATCAGTATTTTTGTAAGATACCAAATATAATCTATGTCGCATTGTTTGAAAATAATGCGTGCATGCATTGTATGTAACAATGCAAGTGCGCTAAGTATTTTATGTATAATGCAGAAGTACTATTAACTTAACGATTATACTTTAATGCGCGGTTATATGTATTTGCTTAAAATACACGTAGAGTTTAGACAAGTTAGTAGTATTGCGCTCAGAAAATAGAATTTACATAATATGACAATTGAATAGCTGATACCAGACGGAATAATAACGGACGGGACCAAATGGACCAGGTCTATAATGCGTAACGACAATGCAGATTGTTCGGGGCAAGTTCGATTCTTGTATCTAAATCTCAAATTCCGTGCACGGTTCACCGGAGTCGACCTTACTGCCACGATCTCGAACCATTACTCATAAACATTACGTTCAGGTTCAGGTACCGATATTATCCGATGAAGGTTGATAAGACGTTTAGACGGTTTCTCGCGAGCTATTCGTACTTACCTTGTATACGTATCCGTATGTATACACTAACACACATTGTGTCAATGATGCAGGCAATCGATAAGCAAGGATGTGCTTATGAAACTTGGCACCTCGTTATCCATCTTCGAGATCTCGAAAGGCACGAAAAATTCATAAACGGTGTGATATTGTCTATCGCGAGCTCTTATGTAATCAAGTTATAAATCCTCGCGAAAAGTCTGCACAAGTCTACACGACTAGCCATTTTCGTGACCTAACTATATATCTAGTTATAGACAACAATAACAATAGCATATGAGAAAAATCGCTACGCTAGTATTATGCAATAATATATTGCATTGTATAAAGCCAGCAATTTGTATTTTGACTAGCTTATTATTTAATATTACGAAAAATACTGTCGATATTGCTTTAATAACTTCAATAAGTTTATATTAAAACATTAGACACTTCAATTGTTTATAGATTTATGATTATATCATCATTAACATCAGAGATCATTGTTAACGTAGTTTTGTGAGCTTTCTTCGTCCCACGTTTTCATAATCTTTTATAATTAAATTATCCACATATCTTTATGCAATGGCACATGCCGCGGGAATATATGAGGCATCGGTCTTTCTCTTTCCTACTCGCTAATGAATTTGATATTATCTCGAGATTCAACTTGCAACTAAGCATTATATAAGACAGCGCATTCCTTTTATATTGAAAAAGTATCAAAAATTGTAATTAGCTATCTCGATTCGTAACTTCTTCAAAGAGCTTGAAAAATAATACAGAACCGTTCGGAATAAGAAATTTTGCAGAACCAAATCTTACTGCCTATTTAATAATGTCTTTAAAAAAAAACATACTACTTTATAAAGAAAGACAGAAATAATTTTTTGATTAATTAACATTCTATAAAAGATATAAATAACATATATTATTAATTAAAGTATTGATAATAAATGTAAATATGAATGATACCAAAAGTATCTTAAATTCATTTTTAAGTCAGATTGTGAAAAGTCAAAATTGCTATCTTGGTATATAAAAAATAATTTAATTTTATGAAATTTTGTTTCTTGTAAAATAGGAATAACTTGGCAATTATCACATTTTGCTATTTTTGTACATGATTAATAATATTTTCCATCGTATGTAACTTATCAACATTTACACTCTGCTTTGCACGATTTTAAAATAAACTACTCCGCATTATTGTCGAGTTCTCTAACTTCAAAAAGAGAAAGAGAATTCTTAAAAAGCGTCATTCATGATTCGTTCGCGATTGTAGCTGGTGTATTCAGCGAGAGCCTGTAACATGACGTAACATCTCTTTTGTGTTCTCACGAAACTTTATATCGCGAGGTACTTCTCCTATTAAAAATACTCTCTAGCAATGAAATATCCTATATCAGTGCGTGAGGTACATACAATGGAGCTGCTGATGATACCAAGGAATACGGTAAGAATCAGCATTTTGTCGCTATGTCTTTCCAGTCAGCGCGAATACCGAGGAAACGCTTCGTAAGCTCGTGCAACACAAATAGACATCGTGCAACAATATTCGTGACTTGCATGCTATATTGTGCGATTAGAATTATCATCTCCGTCCACCATTGGCCGTTTGTAAACGGCTCTTACCCCTAGGCGGGAGTACCTTGCTTCGAGCGCGTTTCGAAACAATGTCTAGTAATGACCGATAACGTAATTAACTTCCTGCCAGTTCTAGAAATTAATTGGTTCACCTATGCTAAATTGCTAAAGTGCCCCGCTGGTAAATGCAGCATTGCGTTTCACCGCGAGTGCACCGATGACGCGCGTTTAAATAATGTGCGCAGGTATTTTTACGCGTCTGCTCTGTGTCGTGGGGTACCGTTATCAGTGCCCGATCGGATCGGGAGAAACGTCAAGGAAGAGAACACCGTGATAAATAGCATTGCGAAAGGATCCCCACCCTGGTCTGTTGTCGGGTACGGTTTCGGTGGTCTTTAAAGGAAAGTGACGAGACCGAATGGCGGGTAAACGAGCTCTCGGTGCTGAAATCTCGATTAAAACCGGCACTGCCGACGTGGCCGCATTCGGAACCTTTGAATGTCACTCGAGCGTTACGAGACATCGATTTAATGCGGCCGACCGCGCTTCGGTACTTCGGATCTACTCACGCATTTATTACGCAAAATAGCATTTAACGATCGCAGTCGAGTTGGGAATAAGCGAGCGTGAAGTTCAACGATTTGATCGCACCGCCGCGCCGCGCCGGCGATTATCGCAACGCGCGTGACAATCGAATTTTCAATGACGCGTGCAGGACACACCGGCCGCGGCGGATCGAATATTCTAATATCGGCTCGTCTCCTATTACGCCATACTTAGGGCGCAAGGTACAATTTCACAGGCGATTCGCCACGGAGGAGGTATCTCGCAAACCGATAATGGCTCTCGAGGAGGTTTCAGGTTCAGTGGAGTATCCCCTCATGACGGGCAATGTCGGATAAAGATCTAAGTACCTGCATAGCTGTATATACGGCGCGCTGAGGAAGATCCTTAAATACTACCAAGGTAACGAAGGTAAAGGTTTCTCGTGACGTCCGCTTCGGTTGGAGCCGTCAGGGGTCAGTGAGCGCTCCGGTCGGCAAACTCCGGGTCTGAATTCTCGATCGTTTTCTTCTTCTTCCTCCTGTTCCTTTTTTCGTCTCCGCCGTGCTTCTTTTATTCCCAGGGGAGAGGAAGGGGCTCGGTACTCCGGACGAATATCCCACTCTGATAAACTCCGCGATGCGATTTATAGCCTAGCCTCGGGACAGAAACTCTCTCTCTCTTTCTCTTCTCTTCTCTTCTCTTCCCTTCTTCTCTCCGTTGCTTCTTTCTCTTGCGAAGTAGAAACTATTAAGCACGGTCAACCGCGGCGCCACGGCTGGAGGTTAAGCGGAGGAGAGGATGAGGCGCGATTCGTCTTGATCTCGTACTCTCGGAAAGCACAAGTGGGAGTTATAAATTGCACGAACGAGCGTGCAAGTCGCTGACGTAACACCAATCCCAGAACTGATGTGGCGAATCCCGCGGTTACAGTCTTGGGGCCCCTCGACAGGACAGTTCCCAACGTCCTCGATTTTATTGCGTGGGATTGATTGGTCAGCCTCGCGAGGATTACATAAAGAGGTTTTTGTTCTCATCGCTGCTTGAAAACGTTCAAATTAGTCGGAGATGAAATAAGTCAGATTTAATCCTCGTCCACCGCGTGGGAGGTAAATGAGCCGGATCTTAAATATGCGCTTCACATTTCCCTTGTCTGAATAATCTCACGGAAGTTTTTTTTTATTTTTCCATGTGTTTCTTCCCCTTTAATCTATTCCAGTTGATTCTTCATTCGCTCGACTCTTTCGTGCATACATCATCTTCAATATTGTCGGTTTTTTCTACAAGCCCAATTAAAAATTAATTTAAGAATCACTAAAAGAAGAAATTTAAATTCCAAAAAGAAATATTTTCTAATTCTTCCTTTTAATGTAACTACTAATAAATGCTCTTCAATACTTTACATTACATTAAATCACGTTTGTATGCTTAATGATAGGAGAAACGCATTTTTTTATGTTCGATTGAACTAAGTGTCCGCTCGAAGATACATTCGAGAGTGAAGTGAGAAGGAAACCGCCGACTCTTACAGATCGTACAGTATAATTGATCGCAGTAGGTGTATTTTTTCAGCCGGCAGGTGTTACTGCCTACACTTACGTAAGGACCGTCAGTAAATCGTCTTAATGCGAATAGGACGAGACGCGTTTAAGCACGAGTGTTACGCGGAGAACAAATTGCTGGCACGTTCAAAAACTTTCTAACGCCCGCCTACCTAAACATCGTCTTCGAGGTATGTCTCGTCCGCGCAGCGTGGATACCAATTCATGTAGACTGTGGCATATAAAGTCGCGTACATTTCTCCTTTTCGTCCTTTCTTCCAACAGGATACCGGATGTTGCAAAAACCAGCCGTCGCATGCTACCGTATGCCGGCTCTGTGAGGCAGCATTCAGAATGCGAAAGTGAAATTGTATATAGGATTAGCTAACAAAAGAGCTTGCAACCGCCAGAGATTTGCGATCTGAGACACGTCGCTTTAGATCTCCCTCTAATCAGAGGGGCGGGGGTGGAGGGAGAGCGGCTTATCGCGTGTCACTGTAATCGCCCACGCAGTTTTACAGCGCGACAGGTCTTGACGAATCGTTCCTGCTCAATTCTTCAACTCCCCTTTCAGCCTAAGCCTAATAACTCAGCACCGATAATCGTTACATTAGGCTTGTCCGTACGACCCGACCTCGTGAACTTCGCTCCACCCATACCACCCGGTACAACGTACAACTCGTGCAAGCCGACTCGTGTAAAAGGATCCCACCTTCGTATCTCCTTCTCCAGAGCTCTTCCTCCGTTGCCGCCATCGCCTCCTTTCCCTTCATCTCCCGTCGGCTTCCACCGACGCAGTCTTACGGGAAATGGAGCAACGCTCGATTATATTCTATTGATGCTGAACTTAGGTGAACTCGCCTCAACTGATACGGCATTGTATCATGAGATACCTCTCGTGGCTCGTTTAACACCAAAGATGTGCATGCCAGCAAAAACTAATCAAATCGCCAATGAACATTGTACATCTGATATAAATGTACTTTAACCGAGTTATATATATCGAGGGAAGGCAGTGGCGTTTAAATCATGTTACATCATAGCCAATTATGACGTGATTCACGGAACAGACTTGCGAGACGCGTGCGCCTTACGGCGATGATTCTCGAAGTGTTCAATTCACGCAACACATGTTGTCGAAGTAGATTACGCTGGCTTAATTAAGCCATTATCCTGTTATTGAAGTCTTACTGTTACAAATACAGTACAATAAAGCATTATGAGAAACAAATAAAATTTCCGAGAAAAAGATGAGAGTCAATATTGTGCCTCTATAGCTCTAATACGAAGACTCCCCGTTTGAGAGGAGTAGATAGCAAACCTCATTATATTTCTGGTTCGATTTTCACTCGAGATCGTGATAGTGATTCAGTTCTGTTTAAACAGATAGCTGCCTTATAATCCGAGATCGTTCTCATCATTTCGTATTTCTCTCCTCTTGCATTTTTTTCGTCTATGACTTTTTTCTTATATCTCAACGCGTGTGTACACTGCACACAAATGCTGTTTAAATGCCTCGACAAAGTATATGAACACAGAAAAAGGAATATTCTTGATTTGAAAATATCTTTAGTTTCAACGTGGAAATCTTGAAATATGATTATATTGCGTTATTATATTAAACGCGAATTATATTAAACGAAGAAAACTTGCTTAAATGTAGCATTTATATAGTTCAACCAAGAAAAAAATGTTGAAATAAAGAGTTGAAATTCTTATAAGATGATATTATAGTTGTTTCGTATATATAAGCATTAAGCATATATAAATGCTTCATTCAAGCAAGTTTTCTTCGTTTAATAAAATCGTTTAATATATAATAACGCAATATAATCTTATTTCAAGATTTTCACGTTTAAACTAAAGATATTTTCAAATCAAGAATATTCTTTTCTTTCTATGAATCAATATTTCACATAGATAGTGTATTTTTGATCACGGAGCTAGTCATGGCTTTGTCTCTTTTAATATCCCTTTCGCTGCCGCGCAAAAGCGGTCGCTTCCTGTCATCTTTAAGCAGATGCGCATTTACGATGCAGCCAGAATCGCTGAAACCTTGCAATCGCAATGAGAGCGTGATCGCATTCCGCCGTTTCACTTTCACGCGTATTTTTTTATCAGCACCACGTGAAAATGCACATCACGAGACGGTTTCCTGATGGAGAATCAACAAAGATAAAAGATTGACTTTTCAAACCTGCGCGTCTGCATTGTATACCGCAATTTCACCTTTGTGGTCGTGTCGCACCTTCGAACGTTTTTGCCGACATCGAATCCGGCGCTTCCTGAATCGTGTTTACCGCATCTATGCAAAATCACGACCGGGCCCCGAGTTATTCCGGCAAGACAACGTCGGGCGTGAGTGTTCCTTTACGTCCCGCTTGTCATATACTTAATCAACCTGCCACTGCCAGGTCGAAATCTGCCGGGAGAGCCGTGAAACGCGACGCAACTCACATCTTAGACTTTATAAGCGCTAAGCGCTAGTGACCTGGAAGCGAGCTCGAATGAGTACGTGATGAATATTTTATAAGGAACAGGAACTCCTTAGTCCCTCTCGGACGGGAGCAGTTCGGCTTGGCACGAAGTCCCTTTATTTGCGATTTCAATTTGCTGGCTCCGCTGAGATAGATTAGAAACTAACAGTTTCTCTCTTTTCACTTGAATAATTCACGTCTGAACCTATGCCACTCATGGATTCTCTAAATATACATATATTACGGGGAAAAAAAGGTACAAGCACGAAATCTAATCAAAATTCTATCTCAAGCAATGCGATTGCAATTCTCTCTTTTCAAAGTTAAAATAAAACTTTGAATATGTAATAATTTATAAATATAAAATATCACATTATTTTAAGCGTATTCAGGAAATTAATTAAAATCGAAAATTCTAATGCACGTCAAGGTTATGATAACTTTAAATATATAAGCAACAAAAATTGATATTGTATGAGTTCGTATGTTCGTATACTTATACCTACTTTGCATATACACGTTGTACTTATTTGTCATTGATTTCCACAGTTTAAAAGGTATTGATTGTTCGGCTGATTTTTTCTTTCAATTTCTCATTGTATTACGTATACCACAGTAATCAGGTGACAAATTAATTATTAACAGTAAATTTTAATTGTTATCCGCTATTGTGCAATTGCGTTCGCTGGCTAATAAGCTAAAATAGCAAGTTCTGCTTACAAGGGACGCATATTTTCAGAAACGCAAACGTATATGTTATTAAACATTACCCTAGCGCATATCGCGAAAGCGCAAGATAAGCATCGTATACCCGAGTCACGAAGACGTTCCGTTCTCCGAGAGGAGGAGGGTCTATACTCCCCCGTAGCAGCTGTACGAAGGGCTTATCTTTCCGCGAGGCTCAATCGGAAGGGCTGCGTTATATCCAGTAAGCGAGGCTTAAACGTCAAATTGTATGCCCGGTGGAGCGATCATCGTGGAGATATCTCCACCTCGTCGTAGACCGCCTGAAGTCTCAATTCCTCGTCGTAAGGCCTCGTCGACGTGCTTGTACACGCGTTCCTAGGTCCCCCTCGCGATGTATATACCGCCGTATGTGCCCGACGAGTATGATTGGTACGTATTTCACGGTTTACGGCGGGATCATTTCAATCGAACATTATCGAGCCGGAGAAACCATAACGAGCCCACGTAGAGTTGCCCACGGTTACCCCGGAGCAACGTGGCCAGCAATCAGCAATGGCCAAGTTGCGCGCGCGCAGGGATTTGCGCGCAATTGTGTGTACATATATATAGATATGTATATAAAATATAAATATATTCGCATACGTATCTTGTATATATAAAAACATTTATACCTATACGCGCGTCTGAATGTGGGCCCGCACTTATATACTTATACGTAGCGCCAGTAAACTACAGTATCATAAGACATATACGTTTATAACGTAGTCCGGTGTAGTGTTGCCAGGCCTCCTTAAGAGGAGTACCTCGATATACGCGTACGTAGCCGTCCAGACTGTGTTGTAAATACCTACTTGCCTCACCTGTATATGCGCACATATATTTCTAAAGAGTACACCCCTTAGAACAAGAGTAACCAATGTTATTTTTAGAAAAATATAAAGAGATATACTCTATATTCTCTCTCTTTGCCTCTTTTCCATAAATAAATTTTCCTGCTGCTGCTTCAAAATCGTAAAATGACCTCGTTTGTTCATTCTGTCGTACTAACATATGTGTATACGCGAGCATTGTATTTGCGCGATTACGCTTTCACTATGGGCCGCATGTCGTTATCATTATCGTCGGATCTCACGGCGACTCCGATGGCGGTGCTTTTATGAAACGATGGCGGTGCTTTAAGGCAACTAAGAGGTATTATGCGAAGTACAGATAATCGTACTGCAAGAGCTGACATTTTCCAAGAGAGATTTTTTGAAGTTTGTGTGTTTTAATGAGCTTCTTTCAGACATTCAAGCGTCGCGAAATTTAATTATTGTTATTGAAGTAAAATCTTGAAATTTATATCGCGATGCCGCATGCTTTAATGTTACCGTCCAACAATTATTAATAATTGCTGAAGTGTACAATCACTTTTCTGATATAAGAAAAATATTTAAAAAATTACACTTTCCCGGTATTCAGTAAATAATACAGTTCCTGTGTCCAACGTAAAATTACCGAGACAATCCGACTTTGCGGAATCTGATTGCAAAATTGCGCGAATCGTAAACGTAAGGACTTGCGTTTACGGATACGGGATACTGTTATGACAATTTATTTAATACGCGATTTTTGCCTGTCGGCGTAATTTCACAACGCCGCACCGCGAGCGAACTTTGTTCGCTTCTCCCGTGGACGAACCCTTTCCTATGCGCAAGATTGTCGCAACCTCTGGCACATAAGGGGGCCATAATGTCTTGGGGAGGCTCGCAAGCCGGTTTTCGAAACGTCACGTACCTATAATCTCGCCGGCTTTGTACGCCCGTCGTATCGTTCAAAAGTGCACGGGGCACTCGCGCGCGAAAGATCGGAAGCGTTAAGTTCGTGCTTTATACTAGTGCGACCTCGACTGTGTAATTACAGGACGCGGCGATAAGAGGGGCCCTCGGATTCATAGTTTGACAGTAAATGTATGCACGCCCACCTTGCCCCATCTCTCGCGTGCCCCTCCTACAACCGAACGACGTTAAAAACTCGCGGCGCAATGCCGCATAAAGTTCGCGAGCGCCAAGTTGTTAAGGAGGAGGAGGAGCAGCACATAGGCCGAGAGCGTACTTGCGATGATCCGCGCGGGCCGTGTTAAATTGTGGTTCTCTTATTTACATTTGCGCTAATTGCACGTTACCATCTCGCGGTGACGCTCTCTCGCCGCGACTTTTGTCCTCGCGGGCGCGTCCATAAATTATCGTGCGGTCTCATGACGGACCCCACGACTGACCTCCATCACGATGAAGGGTCGAGAGCGTGCGAGAAATCTGAACTTATAAGCATTAAGTGGACATTGTTCCCCTATTTTACACAGAGTATATCAAAATAAAATGTTTTATCAAATATATTCATAAATACGAAATTGATGTATTGTTAACTGAAATTTTTAATCCAGTATTTCTCTACACAGTTTCTTTCTTATTTGACGTTCAATATAATTTATATTACATTATATTACTTTCTCAATATTTAATTGTAGATTAAAATGAAATATCTACTCGAAGTTAACAGAAGAATAAGCTTTTTATTTGCATCTTCAAAACTTGATTAGTCGAAAACTGTTAGCTTTGCTTACAATTTAAAAAGTATCAATGTCTAAATATTGGGATAATGCCACTTTTCTTACTTTGACTTAGAATATCTACGGATCATGAAAAAATGTGTAACTTGAAAGATATCTTATTTATTTTATCTATCGTCTGTTAGAAAGATTTGTGTTCCACTATTTTCTCGATTTATAATCGACAACATAATTTTTCAAGACTATGAAAAAAGTTATGTTCGAGATGTTTTATTCATAACTATATTTTAAACGGAAATCCTCTTTCTGCGAGAGACATCGTACGAGATCTAGGTGTATTATTTTCTACAAATTTATTATTTGATAAACATATTCAATCTGTCACGAGCTGCGCGTATAAAAAACTAGGTTTTGTATTACGATCTTGTAAATACTTTAAAAATATTTATACACTAAGACTTCTTTTCTGCGCTTTAGTTAGACCACAATTGGAATATGCGGCCATAGTTTGGGCTCCGTATCATGTTAAATATTGTTCAGAAATTGAGAGGATTCAACATCGTTTTCTCCAAAGAATTAGTTACTGTACGGAAAACCCAATGCATTATTACGACCATAATTATGATTACATGTTAGCTAGGATTAACTTATTATCACTAAGTGATAGACGAACATATTTCGATTTATTATTTCTCTTCAAATTGATAAACGGACGTATCACTTGTTCCGACTTATTGGAATGCGTCAAACTACATATCCCGGCCAGATCTCTCAGAAACAACTTAGTCTTCCACGAAGAATCACATCGTACTTCTTACGGAAAATTTAAACCTTTAAACCGAATTTACCTTCTAGCGAATAAATTTTCCGATCATGTGGATTTTTTTTTATGAGGCCATAGACTCATTTAAACGATCTTTAATTCAATGTCTTCGTTAAATGTTATTTTGCGCATTTTACGTTTTTTTTATTTGTTTTTTTTTTAATATGTATCATATCTATCTTGTACTAAAGGGACCAAATCCCGTTCTAAATAAATAAATAATTATTTCCTCGTAATATCTTACACAATCACGATTTTTACATTATAATAGATTCCTTTGGATTTCCGAAGAAAAACAGTTAAACAGACGAGTCTTGAGAAATTCGATTCTTCCTCTCGTCCGATTTTTCGTGGTTTCGCTGATATATGTGATCCCGCCGAAGTATTCAAATCCCTTTCATCGGATCCTTTCGCCGTTCCAGTGGAAGGACCCAGGATTTCTCGGTACCAAGCGCCGTGGTTAGACGACCGTTCCTCGCTAATGTGTAAAACGAAGGTCTTAGCCTGCAATTTAGCAAGCGCGCGAGCACGTGGTGAGTCCGACGCGGCGTGCTATATAGGTACACATATTACGCGGTGAATATGTATAATGAGGTAAGAGAAAGGAGATTGAAGAGGAAAGGGGCGAGATTGGGGGAGGAGGGAGGAAGCTGAGGAGACGGTAGAAGAAGTAGAAGAAGAAGGAAGGCAGACAATACTTGCCAAGGACAGGCGGTATTCAAATGCGATCGTCGCTGCTGCCGCTGCCTGCACAGCGAAACATTTTTGCAGACTACCATGGCTGCAGGACAACCGTCATTTTTTTTCCACCTTCGCAGGCGCGCAAGTACCCGGTCCCTTTCTGCATTAACCCTCCTTCTTCTTGCACCGCCGCCTCCTTCGTTCTCGTTTCGTTGCCGCCGACGCCACCGCTGCTGCCGCCTCCTTGAACATCGTCCTCCTCGCAAACCGACTTTCGCACGTAAAAAGGGTCGCTCTACAGCCGTATATCACCAAGGTTTATTACTCATTGTTATAAAATATAGTAGCATAGTGACATGCGGCAAATTCTCGTGACGGACTCCTTGCTCGATCCTTAAATGAGATTCGCGGGCCGCACTTATGTTGCGGATACAAAACCGCAACGACAGGCTGGAAGATTATTTTGAATGTTACGGCGCTTTTTTAAAGACGTATACCTCATGTACTTTATCGTCAGCGTGAAAATGTCTTCTAACGATCCGCGCCCATCCATCATGGTATTCAGGAATCTTTAGTATGACTTTATGACTAATGATTTAAAAAAAAAAGAATGATTAATCACGACTAATGGGATGTCGCCGAGAAATAATTATTAGCCTCTTTAAATCGTCACTCCTCTTGATTGCGGAACGTATGCCGGACTTTGTTGTAATTATACAAGCAATAAGAGTTTATCTTCCTCGAAACTCTTCGTTTTACCAAACCGGTCTGTGAGATTCCTCAGCTCGCGCTCGCTCCGCGAGCGATGCATGTGGCATTTTGCTCAAAGCGAACTGCCCTCGTAATGTAGACCCATGCCACCTGATTTTTCCCGAAGGGAAATAAGCGGCCCTTCGTAAGTGTATTACCACCGACAAATAGGAGCAACTTATTTAACGTTCTTAAGATGCTCGCAAATCCTGCGCGAGCAAAGCAAAAGGCTAGACCGGCCCCGATATACCGACGCCACTAGTTACTCATTGCGCAAACCTGCCTTATAATCAATTTCGAGATTTATATTAGATCCACTCGGGGCGAAATTATATCTTTACCTTCTAATCCATAAATAACCTTAAGACATCGCCGTAGCTTTACGTGACACAGACACGGCCTTGTTTTTCGCGACAAATATATCGCTCCACGGCCGGAATCAGATCGGTTTTCTCGTATAATCCACGGTCGAGAGCGATCGGCAGGCACAGCCCGTTCACATTCCACCGAAACGATCCGGTCGATCGGAGATATCCGGTGCCTTGTTGGGATCATTAGCGTGAGATCGTGTGACGTAACGAGCCAATCAGTGTCCCGACCGCCGGAGTAATGATCGTGTAGCGAGAGGTATTAGCATCACGGACGGACGGTCGATACCGTTAAACAAAACCTTGCCTCGTGACCTTTGCTCGGAAGAATCGCGGGGGACTCGGCCGATGACGAGGACGATCTTGTCGAGTCGCACAACCGTCTTCCATCCGGATCGTATACGTATTTTTTGCGGCCGCGCGCGGTACGTTCTTCTGTCTAGATCTCTAGACTATAAGGCAGGCACATGGACTGGAGAACAACGGATTGCTATGGTACCAGCCCGGTGACCTTTGACTTGGCGAGCGCAAGAAACCTAGGTATGGCAGCGAACTGAACGCAATCATCGTAATCCCGCATAGTTCTTCAAAGCGTTTTATTCTACGGTGTAGGATCTATGATGAAGGAATAGACGTTACTGGTTGAGACATAGCTCTATTATGATGACAGAGTGACTAGACTGATTTTCTGATTTTCAAGGATATGTCCTCATTTCAGAAACGTCTTCTTACCCAGCTTCTTCTACTTCTTTCTCCAGACAGTATATTCTTTTATATATTTATGATTTATGATTATAAGTTTGAACGTGATTGATTTTATGTAATACAGTTTTATTAGACAACTCAAGCTCGAAAACACATTCTCTATCACAATATTGCTTTTATTCTTAAATTGTCTATATCTACATAATATCTTAAATGAAAGTATCCTATTTAAAAGTATACATATTACAATTTTTCCTATTGTTTTTTACATTTGTATAGCTATTGTTATCATATTGGATTTTAAGGACCAACGATATCAAACTATAATTTTACATAGGAGACTTAAGAATATTTTCAAGCGCATTAAAAAAAAGTTATGCTGTTGATTATTTATGAATATCATTACGTCGCGCTATCTACTTTATATGTCATTAATGTCATATATTAGTCGATTAAGCCAAGTGTAAAAAGTTCCAGCGGAATAAGTGAAGAAGAAACACGTAGAATCAGGTTTGATTAATATATTATCAGATAGCGCAATAACAGAGTCCGTCGCGCGTAAAATACCTACCGCCAAGTGAAGATTCAAGTTTATTAATATACAAAGTTCCATTATTATTTCCCTGCTTAGTGAGTTACGTACCGCAATCACGCGGTGTTCGGTGGACGGTAATGGGTTAATAACGTCGATCCTCGGCAATCCTGATAGCGAATTGGCTATACGCGCGGCTAACGCGACGCCACGGCATTATAGCATACCGTTCGGTGACATTGAATAAACGCTCCCGTGACAATAAACTATGACCATCGCGCGAGACAGTCTGACCGAACCCCTTGGAAATAATCAGCGGGGCGACATCGGGACCGTTCCCGGCTAGCGATAGTTCGTGACCCGTCCCGCCGTAATTACGAATCCGAGGAGTACTTTATTATCATCGGGCATTCCGGCGTGCTTTAAATCGCCGTTTCACCGTACGGTGGCTGTCACAACAGGCACGACATTAGTAACGCCGATGCGGCCTCGGCTCCACCTTCAGATAAGGGATCTTCTATTCTCCCTGCTCTCTCATCTTCAGCTACGCTGCGTAGCGCAAACGGGCGCGGCGGCGCGGGCGCCACGCACACGCATAATTCCGTGGCGCACTGCGTGTTATGCGCGTCGCGTTCAAGCCAAGTCATGAAGAGGTGTACGCGTCTCGATCACGATCGATAACCGTCCGAAACGATTGGGAGTATCCCGTACGTGAAAAAGGAGCATCCTCCCCGCAGCCGGGGGATCGTTGTCCTGCGTATACAGATACACGCATAAACGCGTATCACCCGCAGGTACCTGGCCTTCCGCGATATTACCGTCCAGGAGGCTCAAAGACGCCGACGACGATCCTCGGACCGTAGATGAATTTAGCCGAACAGGTACGCCGGCATATAATACGCGTATTATGCTTTGAGGGCACCGAGCGGCACGTATTTGAGCACCCTCCCGATGCGGCGCATTTGCTTTTTCACGACGCTCGCGCTCTCGCTCCGTATACGACCGTTGCGTTCGCGCAAAAGATCGCGGCAAGAAGAGCGGCCGCGCGGCGTTTGCTCCGGGGCTCGTTGTCTCGAAGGACCTTTGACTCCGAGACAAGAACAACGATCAATATTGACGGGGATTTTCGCTATCGTTTCGCCGAAACCAGTCGGCCGACGCGTTTCGGAACTCGCTACAAGAGGAGCCGACTTCCGTCGAGAGGCTCGCGCTGGAAGAAACCGGTGACGTTTATGAGTATAAGGATGATTCAGTTGGATGCGGCATAAAAACACGTATGGGCGCATGTATAAGGATGTTAATCCTTTGTACTTCAGAGAGCAACAGCGCAACGTAAGTCGACGCAAGTATTTTCCGCTCATCTAAATGTTAATCCCATGTACTGCAACGTTCATTCCTACTTGTAACTACTGCAACATCATCTAGCAGTAATCAATATGTAGCTTTTCTGTCAAGATAGAAGCATCAGCTTGGAGATATTTTAATGAACAATCTTGAGAAATATGACATTTTTCCATTATTTCGCACTTTCGTGTGTAATCGGAAATTTAATTTACGATTGTACGCATCTAGCAAATCTTTAAAATTATGTGGGCGTAACTTAGGATATCTATACTTTACGTTATTACAATGTAAACGAGATATTTTTATGAAAATCAATTTCAATAAACATATAGGTACGTATCATATTATCAGATCTAAACATGTGATGGACATGACGTTTCTCGCATAAATTTTACAGGTATATATTCTTCGTTACAAGAACACACTAATAATGTGTCATATATACGTCGTCTATGCGTAGGATTACTAATTAACCGCGCGATAAATTATTCATTTGCTATCTTAAAGAAGACACGAGTATCATTGAGTCCCGAAGAATAGAACGCAAATCTCTTCGCACGAAAAGACAGATAGGAATGATAGAATATAAATACAATCGAGGAAAAGTAAATGTTCGTACCAACAAAGCAAAAGCGAAAAAGAAAAAACCAGTGAAAGGAAAAAGAAGACGTTGGAAAAGAAGAAACGAAACAGCAGCGAGACGGAGGGAAAGGATCAGCATGGCAGGCGGGAAAAATAAGAAGAGAACGAGGGACTCGCGAAACGAGCCGCGCAAAACCTGAAGAACTGGCGAAACGAAGAGTAAGAAGGAAGAGAATCAGCCCGAGTTCAGGTCATTTAAGTACGAAAAGGTGTAGGGTGAATGTTGGCAGGATGTTCCATGAAATCGAGCATGTTTTTACTTGATACGTATCGCCATTTCTAACTTGTCTGCAAGATATATATTCGTCAAATATACGCGTGTTTTATAGATCACGAATAAACTTGAAAACTTTATTTAATTTATTTAAGAGTGGAAATTTTTTTGTCTTAAATTTCTCAAATTAAAATTAGAGTAGTTTCTCTGTTATAGAACTTATTGTTAGTCGCAATTAAGATTTTAGAGAGAATACCATTATTACATTTTACTAATAAAAAGGTCAAATATGACGTTGTTTCATTTATTTCATTGGCTAGTGCTTTAAGACTGAATGCCATTGAAAGATGAAACTGACATAAGAGACTGAAAAATAATAATAATTTGGAGCACGTTTCGTTATGGCTGCGCAATCGTTTTGAAACAATAGTCTCCATTGGCGAATCACGCTGTATTCGCGATTCACATTTACGTCATAGCCGACAACGTCATTGAATAAAATGGCACGAGGCTGATAGAATGAACGTGACAAAAAGAGGACTCGAACCTCTGGAGCGAGCAGAATGCATACAAATGCATTGCTTAGTATACTGGATTCAGGCTTCAACGAACACGAGCGTGACGCCGTGAATCATGAAGATTAAGCTGTAATTAAATACGCTAGACGCGCGGATAGCGGAGGAAGAAAATAAAAAATAAAATTTTAGTAACAAATAGGATGAAAGTATCACGCTTGCATAAAGTATGACTTGGATTTTGCTTCATGAATTAACTTAATAATATTATAGTAAATAGTTGTTACCTTTTTCGTATTGCTTATTGTTGAATACTAAAATAACAGATATATTGAAACATATCTAAATTCATACATTTTATAGTTTTATTATTGTAAAAAGACATAATAGTTTATATTATTTACGAAATATTACGATTACTTTCGCAAGCATTTTTACTGATTGGTAATAATGTTTATAAGTTTATTTTGAAATTTGCATGATACACTTTGTAATTGTTTCCTGTTTAAGCGAGAGAATGCAAAGTGTTTTTATTTGATTCGGGAATGCAACCGGTTACCACCAAAAGTGCGATCCCTAAAGAGGTCGTTGATTGGCCGAGAGGAAGACGATTGCTTCGTGATAATGCGTTTGCTTTCGAGTTCGGGTGCGGCTCACGAGGCGGTAGGCAAAAACGAGCATCGAGAAAAAAGCCGGAGAGATAACAGCATAGGGGGATGAGCGGGTACCCGAACGGCCGGAGGGGGCGGCAAAACCGGAATTTCATACAGACCATACAGTGGCGTAATACGCCGGATAATACGCCGAGAATCACGAAACTGCATCAAGACTGCTACCCGGCTTCCTCTACCGACCTCCTCCTCCTCCTCCTCCTCGTCCTTAATGTTGGGTCCGAGATCTCGTTGCCGATTGGACTTTCGACAAGGTAGACTGTCCCCTTATCAGGAAGTCTAAGACTCGTTCTTTGCCGGTCAATTAAGTAACTTGCGTTACGCGGCTAATTAATTTCGCTGCAATTAATTAAGTGCATCTCGGCGAATCGCAAAGCGCGACGCTCGCTCGTATTTAGTCTTCGGGCGTCCCCTTCGGCCCTCCGATTAAATATAAATCGCGCATGTTTGGCATTGATTTAAATTATAATGCCGATCGTTAATTCGATGCGCCGTTTGCCACATGCCGACTGTGATACACGCCGGGAAGGCATCGCGATAAAGTTCATTGGTTTAACGCGTCGATATAAACGGCCTATCGCGGCTCGTAACGAGTGCGCATCGCGAGCTTACATAGTAAGAATTAATTGACATTGAGAAAGTGCCAGTTACCGAGAAGTGCCCAGGATTATCGATAAAGAAGAACCCTCGAAGCTACACGTACGAGTCGAGAAGGTGCCACGCGGTGGCGGCTTCTACTGGCGATGGCCAGAAGTATCGATGACCTTGCCAAGGTCATCACGTCCTAACTATACTACCGGCCCTTCCCCCATCCGCCAGCCGTCTCTCTGTTTCGTCCCACATGGCCCTTATTACAATAAAGCATTCGCCCTGATTCCCTCGCGGGCGTATGCCATTCATTCGCCGCTCGTTCGTCTTCTGGCTCCGTCTCTTTCTTCTCTCCCTCTAGGCCCTTCTTCTAGCCACGTACCTTTTTTTTTTTTTTTTTAGTTCTTGCCTCGTTACATACATGGTCTTTCTTTATCGATCTGTCTGGGTACTGAAATCGAAACCGCTGAACCGAGGCCGTCGCATGGCGCGACTATTATGCCGCTCTCCTCGTACACCATGAACGCAATCGCTTCATTTCTTTCTCTCTCCATTGAAATATTGCACTCCGTTGTCTTTTCTTCTTGCAACACGCGCTGCGGTTTCTTTCATCGTCGCCACGTGACCGCCGCGCTGCAGTTTTCCATCCCTGTAGCGTACTTTATAAACGCGCGTGGGAAGAAAGGGCGTGTTTGCTGAAGATAGTAGTCGAGCGTAGTTTGAGCCTGTATAGAAGTTGTAAGCAATATTGTTTTGTCCTTTCCATTACAGAAGCAAGACCGGCGATTCCTACGGTGTTCAAGACAACCATACTGGAAGCGGCGGAGGTGGTGGCATAGGAAAGTGGTTGCGGGAACATCTGGGTGGCGGTTCGAAAGGAAGTCACGACGTCAACTCCACGTTTTCCACGAAGGGAAATGCAAATACCGCAGGCGATAATGGCCGGGACAATAAATCCTTGGGCAAGACGATTTACACGTCGCAAAATCTCTACTGCAGTCTGCCGAGAGAACATGGCCGCTACATGCACAACGCCTCCCGAAAGATCATCAACCACGGTAATTCCGCGAAATCTCATGGTTACGATCGGCCGCGATCGAATAGCATGAACCATCATGAGAAGTCCATGTCGAGCGACCTTGGGACCTTGACGCGAGGTGGACCGATCTACGGCAGCGAAGGTAGAAGCCTGAAGAAACGGAATCGCGATCGTCGTCGGCATTCGCTTCACGAGACGCACGATCAAGGCCGCTATCGTCGAAGAAGGTAAGAATTGTTTTGTGGAATATGATAATGTTTGCTTAGCAGATTTGAGTTTAGAGCAGTCAATGGAAAACTGCCTCGGTAAGCGTAATCAAATGCTTTAATAAGCCGGTGATTTTTTAGTAGAAAATATCTATTAGTCATGAGTTTATTTTAAAATAATTTTCTTATAGATCCTTCTCACGTTTATAAGTTTTTCATTTATTTACATAACAAACCGTCCATCATATTTGCAAGAAACGTCAAGATAATTCTCTCAGTCAATATTTTTATTAGTTGTTGGTAGAGGAACGCAGGATTGCCATTCTGCCTGGGGCACCAGAATGCCTCTACCCAACTCTGATTGTGCCAGCAAGCATTCTGGCAAAGAGAACAACGTTAGGCATACCTACTTGTATACAGGCATACGGCTTTTTTTGCTACGATACCATCTTAATGGGGATTTCAACGCGCCGAGAACTCGCACTGCGTTTCGAAACGTGGTTGGGTGACGAACCATTTTTGTTCGCGCGCTCTTTAGTCGTCGAGAGGAGTTCGCAGAAAGCCGGTGCAGGAAACATACCATTTCCTTGTGTAGGAAATGCACGTTTAAGAAGGAAATAACACACAGCGATGAAGTGCTGAACACACAAAATACTAAACATATAATATAAGATAATGAAACCGGTTCAAGCGCTATTTATTTTTCGCGAAGCTATAATGATTTATTGGAAACAAATGAGATATTTTTTCAAATGCATTATTATAGATAAAATAAATTAGATATTGTTATTTTAATTGATTGTTACGAACAGTATTGTTCATGTAATAATTCTTAAATTTTTCTTCTTATTTGTCACACAATATTCTTTGAGAAATCATAAGATACCCAAACATATTTAAATTGCGAACATTAATTTCGTGCAAATATGTTCATGCGCAAATATATTGCACATGAGTAAGCTAGAAATTTAAATTGAAAAATTACTTTTACGAACTTTCTTTTGTAATGATACCATCCATAATATATTACGTGGCATACGTAACGAAACTCGCCATGCATTAGTGCAGGCACACTATAATGTAATTCGAAAGGTTAATCGTATTTGTATGTGAGATATGCAAAGAAACGGTACAGATGTATGCCATACATTTCGGTCTATTCCATTTATGTCGAGAATCTCTCTTAACTACATATGTTAAATTATTTCCTGCGAATTTGTGTGTTGCATAAAGCTATGTTGCATGTAGAAGCATGTATAGGAGGCCCATTATCGTTGCCCGCGATGAAGAAAGAGAGAGAGGAAGAGAGTCACGTATCTCTGAATGGACGACTTCCGTAATAATAGAAAATCAGATCGCGCTATCTCCATTAGCGTCGGTTATTTACTGCGAAATGTGATGTACACCGTATTATACATCTCTCTTTGGGATAAAGGAAAATGCCGAATCACAGGAGGCCGCGCCTTTGTTTCGCGATGCTGTTAACTCGTCTCTTGATTCACGTATACGCTTGATTTATCGTGAAGTCACTCAACGCGCGAATACCGCGCGCGCGCACGAGCAACGCGCAATGGAACTTAATGCCGATTCATCCGACGAAATTATAAAATGCGCGATACGCGTACACGCGTACATACGTCTCTTCCTCTCCTTCGATTACGTCCCTTTACCCTTGGAATCGCGCAAACGTCGATGTTGCAGTATAGCGACAGCGTGGGACGCGCGACTTCGGCGTTGCGCAATTTTCACCGCGCGGATATTCCTGGCGAGGGAAGATCCTCGTATACCTACCTCTTTCCTCGTGTACGTGCGCCTCGGTGCGAGTTTTTCCTCGATAACTTATTCGTGCTCGGACATGATTTAGCGGCGCAACACATAATCTACAAGTATATAGCCGACTAGTACATGACGACGCGATGCCCGGGCAAGGCACATTCATAAATATGTCCTTATTGTGAGGTTCGGGAAGAACGTACGCATGCGGGAAATCCATAAATGCAGAACCGGCGAGATCCGGAGTTGGAAAACGGGAAGAGTGTTGTTCTATTCACGTTTATTCGTTTTCTTCAATGGAATCGTATTTTTTATTGAGCGTACACGCGCCGACGCAGCGCGTATTCTTTCTCTCCGTACCGTTTGTCCCTGTCGTCCATTCTCTCCGAATAATAAATTGTAAACCTGTCTGAAATGATTCAGTACATCGACACAAGACGCGTAAGAGCTACGAATTCTCAGCGGAAAATACTTCGCATACGTATCGGTTCTTATCCGCTGACAGCACGTTGGAAATGGAATGGTGGTATCCCATTATCTAGGATGATTTATCACTGCAACGCGTGACCCACGAACACTCGGTTGTGCTCGTACCGGGTGAGAGAGTACCTCGACATACGCGAAGGATGCACTAAATTAAAAAGAAGTAATGCCCTTCAGCACTTCAGCACTTCGCGCGGCAATTTATTTCCCATCTTTCGCAAATAATGAAGTAAACTCGTGATGTGAACAAATTATAACTTCCTATGTGTGCTTCCCCCCTATTTTATCAATGTCTAGACGTGTATTTTTATTAGGATGGTGGCACTTATCTCGATAAAACACTCCGTCAGCGATCCAATAAAAACGCTTTTCGTTAATATCATTAATTGATTATAAAACCTTTTAATGGAATACATTTTATGTACATAATTTCTATCCCTTCTTGCTTTTATTTTTCTACTTTCGATCTCCTTGAGAATTTCTAGCGGAAAGGACCTTTCCCTTTGCGCAAATATACGTGGCACTTCCTCGGTGTAGTACACCTCTCGACTAGGATGATTTAGCACGGCAGTTCGCGACAGCAACTGCGAATGCTCGGTCATGGCACTGACGTTTGGACCTTACGTCGGTTGTAAGTGTTCACGTCTGGTATGTGGCCAGTGTGTACGGTTGGGATATATGACTGTCTTCGTGCTCGTCCCTCGTATAGCTTCCTTCATGACACGTACTCGCTGGAAGCTACGAATCTTTTCGCGGACGCGAAATAGCAACGCGAGTTCGTCGGGTCTCGAAGAAAAAGAGTGAGAGTAAGGTGGAACGGCAGAAGGGAAGGAGAAAGAGAGAGAAAGAAAGAAAGAGAGTGTAAGAAAGAGAGAGAGAAGAAGAGCGGGAATAATCGGGGTTGTTGGGGAGCCTGAATTTACGGCGTGGACTGCGATAACCTCGATAGGCCGACACGAGCATATAGCCGCCCTGAAGTCGGTGAAGCGTCTATCGTGACTCCCCCTTTTCGCGCCATGAATTTTACACGTTCTGAGATATCGCGATTGTTCCGGGGAACGTAATGAAGACTTGAACAAAGCGAAGCAGCAATTTCAGAAGGTTACTATTAAGCTTACAAGAAAGATAATTTCTATTTCAAGAAGATGTATCACATAATTCGATACATCTTTCAAATTCCATCGAATCATCATCCTATTTAATATCAATTTAAACTTGTTTTAGTTATATAACTCAAAATGATACTGATTTGGATTATTGCTTCACTTTTATCATCGGCGATTTGTATTTATTCTATCTGAAATTTTATCGCTAATTTGCAATTTTTTCGATTTTCCTATATCAACGCATTTACATTTAGAAAAGTATAAATAGACATCCAGCGTGATCATCCTGTTCTTCACGGATCTCTAAATAACTTTGAGCTCTCGCATGTTCAAGAAGTAATCGAAACTGCAGTGACCTAAACTTGAAATGCTAATCAATACATTACATTACACGCATGTACAGAACGTGAGGATTAAAATACGAATACAAGATGCATCGAGTGGGCCCTGGTATGGCGGAAATCGCGCGAGATAACGAAATTCAAGAGGTGCTAATGTATTCGTCAAGCGGATTACCAAGGCGACTTACCTCTGCCTCTCTTCCTCCTCTATCGTTGGGCAATCGTTCGGGGTCCACTTGTTCCGTTCTACTCCCTTCGCGTCACCACGAACCTGCGGCCCTTCTCAACTTTCCTCCGCACCCTTCCCCACCGCGGCCTTAGACTCTCCTCTTCGCTCGCTTTCCTGAGGGGCCCTGTAAGCTAAATATAGCTAAGTTCGTGGTATAAATAGAATAACCCTGCAGGCCCCCAAGATGGCCGGGGTCAGGCCTCGCATCATCTTCTTCTTTTTCTTTTCCTTCTCCTTTTGCTTCCTTCGCTTCTTCCTCGGCTCCCGATCCTTCTTCTTTTTCTTTCCGCCCTGCCTCGGATCTCTGGTCACTGCGACTTACTTCGGTACTTGTCTCTTGCTTCACCATACGATTACTCTAAAGATTTTAACACTTCTTCCTCTCTTAGTTCTTAGTTGATTCACGTAATTTACGCGAAAAAGGTCGATTCCCTCGATAAGAGTTCACCGACTGATTCTCTCACATTTGTATCCTTGCACGATTATTTAATGCTCAAACAAGTTTCAGTTAGCATCCGCGTATTTTAGCGGCAATAAACATTCTCGTGCAAAGTCCCTTCTAGGCTATTTCCGCTGCCCCTTCCGTTGCTGCGTATATATAGGTATAATTAAGCGCGAAATAGCCATAACATCGGCAGGCCACATTCTCGAGCGTAGCCAGACGTCTGCATTTATCATGATATCGCGCGCTACCGGTATCGATCTGATTCTCGTCGGATGGATCTTGACACTCTCGCCGCGGTTAGAAAGTTACAAGGGTATGGCCGATTGAAAGACTGCTCACCGAAGCGTCTCTAATCAGTCCAGTTCACAGTTGTGCTTTTTGCGCGAGATTAAATGCCGTCTCTAACGACCCAGTACTTTATACGGGGATGCGGTCGATGGTGCCCGCGGAATATCCTGCGTTTATCATTCTGTACGAGAAGCGGAGGTCGTAAGATCGAAAGAGTAGAAGAAGAAGAAGAAGTAGAAGGTGGAGAAAGAGCGGGAGAGAAAGAAAGAGAGAGAGAGAGAGGGAGAGAGAAGGAGAGGAAGAAAATGAGGAAGACGGCCCGAGGCTCGACCGACTCTGGCCAGGGCCGTATCGGCGGGATTAATGGCAGTGACATCCCGCTCGTGGCCAGATGAGATTCTCCATCTCACCCGCGAGCGAGAGCGAGAGGGACACGCGATACCAGCGGGCAACGATGGAAGCGAGAAAGAAAGAAAGAAGTATGTGGCAAGCGGAAGGGGAGGGAGGGGGGGGGGGGGGGAGGGGGAAGGTCCAGAAAAAGAAGTCAACGACGAAGCGACGGAGGAGGCGGAGGGCGGCCGATGTGAGTCGAGTGCGTTGACCTTAGGATTCGATGCGCGTCCTTGAGGATACCAAGATGGCGGGTTTATGCAACCGGTCACAATGGTATCTGCAGGCTGCCGCGCTCCTCGTCGCGTTCTATTTGACGCACGACGATTCAACGCGCTTGCATTCTCGAGGGATTCTCTCCCTCTCGCGAGAGCGAGCGCGCGCTCGCGCACGCATATACACACACGTGTCTCTAATGTGTATTGCACACGCACGCAGAACACGCGACAGTGGTCGCAGACGTAGGAGCCGCGTATACGTTCACGTGTGGGTCGCACGTACGACCATCACGGATGCGAGCCCGAGACGCGCCGTTAAAGCCAGTCAGTCCAGTTTCCATCGCTGCAGCCTGCATCGGACTGAGTCGGGAATATACGCGGCGATTCGAAAGGAAATCAAATCCGAGGAAAGGCCAACGAACGGCCTGGACACGCCCGGCATATATACATAACATTGGTGCCTATGTACATACGTAAAGTCAAATGGAAAAAAAAAAAAACGTAACACACGACGACATCGACCCTTGCGATAAATTCCTCGAATGTTCGCGCGAACGACGCGTCCCCTCGGCTCTTCCGCGTGGTACGTCTGTCTTCGGCTTGTCACTCGTCATGTCGCATAAACCGCTTTCTTATGCTATCCCGATTCCTTACTTGGCGCGACCGTGATGAACGAATGTCTTACCCTGCGCAGTCTGGAAACGCTGATACGCTGCACGTTGCAGTGTATCTCCACGGAATAAATCACATCCGTTACCCTTCATTTCCGCTGGATCGAGAAACGTAAGTTCCGATGCAAAACGCGTGTTATATCGTGGTCGCATAATTACTCGCGTGTAAAGGTAATTTAAAAAAATTAAGAAAAAAAAACGTTGCGTATTTGTCTTATTTCAAAAATTCATTGATCAACTCTCGCGAGATTATTATTTCGGTGTTCACGTGCAGTGGAGCCTATGTCCTTTGTTCCTTGCGCGCATGGAACTCGCGCAATGAAAAAATACATATACCTATATGTGATACTGACGACCAAGGTGTGAGAGGCGAATAGCTTTATGTCACCGCACACGTATGAGTGATACGTTTACGTCTGTAGTTGGCTGCGCGGTGCATGTGCGTGAACACGCGTCCGTGTCGCGAGTCAAAGCTCCTCACACGTGTGTCTCCGCATATGTAAATGCACACACGAAGCAAGTAAGGGATCCTTGATCCTACAGGAATGCAGCGCTAGCGGCTGCCCACGCTGCCTCAAGTACTTCTTCGTCTCTTTTTCTCCGACCCTCACATTGTCCCTACTTCTTTCTTTGTTTCTCCACGGCGTCTAATCCCGGTAGGACCAGGCGTAAAGTGCGAGGAGGCACCATCGGATCCATCGGCAGCGCGCATGTCCTCGTCATTCTGTAACGTCACCTTCGTTGGCATATATTGTGTCTCTCTGCGTCGCTACGTGATGCCTAAAAATAAACGCGACACGTTATTGAATAAGAAATACTGACTTGTCTTCTAAAGTTGACGCGATAGATGAATAAAATATTCAAAGGATAATATTTAATGATAACGGTAGGTACGTTAAAAATATTATAGAATTAAATAAAAAACAGATATATGTCTTTAAGCCTATCGTTATATGCAAAAAGATGCAATCTATCTTAACATATATTAAATTAAAAAATATTTTTTGTGTGTATTTTACTTTATATAATCTACAATAAGCAAATATGTTTATTTAAAATTTTCTATTGCGTGTTCAGTTAAACTCAACTTAATTTTTGAAACATGAAAATAAATTTGTCTAAGAACAATTAGAATTAAATCGTTTGCATTCAAAAGACATTTAAATTATGCTTGTATTCTACACCAATTAAGAAATCAAAATGCGACTTTTGATCGGCAAACGAATTTAAAGAAACACGGCGGCAAAATATTACATTGTGTCACTCCCTGTTTCTGATAAATATATGTATATGTCGTATCGTTGTTAATTCCCCTCGCTTTAACGTCCAGCAAACGAAAGATACTCGAGTTTCAACTCCACTATGTTACTGCCGTCATGCGGCTCTCGCGTGATCGAACGAGGCACGTCCCCCATAAATAAACTTTTCATACATCAGCGGGAAGAGTGGTCAGCGCAGAATAAAGCACACGAAGATGAAATCATACCTTGCGCGCCGCAGGATGCACCGTGCATCCACACCGACGGTGTCCGGTAGCTCGCAAGCAGTTTAATCGACGTCCTGCGAGAAACTTTTCCTCCCAAGCAACGCCTGCGTGAGCGCGCGGTTAAACCAACGCGGCAGTGGCAGCATATACGAGAGAAAAGATCATCTTCGATCTTCAAGGTCGACCGCATGCGGCTCGAGGCCTTCTCGCGAAGACGTCGATCCAACCGCGGTGAATTCGTTCGACTGTTTTCATCGTCTGGCAGCTGTTATCCCCAACCCCGTTTCCCCGTAACATTCGCTTCAATCGCTTCTCCGCTCCGCGTCCCAGGGCGCGACTACTTACATTTATCGATTTAAAAACCAAGTCTCGATGTGATGGAGCAAATGACGAAGAACGACGTGGACGGAGTCGTCGACGAGGTACCGCGCCTGCAATAACTTACGGACCTTTCGATCAGGAATTCGATAACGCGCGTTTTTTTTTTGTAGGACAACGGGAAAAGGTTACATCTAAATACTTTGGTTAGCGATGATCATGAAAATTCGGCGCTGGAGAATGAAGAATACGAAGAAGAGAGGAAAAGTAAGGGAGCAGAAGGGGAAGAAGGTACTTACAAAATGGATGAGTTTCTTATTTGGGACGAGGAACCGGGGGAACGCGAATATGAGGAGGAAAGATACGGAGAGCGGAGCCTCGAAGATGAGGAAGCAGAAGAAGTGAGAGATGCACCATCTGATGATATTGCGACAATCTCAGCGGCAGAGAAGCCCGAAGAGGAAGTGCGGCAAGATGTGGTGGGGCCCGATCACGTGCTCGCTGAGATACCAGTCGAGGTTCGCATAAACTTGTCATTCTGCGTCATTCTGCCCGTGGAATTACTGTGCCTCACGACCTTCGTAATATTCTAAGGACTTAAGTCTCCCTTCTCATCACGCGCCCCCGCACAAACATGTTTCCGCATTGTATACGTGTCCCGTCGCTATTGTGATCGATTGAAATGGTAATAATAAAAGGCTTCCCCAAGCATCCTGACGTGTTTTCATGAAATTACGATGATCGTCATCGTAATGCGTATTGCGATATTAAAAAGATAGTAATAAGTTAAATACACCTATTTATATTTGAGATTTAATGTGATTGCTAGTGTAGATTTTTGCCAGTCACGAGGCAATGCTCGGAAAGTTAAAAGAACTTTTAGCCGAGCAAACAGAATTACGAAGGAAAAACAGGCTTCTCGAGATGTGGATTATCAAGCACATGAGAAAGGTTAAATGTTTAAGCAAAAGTAAATTTTATATACATATCTAATTCGGTTTCTATTTTGCACTACAATCAACTTCTAATTTATGTATTTTTTTTTATCGATCTAATTCTAATTAATTGCAATTAAACTGATATATGTGCTAGAGTGCAGCATAGAAATATCCGCTGTCTTCGACAGAAACGTTTCTCGCTACGATGCATTTATGCATGCAGATGCAAGAGAAAGTGACACCCGTGGATGCGACCAAGGAAACCGAGCAAATGGAGCAGATCTATAGACAAACGTTGCTCACATATAAGCAGCATCTCGACGACATAACGGAGCGGAAGGCGCGAATAATAGCCGACATGCAAAGTTACGAAGACAGGGTTCAAAAGACGCGTGACGAAAACGCGCGAGTGTTCGATGAACTCCTGGATCGCGAGAGGGAAGTGGCGACGGGTCTCATTTACGCGAAGACCGGACGAATGCTTACGGAGAAGGCTGTCAACGAGATAACCCGTCGGCAGGTGTAACTTAATGACCGTGAATCATCACTTGTCTATTACAGCAATTATGCGACGTACCAATTAAATCCGCCCGACGTGCATACACGTTAGTCGCGGGGCTCACGTGAGGACTTCTTCATTGCCAGGTGTCACGACGCGAGAGTCTCGCTCGCAATCGTTACGAGTACATCCTTCTGCAGCACCGTCTCGAGGAGATAAAAATGCAACTGCGAAATCTGGAAACGCTCGGGGAAGGGATGACTACTATGGATTACGAGGCTTTACATATGGCTCATGTGAATTATAAAGATAAATTGGACGAACGCGACAGAGAACTCGAAAAATTACGCCACAAGTACGTTGAAACGAGTAATATTGCCTTCACAGTGATATATTAATATAATTAGCTATCTAAAAGAGTTGTGTTTCTTTTCGAATGTTCTTATGATCATCTGGAAGCTATACCGATAAAGATCGTGTCTAGCGCTTTAACTTCTGCGCTGGCGATATTTCATGGATTGCATTACTGATTCAAGTAGAGCTATCCGGCGAGATATCTACAGTGTCGCAGCTTTAATATGAAAGATCTTTGACTTAAGGCGACAAATGAATTACTATACCGATATATGTTTAACCATCTCTCTGAACGAGAGCTTTATTAACCGCTTGTTGGCAAATCGAAATTAGAATCGCTGAAATGGTTAACGGAGTCGCTCACTATAAGGAGAAGGAGACATGCCTCGCGGAGGATATCGAGTTTGAAGAACGCGAATTGAACGAGTATCGCGAGCAGACGGCCAGAGTTCGAGAGGACGTCAATAAGCTCCATTTAATTCTGAGAGATTTACGACGGGCTCACGACGAGAAGAGGCTCGAAGGCGGGCTGCTGATGGCTCCGTAAGATCTGTTAATTTCGTGTGTAGCGATTTCGGTCAATGTCATTCACGGTTCATCGACCCAGACCGGTGCTGCGTGAGACGGAGAGGATGATAAAGTTGCTGGACGCCGTGAGGAACGACATTGAGATAATCAAGCGCGAGATTCACCGGTACGGCCCTGCGAACGGGAGGAAGAAGAGGAGCAGCAAGGCATCGGCAATGTCGACAATGACTCAGGAGAAACCAGATCGTTTCTAATAAACGAAATCCTCTAACGTTTCTTCCACGAGGAATTTATTTGCCGACTGTACCTTTCGTAAAAATGCGTACGGAACTTGACGGACGTAAATAAACATTATATCTTTTTAAATCGTTTGTTCGTGTTCCTTTGAAGCGAGATTTACAATCAGCCAAGATCAGCAGCATCTGGTACGATAATTCGCAAATCTCGCGAATTTAATCGCTAAATAATTGATTTCCTACGCGGACATTATATGAAAAACAAACCACACTGGCGTAAATCACAAACACGCCCACGTACGCCATGCCGAAGCACTCGGCTTTGCACGTGAGTGCGATAAGTCGTTCGCATTATCGCCTTCTGTGTGACAGCTTAATATCATAGCAGCGAATATGGGCGATAGCATGAGTTATCCGCGACCAAACAATCGCAAATTTCTTACGTTGTGGCGTGCAAATCGCTGTTCGCGCCGTAATCACAATTACGTTATCGCGATTTAAGACAGACGCGTCATTCCGCAATGATGATTTCGCATTATTCGTGAAGTCTTGTAATTGTAACGTTACAGTATATTCAACGGTATACTAATTAAAGGGATAGGTTCGTTTACAGAAATTATAAGGGCTGGCAAAAGAATGTAATTAAAAAATATTTTCTGCAACGCGCGCGTGTAACTGTCGGACTCAGTTGAATGATTTATATTAAACGGCGAAGTGTGCGAACCTTTCGAAATCAAATTAATTCGTCCAATCATGTCAATCCGCCTACGGGTGTTTTTATGCCGATTCGTTGATCATACGATCGTCACGTACATATATTAGTGGACAATTTATTCGTATATACATCTCAGGCATGCGGGCATGTTTTCTCGCTACAGATCTAAGTGTGTTAATTAGAAATGTATTAATTATAAGTTCGTACAAAAAAAGAAATAAATCTTCATACAGGTTTTCACCGAGTCAGCCTCATGTCACAGGCATGACGTTAGTGCGTTCTTAACTCGATTACTGCATTAGAGCGAGCGTATACATGTAAAGTCCAACGTACTTACTCTCAACTTTCCATGCATATAGAATGAATCCGGGCAAGGCAGAATAAATTGACCACGCGTGCGAACATTAATTCTCTCGACGAACTCCTCGCTCTTTTATTTCATCGCTAATTATGTGCGATAGTCTTACTTGAGTTTCTGTAATTTTTCCACTGTTTCAAATATTACAGAAAAAAGGATCGACACATTCGTTAATAAAACTATTTTAGAATAACATTATTTTAGAAATTATTATAAGCGCGACAAAAGGAGCTTAACATTTGCATAGTTATACTTTTCAATGAATTTTTCTCACCGCATTACAAACTTTGTATATAAATATCTTATACGTGTGTAGAGATTTCGTTTGTTGTACTCTATCTCTTCTACGTGTGAATGTCGTTCCAAACTATGATTTTTAAATAACACCCAACGAAGATTTTTTATCTACGTATCTGTCAGATAAATCACGAGCGATGTTGGACCTGTCGTAAATCGACTATTGACAAAAAGGCTTTATTGTCTCAAAATCGAAGGTGTTTTTCTATGTTCTCATTCAATTCTGTCGCTCTATTATTACTCGTTTCCGGCTGTTTCTACGTGGTAATTTTTCAAGTTCTTTACTAAATTGCGCTCCTAAGAATGCACAAAGCGCAAAGTGGATACGGAATTTCTGCTTTTAACAAACAATAAATAGCGACTTTTATTGTACTATTGCGTAGATTAATAGTCTGTCTTTTAAATATCATTCTTTTTAAACGTCGGCAACGAATTATGTCTGCTCTTTACAGACCTAACGTGTCGAGGGATTTCCAATGATTATTACATTAAGGCGTCCATTTCCCTCGAATTCCACTGACTCCTCGCACCGGTTCCGAGACAGATCTCTAATCGCACAAAGGAGCCGAGGTTTCGTAATTCTTATTACAGGCTCGGATGAGTTAGTAGAATGGCGTTAGATTAGCAAACGCGTTTCATTGTCAGCGTGTGGGCAGTTCCATTCACTCATCCACCCACCGAAGCTCGGCGTAATTTAAAAGATCCTAAAGGTTATCCGTACATATATATACTCACATGCGAGCATGCGCGATCCCAGAATCACAAGTAATCGATCGAAAAAGGATGTTCATTAATTTCATGTAGGCGTACAATTGACTTTAGCGACAAGATAAAATCGAGCGAGGGTGTATATCCCGCTATTTGTATCGGAAGGGCGAGGCAACGATCGGGCGAGGCTCCCTCGCATGATTTGGGGCCAATTAGGGCCGGCGTTGAAGCCATTAATCCCTTTTGGTAATTTGTCCGTACCCGGAATTGATTTAAGACCGACACGTGGATCGAAGGTAAGACGAATGGCTCTGTGTGGACTACGAGAAGAGGTGACGTGTCAATTAAGCTACCCTACAATTCACCGGAAAATTATGTACAGAGGCCACGATACACGCATGATACGATAAATCACGGCCGGTTTCTCAAATGGTTTTCGATTTGATGATTATTTATGCGTGTCGATAACGTATCGCGATGTTGCTAGGCCATTAAATATGCGATCGCTCGATAGCCATTTAATCGCGTCGCTTAAACTCGTTGTCAAATATTTCGCAAAATGTCTAAGTTGATTCCACGACATTATACATATTTTATTCGTACACCCATGTCATATCTGCAAGGCTAATAAGAGGACGGCGACTTCTACAGAAATTTACATTTTTAGATATTTCTGGAGAAATCTCCTCCGAGATTCGCTGCTTCTTTCTTGGCTGTATCCTTTACCGGTCCGACCGTCAGGTAGAAAATTCATATTGCGATCGTGCGAGTTTCTACCTGCTCGCCTGGGAACATGTACCTCGGGAAAACTCTGCTCTTTATCTGCCGAGAAGAATTCCAGTCTCCTTTTCATGTTCCTTTTTCTTGTCCTCTCTTTATGTGGTCTTCTCTTTCTTCTCTTTCCTTTTTCTAGTTCAAACTTTTCATGGTCCAAATATTTTCTTTTCCCCTTTATCTCTTTTTATTTTTTTTATTAATTGTTACTAACGTATTTTGCACACTGATCAATTCTTTCTGTACTTCCTTTGTATGTGAGCTTAAAAGAAATCTATATATTTAAAACTATCAATAAATAAATAATCAATATTATTGTTATTATATATTTTCGCGTTAACGTTTGCGCAAAAAATTCAATAATTTTTCTGCAAAGCAGATTCAATGAATTTCTGTCAAGATTTCCGTTTCTTTTAAATTTAACTCACATTCGCAGCAATATCTTGCGAATGTTATTACAAAGTTTTCTTGTTTTTTTCCTCCATTTCATTCGTTTTATCAAAACGCCAAGTGTCAGAGTTCAACACCTCCGGTAATAAACAACGACACCTCGATCGGTATCGCGTAAACCGAGTGGCTGGTCCAAGGTGAAACCATGCAAAACAAAGAGAAATCTCCTGGCGAATTATGCAGATCGGGTGCATTTGCATTTGCTTAGCATACACCCTGGTTGTTACACGACCCCACTACAGTATGGACTTTCTCATGTGGTTACCATAAAAAAATTAGAGGTATCTAAACCCAGTGGATCCAACGATTGGTCTCTCACATAGCCTCGCCCTTTCCCAAACTCGATCCCACGGCGGTTTACTCTCTCCGAATTGGATTAAGTAATTTTTTCCGCATTATGCAAATTTCTTGATAATACAATGCATTCACGTGATACAATTCGAGACTTGCTAGCGAATGATTGACGTTCAATGATTAATGCCTTCAATTCAGATCGTGCACGATCGTGAATAATGGAAAAACTAAAAGCTACAATGAGAACATAACGATCTGAGTCTTATTTCGTAATTAATGTTTTGTTCAAATTACAAAGACTAAGCTGTGGTAAATTGTAATCTAAATAGCTCTCTTTACGAAACGCGATACGCTGTGTAGAGCCCACAAGAATCGACATAGGTGGTTCCTGCTAGTTGATGCCAAGAACCATGTCCACCTTTCCTATCGCTCACGAATTTTGTAAAAGGTCGAGCGTAACGCGGCAATTACGCGAACGCGGAACCCTTCCGTAAAAGGGAAAACGCACGTTAAGGAATCGTGTTCATTCTCAAGGTCGACCGGTATCCTACCGGCTCCTGCCGCGGCCTGCATAACGCGTTTCTATTACGCGGTCAATTGCAGCGATTGTTGCGTGTCTCTCGCAATCAGTGGCTCTCGGTCTACACGTGCTCCATATCGCGCGCATTGGTCCTCCATCCACTTTCCTATCTTATCTACACTTTTGAAGAGTTCTCAATCCGTTTATTTCAACGATATTAAAAAAAATTTGATGAGTTGTGCGTTAGATGTTTTAATCGTAACAAATCAGTCTTCCATTTTTTAAGAGTTTTGCTCTCAATTTTTTTTGCCATTGATAGCGGAAATCTATTGGAACCGCTATTAGTTTAATCACGGCAAAACTCGATCTCGTCGTCTCGCCCGACGAGCGGAACTAATTTCTCGAAAAATTCCGTTGGGACCGCTCACAAAGAAGGTTGGACGATCTGCCCTTCCTTAAACCAGTTATCGCGACACAACGGTTTCTTTCGGGGCTGATTGCGCGCACGAAAATGGCGTAATCATCGTGATTAACGAGGAAACCATGTCGCCGTCATCATCGTTCTCTTTCGTCGCTGAGCCTCTAATTGGAACACGTCGGCGTTCGCGAGACTGCGGTCACCGCGCACACGTATCGGAGAGCGAGGTAACACACATTTGGGTCGGAACACGAAACCTCTGCATGAATGCTTGCGTGTTTATACGCATGAATATATGCGTTATTATATATACAATATATGTGTACGACACTCGACACGCATAAGAGCAGTTATCATGGCCTTTCTGCGAAACAATGGCGTTTCAGCGACGCGTTTCTGCTCGAGCGTGCTCGCGCTGTTGCGGACGGTGTTATCAAACATTCGGGAATGCTTTAATTGTGCCTTTAATTGAATCGACCTCACCTCTCCGGGTCAACAGCATCGAAGGACTCGACGTCCTTGGCCACAACCGGCAGATGGTCGGCAAGACGTTGGTCGGTGCAATCCGGCTCACGGTGCACACCAATGCTGGTATGTGCATTCGTGCCCGTACGATCTAACTTACGAGGCAACATCTCGTTTCTTTCAAACTGGCCGCGAACAAGAGCAAAAAGATACCCGGGGCGCCTTGAGTGCCTCGACGACCGAGAATTTCCTCGGGGATATTGTCGCGACTTCTCGCGCCGGAACGTTCGTACCGGACGCCTCGCCTGCTCGTTGCTCTTCTTCTTTCCTTTCTTTCCTTTTTTCTTCGGCGGTTTTCATTTTCGATATTACATCCCAGAAAGGTCGGGATGCATTAACTGGTACTTTATGCGCCCCGTGAAAATTATTCCCGATTCACGATTGTAAATAATGCCATTGTGATCACGTTCCCGTGGACCGTTGCGCAAGCATGCTGCGTGCACACTACGTGGACGCTTATCCTGCGCAGCAACGCATTTCAGCGTTACGCATAAATGTGAAATTATGTAAGTACTGCATAAGCGTGTAATAAGTGTAAACCAATATACGATATTTTAGTAGGACTTTACGAGGCGATACCTGCGTGGGATGTCGCGCGTTGTAAGAGCCCGGAATAATTTTTATGAAGAGGAACGCGCGCGTGTTCGGCGCTGTGTTGGCATAATAGATAAGCGTTCATAAATTTCTGCCGAAACGATAATCTGTTATCGTTAAGCGTAATATAACTTTCCTCCCAAGCAGTATGATAAACTTCAGAAATTTAAGAAACCCACGGCACGCCCTCGTAACCTGCGCAATTAAATAAAAATTTTCCCGACAATCACAGTTAAGAAATCGCGATAAGTTGCACAAATTTACTCGCAAACATTTTATACTAATTCCTCTGTTGCTTTTTATATAATTTAGGTCGAATCCGAATTAGTGATTTGAAATTTTTTTGTAGTCTTGATCAACAATAATCTTACCGTGTGTGAAATTGCAAAACGATTTATCGTCGCGTTTCTGAAATATTCGCTTTAAAAGTTACAGAAATTGTAACTATATAGATATACTTCCCATGTGAATATCATATTACGTATCTCTCCTCTTATGCGGTAAAAATGAATTAAATTTTTATATTACACTTCTGTGACATCGAGAATTGCAATCACGGTTTTTTAATTTTTTAAGTTGGGTTTTTTTCCAATTTTTAAATAATTTATTTAAACAATATCAAGTATAAAAATGGGACAAAATTGCGATTTTTACACTTTTTCTGTCCCAATGATAACATGATGTTTATGAATCATTTCTGAGACTAGCTTTACACTGTTGAATCATAAAAACAAAATTATACTATATATAGGAAACAGTCAGCTTCGCGCGAATTAAATTAATATTTATATGCTGATTTTGAGACGGTTACTTATATGTTTACTCCGAAAAGTCCGCTTAATCCGCTTAATGTTATTATTCGTTACTTTATCAGGAGAAAATGACGTACGGTCGTTTGATGCTAATATTGCAAAACGATACGCAGTTTAATTAGACATTATTTAATAGCTAAAGATATTCTCTGGCTATTAAATAATGTATCCTGACATCCAGTAAGCGTTATGAATCATTCACGATGTCGCTTTATCACTTTCTGTGGATTTCGTTGTGATTGATGCTAATTTGTAATTCCACGAAAAAAAATATCTTTTTTTTATGCGACAGATCAAAGTTTATGTTTCTTTTTTTTTGTGAAACCTCCATATATGTGAAGCGCAAAATTATTCTCTCTTTTATACCACATTAACTTTGTATAGCAAACCTTGATTTATATACAAATTAATTCTCGTCTTCTCGTAATTTTTAATGTTAAGCGAGTCTCTTTAATTAAATTCTGACGCAAGAATTCGCTACACCGCGTGTATATCTATTAATTGAATTTCTAATCGCTAATTCGTAGACCTAAGAAAGGAATTTAAAGCCGATGCTCGATTACGCTTCAATTCGAATCGGCGCAAATTTAGCGCGCCGCGTATCGCAAAGTACGGGCGGGATAACGTGGCCGAGAAGCGAACGGAGAAGAGGGATAATAGACATAGATTATAGCAGTCTTAAGGGCTTCTACGGCGCGGAGGAACGAAGAGCGGGCTGCGCGGTCGTTTGCCTTGGATTGCCTTCGAACCGGCGGAGCACCGGCGTAGCGCCCGATCCCGATTCCGATCCCGGCTGGTTTCCGCCGCGCATTCCATCCAGTCGAATCGGCCGCGCTCGGCTCTCTACGCGGTTCGTCGGTCGTCGTCGGCCTTTCTCGGTTACCCCGCGCAGCACCGTCGTCGGCTAATATCGGCAACAGTCATTCAACGGCGCTCGCGCGGAATGGATCGCGGGCCGTGTCTTTTATTACGAACGCACCGATAGAGAATGTCTCCGTCAACATCGTCGCGAGACGTTAGAGACGCTCATACGTGGACTGATAACGTCCCGGTCGACAATATTGCGTGGTGAATCACTGCTCCGAAATCCGATAGTGGAGAGAAAGAGAAAAGGAGAAGGGAAGTCGAAGGGAATATCGGGGGAAGGGAAAACCCAATCCTTTCTCACGCGTGGCACTCGAGAGAGTCGGCGTTCCGACTTGTGACGTGGTGTTTAATGTACAGTGGGTGTGCTGATTTCATCGTTCTTCTCGCGCTTCAATTAACTCCATCGTCGTCTTTCTCGGATCTTAAGGAGTCCGCGATCGACCTGGAGCACGGGCCTCTCCCTGCGACAGTAGCGGCATAGCAACGACGATCGAGCGGTGCGGAGCTGCAGCCGTCTTCGTGCATCAACAGGTGGGAACCAGCTACAATATCAGCTTCTATGTTTCTCTTTCTTCGCTTCTCTCGCCAACACCTGCGCATTTCGCGCCAGGTGGCGGCGAGGACTCACCCGTCGGGGCTTTTTAGTCGTAAGGGTTTCTAGGCGATATCTTAAACCTTAAGGCTTAAGGAAGCCTGCTGCTCGCAAACCTGCACTCGCACCTGCCCATTACTACGGGCTCTCTCGTGTTTCTCTTGAAAGCGCGATAAGCTGATACCACGTGCGTGATGGGGACACGTCATTACATAACGGATACTTGCGCGCGACTTGGCCCTGTCTGTTCCATGTTTCACGCTTCAATTCATTAAGCAAATTCTGCATTTGCGAGCCGCAACAAGAACCATGTATAAATCTCTTGTGTTGGCCATCACACACATACACATTTGATTTAATTTCAGCGTAAAGAAATACGCGACTTGTTTGCACGAATATTGTCGCGACCGCTTGTAAGTTTAACAGTAGAACTACCAAGAGGGTCAAAATGACTCGTTAGACATTTTTTAATAATTTATTACTCATTTTTAAAACATCTTAATTTCTGAAACTTTCCACGACTTTTGTTGAAATTACATGGATGATTAATTTTATTAATTGTTTTTTTTTTTTTCTTTTCTTTTGTAAGATTTCTTTGGTAGAAATAAATATAGATTAATCTCCGGTAGTTCTCTAGTGTTAATACAACGCGGGCTTCGGTGAATTTAATACCACGATTAAAATTCGGCGCGCTCCACGTGTGCTCTGAAATAGTTAGAGACTTCCTGAACGCGTAACGGTTTCGGTTTTCGGTTCGTATCGCTCTTCTTTTCGCCATAGGAGAAAAAAAAATGGCAGAGTGAATTTCAAGAAATCGTTCTTCTACCTGAGCAAGTTCCAGATAGCGATCCCCACCGGATCTCTGGCTTGCGCATTCTCGTTCTCCACGCGAGATACATATACAATTTCGAAAATCATCGATGTACCGGTGCTCGATCGCAAATTCTGAACGGGAAAGCGACGCCATACGGCGTGCAAGTTCTTTCGTGGAAGATGTGTACGGTGTATCTGACGCGGACCGTCATTAATAGCAAATCTTGACATTTTCAAGAAACCTTCTTTGACGCACCGACCGACCGACCGGTGCGTTGAACCGATTTTCCGGTTGGATCCATTGTGTCGTCCGTGGCCTCGGCGTAACTTTCTTCCGAAGGAGGCGATCGCTCCTCGCTTGAGCCCGAAGAAGGCAGTCACATTCGCAAGTATAATCAACGAGTCACCACTTCACCGAGTAGAACTTGTCGACTCGCGAGTCTCCTCTCGAGTCTCGCGTCAATTTTTAAATAATAAACACACGCGAGCGTTGTTTGCGCGCGCGCGAGCTGCGGCGCGGCGATGGCCTTGACACCAGGTCGATACCAAGGCTGGTGCCTTGACCTTTTCCGCGCGTTCGTAGGTTGCTTCTTCGGCACGGCGAACAGCGTGGATAAGCGTGATATCGACGCGCGCCACGCCGCGCCGCGCGGCCGCGTGAATCGGAGCGAGAGAGGATTTATTAAATTCTCTACGAATAGGTGTGCGCTGTAACAGGATTAAATTGCGAGTGGTAATACAACGTGCGAATATAATTGTGTGAAAGTAGTTGCGCGGGTAGATGGTTGATCTTAGCGAATGTGCGATCGGATAGGAGAGGTATTAGCCATTACGTGCTAATTCTCACATTGAGATTTAGGTTTAATTCTTAAAATAAAATTTAGTGGCTTACATGTTTCCATTGTGTGACTCAGGGAGGAAAGAAAGATTAATTATAATTTTTATATTTACATGATAAGACACAGAATTAAATTAGGAATGTTAAAAGTATCAGAAATACGAAAGATAATTCTCGTCAATAAAATATTATATCACAGCTGTCAATCACAATAAATTTTAATTCATGATCTAATATTGGTGCTTTCAAAGCTACTCTAAAATTCAAGATATTATAATTTCATTATCCAGGTTTGGAGTCCACTCCATCGCGAATTGGAGCAAAGAAAAATTAATTAAATTAATCTTTGAATCGGTGTACTGGAACGAAATCATATTATGAATGATTTAAATTATGTGGCTCACGTAGTAAATGTACAATTAATAAAATAGGGATATATGTACATTGACTGCTAAATATTATTAAATCCAGCAGTGTAAATTGAATTAAAAATATAAAATTTATTTATATTCTGTACGTAGTAGAATCAGAAAAGAGTGATGAAACAATAATAAATGCCGGATGCTCATATTGATATATTGATTATGCATACTGCGAAATGTGAGCCAGTTGAAAAAAATTTTACCCAAGAATAAAAGTGTCACTTTCGATATATTATTAGCCAGTTATTCGTGTTCACGCCGACAGTTGATAATTATAGAAGTGATTGCGCAATTGCCAATAAAAGTGTTTGCACGTCTGGTAACAAACATGTCAGGCAATGTAGTTCAATTTCGATAAGCGTATTTATCGGTGCAACGCATAAAAAATCGTTACGAAGCCGATACCGGAACCAAAATTCGCTACGGCTAATACGTTTTCTACAGGTATATATTCGTGTACGCAATAGAAAGTCCTTCTCATGAATGGAGAACTACCGAGCAACTACCTTAAGAACCGAGAATTCTGCCGTATAGTCCGACGCGTCAGACATTGATGTAGGTAGCTACCTGTAATAATTATGGCTGGCCAGCCATTCCGCCACATACCAAACACACCCGAAGAGACCTCCAAATGTAACGCTTATTAAAATACCATCACTAAACGCTTCAATCGCGGTCGTGAAGGGGCTACAGTGAAAGTTGCTGCGTACGAGCTATCGTGCCCTTTGACCATGGAAACATTACTATTACGTGCATTGAAACTATTAACCTTAGAACGATGAAGTAATACGACTTTATGTATAATGTCGGAAAATTACGCGATAAAACAACCACAGTAATATTAATTGAGTTTATCATTTTTACAATAAGGAGCAATAATTGATAAAATTATTATTACGTTACATTTAATTCAATTAAACTTTAACCTGCTTTATTTTCTGGCGGTAATTTTGAAGGAGTATCGCTAAAAATATCAGTCTATTTATTAACGCTCCGCTATAAGCTCATGATTATAGTTATTATAATAGACTTGACTCTCTTAAAGTAAAAAAGATTTAAGATTTACGAGTTTTATCCTGAGTACCTGCTTAGCCAGCTCAGCTAAATCTAGTTTGTTTCCTTTAAAGGAAAAAGGTCTAAATATTTCTAAAAAGTTGTTTTTGACAGGGTCTTAGTATTCGCTTTTCCTTTGATGATCGATTGCTATTCTATATATCTTCTATAGAATTATTGAACAACCACACCATTTTGTAGTCGACCGTTTCTGTTGGCAAGATAATCTTACAGAATTTAAAAATTCCAACGTCGTGTGAAATGGAAAAGAATGAAGAAAAGAGAGGAAACGTATACGAAACGAATAGGTGAAACGCTTGAAATTGCCTTGAAATCGTGCGCGTATTACTCAAGAGCGTTCCACGGGAGGCTCCTCAAATTATGTGAACCTGCCGTGCTCATTCGTGTTTAACGAATGTAGGCTTCCGTTCTCCTAGTTACATCTCTTTGATTATTAGATAGAAGATCGACTTGGACTGGAATACGTTACTTCGCGAAGATCAGTAGTCGCTTTCCAGGTCGTCCATGCGGAATATAACGTGATCTATCCTAATGATTATATAGGCTCTGTCCCATAGCTGAGAAGATCATTACTTTGAAAAATGACTATTACCGAATGGAATGACTTGCGAATAGATCAGTTCGTACTAATTGCTTTTGGTTACGCGCGACATTTACTAGGCTTAATTAACAATGAAAAAAAATGTATTTCAACATTTTTATAATATTTCTAAATTGAGAAGTTATATACATACATGGAAATTTCGTCTGGTATGCCGCCTGGTATCTTCCGACCACCCCGGACGACATAATGCATCGATTAGGTATTCGACATCGTTCATTCGCCGTATTATTCCTAAGGGTAAGGGCAAAAAGCAGCACATTAAATCGATTTGGTTCCCATTATGCATTCGAGAATAGCGAATGACTGTCTAGGCCGTTTATCTCGGTGCATCTTGAATATTTCCCTCATCGCATCACTATCCGACCGTCCTACCGTTTCCTGCATACTACGGCAATATGCCGATGGACATTGCAACCGGATGTCCTTCGTATCAAGAAAAAGAAAGAATAGAGAGAAGGAATAAAATGGCATCGATGAGAAGGGAATGAAAGTTATCTATTTATCGAGGGTAATCTATTTTGCATTAATATTCTTGTTTGGCAGGCAATAGCCATTGAAATTGCGAGCTTCCAGAGCGGGCATAATCGACGATTGGCCCATAATCTTGGGAATCAACATCAAGGGGAGGGGGGGAGGAGGTTAAACGAGGAATGAGCATGGAGTTCAAGAAGCGGAAGAGCGCGAGGGAAGGACGATGGAAGAGCATATTGCCGCGGGATATCGGCCGCGCGCGCGCGCCTCTAAACATTGTAAATCGTGAAAAGCGGACGCATGGTAAATCCCCGAAGAAACGCACGTACCTCGCGGCGGTAATGAGCGACCGGGGTAAATGTTGAAAAGGCGTTATTACCGGATCGCAATTGCTATTTCAGGAGTAAAGCCATTCTTTCGTATGATGATCAGACAGGCCGGGATCCGCGATGTACTTATTACATGCACGGAAGTACATCTTCCAGTTTTTCCTCTTTTTTTCGTGGTGCTTTATAAGCTGCACCGTACAATTTCGGAGCACATCCCCGTAGCGAATGGAGCATAGACAGATCAATAGCATCGAATATCACGCCGAATAACGTTTATCCGAACGTCTCCGACCGATGAGCTATACCCGATGTCTCGCTAATCGGATCATTTATCTGTTTCGAAATGTGAACACGCGATCTTTACCGTTCTAATCCATATTTTACCGTACAGCGTGACGACTAGGGTGAGAGAGAGTTGTGGAACGAGACTTTTGTTCGTAGGACTTGTCCTGCGTAATTTTGTTCTGAGTAATTTTCTGTAAAAAGACCACTGGGAACGAGCATTTTTCATTATCTGACACATTAATGTTAACATCTCTTCAGGTTAATATCAGTGTTCTGCTTGTAGCTTTCTTCTTACTGCAGAATTCTCGGGTTTCTCAAAACTATTCGTAATTATTCGGAAAACGCGATACGACCCCAAGATACATAAAATTCATATATCTCATAAGATAAGAAGCATACTGATCTATCTGCGTTGCAGATTACTACTTTGCTCTTATTACTAGTCGTCGAAATGGATGTTGCATAATATAGCAGGACCATATTTGTCGCGTGAAAGTGAACGATTGTCATGTCGATGATCCGTAGCGCAGGACCAGTTTAAACTACATCGTTCGCAACGCACTCAATAATAAGCAACGCTCGATCACAACCCGAGATTTTATGAACTCGCGCGTGTGGCCTTTCGCATCGCGAACGACCACGATGCGTGCTACGGCACTCAAGTCATTTGTGACAATGAGCGATTCTGCAAATGTCGATGACACGCCACGGAGAACAGAGTGGTCATTACGGTCGGTACACTCGCGAACCGTGAACGATCGCAGGAAAATTATCGTTCCGGGCGCGAGCGGCCACGCTCTTGTCGTGCAGCGTTTCCGATTGCAACATAAGTTCCAGTTTTCAAACGAGAGTTCGTTCGTGCGATAGATGATGACATTTGACATTCTGTCTATTTAAGCGGACAAGCGATGATTGACAAAAACATTGCACGAAGATAATATGGAATTTATTACTTATATTTGAACATTTTTGAAAGATAATATAAGAGCATATTTTTTTCTATTTTTATTTAAAGGGATATTATACAAAAAAATATGGCTTAGATCGTTGTAAATTATTTGCTTATGCAAATTTCGTTTGCATCAGCCGACAAAGATGTCTGCTAAAAAGATTTAGTTATGAGATCGGGTTTGTCATTTTACTTCTTTACGTTTTAAGCTCGGTACATTTTTATAAGTTAATCGCAACTGACAGAAGAAAAATCAAGATTCTATAATATCGCGTGCATACATACATAAATTTAAATTCTGTATTCAGTAAAAGCAAACACATTCGGAGCATCTAACGTTCCGGTTGAGATTTTAAATATCATGTTACTCATAAATCGCTCGGAAATAGATGGTTGACCTCAAAAACCAGTCAACCTTATTTATTATAGTATAGTTTGTATTACATTGTAGTACGACAAAACGGATACCGAGTTTTTTTACAGGCAGCACTATTTTTTGCATCGAGCATCGTTCATATGCACTATTTCATCGGCATAATTACCACACGATAGGTTAATGATAATGTTTGATAACGCGCGCGTACGTTTACTATATTTAGCGTTGAGTCCGGTTCCTTTCTTTCGTTTCTCGGTCCAGCAAACCCGACCGGTGTCATTGCAGAAAATCAAACTATCAGTTGCAGTGATCTCGTAAAAAGCCAATAGTCCTTGACTGAAATAAGGCCGTGTATTACCAATTAGAGAGTCCTGCCAATCATTACGTTAGTTGACCTGCGTTACATCCTTTTCATCGATTAACTCGATTTAAATAAATCTGCATAAAAAAATACGCTTGATGTTATCTCGAGACGTGAAAATTCAAACAGTCCCGTCAGCGAAAGAAATTTACGCTCTCGCGCAATTTATTTACGATTTACGATCATATCATTTCTTATCGCGACATTGCGCTCGTCTTTGTTTCCGCAATTTTATTTATACTTTTTATTTTTTATTTTTCCGCGGAGATCGGATTAATGACGTATCCCCCGAAGAGCGTCTGTAAACGTACAACCTTCTATTAATTAATCCCGCCTTATTGCCTATTGCGTAACGAAGTTCCGTACTCCTCTTCTCGAGATAACGGTTTCTCGGGATGATAAAGCGCTATTTATTCACAGCAGAGTCACGTCGCTTTGACAGTTAAGACAAGCACGCTTTTAATCAACACAATAACTCTGGGCGCACTAATTAATTGAGAACCCATAGCCATACATCTTCGACAAACACAATGAAGCAATGCGGCCAAGCGTTAGCGTTTTTCACGCTCGCGCACGTCTTCCTTGAATTTCTCCACAGTGTGCCTTGGAAACTATCTCGCCTCCTTAGACTATTCTACAGCCTGTAGGTAATCCTTTTGCCTTATTTCTCTCTCATTACAAGATCGCGATTATTTCATCATTGATCGATGATGCGTGGAGACCGCTACACCGATTCTAGTATTCAATTCAAGTATATCGTCTTATTATTACCCTAATTAGTAATTGACAGAGCATGCGACTCGCAGATGCGCTCGACTATATTATTGTTAGATTTTTTTTTAGAGCTAGCTTTCATTGAGGTCTCGAAGAACGATAATGATCGAACAGAGCTGTTTTCGCATCGATTCATTCGAAATATCTTGCGATCGATTCGTTCCGCACTTTGCTGTTCATTTCAATCATTAGCGACGTTCCTGACGCCGCTGGTCGAATGTTAATTACGGGGATCGACAAGAAACGCATTCGTTTCGCAGAACGCAAAGTTTTTGTTTGCATACTTGCGATTGTTGATGCATTATCGTAAGATACGGCATTTATCTACGCTAGTCGCGTTTACCGATCTTATCGCCGTGAATGATAGCACCAATAAAACGGGCGAAATCGACCTGTACACAGACGGCAAAGTTTCCCAAGTGTTTTCCCGAGGAATTGCGCAAAGCTGCGCAAAACTGCGCCACAAACGGTTTCTTGAATGTCAGGTTAAACGTCGCGCGACCGGAGCTTGATACGTCAGTACAATAGGCTGGGAAAACTACTTGGCGAGCGACGCACTATATTCAGCTGCTTTATTACCGCGGGTCTCATTATGCCACGATGTACCGTAAAGGCATTAAGCTACGTCGTTACAATGCGGCCGCTACAGTAATCCATTAGAATTCGTTACATAAACGCACCCAATTTTTCTCCCTTTTTGGGGAAGGGAGTTCCGTTTATTTGCGCCGGATCTCGTCCGCATTGTGATTCTAATGAAAGAAAGCACTCTCTCGGAGGGTTGCGTTCTCCAATTCACGCCCGCCAGAAATGACGAAACACCCATGAGAAACATTTCTACGCGCGCAGCATCCTGACGCCCGCGCGGAGCTGGTATTGTTGTATCATCGCGAGTATTCGACGATTGTTGATTTAGGATCGAGAGCAGCGTAAATAAATGCCGGCCGCGGAACGGAGAACGGTTGGGACGATACACGTTGGTCGTTCGTGATTTCGATCTCAATGTTAAACATTGTTGGCCAGTTATTACTGCACGAATGTACGCGCTCTCGCGTACATACGATTTACGATTATGATAATTTGCGACATTTACGACGTTCGAAAATCGCTACGTTTCGCGTTAACTACCTTCGCATTTTGAGGACAATACGCGGATAAGATCGTAAAAAAGGCGAATGTTAAAAACCGGTTGAAATCGAATGTTGCTCGTAAAGGAGGAATAATTTTGTGCCGCACGAATCAATATCAATGTAAATTCAGGTAGTTTATATAAATGCACAAGAGCCTGTCCTCTGCAACTTTTCTCTTATACTTTGGTCACTAATTCCTTGCTTTGAACAGTTCGTCATACCTATAATAACTCTTTGAAAAGAAACTATAATTTATTATAATGTATATATGCATTTAAAAATTTCATTCTCTAAGTTGTTTCGTAGAAATTCATAATTCCGATGAAAGTCCGGAGAATCTTAGCTTTCATCTTAATGAATCCGCTAATAGTCTACGTTTGTGCCAGCCTAAAAAAGCATCAACACTCTGTTAATGCCACGTGTGTATGTAGCGTATTATTCCGCTAATATCAGCGGAGTTCAACGGTACTTCCTCGCAGGATAATGTACGCGGTAGCATCCGTCAAGCGTGCTCGTCCTTACTTGACGTAACCAGGTCGAGGCGTCCCGTAAAAAGCGCTTTAAGTGTAGAGACTTAAGACGATCGTTTCCACGTATAATCGAGAGCTGATTTCACGGTGTTGCGCCTAACATGAGTCCGTCGACGTTCCTACTCACGCTCTCGTTTTTTCATATCTGAATGCGAAACCGCGGCGAAGCCCGGTCGAGTTATGCGCCACGGACATACGCCTCTCGCCGATATCCGACGTGGAACGCTTTATCCGACGTCGCGCCGCTCGATCGTCGCGCTTTCGAGTCGGCTGAGACGCGATATAACTGCATTCCATTGCATATATCGCGGCGATGTGAGAGACGCGGACAGATGGACGAACGGAGACGCGAACGCGCGGTTTTATTTTACGCCGTCGTAAACGGGAAAATCATATCGACGCCAGGAATACGACGAGCAAGAATGCCGGAGATCGTCTCCGAGTATACGACACTTCGTTTTTTTCATATCGCACCTTTGCGTGCACTTTGCGTTCTTCGATAACTTTTTGCAGAACTTGCACTCACTGGTAACCGGTATTCCTGGCGCGATGGAACACCCCGGCGGTCTCGATTTCTAAGGAAACGAAAGCGTTTCATGACTTTTCTATTTAATTTTGCGGAAGATTTAACGGACGATTGAAGATATCCGAAACGGTTTGATTCCAGAAATGTGGCACAAAGCACATATCGAAAATATAATAAAAATTAATTATAATAATCCACACTTTAAATAATCTCGCATTTATATTCTACTGAGAAAAAAAACGTTGTTACTTATTTCTTATTGCAAAAAAAAGCAATAGCTTTTAGAATTTCTAAAAGTATACATAGTATATATACATATAGGTATAGCAAAGATATTAAAATATATTTCACGTTTTGTTATATAATGTTATATAATCGGAGTAGAGCGTCTCTATCAAGCAAGTCTAGAATTCTAAGAATCGTTTTATGTTGCATCGAGAATTGCTGTGGTAGAGTTCAGCTATCACGCACAAACTTGTTTTAATGCTTCGTGTTATCGTGACGATGCAATGTACGAGCTTGTTCAACTGCGCTGTAATTTAATTAGCATCCCTTAGCGAGTTTGTCATTGTCCACTGAGCACGTATGAATCATCTCGACGCCTATCAGCAAGCGTACTTCTGCACTCATGTGAAGACACTATTTTATTCAAGTCAACGGACCGGATCACCGTCTCTGAACGTCTTCTTTAACCCTGTAACACCCACATTTTGATTTCGCTGTCATAAAATTCTGACACTCGTATATTTGGCTTATTTAGCTTTTTGGCTTATTTGACTTTTTTTTGCTTTTTTTACTTATTTGGCCTTTTTTGCTTATACGGTGGGATCTACTTTGCTACGACAGCAGAACTAACGATCCCTACCAGTAAAAGATCCTGGGTTATTGACAGGACAATTTGGCGCGCCCATAAGTGAGTGTTGCACTAGTGCAACTGTGGGCGTTACAGGGTTAAAGCAAATAAAATAATTTTGTCGTATATCATCATCGTCTGTGCGATTCTAAAGTTAAATAAATAAAATATGTTATTAATTTATGAACGCGAAACGTGTGTAGTATAACTTGAAAGTAGATTCTCCACTTTTTTGATAGTACAAAATGTCATTTATTTATTATTTAAGTTAACATCGCTTATCGTCGCAACACCGTTGATTCGCTCTGATACATTTCGCAGTCTCTTTGAAGTTTCCAACGTAATTGATGTAATACGATCGTAAGTAGATAGTTAAAGCCGTCAGGACTGTCTCTCGTGTGGAAGGGTACGGGTTCTCGATTGGTGAACGGCAAAATCGAGCCGACATGTTGTTAGCGTGCTTAAAACCATTTAGCACTGTCATAGTTCCACAGACACAATTCACGTGCATTATATCTACGCCTCCACGATGCTCGTAAACTTTCTTCCGATGCATATATACGACTTACCTTCGATAGCGGCACCACCGGTGTGCGTATACCCGTGCACGCACTCGGCGTACCTATGGGTGTTGACATTTGGAATGCTAATGTCGATTAGCGAAATATCGATATTGTCACAGTGCGTGGCGCGCGAGATTACGACACACTTGCGTATCTTGAGGCGTATATAATATAAAGAGAGATAGGAGAGGAGAATCGTGGAAAAGGGCTTCGCGCCGGCATAAGTCTCGTTTCCCGCGTTGCTATTTGCAAATAATGCTGCCTTGAAACACGTCGCTGCTTTCTAGCGATCTGGGCATTATGCGCGGCGACGTGGGGGTTTATTCAGCTCATTACAAGATCTCCTCAAGCGTACACCGTGAGGAAAATATCGGTCGGAGAACCGCGAATTACCGGGGAATTTGTGTATCAAAGATCGTTAGTATAGTAGAGCACGCGGCACGAGTGCGTTCCGTTTCACCCTTAACGTGTAATAAATTCGTACAAGGGGCGTAATTTCTGTGCTCCACGAGTGTCCGTTTATTCATTTAATTAGCCGGTTCAAAAGAGGAGAAGAGAAAGGGTGGATAATGAGCACCGATGTGAATCACATTTGTAATTGGCGTTTCGGAGCAGGCTGAAAACGTGACTTGCGCCGTTTACGCACAGGACGAGCTTTATGCGCGTGCACGAGTAAAGGTCTCGTGAAAGGATATTAATATTGTGCAGCACCTACGCGCCACGTGTCCTAATGAGATCTACGTTCTGCCGCCTTCAGGTGTCATAACAGTTCAGGGCCTTGACGCGGCGAGCGAGCTCCGGAATTAATTTGTAACCGGAAGACGTAGGCATCGTAGACGTCGATACCTCCACCTGAGGGCTTAGGTATTGAATGGCGGTAATATCGCGTAGCGAAACATAATTGTGCATAAGTCCACTTCGCTTTCGCAGCAACAGTCGCTCGCTGCACAAGCTGCAAATGATTTTCGGCGCACAGCAATACCACGGTGGGTAATTTTATTAGAAAACCGCGACGGAAGTGAAAGTAAAACACAATGCGCCTCGTGTTTCACGAAGATGGCAGTCACTCAAACGCGCAACGCTAATTACAAACCCATAATGATATGCTTCCCGACGGTTTGACATTCTCCTATACCTTTCTATGCGTCAATGTTTCCTCTATCGTATCGACGGCTATGGTTTCGTAATGCTATCGATTTTAGAAGACATTTGCGAGATATTTTTACATATACCGCGTTTCGGCAGATGTTAATTTGAATATTTTTATACGTGAAACATACTAAAACCAGCACATGCATACATATACGGAGGAGGAGCTGAGGTAAACATCCTCCGGCAAAGATATCGTAAAGTCGAGGGAACACAGCTGGCCGCAGACAGTTATTACGGATCATTCGGTTCCCGAAGAAGATTCGTTTTCTTGCAGAAAAGAGCGCAAGCTAACAAACTCCGTATCTCCGGATACGATTTTTACAGCTGATTTTGCCTCTTTTCGACGATGGCTGAATGGCTAGCAACCTTGAATGCTCGGAGACGGAAAACTCCTTTTGTACCGCGGTCACGGCGGTTGATTGGCCGACCCACCAACCGACTCGGTGACCATGACGATCTGAGAAAACGCTATAATAACATACCTAACCGATAGCTCCTCTCTTGATTTTCTCACTTCGGTCTTGATGGCTCTTGTCGCGTCGGCTGACCTTACCTGTCCCTTTGGTGGGCTTTCAAAGAACCCGTTAATAGCAGCATGCTACGAAATACAGCAACAACAATGATAATAATGTTGATGTACGTTTATCCAACCCAAACATTATTTAGTCCATTGAAATTGCATACGTACATATTGTATTGCGCATATAAAAGTATCTTTCGAGGTTGCTATCTTCTACCAACAAGATTCCGTTTCCGCCGTCTGATATTAACATGAAAATTATAGCTATCACTATATGAAAGAATTTATACCTGTCAATCGATTGTAAAAAAAAGACTGGTATGAATGGTAACTACAATATACTTGAAAATTATATCAAGAAAATTGTGTATAATTCAAAAAATATAAATTCTTTTAAATGTTAAAACAAAGTACGTATTTTCCGCTAGATACACATATAATCGTGATACGATAAATTTTAAGGGGAACTGATACAAAAAGAAATTGATCGATAGCCGCATAACCGTGATTCAACGTGCGATATCTTCATAGGATTTCTCATGTTAGACCGCAACGCCGTATTTTCCAGTCGGCCAATGTTCTCGTTTCTACGGATGTTCGACGAAAGGGTACATCTCGCTCGCTGAGCAGAAGGTGCACAACCGCAATTTATCTCGATACATAGCAAGAAAGAAGAGGACCCCGGGATGCCGGGCGCATTTACGACGAACTGCAAGAGTTCGCGTGTAATTCCACGTCTGCACGGATGCGGATAGATATATCCTATGATCCTATCCACGCAGCCACGACTAACTCGCCAGACAGTTCTGCGCTGTCGGTGTGCGGATTGGTGCACGGAGCAAATACGCTGCCCTGTCGTTGTTACATACGATACTCTTGGCTCCGTAAAATGCGTTTGAACACTTTATTCGTACACACGATACGCAAGCATGTGCCCCCGACGATAGTTTCGTGTTCGAAGAAGTTATATCTCGAGGTATGTACAGTAAATATATATCCCGTGTGTATATAATACATATATGCATAAATAAATAGAGGTATTAATATCTAGACAAAGGGCGCAGATAAGCCAGATCATTGGTTCCTTGGAAAAACCCGAAATTTCGTCATCAGAGTTTCATCGGTCAGTTTAATGCATGTAATGATTCATTACGTACATCAAGATTATATATATATCACGGCGACATCAAAAGTGACATTTGTCCGGTGTTATCGCGCGGCCAGGGCCGCGGAATCGAAAATCATACGATATCTTTTTATATGATATGAATATGAATATTTACGCAGTTACAATCGTATGAATCGATTTATCACGAAAAATTTTAGTTAGAAGTTTATGCCTCGAGATATTACGCAAAACTTTCGCGATGTATAGATTATGTGAGTGATGAAATAACAATAGCGTTGTGATTAAGAAATTATATAAAATAATGTATGTAATTGTGAAATTTCAAATAAGAGGATATTCTCTTCGACGCATCTTTGCTCCGTTTTTGCAACCTTTATTCTTGATTTAACAATGACCTCGTTGTGTGATTACGGCTGTCCCGACTTATGCATAAATGAAATATATGTTCTATAATGCAAATACAGTCATGCAAATTGGAATAAATTACGTGCAACCTTGCGTGTTATTATTAAACGCAAGAAATTTGCACAAAATTATTAATTGCACAAATCTGCGCCACGGTCTAAGACACTCTAAGATATAGCGCGCAATAAAATGGTCCAGAAACATTCATAAAGAACGATTCCTTCATTCTGATTGTACCGTGACTCACACTGTGCTTCGTTATATCGTTAAATCGTTTATCGCGTCGTATTCAAGTAGACACGCGCTGATGTCATTTGAGAAGAGATATATCTAGTCGTTTCGACACAACGCGCATTAATATACAATTAATATTAACTAATTTGATTCGATTTCATGCGGGTGGACGCCCGTCGCAAATTCAACCATCAGGTAGAACCGTAAATAATCAAAGGTATACACGTGTTGACGACCCGCTCGCAGTTGATGGTGGTAAAAGAAGTCGAATGGTTTCCAGAAGTCATCCGGCCCGAAGTACCGCCTAAACTACTTCTCGTGGTCATCTTCAAGGTCCACGCCGATAATCCCGGGACGTCGCGTCGGCGCGGCCACGCTTGCGAAACTTGCGAATCTGGTTTTTCTTCCTGCGCGGCGCGGCGCGGCGGGGCGCATTAGCATCCGTCAGCAATTATGTGAATTCTCGCGGTGCGAGTGCCGCTTACCTCCGGGGTTGGATCGGGCCAGTGGTGTCAACGGCCCCTTGAGCACGTTCATAAACTTTGGTCGAGAAATGCCGATCGCGCGTCGATATCGTTCTCAACTCGGCACCAAGTGTCCTTAAAGTACGGCTGCCGAGGCGGTTCCTTCACTCCAAGTATGGTTGTTAGTTTCGCCCGTTTACGAGGAGCGGCGAATGAACATAAACGTATGCAAATCGATCGGGTATCTTATCGGAATTCTTTCCGCGATTTTGATTATAATCCTCAATTGTCTCGACTGCGATTTGAGAAACCTTTATACGACGATAAATAATCGTCCATATCATAGAAGCGTATTGTGTTGACAAGGCTAAAATAATTGATCTGCAGCATCACTATATGTATATAGAATATGAGTTTATTTAGTAATATATTTAATGATTAAGTATTACATATCTAAATATTATACTTCTAAATTATAGAGGAAATTATTTGAAACTATCCTGCGAGCTTCATACAGCATTGCTTTAACTTAAACTAATGTTTCTAAAAAAAAAAATGGCTCCTTGACATAGATTAAATGATTGAGAATCCTATCCCATCTTTAGGAATACGCTAACTGTCGTGGGACATTACTATTAAACTTGTTGATGTTGACGTTTACGAGCAAGTCATGTGCACGACTTTCTGCGCGTTACGAGATACATAAATAGAATAAAACGGAATGTCAAGTTTTATTTGCGTCCGGATAACTTTAAATCGTTGCAAGAAAATTTATTGTCTAAGAAACCGATTCACAAGATTTATTCTATCCATCTTGACTTCTGCTCAATCCTTCCAGTCTTTTTCTTAATATTTCAGTGTTTTACCATTTTACGTAACGCGTGTGTACTCCCGTAATTAGGTACAAAGTGCGCATTCGCCTGGAAGCTACGTTTTCAGTCCGCGGCTATATCAGGAGTACGTGCATATCGGTCATATTCATCTCCCGTGTAAGACACGCCGTTGTCGTGTCGATGCTTGCTCCATTTTGCTCTTTACACATCCGGAGCGTGACGAGAGACGATTCTCAGCTCGCCGACATTTACTGGCAACGTAAATATCGCTTCATGACATAAGTCACGAGGTGGAGATCTCGTCGTGGAGGCAGTCCCGCGTTTCCTGAACCCCGCGAGCCCCAGGCCGTTAACGACTTGCGCGACAGAGTGCCGTAAAGACAGGCGCACGCTCGGGAACGTGCCTCCTGACTATCGAGCACAGTTCCGGCCGCATGACGAGCTCCTCGACGAAGATTTCGCGCGCTCTCCCGACTCGCGCGGATAATTCGCGATGATAACCTTTGCGAAGTAACAATGTCACGTCGCGATGACTCTTTAGGTCAGCCCGATCCACGGGCGAAATGTTCTCGTGCAGCTCTCTATTTGCCTTTCACGGTGGATCGTCCATTGAGAAATCGGCTTGGATGCAATGCAGATTTGTAGAAAACAAGAATCTTAAAATACTGTTCCACAGGGATTATTATAACTTATTCATCATACCATTTTATACATTCACATATCGCAATGTAATCAAAATATTTCTTCTATCACATTTTTAATTAAAGTCACGTGAGATGATTATAAGTCTTGGTATTAATCTATGTATGACATACAATGAGTATAAATGCAGACTGAATTTCATTTTTATTCTTAAAAGTACGTTACAAAGATAATAAAATATTTGCCCTTTTACATTTTGTTTGAATAAAATATTTCAAAATTTGTGTTTATTTTTCAAATCAGAACGCTATAAAAGCGTTATGTGTCAAATTGAAACATTTTAGTTACGATCGAAAAGTAAGTATCTGTGCCTACGCAAGATGTCAAACCAGAGAAGTGCCGAAGTCACTGTTAGAATTCTCCAATAATGATTGCGAAGAATAAATAAACAAAGCATACGTTTATTCAATATTATTCAATGTTATAAGAAAACTCGATGCGTCATCTAACACGGTCGATCCTTTTAGCACTTCAATTGCCGCTGCATACTGTATTTAAATAACTGTATTTAGCACTCGTAATGATACATTGTTGCAATCTCCACCAACTGCAGTCGAGGGGAGTTGAATAAATTCGTATTTATATTTCATTATCATAAAATAGTCTGAGCATTTTGTAGCGCTATGCATATATTTTTACAATCACGTGTCTCTTGACGCGTTTCGACATCAAGGTGCTCATATCAAAGTGTGAGGCTTCGTGTCTCTACATGACGTCAGACGCGGCAACGCTCGCTTGACAAAACCGACATCCGATAGTTAGTAAGCAACTGGCACCTAACAGCTCCCAGCATGGTTTCTGACATTCAATGTCGTGGCATCGCCGCTCAAATATCTAGTCGCTAGATACTCCTACTCACCGACCTCGTGGAGAGAACACCGCGACACCGCCGCGGCCGCGCCGGCAGTTAGGTTCGTGGAGTGTTGGAATGTATCGAAGATAAACATACTCTCCGCACAATATCAGCGTTGTGATATACTTGCTTGTATAAATATTGACGCATTTCTTAGATATATTTTATTGTTTCAACTTTTTATGCCATAAATCAGATTATCTCGCAGCCTTGACTTGGGGTGGCAGTGTGGTCTAGTGGTAGGGTGTCAGACTCGTAACCTCGAGGAACCGGGTTCTCGAGTCCACCTGATCACAGGAATTTTTATATTTCAAACTGCACCCCCCGCACGAGACATTTATGAGAGGAAACTCTCGTGCGGAAAACTGGACTGGTTTCTGTCTTTGGGGAGAAAGACACTTTTAATTATCCAGAACGCGTATATGATCACAATCAAATAATAAAAATTCAACGTTTAGTAACAAAATTATTGAACAAAAATAAAAACTTCTTCTGCCAGTGATTATAAACACAAAAATATAATTTATTTCGAAATATAATATATTTCGATTAACTGGCACAAATGAACTAAAAATACACTACGTTGCGGTCATGGGCTTTGGGCCCTTATCAAGTGAAATAAAAGATGCCTTGTAATTTATTGACAATTCGTATTGATGATTGAGACGATTTCACTTGATAAGGGCCCAAACCCTAGGGCCAAAACGTAGTGTATTTTTAATTCATTTGTGCCAGTTAATTGAATAAATTATATTTTTGTGTTTAAAATCATTGAAATCCCTATTACTTGTACTTGGTGCATATAAAGTATCAAACGCAAGTAATAGGGATTGCAATGATTTTTGCTACTAAACGTTAATAATTGGATTTCATGCATTAAGTTTTGTAAAGCGTTATTTTATTTTTTGTCACAGCGATGATCGATTGGTCGTGGTCCAGGTGACATTGTAGATTTGTAGAATGACGTGGCACTTAACGTTCTTCTCTCCTTTTTTACGTTGGTGAGAATTTTAGTGAGGGCGATGCCTGGCGCGAAGATCTCTTACAGCCGATTTCCGATCATTGTTCGGCGATTACGTAAGTGCCGTGAATATGGGCAGAACGATTTTCAAGGTTGAGCACTAAGAAATGCAAAAACCAAATTTTGTATGCCAAGCGATGTCTTTTATCCCATGACAATTTATTCTAACTTTAATGTCTCATTATTTACCATTCAAACTTTCTCCCGTTTCATTTTACTCATTTTTTAAATCTTGAATTACACTTAATAAAAATTGCTTCCGTCTTTTTTTGTTTACAAAGTAGAACAAGATTTACTGAAATTAATATACTAAAATTGAAATATGGCAAAATATACTCTGTTATTTCTTACGAATAAAAAACGTAAAGCTAATTCCGCATACGTTTAACGTGCGAAAATGTAAATTTATGAAAATCATATTGGTTAATATATCCTGGTCTTGTGACGTAATATGTCGTAAAAAATTTGTCGGCTTTTTCCAATATGCGCGAAATGCAAACATTCGAAGTGTACGATAAAATCTGGTGAGCAATATGTGTGTGTGTGAGTGCACAAAGAAATTTTAAAATCAAGTCTTAACTATTTGCGGATCGACCTTCCATTAGCCAGCCTACCATCTGCCGCACCGATTCGATTACTCATCGACCGAAATTCAATAAAACTCCTTTTTATTTTCGCGCGTCTAGCGAGCACCTGCTCGTGTTGCTGATTGCCGCGGCGCATTGGCGGCATTTCGTCGCGTCCGTGCCGCCGACAAAGCGCATTTTTGCACGCGCATCTCGGTGATAAATTCACCGTGGTAAGAGGACCTCTAATCTGCCGGCCGGTTATCTCATCGCTGACGACGACGCAGCACTTTTGGTTGCCCGGCCGCCGCTCTTGCGGCGATCTCGGCTTTCCCCTTTCGGTTCCTTGTTAAGAATTTCACGAAACGCGTACGCAATCTCGTATGTCGCCAGTCTTTGGTTACAAGAATCCTCTTTAAAAGGGAAGAGGACATCACGTTCATGTCCGGGGAGTCGTGCTCTCCGCCGAGGACTTGTAGTCTTCGCATATTTTTGTTACTTGTCTGAAATTAAATGGACTTACCGTATCTTAATACGAGCGTTGTCCCTGTTGCAAGGTCCGAACGCAGGCTTGTCATATTCGTTATCTCTCTAGCGATATAATCCGACTAGTTGAAAGAGAACGCGAACGAACGCGCGCGAGAGAAGGAAAGTTCCCACAGATTACCGCGCGCTAGAAAGAGAGGATCTTTCCTTCCTTCAGAAGTTTACGTCTCCTCCTTTTCTCTATCCTTCGTTATACACGCGAGAGTTGATTACATATCCGCGGACCTTGACGGCATTCCTCGCCGTCATTGCTTTCGAATTATATAGAAAGCATCGCTCGCTTCTTTACACAGCACAGGCTATTTTTGCGAACGGTTTAACGAACTAGTTTACTGTTTTATTGTAACGTATTAAATATCGCGTATACCAATAGCCGTGCGTAAAATCAAGACGGCAGTGTGGTCTAGTGGTAGAGCGCCAGACTCGCAATCGGGGAAACCGGGTTCGAGTCCACTTGAGTACACTGGAATTTATTTCCAGAAACTGCGCCCCCCATGCGAGAAAAAATCTCAAATGGGAAAACTGGGCTCCGTCTTTCGGAAAAGACGTTAAACCGTTGGTCCAAACACTATATGGCAATATCCACCATGCCAGGGTGCTGTGGGCTAATCACCCGCACATCTGAATTTAAAGCGATTACTGAAACCTCCTTGGAAGCCCTAATGCTCCGCGAGGGAAATATTACACCAAAGACGGTAGTAAGTTAATATCGAGAGAAGCTCCCGCATTCTAAATAGAATTTAGATAAAATCTGAAAGGCACGCACCACCTGGAGTAGATGTATCCAAATTCTCTGACCGGAATTTGGATACATCTACTCCAGGTGGTGCGTGCCTTTCAGATTTTATCTAAATTCTATTTAGAATGCGGGAGCTTCTCTCGATATTAACTTACTACCGTCTTTGGTGTAATATTTCCCTCGCGGAGCATTAGGGCTTCCAAGGAGGTTTCAGTAATCGCTTTAAATTCAGATGTGCGGATGATTAGCCCACATCTGAATTGCAATTTGGATACATCTACTCTAAGTGGTACGTGTCTTTTTTCCGTGAAAGTTTGTCCCGAAGAACTCGGAATGCATATATACTCTTTGTCGACATCTTCGTTGACTCCTTCCTCTTTGACAAACGGAAAACCGCCGATAGACGAATCATCAACGGGGTCTCTTCTCTCTGCGGAAGCTTCTTCAAGAAGCATCAAGCATCATCGGCATCTCGCTTTATCGAGGGGTCTAACATGAGCTCCTGTCCACATAAGAAGTTCTCTAATTCCTCGCAGATTTTATTCGAACAAGTTCCAAGTTCCCCTTTTCTACAATTATTGGCGAACAGACGGGATGGAATTTCGAATCCGCTCTTGAATTCGCTCGCGTATCCAATCGCGCTAATTTTCGTAGTTTGCTGCGCACGTCGTCGAAACTGCTGGTGCAATTTGAGCCAGTTTGAGGTAGTGCTAAGTTCAAGGAGAGGAGGACATGAGGGCAGGAGAATGTTGAAAATAGGAGGTGAAGGCGCTGCCCGGTATCCGGAGATTGGAATGTCGTCCCTCGCCCGCAACTTTGCGCCGATATAGTCTCTTATTTATTCGCTTGAGTATCCTGTTCTCGGCTTCGTTTCCCTTTTCTTCGCTTTTTCCTCTTTCCTTTCTCTCGCTTCCTCCTGACCGTTGACACATGTTTCCGTCTCTCTTTCCCGCTGCCTCGCTAGATGAGATAATTCGTCTCTTAATGCGAGACACTCTCTCTCTCTCTCTCTCTCTCTCTCTTTAGCGCGTTATTAATTCTGATTCAACGCGGATAAACAGTTTGGAACGATGTTATGTATGAGTATATCTCCGGCAATTTCACAGCGAGACGAACGGAGTGGCAACGCGTTCATTCATCGACGTATGTAAGTACCTACGTCTCACCAAACAGTCACGTCGCGGGCGATTACGATAAATTGCATCGTCTTCCGAAGACAATGCAGCAAGACGGATAATGCGCGCGTGTGCAAAGTGCTCGCCACGATCGGATCGTCGAGCGTACGTACACACGTTGTTCTCTATGCATGCTGATTGACTTGAAAAGACGGACACGCACGCACGCGCCGTATCTTTGCGTAGGAACATCGCACGCGCGTACGACAAGCTATTCAACGACACCGATTCTCTCGTCTGCGTATGGCATCGGCCGAACGAGCTTGCTCCGCCGACGAAGCCGATGAATTCACAAAAGGATTTTCGAATGATCGGGCGATGATAAATCGCGCGTGGCGTCGAACAATCACGCCGAGTTTCCCCGAGTTCGCTCACCGACGACGCTCCATCGTTTGCTCCGGCACCGCGCTATATTACGTAACGCGATTCGTAACGTACCTTTTATACGCGGCCGCATACCACGACCCCTGGTGAACCTCCTCTTTCCACATCCAATAAAATCCATCGTCCTCACGTCGAAGGCCGCTGGGGTGGCCGAGGCGATCACCATGAAGAATTCGCCGCGCGATGCGCGCACGATCGTTGCGTGGGCGAAAGCATCGACAAGACCCTCTGCATATATGGATACGGGAGAGTCGGAGGGTACGATGCGCTATTTATTTACGGCTGTCTATGTACGTATGTCTCGCGCGCTATCGCGCAACGATCATTAGCGCGCACGGGCGTGAGCGTATATGTATATGTACTCACTCCCCACGGCCCACGGTTGGGACTTTAATTCGAGCTAAGGTAAAGGCACGATGTTTTATGCACGAAATTATTTACCGCTGTCAATTAAATCGAAGAATAATTGGTGTCAATTAAAATCTCCATCTCCTTCTCTCTTCCTCCAACATTAGTAATCGTGCGGCGTGAACGCGCAATCTGGATGGACAATCGTCGCGGCAGGGGGGGAGTTAGCGCGGGCGTTTATATCAGATTTTATCTTACAACATCGAAAATTATAATACGAACTGGATACAATCTCAGTACAACCGCATAATTGCAACTGACTTGTTCTTAAATTATCGATGCGCGCGCAAATCGTGCAATCGCGCGTGCAGAGACGCGCGATTCTTGCGATCTTACGGCACGATCACAATGAAGAGCTTGCCGGAGTAAGATCATCAAAACGACGTTAGACCGGCGGATAAAAGCCGAGCGATACCCCCCGATCGACTCGTTATTCTTGACGTGATATACACAATCTAACATAGTCATGATACACTCAAGCATAATCACACCGTGTTCTCCACTATTATGCACAGAGTGCATTGTTCTCGCGTCGTATCCGAAGGACGAGGAACCGCGGAATCGCCGCGAGCGATGCAATTAATACCTAATCTTCAATTACGAGTATATGTACATGCCGGCAACTTAACGCAGACAGCCTTTTATCAAAGAGCCAGGATCTCTCGCCATTTTTCGCCCTCGCACGTTACAACGATGCGAAGGCCCGGCGGGAAAATTGCATCATATAATCCCATATCCTGATCATTAATTATTTATTATTCTCTCGGTTATAACACATGGAAAAATATACACCCTCTCGAGAATAGCCGAACTTGTGTTTTATAATAAATAATGAGATCTGCAGGGAAGAAAGAAGTATACATGAAGGGGATCAGGATATGGAAAGAGATTTGTCGAGGAGGAAGGGTGTCTGCAACATCGCCAGCCGAGCGTTTATTATCCTTCAGCTTCGATACCGGATTATTTTTAGTGTACGCGTGGGCATAAATGAGCGCATAAAAATGCACATACCTGCCAGCTCGTTCGCCTGCCTCCGGATCGGCAGCGGCTAGAAAGAGAGAGAAAGTCGCGGAGAGAAAGAGAGTTAGGCCACGCAGAGCAGAGGCACGATCGAGAATCAAGGAGGAAAGGGGACGAAAGGACGGGAGACGAAAGGATGTGCCGGAGTGCGTGTGTGCAGGCTTATAGATACCGACCAAGAGCTGTCCGACATGTTGGCGCCACCAAAGTATTTTATGCATGCCAGATGAGAGTACTCGTCTCGGATCTGACACTGAACTCACTCGACGGCCCACGCGATCGAGTCAAACTCGAGTCAGGACTCGAGGCTACATACCAGAGAAGTTGTGCAAGTGTTGCGTTTTCGGTGTTATTTCGGGCGAGAGCAGTGCGGCCTGATCACTAGATAGCGCGCTGCCTGCGCTTAACTCTTTGATTGCTTGTTCTAGTTTGTCACATTATGAAAAATGTTAATATGCTCCCTATGTTAACAGTACAATAATGTAATTATAAATAAATGCTATCATGCATTCTTTATAATTGCTCTTAATAACGGTTTCCAAACATTGGATAGTTAATTTTCCTTGAGTTAAAGACAATGAGAATGTCCTTAGAAAACATTAAATATCCAGCATAAAATTATTAACAATCATTTTTGTTCGCTATTATTACAAGTGATATGGAATTTCACTTTTATCAAGATCTTCACCGCTTCGGTCCCGCGAACATAATTCATAATGAACATCTTGTCCCGAGAAATACAATACAGCACGATTATTACACGCATGATGAAATTTTAGACCCCGAGCGATGAGTCAAAAGTTCATCGACGTTCGATCGTGAATCAGTTTGCGAAGTGCATGATCCGATCGAGAACCAACGTTTTGAGTCACGTCGATCTATAGTAAAATGGGGTCGAAAAGGAAGCCTAGAACTCGATCGCGGGCGCGATTTCCGGTTCGTTCAGATGCTCCTCTAGTGAATCATTGGTCACGCCGATGTCTCGAGAAGGCGGAGAAGGGTTTAGTCATCCAGTCCGCGCGGTGCATCGTGCGACCTTGCAGCTGGTCTCATTGTCGTTCGTGCGTCGCGCGCGTTCGCCGCATTTACTGCGGCATTGTCGCCTCATTGTTCGCGAAACCGCGATGCACCTTTGTCGTTAGCCTTCTTATCGTCTCTACTTATGTCGTCGCTTAATGTCGACAGTGGCACATCATGTAGTTTGTTCGCACGCAAACCGCCTTGCGTTTATCATACACGATCAAGGGAAGCAGCACTCACCTCTGTCAGTGGTTAATCCGTGGAGCAAAAGCGAAGATATTTTATTGCGTCAACTTGTCGTGCGCGTCAAAGAAACATGCATTTCATGGTCACGGTTTTTCTCCAGTATAATAAATGATGTAAAATTTCAGAAAAATATAATAGAAATACACAATTAAAAAATAAACATTAAAATATATTTGCTGATATTAAAACTATAATAACGCATTTTTCAGATTACAAATTTTAGCAATATTATTAAAAATTGCAATTTTTGGAAATATAAAATCTGCAAAGGTAAAAGAAAGTAAGTTCAAAGAATACGTGTTTCTATGAAACATGTGCGGACGTTATGCATATAGAAACATATGATGTGGCTATATCTGCGTCATTAGGCACGGTATTACGGCACTTACATTTACCGTCTCGATAACCATCGGGCTCTCACGACCGAGATCGTCGTTGTCAGGAATGTCGCGGGAAAGATGAGTTCATCTCATAAAATGTTTGTTCATGTATGAGTTGCGAGGTGACAAAGAAGGTCGTTCCTTGATTTACCCTGACGACCTGTCGTCAAAATTCCACTCGACGACCGCGGAGAGTTCGTTGCCCGGATTCATGAAAGATTCGGTCGAATATCGAGTAAAACACGTAACGCTATTTAATTCTTGAATAGAGCTTACAGATTTTGCGTTTCTGAGGACGCGCAAGTCGTTTTGCCATTTACCGTTGTGCCTATATATTTCTTTCACAGAAGCAAGCAAGAAGTCGCAGTAATATGGAAGATTGTCAGTAGCCATGCGAGGTAGTTAACGGACTATCGTTTTTCGCAGCGTTTAGCTTTTGCTAATATGAGTTGTATCTATCAACTGAAATTATGGAACGCGTGTTACTAACGGATATGATAAATTACTTCCATTTACATATACGCGTATATTTAACCAGGAACCGTTTTCCAGTTTAATGCAGTTTACGATTCAAAATATCCGTGAGGTGTTATACAAGCGATTAATAATTTGAATTTTGTCTTTTTCAGGTAAGCACACTTATAATAGCAGCAAAAGAAGCGCGCGGAAGATATCACGAAGTATTGTAAGTTATTCCTTCTAGTGAAAAGATTTGCTTGCAATATGCATGTATCTAACACGCTATCAGTTTTTAAGTAATATTTTAAATGTGATCACACACGCGATGCGTCTCATTTACAAAATATAAAAACGAAGAAATATAAAGCTAAAATATAAAGTCGTAATGTAGACGAATGAAATTATTAAACAAATACAATGAATGGTTTCATATAATGGAATAAATAAAACATGCCTTTAATGGATTGCTAATCGCGTTTACACAGAACTTCTGATGACGAAAGCACTAAAAGCGCGAATTATTTTGGGAACCATGCGTGCACCAGCTGCACGCTACCGGCCTTATTGAGTTTCCTCCAGTCCGCCGTACTCCAAGACTATTAATAGTACTCTCTCGGAATCGGAATGTGATTCAGGACTTTCACTGTCACCTCCTCACGTGAAGCCCGTAGACACGCGAGCGGCAGTCCGGCAGTCCGTGTATACGCATGTCCGTAGGCGTGTCTTCGTCTCGCTCTGCTCGAGCCTGTTTTCCGTTTCTTTCTGACTTTGTGTGCATTATGTTTTTTCTCATTTCTCGTGTCTACCGATCGTGCGTACGCGCGAGCGTAATTTCTATCCGCCGTTACATGCTCACGCTTATGTCACGATGACTGAACTCGCGTATCTTCGCGGATCGTGTATTCTTCTTTTTATTCACGTAAGCATTTACGAATGCTGCGATTAATTAGCGTTATCAGTGTCTGATGCTTCAGATAAATATATCGAATGACAAAAACTGACGCACTGCCGTCTGTCGCAGTCCTTCGTCATGACTTTGGTATTTCTAAAGGTATTAACTGATATACAATATTTGAAAAAATTCATTAACGAATATCAAAAGATAACATATCGATGCACATGTCAATGAATTCTGTGAAAGTAGGAAAGATTTTAAATCTTAAGCAGCTTTTAACATTAAAACTTCTTCATAAGTTTTATAAAATAAATTTATAGAAAGGATAGAATAACACAACTTACACTTAACTTTCCTATTTGTATTTTTTTCTTTTAGAATATTTAAAAGTAAACTTCGTAACGTAGCGTAGCTTAAGAAGATACATTAAAAATTGAAATATTCCGTAGGTGAATGCATTATGTTAGCTGAACTCATTGCGAATGTACTTTCTTTTTGCCCAAGGCTACAATTATAAATTTCCATTTCAAAGTATCGCGCTAATACGCGGCGCATACGATAGATTCCGACGATTGCACGCATCGTAGGTAAAGTTTACGTTCATGGGCGGAATCAATTAGCTTGGGGTTTTCAGCCGCGCTTAATAGCATTCATAATTGCTATACTCGCGGTATCTTATCGGCTGATCAGTTTTCTCGGGGAAAACTCCCTAAGCGGAAGCGCGTCGCAACAGTGCATCTAAATGAGAAACGTATAGAGGAATCTTTAGATCGGCACCGGCTCTTGCGGTGCCCAACATTATTTAATCTATGAAATCTACTAAACCATCTCCGCCAAGTTTTTTCAAGCTGAAGAAGTTGCTCCACCTCGCTTTCTAAATCACATCCGTCGTTATACATGTGTCTGAGATTAACGCGCGCCGTCGTTCAGTCCAATACATATCTGTATATTGGATCATTTAACGAAAACGATTATTCGTCTTCGATGCCGCTGGCTATGCTCGTTTTTCATGTTCTTACAGCGGGAGAATATAAAGGAATCGCGTGCGAGCGCGCCGTTTGCAGCGACCGATCGTAGCTCGGAATCCACCGCTAGTTAGCAGACTATTTCAAGTCCTCTCTCTCTCTCTCTCTCTCTCTCTCTCTCTCTCTCTCTCCTGGCCACCTTTGTGTAAAAAGAGTACGGTGTCTGAATAGTCGAGCGACATTTCCGATTCGCCGGTCTCTCGGCGTGTGAGATGAACGAATATAGATAATACACGTTCGTGTTCCTCTTTACTTTATAGCGCGAGGACCGTCGTGATTCGCGGATCGATTCGGATCGGAACTCGTTTAGAATGCATGGAAGCACGCACTAGTCGGCCTTGCAAAATGCCCCATTCGTACCCGTACGAGAGGCAAGGTTTCCCGTACACGTAAGTGCTTAATCGGCGATGCCATTCGCGATTACGCGAGGATCGAGTAACCGCGCGCGATATAATAGAAAATTTCGTAACACCCGCTCGACCTGCGAAAGTGGCACAGTCGGCACGAGCGCACGTGGATATCGAACCCGCGACATGGGATCAAATGAACGGATAATTCACCGTAGAGATAAACGAACGGAGTAACGGCCGAGGCATATTGCGGCGTGCGATGCACCCGTGTCGTGGCCCTGATTTCGCAGCGCGCCGGTATCGGGTCCGACGATTGGAATTACCTTCGCGCTGTAATAATCGCGCCGGTAGAAACGCGTTGGTTGCATTAAAGCGAACACGTGCCGCGCGACCAGTGAAAGTATCCTATGCACTTAACGTATCGGAAACGCTCGGCGTGCTGTGTCTATCATACGCGGCGCCGCATGATTAAGGCGCGCGACAGATACGCGCCGGACTTTAATTATCATTGCGTGCCGCGGAACGAAGGTTCGTACGTTGCGCGTAAATATCCTCGGCGTCGAGGAGCGTAGAAAGGTCGCCTATCGTGGCTTTGAGAACGAGAACCAGTTTCGTCGAGGAAACTTCTGTCCTCCATGATATTCCGCTTTTCTTGCTGCGTATAAGTACTCTATAACACTTGGAAACTGTTTCGCGACGTTACGCGAAATAATATAATTATTACGAACGAAAGCTATAACACATCATATGGCATTTCAATGAAGAAATTTAAAAGACGTTTATGTTCAGGCGACCTATAACGATTCCCAATTTCGCATAACGACGCTTATTTATGACGTCACGTTTCTTTTGCTGATCAAATCTACGTTTATCGATTCTATCAAGTCAAACACGATTCAAATTGATCGCGTTTGACTCGATAGCTATGAAAATTTCAGCAGCTATGTAAGCAGCTGCATATCCGTTCGAAATATGCGGCTCTCGAAGATTGGCAAATCGCTTCTCGCCGCGGGATTGTATCGGCGCATTATATATGTCGATTCAACAGTGTAGTATCGCATAGGTTTATGCGACCGGCCGTTGCGCGTTAGGTGCAACGTGCTCCTAGAGTATGTAGGTTACATTTCACAAGCGACGTTGTGTCTGGTGACGTGTCTGGCTCGGCAACAGTTTTCAGTTTGTGTAGGCAACGAGATTCTCTCTCTCTCTCTCCCGCTCGCACGTGCCCGCCCGGTGCAGCGGCGGCGATATAGAAGCTGAAACGCTGCGCGAGTGGGACCTGGTCAACAGTATTGGAAGACAGGAATTTAGAACGGCTCCATTGTCTTCTCAGGATAAAAGCGGATTAATCGCTTCCTTGATGGCTCATTTCGTAAAACGCGAGCTCGCAAGTCGCTCGTTAATAAGGATGATGATTCGTTTACGGCAGATTGCGAGAGCGGGTGTTTATTTTTTTTTTCGTGTGTAACGATTTCGTCATAATGCGCCTCGCGTTCCGTTGCTTTTACTCGCTCGATTTATTATCTTTCGTTATCCAGCGGCTCGACGATTCTCTAACGACTCTGGTAAATTCGCTCTAGCATGGTTTTTCACGAAAGCGGATTTATCTGATCACTCTCTTTCGTCGGACGGGTTTTTGCTGTCCGTTTTTATTAACATTTTTATTGTCGTTTCGACATAGTATTGGGTAAGTTGCCCAAACTATCGATTACGTGCCTCTAAAAGCTGTCATCAAACTGCGCCGTTTTTCAAGACGAAAGAAGACGATTAGACAAACGACATAATGACAGATCTTCCTTTTTTTTCTCTGTTATTTTCCTGTTATTCGTCTATCTTCCTCCAAATTGAAGAAATAGCCTGCAATAAGGACGATCAAGTTTTGCTTTTCACAATTCGCTGCACGTTAACTAAAGTTGCACAAAGATCGCCTTCTTAAAATGAATCTCTTTTATTACGGCCTATGGTGAAACGTTTGCGTGATGATAGCGCGTCTCAACGGATTGTTTCGTCTTTTCGTACAATTGTGACGAAATCGCGAGATTGACGTCATAGAACGCGACAATCGGAGGACAGAGCGAGCCAGAAAATGGAGTATCGAGCGAAATACACGATGCTGCGCGTCCCGTACGTGAGGTCACTGCCTAATAGCCGGCATGCGAGGATACGGCCGACGACGACAACGTTACCGTCTTTCGTTTACCCCTCGTCCGTCCGAGAAACACGTTTTACCTCCGAGTTTACCTCTGTATTACACCCGGTGCATCACCATGTGCTGCCAAGACGTACAATGGCTGATTATTATGCCTCGTACACACTCGCGACTTCCGAGTGAGCAATCGCGGATTCTGAGTCATCGGGGCGAGAGAGTCGGAGGGCCCCGGAGATCTCGTTAACCCTGGGCTCCGTGTCTCCCCTGAGAAACAGCGCGGATAGCACACCGTGGAAGAGGCTAAGCGTGACGCGGTTGACGGGCAGTCGAAAGTAATACCGCGGCCGCCGTCGTTAATTATGGGATAAGTTTGAGTTTCGAAAGCGGAATCGTGCCTCGCCGCGAGCTGCGGGATTAATAACAAAGTACTCATCGGGTTGCGCATCGCATCGGTCTGAACGCGCCTTGTCAAGAGCAACGAGCTCCGTGCCTGTTATGTACGATGTTTCACTTGTGCTCGCGGCTCGTTGTTACCAGAACTCGCCGGGAAATTGTTCGAGGCTAAAGATTACCACGTCGTCGAATTTGCAGCGTTGCTTTAGTGGTCGCGGTCACCATTTGGCAGCAACAGTTTGCATAGCAATACATTTCGTTCTACAGTGATGATACTGTGTATACTTTGTATACGATGTGTTCTTGACGAGCTTCGTGATTCGATGATTACCTTGTGAAATCCGAATGAATCATTAACTCAAACAGCGTGCGAACGTCGTGTTTAACTTTTAGTCGGAGAATCATATGTCGAATAGGTTTAATAACATTTATCCAAAATTCAGACAAACAAGAGTGGAAACATCGAGGGTAATCCTTAATGATTTCGTCGCTAGATGGATCATGAGATTGCATGTCTTGACGTAAACAGTCGAGACATAATTATACATTACAGCTAATAAGATATTCTCTATTACATCTGATGCAGCGTACTTTTAAAGACCCAATCTTACGAGCTTAAAGATAGGCTGTTTCGATCTCTCTGCCGATGAAATAAATTATCGACGATACACATAATATCTATTTGAAAATGGTGGACGAGACCAATTTCGAGCCAACCAACGTAAATTCTTCTGAAGTCGTTCGCTCTTCCATCCGGTCGACCTCGATGCAGTCACGAGGGGAGATGTTTTGCTCCGACACGCTTTAAGTAGCAACAGGCGCGTGATCGAGGATTCCACGGGATAATTCTGGACGACGGCCGACCTTGAAAGGGCCTGTCCACGTACTCGTGCAAGTCGCGTGCCCTACGCGATGCCTTCGCGGAGCCTGACGTCACCGCGACCCGGTCTACGACGGCGCGGCGTTCCTGCCGCGATCGATTACGGACAGGTAAAACGACGGACACGCCCGCTCGCTTACGTTCGCTTCGAAATTTCTGCTTTATTTGTCAGCGCGTCGGATATTGTCGGGGTAAAGAGAAAAGAGTCGAAAGAAACGCAGAGGCGTGTCTAGCGGACCCACTTGGCTGCCCTTGGCTGCGAGTCTTGCCCTCGGGCCTTCCCCCCCCCCCCCTTTCTCTCCTTTTTGCCGCTTAAGAGTTTTATCCCGGAATATTTGGAACGTTTCGGAGCAGCGACTCGTCTTCAACGAGCGACAGTTGTTCCATTTGTTCAAAACGGCGTACAGAAGATTGATCTACATATCAATAAGAACACGAAACGAGATTTACTTTGTTAGGTCGTGCTTTCAGACGAAACCGCGAGCGAACGTTTAGCTGTCAAAAAAATCTCGTCAAGATTAATCGGTCGTATCTCGCATGCTGCCACGCGTGATAAACGAGGCGTGAAATTTCGCACGCGACGAAAGGGAAATACGGTAGAATCGTGCGATAACTGATTTCGCGTATCTATATATGTATATCGCAGATACGCGTATCCATTCAAAGGCGCGAAATTGATTTAGGCGTTTAAATTTACCGCTGCTCGTTAAACTATCAAGATTATTAAGTCTTCCTTTGTGCAGAAGTAGGTAGCGCACGTGCATCATATAATAATTTATTTCAGTAATCGTATACCGCGATTCTCTGCGGTTTAGGCGCATTCACACGACTGCGCAACTTGCACGTTTCAATTCATAGATTAATGCCATTCATAGATCCTTTGGCAATTAAGCGCAGATACTATTGTAATTTATAATTCCTTATGCTCATCGACACGATTACGCGTCTCAGGACGCTCGCGGTACTCAGAATGCGTCTATTCGCATCGCGCGTCAAACCACTTCAACTTCGTTTGTCCGTCATCTCACATCCGGAAAATCGAGTCGTCTCGATACCGCAAATCTTGTTTTTTTTTCCCCCCGCAAATCTGAGATGTGTACGTCAAAGAACGAATTCCTTACGCACGCGTATATCATCATCGTGCCCGTCCGCCAGCTTCGCCGCGCTCGCGAAGTTACGACCGCGAGATTCCTGAGGAATCCATCGATAGCAATCGCGGGGTTACGTGATCGCGCGAGAGTGCCCCGCTGGAATCTCACCGGAATGAGCACGTTCTCTGGCTTTGATTTCACGGTGGAAAGAGAGAGTACGTGTGTGGTCGCGACTGGACAAGACCGGGCAGCTGCTCTCGCAACACATTGTCCGTGCAAAGTCATCGTCGTCCGTCGTAACGCCCAGCCGAGAACGATATCATGTCGACTGCGAAACGAGCCGCGACGAGGTATGTCGCGGTAGAAAGACGCGGTCCTCTCACGCGGGTAATCGCTGAGAATGGTCGCCGGTAATCGTTGCCAAGCCCGAGAGCTCTTGATCGATTTGCTCGAATAAGGAGCACCGTTCCTGGGAACTCTCCCGATAACGAGTCCCGGACGCGAAAAACGCTTTTGACCTTACGAGCCGGTCTTGGAGCCGCGAACCGATCAGTAAGGAAAGTAATGACGAGACAGGCTCTGCGTTACCGGATGATTCATTGCCCCATTGGCGCGAACGCCGCCTCGAGGACTACGCTATGCGTAACTTTGCGTTTTAGCACGGTTCAAGCACTCGCCACGGGTCGGTTTATTTGCTGAGAAATTGTGAAAACCGCTTTGGCGATTTAACGGTAAAGGCACACGGCAAGAGGGGATTCTTGAATGACAACGGATCGGCATCATTGATTATTTCTTCCTCCGGCGATCCAGCAATGCCGCGGGTGAGACGCGCTCTGTCAAGCGCGATGATTTCAAGAAGTGGCTTAATTACTTGTGGAATCTATGGAACTGTATGTTGGCTGTTACTCCCATTGCGATAAATTTTAGTAGATATCTTTAATTAAACATATCCAATAACATTTAAATTCTGACGATTTTTGGCCTGTGATATCTTCGAATAAACCAGAAATTAGGAGTAACAACTGTTAACATTTGACGTAAAACATATTTTTCGTTCCAGTATATAAAGAAACGAATTTATCAAAATTATGAATATTTGAAATATTTAGAATAAGTAAATGCTTCCAAAATATTTCTTTCTTACGTACATATTGAAGAAAGCTTAAAGAGAAATAAATATTAAAAACACAATTGTGTCTCACTGAAGAATCGTGCGTTTCTTCCTTTGTCAAGTTTCTCCGCGACATTTTGATCGCGCCTTTGTCAGAGCTCCGAGATGAAATATCTTAAGTATTGACCTTTGACGCGAATCGTGATTGCGTAACGGCCTGAACGAACGAGCGACAAACGCGGGACAACGCGATCGTGCCGAACAAATGACCGCGATCCATCAGTTCGCGATCTCGAGCGGATCTCGGATAGCGACAGAGGTCTAATAGTGTGTTTTCGTTATAATATCGGATCACTTTCACGGGGCAGAAACCGTGAAACGAGGCCGTTGGCTCCCACGGTGTTACATCTTTCTCGTCTGGTTCTCATCTTTTCTGTTCCCGGTCGCGAAGCCGCCATTAAACGACAAAAGCAAATACATACACAGATCGAGCGACAGCCATTGTTTGACGTTCAACCGTCTCGGCTCTTCCGCGTCGGATGCAGCCCGAATGTCTGAAAGAATCGTGTAGGTGTGGAAGCGGTACCAGCCCATGGAAACGAGTTTTCCGTCCAGCACGGACGATAATATGGCGATTTCCGGTCAACCGCATGCTCTGACAAATGATCGTATGCGCGTAGGCACGAGTAGCGTGGATGCAAATGTATATCTTCACCACTTACTGATCCGTTGTGGTTTGAGGGATTAGACGCGCGCGTAATGAAAAAAGTTGAAAGCCCCGTCATCAATCTTGGACACAAGTCGTGCATCAGCGTGATTTGATTCTGCGTGGATCGAATAGATCGCGTCGAATAGATTGGACATGATCGAATGGATTGGAGATGTGAGAGTTTACTACCTGGGAAGAGGGGAACCCGCGAGAAATCGCGATAACTCGAAGTTGTGCAGTCATGCAACGCACAAAGCTGTACTTCCTCTCGGAGATGTACCGCTAGACCGGATAAATAAAACTCGGTGAATTTGTATTTAAAAGGGCGTTTAACGGCGAAAAGGCGCGGCACGGGCTGCCGTAATTGTCCGAGCAATTACGACGGATTTTTTTCACCGTCTAATTATGCGACCGCGACGTAATGAACCGGATGCTTTCGGATGCTCAGCGGCGCGGCGTAGGAATGCCATTCGGATGTATCGCGCGGCATCATTAATAATATACGCCGCAACACCTCAGGAGGGATGTCAGCGTCTAGACATACCATATACCTTCTCCACGTGCGACGATAATTAGCTATTATGAGAAGTTACGCAATCTTCCGCGGTTGAACGCCTTTCCGGCGTAGCGATCAATGAAAGAACAATATTGTAATCATACAGGCACGCGAGCGAGCACACATCGATTCGTCTCGTATAACGTTCTATGATGTAACACGCGTGATATGAAGTCGATTCGCGTGTAACTCGGCTAAATGGAATTGAAGCCTCAATGTAACGCGGCCTAAGTCTCCGAGTGGAAAATGCTCATGTACACGGAAGGTGGGAGGATCGCGGAGGTCGTCGCTCGCCTCGGGCGATGGAAGGCAAAGGCGCTGATAATTTCCACTTGCGTCTGCTCCATCGCGTGCACCTACACGCGTGTGAAACCGTATGCAGGCGCGGGCTCGCGTCCAACGTAATCGTATACGGCGTATACGCACACTCGGCCGTTGCGCTCGCACGCGCGCGCGCGCAGGCACATACGTTCACACGCCCTGTGTTCTTAGGACACACAAACCCCGCTTATGGGTTTCTGTAAACTCGAACAGGTAATTCCATTAGCGGACGAGAGGAGTGGGTGTGTTGTGCGGCCACGGCGCGGCCGGCGGTGCCCTCGGGCGTGCGGCGCGCTCTCCCGCGAGCACGTACGTTCGCGTCCCGCGTGCGTTCGTTTACCTACCTGCCTGTTTTACAGTTAACCGGTGATTTTTGTGGGAAAAATAAGGCGCGCTTGATCCCGGGATCGTATATCGTGGATGACCGGTGCGTCGTTGCCTTGCATCCACTTACGTCACAGTAGCTCCCGGTGCTCCCACTCATGCATAGATCGGCCTGTAAAGGGATAATTTAAACGCAGGTGCTACTTGCAACCACGAGCGATGGCTTATGGTTCTGTCAGTCTACATGAGTTACGACGTATAAATAATTTATTTCGGATAGATATTACGGCGTCCACGGCGATAGACGTCAGAGAGTCGAAACGATTATTCGAATGACTCGTCGCGGATACAGTTAACATTTATACGCGGGGTCAATGGGGTGTGTTAAATTGTCGTAGAGTTTCCAAGTGCTCATTGTTCACGCGCGCTGCCGCGACAGGTCCGATCGCGGCCAAGCCATAAACAATAAATTGTCGTATCAGTTGCTCGAGGCGCGAGCCCGTGACGCGACTGTCCTTGATCCGAATTAAGATGTGTATCTTTCGCAATTAAGATGATGGACGTATCTGTGCATAAGGCACGCATATTGTAGTCGCGGGACTGTTGTACCTGGCAATTTTGCTCTGGGCCGAAACGCTACACGATCCGTCAATTATTGTAAGAAGTGCCGTTACAGCGATAATCGACCTCATGATCGACTCGCCTTATGCCATTTCATCTTTACCTTTCTCTCCCTTCAGGTATTCTCAATATTCGTATCCGTTATTTTTGTGTAAATTTGTCTGTCTTGTCGACCACTGTTATAGAATTCTATTTGCAATTCATAAAATATCGTTAACATGTACGTACATGTTTGCTTTGAATGTTAGTTACTTTGAAATTTGTTATTCAGAGATTTATGATCAACATCACTTTTATAAGTTTAATATATTTAATATTTGTCTCATTCCAATAAACATCAAATTAATTAAAGTTCAGCTGATTCTAAAACTTTTTTTAAGTATTATTTTTAGAAAAATAGTCAAATCAGTGGCAGTTAAATCGTAAACACGACAGTTAAATCATTTCAATCGACTTTAATTAATGTTTGTGGAAACACCACGACATAAATTAAACTTTAATGACTATCGCTTTTAAATAACTTTTTAATTTACAATCGAATTAATATTTATTGTGCATGATTTTTTCGAATGGGTAACCTTTCCTTTACATGCCACAGCAATTAGCGATTGCTTGATCTGTTAAACATAAGTAAACAATCTTGCGTTACTCGCTCGTTCTCTCAAACAAAATTCTCGTGATGTCAGAAATGTCAAAGTTCGCCTCTCGACGTGATATCTCAACAGGGAAGGTACATGTACCACAAATGTACTTAATGTCATCCGTCTCGATGGGTCGACTTGACGCTCGAGCCACAGCTGGAAGATATTCGCAGACGCTTCTCGGTTTTCAATCATAACAGCGACTTGGGCTTCGGGGTGTGCCGGTTTTTTGCGTTTTTAACATCAGCTTGACATTGCCTTTGAGTCAATTACTCGGTTTCTCGTCGATTGTACGAAGAACGGTAGGAAAACGCGTACCTGCCGGACTCGAAGCCGAAACGGCACGCCTGGCAAGCGGTATCAGAACCATGCAAATCGTCGTGATGGCCTCTAAGATCGGCGGCATCGGGGTCGTGTGAACCGTAAACTCTTGATACGAGCGTAAAGGCGAAGCGGCCTTTCCGAAGACCTTAAAAGTCGCTTAACCGCGCCGTCCGACTGACGAAGAAACGGGTCAACCACGCCGAGAGATCTGCAAATCGACACGACATCGTAAAACTCGCACACGAGGAGCCGGAGCCGGAGCCGGAGCCGGAGCCGGAGCCGGAGCCGGAGCCGTGCCGATCCGCGGGCGAACGGATCCCGTTCCGGTCGAACCCGAGAGCGAGGCACGTAAAATCCTAATCCATAGAGAACCGCGAGGTCGTCGTAGGTGGCGAGACGATTTCTTTGAGAGATCACCCGACATTCGTCTCGTCGCTTAAACTCTCTTTTCCTCTCCTCGCACGCGGCGACCGTTTCTGAAGTGCTGCTCTCGCGAGAGAGACCGGCTTTGATTTGCGAAACATCAATCTTCATAATTTATTGCCGACCCGCGTAGCGCAGCGCGGTGTGGCAATGGCGTTCCGGCAAACCGACCGACGGGAATGCAGCCCTTTTCGGTTGGGCAACAAAGGACTAGTCCAATTTCGAGCGATGATTTCATTCCTCGACCGGCACTCGCGACCATTACGGCGCGATAAATGTCGGTTTGCCGCGCCGACGCTAAAGCGTAAACGCGAAATAAATCATATCGCGAGTGACGAGGACGTTACCTCGGATTGCCATCACAATTATCGCGTATAATGTCTTACGCGAGGCACGAGACGAGAATTATTCTCGATGCTGAGACGCAACCCACATACAATAACGCGCGCGTGTTACCTTTAAACCCTAGCGCATTACTAGGTGGCAATAAATTCTAAAGATTAGTATCAATGTTATGCGGCAGAATTACGACATTTGTTCCATTACCGCGTGCAAAATGATTGCGCGGCGATTAATAACGCGCAATCGCACGTTTGACAGACGCTTCTCCTCGCGCACGCCTTTTTCGCGAAGGCAGCTGCACGCGGAATCTTTATGCTTGAAGACACAGGAATCCCGAGGAATGTATAATAACTTCTGGCCGCCAGGTGGTCCGTAGTCACGGCGAACCCATATTTGAAGGTCCCGAACAACCGATCTCTCTCTCCTCAGCACCCGGCTTCTCAATTTACATCGTACATCCTTGCCGCTCTCGAATATCTCGATGTACAAGTTTGTGACGTTGGAACTTCGTGTTTCATTAAAATAAAGAAGTTTACGCGCGGGCTCCGGGCCCGGTCGAACAACGCGACTACGTGGCGTCGAGTTTCATCAAAGTCGTGCAGCGAGAGATGGTCCGGGGAGATGGTACTCCGTTACTTCGTGAATCGGATTTGTGCCGAGTTATCTCGCGGCCTCACTAGGCGAACGAGAAGATCAACCGGCAACACGGTCCCGTCATAACGACACGGACGGTCGTTAGAAAAGCATTAGAGAGTATATATAACGCCTGGCACGAGATCCGACGGTGGCCAGCCAGAGACTCTCCGCGAAAATCTCCCGCCGTGCCACGTTCCTCTTTCTCTACTTTAATTGGGCCCCTGTCTGTCCGACGCGACGCTCGATTACAACAAGCCGCACACCTCGATACTTTTCGTCACGTCGGGTTAAAACCCGGATCGCCCGTTTCGATTTCATCTACCACTCCGGAATATTCTCCCCTGGCGAGAAACTTCCGACAGCGGTTGCCACGTGTGTGCTTTCGCTTTCTCTCTTCCTCCTTCTCCTGCGGTCGGGAGACTGCAGGAAGATCTGGAGGAAGATCGATGTCCCGCATCTCTCCGTCAGATATCAACAACGAGGGACCCCGGCGAGTTTCTCGCGAGAGGAACGTTATCTCGGAAACTCTCGGTGTGCCTCTCTTCTCCCCTTTCACCTCCTCGCGACGTTCTCGTCGAAGAATCGACGATCACAGATACAAGAACTCGAATAGTTCGGGCTTTTAAGCGAGACCATAGTCACGATCGACGTCGCCGTTCTAGATAGGGATTCGAAATCTGGGCTAGGCAGAGATGATGCAGAAGACTGACGAAATGCCTCCCTTCCTTCGTTGCCTCTCCATATCATCTTTGTTCTCAGGCTATTATGTGTGCGCGTGTCTGAAATGATGTACGTCGGCGCGTCCCTCTCTTTCTGGAATCGCGCGCGCGCGATTCTTCCGTCTCTTCTCTCCATCTTCGCCGCGTCCTCCCGCTCTCTCTTAGGCCCTGCGGGTTAGGTCGTCTTCGTGTCTGCTACCTGGCTGCTACACCGTTATCTAACCTCCAGCACCGGGACGCGCGTATGCAGCACACGCGTCTTCCCTGCGATCGGTACGCGCCTCAACTCCACACACGGCTCGAGAATCGCCGTCCGCCCGCGGTGAAACGAGTGGAGCGGCATAGTGCGTTCAGCAGGTACCGATGCTCCGTCGCCTTGAACCTTTCGCACGGGGTTCAAGCGGGTAGAACGCCACCGCCGTGGACCTTAACGCCGGTCGTCGTCACGGTCATCTTCGCCGCGGTGGCAAATCGTTCGCTCGTAAAGCCCGTGGTTCCGTCGTCGTTGAGAAAGTCACTGTGACATCGTGATTTTACAGCGCGACGTTGTTGTCATCGCGATTGTAAAAATTGGTTATCATCGCGATCGTGAGTGCGTTCAACGACTTACGCACCGCGTAGTGAGCGTCCACACGGAATTAACATTACACACATATTTGACGTATTAATAAAAACTTAGAAATCGTAAAGCATTAAATGCAAATCACGATGTAGATTTAAACGACTCTCGTATCGGCGATGCCAGGATTAATTTATCTGCTTCGCGATACGGTGCAGCCCAAAGTTACACAGTGAAAGTCCAATATTTTTATGTATCCATGTAAAAGTAACATTTCAGATGCTTTGCTTTTTGCAGAGCCGTAATACTGAATCTCACCATTTATAACACAGCGCGAGCTAAAATTACATGCAACATCACAGTCCGCCGTCACCGTTATATTTTATGATGTGTATCCTGCGGACTGCATAATGACAGTAATACTTTTGCCAGCCGGAATCGACTTTAGAATGTAGTCTGGATCCAAAAAGAGAACGGTAATACGTAATAGCCTTAATCGTATCATGGAGATACAATCTTAATATATCAGAAATACGTTGTATAACGCTATATATATATATATTTAGATAGTCATTATGCATACAGTATTCCATCATTCAAAGCAACAATAAGTTGCGTAAAACAGTACTGGGTCATTCGTTATATAATGGCGACATAGTTTCGATGAGAACTACATTTCCTTTATCATTTTACTATAATTGTCGTTTCTTGATTTTGTAAATTTATTTAAATGTTAGAAATTAATACCAGCAAAGAAATTAAAATTGTCACGATTTTTGAGCAATTTAATAATTTTTCCCAAATTAATTCATTGATAATAATATGTTTCGAAAGGAAAGATTATTTACAGAAGTTGTGAATTAATGCGTAAGATGGTTATATTTTGTAAATTATTTGTTACGACGCAAGGCATAAAAGATACAGGCAAGAGACTTTGCTTAAACTTCGGTTAAGCGAGCTATGATAATACAGGCTTGGTGAGCAAACCAACCGCAACCTGGCGCGGCCACGATCTCGTAAATCATCTTGAAAATGATTGCTCGATTATGTCTACGGATCGATTCTCTCGTATGTTGCAACGGGTGGCCCGCAAATCGTCGATCGATCGAGTGTCTGTTTTTCAACTATATCGCAGGTTTGTTCAGGTCAACTATGGGAGTAATAGTTTTCTTGGTGCAGGAGGCAGGATTTGCTCGATAACATTATCCCTCTCATTATCGATATTATTGACACGAGTAGACCAATAAAACACATAAAAAAACCAACTACAATTGAAGCAATATCGTACAAAATCTTATAACAGTAAATTTTAATTTAACAGTGCAACAAACAAAGGAGTGGCCTATAAAGATCTGTGCCATCCGTGTCTAAATTAATGAATATACGGAATATAGAAACGAGCCTAATCTCCATTTAAGCGTTTACCTGCAAATTTTTTAGCCGCTTCTGGATTAAAGATGTATCGGAGGTACAATCCCTGCTGAAAGTTAAACTTTCAATAAAAAATTACTAAAATGAAGACTTTGCATGTATGTCAAACAACTCAAAATTTTTTATGTTAGAAAGGATTACCGTTAAAAGTTTGAGTATGTTTCTTTGTCATTTAAATAATTAGTATTGTTTAAACAATTTTTTAAAAATCTTTTTTTAGCAAAGTTTTAAAACTTAAAATACAATATCAATGATGTATATTTTACATATAAAAAAAGTTTTAGAATTATCTTACTTTTTTATTTATATTTACAGCAAAAATGTCGATTCTCCATAAGGGATAATGTTAATTTTATCAACTTTAAATTTAAATAACTCTTATAATCGTTTAGTAAATCACTTTAAAATTTTTCAGAGTATTTTTAATTTAATTTAATTTAGAACATCTCACAGCCATTTCTGAATATATTTGAAATACCTCCAATACATCCTTAAAATCGTTATAACTCTGCAACCGTTTAGTGGATTCGTTTCAACTTTTTTTCCAGCACATCAAGAAGACTAAAAGAACAATCTCACAAATTTTTATTAACTTCGTACTATTTTGAAAGATAGGTCCAATACATCCTTAAATCGCACCGCGAAAATTAAGGGATAATGGCATTTAGGCCTGGGAAGATAGATCTTCTGATTAGGAAGGGGTTTTAATTCGCTCAGTCGTGATGCCGGCCTTTGTTCGGTTGCTCAAGGTTTTCCGCCAGGCGCCGCGATGGCAACGCAGGTCAAAGCGGCGATTAGGTCGACTACAATACGAAGAGCACACATTCTTGAGACGTCTCGCCGAATATCTTCGTGGCCGAGAACTCTCGGTCAACTCTCGCGGTATAACTAAACCATAATAGTGCCGGCCGACCGCTTCTTTCTCTTCCCCGCCCCCGCGAGAATATTCCTCAAACTCCGACTCTTCTAGGCCATCCCGGGCGCCAAGTTCGCACGGGTTACACTGCCGATTATTTCTGCGCTTCAAGGGCAGATACTGCGGGGCCGCGCTTCAGCGCTTTCCTCGAGCGCGGTAACGGTAATGGTAAAGTGCCAGGATTTACGAGCGCCAATTCGCCTCGATAACAGCGCGGCGATGGGTTTCCTGGAAATCACACGAGTGCAAACCCATCGGCGGGGTGTTGCGTCCACCGTTTGGGAGACGCTCGAGCCGAGGTGGCCGGTATTGCATCTCGCGCCGAACGACGACCGACAATTCGCCCCGATTGAGAGACGAATGTTAATTACCCGTAAAACGCTGCTGCGCGTCGCCTCTTAGAGGCGAATTGCCTTTCAGCCGTGTAATTACAGCTGGCAAGTAGATGCAAGTGTTGCCGGTTGCAAGTGTAATGCCCGTAAGTAGATAATTGCACGGTGTGTAAAGGCGTGAATTTTTTCGCGGGAATAAAAGCGTCGAGAGGCTGTCGGTAGCCTTTGAATTGTGTAGGGGACTACTAATGGATATTACTCTCACCGCGCCGATTAGCGCGTTCGTCGGAGTGTGCGTTCGAACTTCGCGGCATTTCTTTCTTTCTTTCTTTTTTTTTTTTTTTTTTTTACTTATTTCTTTTTCCACCGGTTACGTTTTGCCGCGTATAACCGGTTACGCTACTAATTCCCAGTTCGCTTCGGAAGAGGGCTAAGCCTAGGCGCTAACACGTTAGCGACTCTATCGTGCCGCGGTCCCGAAGAAGATTTCAGATTACCCGTTGAGGTGAATATACGGTACTCGCTTTTAAAAAGTATAGTGACCTAGTAACACGTGGGAACGCTTAGGCGAAGCGACGCGAGCCCAGGCTCGTTCTTGGATGCATCTAATGTTTCTTTGTACGGCGGACTTTACCGTGACAGAATGTAGCAATGATTTCCAGGATTTCACAGCCGTTACATGCTCTTCGTAGTATTGCCGGGGTAGAGTATTCATATGCTCCTTTGTCTGCCTAATTAATGCACAGTTAACTCAATATTATTTCGAAATAGATGTTGCATAAATATTATGTGGCAATATCATTGTTACGTGTTTGTACATTGCTGTATGTGTCGTAATATTAAAGATTAAAAATATATAGAAGCAATTGTCTTAAATTAATAATAAATTCGTTATTTATTGATTTGCTTAAAGTATTTCTATTGTATACTAAATAGAGGAAAAGATAGATTTTGATATATAATTATATTATTAGAATAGATATCAAATTTAAAACATAAATAACAATTGTAACTCATAAAATTAAGCAACTTTGATGAGTTAAGAACATAATGAAAATATCTCACATTCTTGCCTTTTCTTGATAAAAATATCATCGGTAGCGGTCTCATGTCCTCTGTGCTCTTATTACGTGCGCACATCCGCATAGAATCATGTTACAATTATACATCAACAGAATAAAGTTGTACGATACAAAAGCTGAGGAGGCTTACAAACTGAGGCGTAGCTGCAGTTTCCTGCAGCTTATAAAATTTAATACTTCGACGAAAGGCGCGAGTTCCGTGCGGCATGGCAAACCGCTCTGCTACTTATACGAAATCCGGCGGAGCGGCGTTCACTCGTTAGAGCGATCGCCCGCTCTATCGGCTGGGCGGAATCTCCGTGATATTAACGGAGGACTAATTAACGGGAAAGGTTTTCTTCCCGGCGGCGATGCTACGAAAAGCGGAGCATCGGAACGACGCGAATACATTATTAACCGACGGGCGTGCACACATACATACACGCATGGTGGCTCCATTATGAAAGAGCTAATTTACTTGCTTCCACACTATTCACTTATCTCCCGCGCTACACAACCCAGCATTCCAGAAACGTAGAAAACCTCTGACTGGACGCGGTTGTTTATGGCAATTACGAGTCGTGTAGACTGCGGATTCCTATCCCCGCGCTAACACGTAGATTCCTGTACTCGTAGATTCCTCGCGACTTGCACGCAGCGGTCTTCATTAGAATACGGAGTTTTGATGGCGAAGCGGCAAACACTATGAGGAATTTACGGTCATGACTTATGGGGAACGCGAGCGCAAAGCAGATTACTCGCGCCCGATTGGATTACTAGCGTAATAATATCACAAACAATTGAGAATAACTGTACAGTTGCAATGACAACCTTAGTAATACAGCAATTTGTTTTAATCGATCTTACGGTAAACGAAAGTGTATATAACAAAATTCAGAAGCTATTGTGGCACATTAAAGATTACACAAAGTAATAAAAAAAAGACTAGATGCTGTGCATAGTCATAAGATAGATATCAACCTTTAGAGAAAAATTTTCAAACGTTATTATCGCTTTATAATCATTGATAAAATAATTTGAGTAAATTTCAAGATTTCGCAAGATCTCTTTCTCGTCACGATATTACTATATACATATATAGAACCATTTCCTATTCGAACGTTTCTGGCGCATGCAAGAATTATACCATAGCGTCAACGTGAATATCATTAAGAGTCGGGACGGTTACTCAAAGGTCGGAATGTGCCGGATGTCTTCGTGTCTTTTCTCAAGTCTGCAAGATGCTCAGCCTTCGAACGCGCGCGCGCGTCGCTCCGAATGAGCCCGAAGAGCAATGAACGTCGCGTGCAGCGAGCATTCAAGAACGCGAGGCATGCCTTAATCGATCGAACGTTACGATCGTGCTCGATTGATCGTCCAGCTCGACGATCCCGAAGGTGGTCGACGCGACCCTGGTCGTCCCTGTGCCGCCGCTGCCGTCGCTACCGCCACCGCAACGGGTATAAGTACACGTCCATGTTCCGCGCAAGAAACCCGCATTTCCGGCTTCTTTACGGTTTCGCTGACCTCCCGGAAAGAGGAGCTCTCACATGTATACGTCCCTGGCGCTTCGCGTCGATTTACCGCGACGTTCCACATTCTCTGCTTCCGCGTGTGAAACCAATGGTAATGTCACTTGCGGGCTCCGAGGAATTTGCTAACTGCACGCGCTCTTCGCGACTTCTCCGTTTCTACACGACGCGGCGGTGCCGAGGAATGGAAAAGTGAAAAGAACACCGTTTTATCACACGCAGTATACAGGATGATACGAAAGGTTTTGACATGTTTCTTTACGTTAAAAATCGATATTTTTTAAATAAAATGTCTATATGACATTATTATGATTTTATTACAGTTAAAAACGTGCAAAGTAAGTTTTAAATAAAAATCACAATATTTCTTTTAAGTAGGTATCTACTTATAACTGATTTTGTCCATAGTTTTTGACCTATATTTAGTTGTATTCATATATAATGTTACATAAAAATTATACGCGTTTAATTTGATTTTACATAATTTGGAATTAGATATATGTTTATATATTTACATTATGTATTATTGTTTATGCATGCGTTTCAAATGTTACTCGCAAGCTCAGCTGGATTCCTTCTATTGGTGAAGCCAATTCCGTTAATTCTGAAACTGATTATAAAATCGAGATTAGTGAGTGAGATTAGTTCTCTAGCTATAGTTTTTCTTCGTTCTCTTGCCGTGGGATTTAGCACGGTATACGGTATCGTCATCTGTAATCCGCTTGTTGCAAGCATATGGTGCATAGTCTAGTTCTTCTGAAATTCTAAGAATATCACGGTGTCGTAAACGACACCTGTCCTAAAAAAACACAGCTGTAAAATCGATGTCACTATAGGTAACAGAAGCTAATTCCCATTTCTCTTCCTTAAAAACTGGCTTAAGGTGAGATAAACCGGTACAATAAATCGCCGACAAGGTCTGATCCGGTTTGTTATAATATTTCAACATCATCACCGCGTGCCAGTTCCTTTTGTGCTTCAAAGAAAGAAAGAAAGAGTGGTGTACACTTAACATTTGAATGCGCTCATGAAACCGGCCTTGAGGCTCATTTACCGCCCGCACGACCCTATAATCTACATTTCTCTTTTGACGACGAAGGTAAAATGTAAACATCTCCCTGCTCTTTAGTCGCATACAAAACACAAGTCGTGCAGAAGAAAGCGGGATGAAAGAAAGTGAGCAGACCGTGTGGCGAATTTCGTTTTCACTCTCTTATAGATAATAACACTGGAAGCTGGTTTCCTACTTGCATAGTATAATGTTTCTAGATATATAGCAACGAAATCTTTTCAATATAAATATATTTCATTTTATTCATTTCTCTTTGTTCTTTTTTAAAAATAGATAAATTTTTCTTTACAAAAATTGTCGTTTCCTCTAAAAAATCTGTTATATAGACCGTTATCATCTCGTACGAGTAATTGAGTTCGTCCTATAATAATCAAATTTAGGATCGTAAACACCTTTTTTTCTTCGTTACAAAAATTTGTGTCATTTTTTATTTTACTATTATTCTATTTTATTTATTATTCTATTATCATTTATATCGTTTTTTATTTTACTATTATACATATACTTTTTATAAGTTAGCGAAAATAATCTTTGCTAGTGTAAAATCACAAGACCTCTTTTACATTAGTTTACTTCTTTCTTAATTATCTTCTGAAGTTCCACGAATAAAATTAGCAGGTGACTTAGAAAACAGATGAGTCGTCTATCTTATAATGCCGGTTAATTATGATTATTTATAAAGAGCTTTAAGAGATAATCGAGAAAGACATAATTTGCAACGCTGAATGTAGACGAAGCATGCTTGCATTTTAATGGACAATTTTCACGGTATTAAATATAATTTTAGTCGTGATCATGACAGCATAATCGTATTAGTCTTCTCTCTCAGTGATATTATATCATTAGTGTCCTAGCTTTCGTAATGTCGCAACCTATTCGATTTATGGTATGAACTAATATCTTTATTGGCGATGACTCCTCGATCATCAGTATATATTTCATTATCTTTGTTGCAAATTGTTGCAAAATATTACATAGATTTCACGTGCGGATAATAACAGTGCGCTCATTGAAATCTCTTGAGATTTCGCGAAACGTTATTTCGAGAAGATAGTACGTTCCATTCGTTAAAGTCTTCGCGAGATCTCAGGAAACTTCAATGAGCGCAGTGTAGTATTCTCGCGTAAGATATGTAACGCACTGTGCGATGTATAATTTCGCAACAGAAAAATAGTGAAATATATCTTGATGATAACCGCGTTTATTAGTGAATGTGTATAATTATTAATACATATGATATAATTGTACATCTATATTTATAATTAGTGTTAATTAAAAAATTATCTGTTTAAAATTTTTTTATTATTATTTCAGCGTTCTTGGAGAGGACTCGTTTCTTAAGCTCTAAATGAGTTTCTTGACGAGCTAAGCACTGAATCACGTCGGCTTTTATTTATCTTTCATGCCGCTCAAGAGAGCTCATGGCGCTGTTATTCGTACGATTCTGTACGCGTGATACGATGTTTCCATTAGTACCTCCCTGTATCTTTAACATTTTACTAACTAGTATATATTCTTGCCATCTTAATTACGACGTAGTTCACAAGTTAGAGGCCGTACTTGTAACGACAGAAAATATCGGGGTTTTATCAACCACTGGGAAGGTTTATGGCCGGTGTTTTTTCTTTCTTTCAGTCGTACGTGGAATGGCGAAAGAGAGATTGGGTCCGAAGTTCTTCTTCGTGATATCGCGGGCTTACACGGAAAGCCGGGAGTCATTTTTGTCGTTATTGCCGCGCGTGATTCTGTCACAACGTCTTGACAAAGAGCTCGCGATATAAATAACTTTCGCATTATACTTCTCGCGGAGCGCGGTTTACGATACACGCTACACTCGTGGAACCTTGAATAGCGAATCAAGCTATCATAGTTCGAGCTAAATAATAAAATCGATGCATTGCATTTGGCTGTGGAGTCACATAAATATGAGCCTATAACATATATTGGCAGATATGTGATCGAAATAGCACGCCCACGATGGTAAGCTTGACGCATTTTGGTTTTTACTCGGCCGATCGGAACTGAAAAGCAGACAATGGTGAATATTTTAGGACGTCGGAAGCTACTTTCCTTGTCGTATATGTTTGAAAATAGATATTCTGATATTGACGGCACAACTGCAATTTGAATCTGTACTTTCTACTGGATTGTTATTTAACTCATTGTCAGTCGTTATTTTTACGAAACATTTTGCGATCGCGGGCCAACCAAAAGCGTCATTGGTGCGATCATAATTCGTTCTAGTCATGCGGGATTGTTCTCGCTCCAGCGCACGACGATTCACGAGATTGTGATAAAGTGCGGTTACTGCTAGAATCTAAATATGGAATTGCACTTATGAGATAAAATCAAGAATCATGATGTCGACGCCGCAAACCATGCACGTCGGAGATTAGATTTCAACCGCGCTCCACTTAATTTTGAAAATGATTTCTTATGAAATATGCCGACTTAGCGGTGTCTTTCCATCATAGAGGCGTAACTGTCAATGAGACGAGCGTGATGAAATTTCACAAGTACGTTATATCGGTAATCCCAACTACTGAAGGAGACTGCCGCCGCTACTTCGGGTTTATGACTCGGGGGACGGGGGTTAACGGTTTTTTCGTTTAACAGTTTTCATCCTCCGATGTTACTGAATCGAGAAAAGCGTACGCATAATATTACACTTCTTGCTTGGATCGCCGCAACAATTACAAGAGCACGCCCGATAATGTTAATAAGCCGTGGCGCCCGCGCTAACTTTATCTCTCAAGTTTCTTATCAGCGTAATCGTTTATTCTCTTGTTTGCGTAATTATCGCTCATTAAGCGGGACGCAGCTTGCCGCATTAATATGTTGCACCGAGTCCGAAGAAATCCGTGGCATACATCTCAGTACCATATTTCTTCAGGCTATTACGTCGATTATCATTACTCCTATGTGGAAGCCTTTAATTATAAAGTGTTTTATATATAGCGCTATCTACTCCCGTTCTATCACGAATTGTCCCGAGGCTACTATACGAGAATAACCTCGATTCGATGCCTCGAGGCTATCAATCGTGTAAGGATTTTAATTCGCTCTTCGTTCGCTGCATAAAGATGATAGGCTCATCGCGCGGAGGATTCCGCGAACTCTGCGCTCTTCTCTCGCGCACGTCCTATTCCTCTGGCGACGAAGGGAAAAACGCGGAATGTCTCGGAATTAATTGAAATCAGCATAACTCGGCGGCGAGGCGCGCGTTCCTTCGTGCGAAACGACGACACGACGATTAATGGCCAGGATCATTTCATTCATCGTTCCTTCGCGCGCGGGGGAAGTAACGCAAAGCGTGATGGTAAAGGTCATTGCCAATCGCCGTCGACGCGGCAAGCCCCTAACTTCGATGGGAAGAATGCGATTTTCACCGGCGGTCAGCCGGCACAGGCGGCCGCGGCGGTGCATTCCCCGCGCGTTTATTTACAGCGTACTAATTAGTGACCAACTAACGGGACAGATAGAATTATTAATATTCCGTGCCGACCATCTCATGTAACATGCTTTCACGCCCACATAATTTGCTTAACTGCAAATATTTTGAAATCGTGTTTTTGAAAAAATTGCCTTTTTATAACAATTATGCGAGCATACTCGTAAAATTTCATAGACAATTTTTCATGATAATCCAAATATTGAACACGCGAAACTATTATCAATAAGTTTTATGTCGAAACATGCTGTAGCAATGCAAAACTGCAGAACGTATGATTGAAACAAAGAAGATCTTTTACTCAAATGCACAAATTTTTATCCAGTGAATAACAGAACTAAATATAAATCTTTCTTTATGCAAAGCTGCATGCATTCTCGTATTCTCTCTTTTACTCATTTAATAGCATATGATTACTCGTTGTGAATGTTTGGCCACACCTGCGCGTTTATATCCGAGTTCGTTCCCATGTTCGCTTCGTGATTGTAAGCTTCGTCGCACGACTCCCTCCAAGGCAGATGAGGGAGACGTCGTAAAAACCTTGGTATACTATATCAGATAGAAATATGCATTTCCGTTACTCAAAGAATGAAACAATATTAAAAGACTGAACAATAAATGTAAAAGAACTTATATTTTATACAACCATAAAAATATCTTGTGTATCGTAATTTATTTCTATAAATAAATTACACGTTAAGTATTTTATTTAAAAATTGACAGGCACAAATTCACTAGAGAAAAAAATATATTACATCAAATTATACATTGAGAGAAAAAATATTTTTATTTAAGTAAATATGCTATTAGAGGACACCTAATAAATAATTTTTTTTAATTAAGTAATATTTTTTTGGATTAAAATATTTTTTCTTTCAGTGAGAAAAAATATTTTTGCTTTAGAATTAAGTAATATTTTGATCCAAAAAATATCACTTAATTCTAAAGCAAAAATATTTTTTCTCACTGAGAAAAAATATTTTGATCCAATATTACTTAATTCAAAAAAATTATTTATTAGGTGTCCTCTAATAGCTTATTTACTTAAATAAAAATATTTTTTCTCTCAGTGTATTGTGACGCTTTTCTATCTTTGTAAATATGTTATATCAACACAGATATCGTAAAGCTAAATTTTAAAACAGTAAAACGTAAAATATACTTAATTATTTCGCTTTAGATCAGTTAAACTGATAGAGATTGATGTATCAATTTAATTATTTGCAATAAGAACTTGTCGACGCTAATAAGAAGCAAAATATTTTTTATACTAGTGTCTGATGCTTCTTGAAATAATATATATCATGCTTTTATAATGCGTTCGTTGCACGTACGGTTAATCTTTAGCTATTTGGTTCGTCCGCTGCATGCCACGAACTGCGTGCATACCGGGACCGGGTTTTTCAAACGTCCTTACAGTTACACTCCGCACTGGTCTGCCTCGTCCTCGATGAAAGAAATGCTCGGTCGTTTAATTTCGAAGACGACAACGAAGACGAAGCCGAGGACAAGATGGTATCGATCGCAATTACCGGCGCGCAGACAAAACGAGCCGCGGTTCTCTCGTGAAGAGAACGCGGAACACAGCCAAGAACAGATGTCGTTCCAGGGAATGTCAGTTACTTGTTCTACGGAATATCGCACGCATTCAGTTCTTCTCTATTCCGCCATTATCGAATTTTTTATTGTACTCTTATAGGTTTTGTAGTTCTCGTTAACTTGTTTTATGTATTTTTCCATATGCTCTATTTAAATATATATATCTTATCTTAATTTTAAAATTATACATATAATAGAAAGAGTATTTTGACATCAATACATTCTTATTCTATTCTGTTCTGTTTTATAAATTATTTTACGGTCACATAAGTGCCTGCATAAATCGCTCGCCTTGTAGATCTCTGATATGATCAAAGCAGGCAACTGAAAATCCTGAGAACGACCCACAACTCTTTCGCATATTTTAAGAAATTTGCAGCGTATCAATAACGGTAATAATCTCCAAGCGCTTGTATGATATTCATGTACGTTACATTAATCACATTTATGAGTTAATATAATTAAAATGCGACGTCTTGCAACTTTGTCGTTGGTCATAACTTCTGATGAATCTTATAAGAACTTTGCGAGATGGTATATATATCAAAGAGAAAGTACGATACGCAGATCTTCTCGAGCAAGCTGATACAGTCTAGTGAGTGGGCGAATCTTCGATTAATCGATTAACGACGATGCGCTAGGTACGCGAATTTGTTTGCCAGAGTTTCACCGGTTGTCAAAAGATTGGCGATATAACTCTTATAACTACGAGAAAGTGTGCGGCACGCAAGTAAGTGAAAAGAAGAAGTGCAAAAAATAACAATATCTTACTAATATTAATGTACCATATAGAATCGTGGGTAGAATGAGAAAAAGATTCGCGAGAGAGAATCTTGCAACATATATCGCTTCTTATTTATTTATTTTTTATTCGTCAGGGCGAATCAATCCTTATAATTAACAGTACATGTTGGCAGTTCCCTTATGTATTCGGGGGGGGGGGGGGGGGGGGGGATGGAGGGCAAAATGCAATAACACTCGGAGCATTAACTGGCACATGCACCGTGCCAATGACCCGCTTCGTTAGTAACATAAACGGCCGTTCGTGTCCGGTCGCGCTAAAATTCTGCGTGCGCTTCGTTTAAAGTAACTTTACACGCAATCAAACCCCAATTCATCTTGCGACGAGGACTTATTGGACGGATCTCGCCTCGGGTCAAGCTCTTTTGCCAAATATTTCTGCTGGGTCACCCTGATGCCTCCTCCCGCACGGGGCCTGCTCCTCTCTCCGCCGATATAACGCGAGTTATGCTCCGCGCTATCGTGCACGTTACGCGGCCACAAACATACGCACATACGCGCACGGCCATCGATCGCAACGTATCCGTCGGTGATAAAGTCGCAGGAATAAGTATTTATCTTCGTGCTAAAGCATCCCCCTCTCTCTTTTCTCCCCATTTCTCCTTAAGGCCGGCGTCCTGCCGCGAGAAAGAAGGTCCTGCGGGCTGCAGGCTCGCTCCCATCGCATCGCCGCGATAAATCGCCGTTCATTCTCGCGCGAGCGAATCGTCGAGCGAGCAACAATGAGCCCGGCAACTTGCCCGGGAAGATAGGGAAAAGGGAGAGGAAACGAATGGGGAACAAAGAGAGAAAAGCACTGCGAGTGTATACGTATCTGATAGTTCGACCGTGAGTTATTAGTGTATGGCGTATACCGTCGTAAAGGAGCGCAAAACCCGCCTTTACGCCGCGGACCTTAAAGTAGTGGCGTACACACTCTACTCCGGCGTAGATCCGACGATAGCTGCAAGAAACGACGTGAAATTACGGCGAGAGACTCTTTGCGGCGATTTTAATGGAAAGCTCCCGGACGCGCCGGCTCGATAGCGTTCTTTTTAACGCTAATCGTTATTTTAGCATCGCTGAGGACCTGCTAAACCTCCTTCTTCACCCCCTACCACGGCGGTAATCTCCTAATTGCGAATTTCCACCGGATGTTACCTCAAACAAATTATTTCGAGCTTATCGACTGACCGATCGGGATGATTGTACGAAAGTAAATTATGACGGAACATGGTTTAAGCTTCGATCATCTTGATCCATCGTGATCAAGTTTTTACGCCGGCAACAAATAAGCTACGGCACTTTTTACGCAATCTCGCGCCTTCCTATTTGCCATCCTCTCGTATAGGTATCGCGTGAAAATTTGCCGTACCGATTATACGCAAACACACACTCGCTCGATCGTGTCCGGTAAAAGTACAAGTTCATTGTCGCAGGAAGGACGATGGAAACGCTCGATTAATCGGACCGGCGCTGTACCGGTGGCTACTAAACCGGCCTGGCTTCTCGCGCATCGATTATGCCAAGCCTGGCGTCGTGCAGGTGTGCAGCCCAGGTATTCCGTTGGTCTGCTTGTTCCTCTTATATCCACGATAGGAACCGAATCACTCATATGGATTCCTTTCTTCTACGCGTCCGCCGCGTTTTGTCCCTGAGGAATGAAAGATCATGGCGATTTCTCCGCGAGTCTTTTTCGTTTTCGTGACGGACGGAAACGGATGGCGGTTAACGAAGCTCGCCGCGATCGCCTATGCGTCCAGCTACGATCGATGAACTAGATGTCGGACGAGAGTAGAAGTATTCGCTCGCATACCTTCGTGAAAGACCAGTCGGACCAATTCCACGTAACTGATAATTGGAAACTGGAGCATGCGAGTATTACACTTGCTTTTATATGATATCGTTCAACATATCATTATTTTACTATTTTTAATATACTTGTGAAAGATAATCTTAACGACAAAATCGATATGTATCTTAAAATAATGATTATTATTATACATACATATATTTGATCATCTATCGTCATTGAGAGGGAAATGCGAATTGTAGTCGAGTAATCCATCATTAAATTATTACATTATACTACCATTGAACTTAAATTGAAAGTGTCACTTCTATAACGCATGCTGAGAATAGTAATGATTGGATTGGATTTCTGGAGCAGCACGTGTCATCTTGTTGAGACGACGAGAGAAGTGTCGCCGCCTCATACGGTCATCGTTGTCACCCTTTGATGGACTGTTTCTTCTGATGGTTCTGGCTGTATAAGGTTCGAAAGGCTTCAAGCTAAATCGAGAAAGAGATATACATACAGACAATCACATTCTTGACCTTGCACGGCGACAACAACTTTTTAAACCCACAAATCATCTTTTGAATCTTTAATCGATGAATGGCGAATTTCAAATACTAAACTTTTTAAATATTTAACGTGAATAACTCTGCGTATGAAATGTCGTTCAAAATCTTTTCATAAATAAAATTCTTTTCGATCTTCGAAATCAAAATTTTCGATTATAAAGCATTAATAAAATTTCTAATATAAAAATCAATAATTAATAATTTGTATTATTTCCATCATGTCTTTCTATTCTTCTCATTACCTATTCCTATTTCATTTCCATTCTTATATTTCACCATTTTATATTTTTGTCTTTGAGATATTTTCTTCGAGGTATTATCTTATTATCCTTTAGTATTCCTACTTCTCGACTTTTCTAGTATTCTCTTGGTATTCTCTTCTAGTTTGTAACATCACGCGATCGTTTGTTCGAAGGATCGTAATGTTTGATATCGTAAATGTTTGAAAGATTCGATAGGCAGATAGTACGCCAGCAAGGTATTTGGCGGCTGAAATCGATACAATCCTATTAAAGTCGACGTACTCCGATTGCCTTTTTCCATAAGACTGCCTTAATCGATGACATCTGGCCGACGGTCCGGAATGCTGAGCAATAACCGGTCTCTCTCGATACTTGCGGGGCGGTATTTCTGCCTAGGTGAAATTCCTGAACAACGAGCGCACGTCCTGTGTCGAGCTCGCGCGGATCTCATTTTTAAGACACTTCCTATAAACTGATTTACGATTATTTCATTCCTAGATATGACCAAAACTCTTCTGCAAACACGATTACTACAATCCGGAGCGATCGGAATCCGCGATCATTCGCGACTGATAAGACGTGCGTACGTAACTGCTGCTCCGTTTTAGCAATCAAGATCGTTGTTTCGTGTACGGAATTTCAGCGTTTTGCATAGCGAAACATGTAATTTGCTCTTCCTCTCCTGTCTCTGCTTAAAGCAGTCACCTTAACATCCGCTTTGTCTCACCGAGATACGGCTCGGCGTTGTTTATGTTTCTTCGCTTTAAGTCAAAAGATTAGAGTTTCCCTTGGAGCATAAAGAGCGGGACTCTCTCTGACCTCCTGTCGTCACACCTGCGTTCCTCCCGGAAGCGGACAGGTGGGATGCAAATTATTCAATTAACGTTCAAACCTCGGGGCGCGTGGTGGTCGTTTGAGAATCACGGTATGCCGCTCTTTACAACGGTTGCTTGGCTCGCCAAAAGAGAGAGAGAGAGAGAGAGGGGGGAAGAGGAAAGAGACGGAGAGCGATGCTCTTTGAAGTGGTGGGCAGATAGCGTTGACACCTTGATTGGCAGCGCAGAGTGCGTATCGTGTCGTGCACCGTATAGAGAAATAAGTCTATGATGATCATCGTTTATCTCACATCGTCGTCTTTGTCGTTGTCGTCATCGTGGTCATCATTGTTCTCGTCATCGATGGCCATCTATGACGAGATATCGTTTCTTGCAAGTCAATTTATGTTTCTCGTTCCGTGCGCTCGCGCGGATAATGATAATTAGCGCCGCGCGCGGCCGAGAAGATTTAAAGCGCGTCGCGCCCGGTGCGTTACGCCCGCGGAGAAAGTGGCGGATGCGTGAGGAAGGCATCGCGATGTTAACGATTCGCGGTGTCTCATTTCGTCGAGCGTGATTCTATCAAGTTATATAAATCAGCGCGTTAAGCGATTTAATCGCTGATAATTAAATTACAACATACAGCGGGCAATGCGAGTCCCGCGTTACCGTTACTCGGATCACTGGATATCTGTAATTAGTAATTGGCCGTTTAAATCCGCCGAACACCACGGGAGTTCGAGCGACTCGGGATGCACGTTAATTTGTCACGGGCGTAAGTGATATTTATTATCGTTCTCTCGAGTTATTAATTGCTCGCAGCTAAGTAGCCCGTTAACGCTTCATGGCGTAGTATCGTGGGTAAGTTTCTTGCCCTTCGCGCCGCGACGTGGAGACAAAGGCCGTCCCCTTTCTTATTCGCGAATGGACAAAGGATTGCCACGGCCCTTGCTTGTCTCACGGACATTTCTGTAAACGTATTCAACAAAGCGCCGCGACGTCTTCGCATTCCGGAACACGCATTTCCTTCGCGAATTTTAATTTTTCTGCATAGTTTTTGTGCATAAACAGGCGTGAAAAGCGATGCTGCTTATCTCTCTTACTGTAACAGTAGCACGGGATAGGTAGGACGAAAAGCGACACGTATTAACCGAGTACCACGTCAGTTACGAAGATGATATTCGAACGTGCCATGAAGAGGCAGCGAGTTAAGAGCTCCATAACAGCTCTAGGGGACGTGCGTACTCGGTAAAGGCGCGGATTATCGTACGGAGATGACCTACTATCCGTGCACGATCATAATGTCATTCACAGACAACAGAGAGAGAAAACCTTGCTGATGACGATATAATTTCTATTCTACAATTTTTTCCGCAAAGAATCACTCTTCGTTAATTTAGGGTCATCTCAGGCATGACCTGAAATCTAAGCGTTAAGAAGCACGAAAAGAGAACAAATCCTCGCGCCTTTCCCGCATCTTCCCCGAGAACGGCTGACAGCAGACGCAGACGGTTAACAGTATCCGACCCCCACCCCGTGTGAATTATATATACGAGCGGGGCGAGCAGCGCGATTCACCTCCGCGACGCGCAGGTGGGTGTACATGGAGCGAGCGACTCTTGCGCGAGCATTCACTTGCCGATCGCGCGTATTCACGTGCGTACACTGTATACACATGTGTATATACGCGCGAGAACGGTCCGCCACGTTTCGCCGCGTGACAGCCGTTGACAACGACGACGGGGTGGCGGCCTAACGGCACTTAGGTCCGCGAACGTTCATCTTACTCAAGAAACACTTTGGACGCGATCTCCTCTCTGTGGCGTGTGTAGGCGGGTTCAATTACCGTGGTCACCCGTTTGAACTCTTGGTCCCCCTGGCTTCGATTGCGGACTCGCGATAACTCGAGGTAACACGCGAGGAGACCGGAGCACACGGTGTTGCAGCGCAGCGCTGCGCCGCGCTGCGCGATGTCGCGCCGTGTTCCGCGCTGTTTTCGCGCGGATGCAAATGCGACCGCCTTATTTATTCGCGACACATTGTACCAGACGCCTGAGACGCATGCAATCGGGCGGATCGTCATTTGTGCGAGTGCTCGTTTCGCGACCTTTTTACCACGGCGCATTTCTGCGATTGTAAACCGCTCGAAACGCGGACGGCTCGTGCTTTATAGAGGCTGATAACCCGAAACGAAAAGAAATCCGCCGCGTGTCGTAATTGATTGCGCGTTCGCTATGCACGAATGTAATGACATTTACAGCGAGGAGGATGAGGACCGCGCTTCTTTCTTTCTTTCTTTCTTTCTTTTTTCGTCGCGCGTATAAGGAATATCCTGCAAAACCGCCCGAGGTTAATGACCCGGACGGAGAGGGAGAGACAGGAAGGAAGGCCACCGGCGAAAAAAGTGTCTCGATTCTGCGTACAAACCTGCACTTGTTGCGCACGATTATGCATGCATTAGGCGTAATTCCGATTGGAGCCCGGTTCCAGATTGCAATCAGGTAAAGATGGATTGCTTTACCTCTGTATGAACGTTGACTCGCGATATACTGTGGATATCAAATGACGAATATATCTTATATTATCTTTTTTTTTTGTTTCTTGTCGATGAGAACAAAATTGAATAAGCTGCTCGATGATAATGAGACGCTCAAATTAACATATTTAGGCATCAAGATCACGAACGGCATTTAAAGTTTCTTTCTCTACAGCCATGCAGAATACGGGCCAGTATGTAACTCGTAGGGCTGTTCGTCGATCTTGTTATCCACGCCAATGGCAGTGCAGTGACAAAAGAAAGTCGCACGTTAAACAATTTTTTATTATTATTTAATACATTAGCATCAAGCATAACCATGAGTTGTGAAAAGTTCTTCGCTGGAGGGGAGACAATGCGACCTCGAATGTTTTCAGTTTAGCACCCACACTTGGGGTATCTACGCCAATGGCGGTCAAGTCGAACGAGGGCCCGAAGAAGGACCGGTTCTCTCTCCGGTCGTGCGAGGTCCCTTCTACTACCCATCGGACCCCGATTCGCGGGGCCTCACGTGGCCCCCTGGGCCCCACGCTGCACCGACTCGTTCGCTTGATCCTCTCGGGCAAGCAAACTAACTTCAGGATCTCGAGAGGTTCGTTGCGAATAGCCACGAACTCGAGAGGTTTGTTGCGAGATGCTCATTACCGCGCGGCTCGTGAGATACCCGCTAAATTGGTTGTGCGAAAAATATTCCTATGTCCTTGAGACATTGCAATATAGAACTCGTTTTAAAAAAAGAGATAAATTCTCTGAGAAAAATGAAATGTACAAATAATTCTACAGTAGCAATGAAAGAGATAAATAATCTCAACACGTTTCTTCTCAAAACGGAGAATTCAAAACTTATATTTATGCTAGCTTTGACAGTGATACAAAATTTGTATCTTATATATAATGGTTCTATTCTACGTAAGAATTTGGGAAAAATATTTATTTTACATAAACTTATGGAATACATTTAAAAAAACCGTTTAAACACTATAAAGCCAGAAGAAAGAAAAAGAAAACGATCAGATCTCTTGTAAATGTATGACTTTCACGATATATTCGCCTATGGTAACACGAGGGTAACCTGGGGTAACCATTAAAGTAAACTCGAGGTCGCACTAGCTCTGCTTCTAATTACATACCTCTTGTTTACGCAATTAGCTAATTGCGTCTGCTGGAAACTGTAATGCACCGTTAAATACCAAGTATAAAGAAAATTCCATCGCGTCGAGGCGAGTATCAGCATGTCGCGGTAAAAGAGCATCGGCAATCGATGCTCTCGGCGCGATAAGGCTCTCCCGCGCCGATCGTCTCCCGCGAGATAGTTTATAAATGATTCGTCGCGATCGCCGACGTATCGCGTAATTCACTCCTCCGGATAGAGCGTGCCCGCGGCGACTCTCCTTACACCAGGGTGAATCTCGGCTTTCTTTGATTGCCCCCGTTCGCCCATATAGAAGCGCGCCCGCTCTCCGTAGGAGGTACCCTTCCGTGCCTTTTTTTTCTTCCTCCAAGCCGTTCGACTTGACGCGATGGAGCACGCAAGTAGTTCGATAACTCCCAACCATAGTTACGCAGCGGGGCGATACCGATCGGTCGATACGTCATCCTCGATAACTCCCTCTTTCTTTCTTTTTCTCTTTCTGTCTTTTAATACTCTTTCTCCCGATAAGGAAGTGAAGATCCCCGAGGGCGGAGAGGCGAGGCCGTCCTTCCAATTAATAAATTCACCTTGCGTCTGCCTGCCCCTCCCTTCCCGCATCATGCACGCGTGTGTCTCTTCTTTCGTACCGGACGCGGCGTAATTTAAGCCGCGACGCACAGCGGGGCGACGACGCCGACGCGACGCAGCGTAATAGCGACCTTACTCTAGACACGTGTATAATACGGTTGCGTGACTCCGCGTTTTCTCAAGTCGTCCGGAAGTCTCACGGCGGTGGAGCCGATCGATTTCTCGGGCGCACGCTGCGTTGTTGCGTGTCGATTAATAAGTCCGAACCGAAATGTTAGCGCGCGCAATATCGACGCGAGTCTGTCGACGGAGCAGCTGACGTTTCTTCTCGATTCGTATGCATCGCAACAGCAAAATGAGTGCACCCTCTCGTGGCGATCGATATACTTTAGGTACAGCTATTAACCGCCTGGCCGGAAAGCGGATGCCGACAAGGTCGAGCTCGCCGTGCTCCCAGGAAGACTTCTTTCCGCGTTAATTAATCAATTCCCCTCGTTTCTCGATTATATGCCGGGAGCGTTGCCAATGGCGTAACTCGGCTTATATACGCTCGACGCATGCCTGGGGCATAATGATATTATTCCTGCCACGATTTACCGCCCGATGCAGATAACTGACGACCAAGAACAGGTATTATGCACGTTCCTCCTCAAGAAGAGGCAAATCGATTTGCCCGCTTGTTAATAAGTGTTCTGTCTCTTCACACGATTTATCAAAAAATTCTCTAGTGTAACATTACATGCGTATTATTTTGGATAAGAAAATATATACAACGGTTATAAATATGGATATATGCAGGGTGCTCTAAAAAGGTACGGCCAAAATTTAGGGAGATATTCCTCACACCTAAAGGATGAAAAAATGTTATATGAACATGGGTGCGGAAACGCTTTTTTCAGGAGTTAGAGCTTCTTTTCTGAGTATGCGACGTTACGGCTAAATGAGGTAGTGACCTTATCTGCCAGGCAGAAATCAGAAAAATATTGACCCTTAATGTTATGGTTACTTGTCGTCCACAATGATTAATCCTAAATTGTTTCTTATGTAAGTAATACAGTCAACAGTATTTTCAACATAACTCCTGAAAAAAGCGTTTCCGCACCCATGTTCATAAACATTTTTCCATCCTTTAGGTGTGAGGAATATCTCCCTAAATTTTGGCCGTACCTCTTTAGAGCACCCTGTATAGACGTTTTGGTTTTCGGAGCCTCTATATAAAGAAGCAAATTGAATTTCTTTCCTTTTCATTCCGCATAAAATTGAGTTCATTATGTTATCAAAATCATACAACAAAAACTGAAAAGCGATAAAACACAACAATTAAAGCGATGCTTAATTATTAGTTCAATGTTGGTTTTAAACGATGTTGATGAAGTCAGCAATTACATTGATGCAGCGAGCAAATGATGATGGAGATATCGCCGGTCTAACAACGCTCAATCATTTTACGGTATTGCACAAAAGCATGGAGTTGTGTATAGAATTCCGATGTGTATTATACGTGTACGCGTGTGCGTGCGATGACTTCTCTCTTCTCGTGCATTTACCCGGTTTCAATATTTCGCTTGCTCGCCAGAATCCTGGCGCGCCGCCGCCGCGCACGGAACCGATTCGCCGCCTCGATAATCGTTCGATTCTTTTCGTGTTTATCGGTACAAGAGCAGGAAGAACCTCGCGCGTGGTTGTGCGAATACGAGCCACGGGCTCCAGGGGCCGTTACTCCAGGAAATCGCATGCGGTACTACGCATTTGCAACGCGCGAACGTTACGTACGCTGCGTAAGCGGCGCGCGCGAGTCCCTTGTAGCGTGTTGCGGCCGATTCTTTCCGGCGTATTCGCGAGCGCGCAGGGGGCAGATAAGGCGAGCGCGATGCAACCGTGGGAGGAACGAACGGGCCCCCGAGATTCTTCCCGCTTGAGAGCCTTTCCACGTTTCCGCGAGCGGCTTATCCCGCGAGCGACAAGCCGCTCCGCTCGTTTTCGACCGAACTGCACAACGCGGCCCGACCTCTTCTCTTCCGGATGCGTCGCCGCTCTCGGTAGTCATTGCGAGAAAGCCGGATTACTTAATTCTTTAGTTACACCTCGAGTTACACAAAAGATTCCTTTATTTAACCGCGCAAACTTATCGCGCAGTCTCGGCTATGCTTCACACATAACATGTTTTACGTTTTACTACTTTAATTGTTTGAACGAGGAGAAGTTCTCATTTGCTAAGAGAATGATTCCAAGTTCTATATGAATAATAGTATTCACGATTTACTCATGCAAAATTAAATAAAAGATAATTAACATGAACTATTAACGCTGTTTGATATTATATTATCTTTCTTGTACCTTTCTGTATTACACAAATACTACTACATTCCTGCGTTAAGTTATCATTCGCGCATATTTATGCAAACGCATAAAATTCTCATGCAATGAGTGTAGCTATACATAACGCCTGCGCACCGAAATGGTTAACGCGTGAAGCCGCATAAAGAACGACGGATGCGAAGGTGACTCACGTGGAATGGAACGTGAACGATAAGGCAAAGGAGTGCGCAGGACCGCGCAAATGCACCAGTATTTAAATAACGTTCTTTTCTACTTTACGATAATGTGCTTCGCATCTGCACGGGCATGGCACGAGCGCGCGTATTTCACCCCCTTTTAACATACAGTGGGCGGAAGGCGTAGATCAATGTCTCCTCTATGAGCTGCTCTCCGTATAACTGTAACAGAGACAAAAAGAACCGCTACAACCTATCCTCTATGTCGTAACGAAATTTACAGACACCGAGGAATCGGCGTGTCGAATCGAGCGCTCCCCGGTGCCCCCTTTCGTTCGATATAATTACAGTGTGATCCCGCTCCATTAGCATAGTAGTTGCGCCATTTGCGTCTGACGAAAGCCTACATGATGCGCGCCGCAGAAAACTCTGTTCGCCTGCGAGATCGCGCACCGCATCGCAAGTCCTCTGAAGTTATTGATTCCACATCCACGGAGCAGGGTCAACGATCCTCGCCATTCGAGCCGGCGAGATCGCGATTACCGGCGGCGTGATTCGAGAAACGAATTAGAGAAATACAATGGATTATCTTGGTGTCGATCGATCGAATGAGCGAACGCGTCCGTGTTCCTTTTTCCTCTTTCGAGCGCCGGAGATATACAATCCCGTCGGTCCTCTGAAATATCTACGGGATCTCGAGAAGGGGGCAGAAGAGGGAGAAAGATAGAGAGGAAGAAAGAAAAGAGTGGAGAAATATATGTAGATAGATAATCTTTAGTCCAACAAATAGAAGTGCGAGTCAAGAGCCATGATAGCGCACCTGCGCCGGGCTTGCGCGTTGTGTATTACTTGTCGATTACTCACGATAATTACTACCGTAATCGGTTAAGAATAAATTGCGCATTACGGCACGTCGTTCTTTTATCCCAGCCTTTGCTTTTTCGCCGATTGCGCGCGCGCGTCTTTTGATCTCCCGCTTACAGAAGTAACGGCGCGACTGCACGGTGGAATCCAAACGGGCACAAAAATCGCGCGGGGATTGAATCACGATCGACACCGATCGCATTTCACACGGTGAATCCGGGCACGGCGTTTTACACAGGTTCGTGAAATCGATTGATAAGATCGAAGACCCCTGTCGAACTCGGAGAATCGTCTCTGTAGTGTCACGATCCTCCACCGATATTTACGATCCACGGCGCAAGCTATTTCACATTGTATACAATGTCTACGCGAGAATAGCTTCATGGCATCCTAACGGTCGCACGCTTTAACGGGCTTGCATAATTACACGCTGGTGATTGATCGATCGTCGCCGTCAATGTTTGATATTAATTGCTTCGATCGAAGCTTATAAGAAACGTTGCGTGAAAGTGCACGTTAATCAGGCGGCGTAATACGGGCTTAATGTTTCACGCGTAACGTCCATATCGTGCTGTCGAGTTATGGCCCGTACTTTCAAAAAGGAACATGAACTCTCGACCGGCGTCGCGGGCTAAAGCGGCGGAAATTACGAGCCCCCTTCGCTTGGATACGAGTGCGTGATCCGCCGTATTTCACCAATTTATCTTTTTCTCATGCTTCGCCTTTCTACTCTGTGCTTTATGTCCTCTCCCTTTTTCGGGTGAATGCCTTTTACACGCGGGAAAAGGATATTTTTAGCGATTGCGTCACATATGGATTTTAACGAAAGAGTGTTACACAATTTTGCAATTATTGACTAATGATCATCAATCAATGACTGCAACGATAAACTTTTTATTGTCGCATACGATTTGCATCGATGCTCGACGATCTTCTATAAATAAATAATATCTAATGCGTACCATATATATGTATACCAACGATCTCGAGAGCTACTAGTAAATTCAAAGACTTAAAATGAAGAGAGAGACTGAGAAAGTTATATGAGCGAAGAATCTCACGGACGTAGGCTCTCATTATTGTCGTCAGGATGCGGACTTTTCCGTAAGTTTTTCCAGCACGGTCGATAGCCTTGTTTGAAGTAATTTTATCTGCTGTCTGCATCGCGCGTCGCGCAAAACAAGTGAAAGCGGTTTCCCTCATTGACTTTCGGCCCATCAAATCTTGCATGTAGATCAACTATATCATTGACTATAGCTCCTGTCGTGAATGTGCGATAGGCTAACGCATTCGGTTATGCTAATCCAAATCGACCGGCCGAGATGATTGCAGCAAAAGAGGGAATTGGATTCGCCTCATTACCATAAAATGACGATATGACGGATGGGAAAATTGATTAGCGTAGACATGTCGAAGCGTGTGCCAGAGGCTTACTGCCGGTTGTTTTCCTGCCTACTCGAATGAATAATGTTTCGCCGATTATTATGTTAGTTTTGTTAGCGATACGTACGGTACAAGACCGACAATACCCTGTAGCAACATTAGATTAATTGAATGGAGGGACGCGAACGAAAAGCGTAATCGATTACCGCGCGATTATATCGTGCACGCTATCGCGTGCGTCTGATATCCGGGATCTCTGTGAACGTACACCGATTGACTTTGAGCAGACATTAGATTCACGTAATGAATATCAGCGTCTATATCAACCGCTGCGTCCACAGCAGAATATATCATCTTCCGTAAGAATCGTAATAAGTCAGCGTCAATTGTCGACGTTATTAGTATCGATATCCATCAGCGGCAGCAGAATGTTATATTTTCGTGCCTGCGAACGTTGAACAGATACAGGTTTTGATATCTGTATCGGCGGTAACATCGGAAGGGTTGTACGTGAAAGTCCAGATATATCAAGATTCGCGGGGGGGAGGGGGGTGGAAGGGTGGAGGGGGGATAATTTTCTCGTAAATCCGCCGTTAGCCGAGGAGTCCTGTGGCATTCCTCAAAGCGCGGATAAGCCATATCTCACGCAGCTGGATCTGTCCTCCGCTGCCATATAGATTGTGAATTAGTAGCGAGGATTCTTTCGCCGTGGCCTCATCTACGGCCAATCGACTACCTATACTCTCGTCCACCTCGAGAACACGAGGCGCAGGACATCGTACGGGTATTTCACTGGCGCGAGCAGCCTGATACATGACACGCGATGCAGCACCGTATACTCGGATACCGCGGCATCGAATAGAAGATATACGACACGCGCGAACGTTGTACGAATAACGATTTACACCGCGGCGCTAAACGAGGCTGCGACGTAACGATCAATTTCGTGTACATCCTCCGCTTACTCACGGCCGCAAATCAGATCCTCAAGGGGTATCTATATTCGACATACTTCCACGCTGGCAAAAATAAATTATGGCTGTATAGACATAGACCGGTAATTAAGCAGCGCATAAAGTATTGGGGCATTTATCACGGAGACCGGGAGGGAAGAGAGTTTATAGGGAGAGAAGAGACTTGCTGATATCGAGATATGGAAAGCGCTCGTGAGCGCGGCCATGGGATGAGAAGCGGATTTCTCATCTGTGCGTCCTACGCCAGTGAGGCTGCACCACTTCTGAAGGCGTGCTTCGAGAGAGACGCTCCGTACGGCCTGTATTTTCAACGCGACACGCCGGCACCGGCGATGGCTACCGTTGGAATCGAGACGGCTCGGCGAGAGAGGCGCGAGGTGCGGCGACGGGCCCACGCGAGAGATGCAGCGAATCCGCCGCCAACGCGGGCACGCGGTTCCGTAAGAGCCGGATCACACACAATTCTGGCCAGGGGAAAAAAGAATCGAGTCGGGGCTCCGGATTTCCATGAGCGGCCCACGATTCGAGATGCCAGCGAGTCGCTTCTGTCGTCCCGCCCTGGTTCACACCTTCCACGTAGCGCTCTACCTTCTCTTGCCCCCTTGCCCTCGTCTACCTACCTTTTATACATCCTCCGGCCTTCCACCTTCCATTCGCCGGCCTCGCGCACTCATTCGCCCCGCTCGCGTGTGCCAGCCTCGCATTGAATTTACCGCTTCGAGCTGCCTCGAGAAAACCAGACAGTTCGGCGATAAGCCATGTACAGTGTCGTACGTCTCCTCCACATTCTACGATCGGTTGAGATTCTTCTGCATTCCCCAGCGCAAGTTCTTTTTCTCTTTCCCCGGACCAGATATCAGGAAATATCGACGCGATATAAGACAACCTACGCGGGTCTCGCTGACCTTCATTGTTCCCTGAGTGGCTGTTGGCCATAATTTTCATTATTGACATCTCGCGAGTCCTCTTGTATACTGGTTTCTTATACAGAAAGTTCTCTGCACTTTAAATCAGACAATGTCATAGAGTTTAAGGTTTCTTATGAATTAAATTTTTCAGATCCTAACAGAAAAATAAAACTGTATCTATCAATACTTCATAATTAACACCCGTTCAAAAATGTAAAGTAAAAGACAGAGTTTTTATACTCGTATCTTTTAATAATTAATAATTTGTGGCGAAATTGGTAGCACGTCATCAGGCTGAGTCGTGGCGAATTTACATCTCTGAGTCATGTTGGTCGAGGTCCAACTCGATTTCTAAGAGCCTTCCACGTACGGCAGATCATTCTCCGGAATTACGTGTATTCGGGTAGCCAAGTCAACGAACCCAACGTGCATTAATTACGTGATGTAACGCTTTCGCCCCACTGCGAATCGACTCATGTACCTTCTCTTTCTATTCTTGGCTGAAAACCAAAAGACCGCCGCTTCTTTCTTTCTTTAATTTTGGCGACTCTCCGCGACTCGCTTTTTTTTTTCTCATCGAGACCACCTTAGCGATGAACGTCAAGCAAAGCGGAACATTGCAACGTAACATACTTTCGTGTGCGCGCACACTCGTCAGTGTGGAAACAACAAATAATACTCTTTGTAGGTTGCAGTATATGGTCATTAGGTTTTACTGAGCATAAAAGCACATATTACGAATTAGGTAACAAGATATCCCGTACACGTATCTACTCACTAGTAACATAATAACTGACTGATAAAGCACAGTCGCCTATGCTGAAAAAATCAGGCATGTTTAAAATAAGAAGTTATTTGTTTTGAGCTCGTAGTTCAAATTCATTAATTATCCGAGCAAAATTATTTTACCTACAAATTAGTACGGTCGTAAGCTAACTGTACATACATATTTCAAATAAGTGACGGGCGTGTATAATTGAAAATTGTTTTAATTCTCCAAGCTGCAATGCAGTTATTGAATCACATCTCGTAATGCATTCCGAGATGCGTTCCCACTATTCGAGCGTAGACCATCGCTAATCATAAAGAGTATGCTTTACGGTCTGTTCGCTGGTAATTGTCGCGCGTGAGACTCTTGCTCTCGTGCTTGTCGGCGGGAAATTAGAGGGAACATCGAGGTGACAATCTTCCCTCCTCTATAAACGGCAGTCTTTACTCGCGCGCTCGCGCGGGAAATGAATTCCGGCGGAATTTATCACGGCGCAACACGACGTCGCGATGATACCGTCGGACGGTCGGCAATTTACGAGGCGTGATTTAGGGGCACGCGGTCCGTAACGCTTTAATACGCGCGAGAGTTGCGCCCGCCTCTATCCGACTTCTATACGCGCATATATAACGTGAGAGCGCGGCGCGCTGGCATGCGCCTTGCGCCATCGTCTGTTCCTCTGTTCCTCCTCCGTTCCGTTCGCTTCTACGAACCGCGCGACGACGCGCGTGCGAATGCGCCTCACGACCGCGGAAAACAGGCGCGTATAACACGTAAGTGCGTCAGTGAATGAACGCACGTGAACGAGCGTCGGCGTAATACCCACCGACGCGTTCGGATCGCGAGAATCAAAGGATTGAAGTAGATTAAAGCCGCGTCTCATCGATCCGTGATGATCCTTGCAATTTGCGCCGTGATTTTTGTCTATACGTTCCTCTGTCTACTTCTTTTTTTTTTTCGCCTTCGGTCCGCAAGCATTTGCGGAATCACCAAAATCGGCGAGTCGTTTCTTCGCCACATTGTTGCAATTTGCGGTAATGATCACTCACGCGGCGTATTCCCGTTGGCAGTCGATGTCGGAAATTATACGCTGCGCTGGTGTTGCGTGCACGAAAAGAATAATGCGGGAGTCGCGCATCAGCGGCAACCGATAACTCGTACGAGACGTAAAGAAAAAGGGAGATAGTCGACGTGGGCGTGCATGGTTATTGGAAGCGGTATACTCTCCTTGCTCCGACGAAGCGGTAATTGAATCGCGCGGCGGCTTCCTATCGCGAAAGTCTCTATCGCAATTCATTCGTTATGAAATCCGATATATCGAGCGTGGCACACTAGCCTACAATTCGTGCGAGAGGAAACTCTCCAGTCTCCGATTCGAGAAAATGTTGGAAAATAGTGGTATTCATCTGATTCATCACACATCATTAGGGTGTCGATCAGGATGCCTTCACGATTTTCTCTTATACATTTGTTTCGCCTCGTTTCTCATTATGCAAAGCCGCGACGCCGACACGCCCACCGTAACAAACCCAATTTAACGCACGCTAGCTAGTTGTGAGTTCCTAATATGCGGCTATTGATAGCTTCACATTCAATTGATTATTGGGAAAATAGATTTCGCTAATCAGCCTGTTACGTATATGCATTACGAGGCGGATATCGTGTTTTGCGGGCTATTCTGAGATACGATCGTGTATACGAGTTACAGAATTACGCGCAAGAATTACAACCGTCTATGGTTTGTTGTGCCTGATTGCGGGTACGGCCGGTGAAGCATAGTTAATAAATCCGCTACTTGCGCGCTATTGTTGTCAGAGCGATATCGTAATTTCGATATTTCCCGGCCGGCTTATTAACAACTACCTGCCAGATATTTTAAGAAATATCGATTATTATTCGTATACCACATGGTAAACTTTCGCTTATTACGAAATCGCTCCAGTATTTTTTTTACGATCGCCTACATGCCGGCGTGCGGCCGTCCTAGCGCTCGCGGTGCCTGCTCCGGGTACGCGTTGCGTGCCGTTGAGTCTTCTTGCAATTAGGAATCATCGCTGAGCGAAGTCGGAAACTTCGTAGGTCGCGTGGGTAAAAATCGGCAATGCCGGGTGCCTCGGGGGCGGTCGATTCCAGGACGTTTCGTCGCACGTAAGATCACAAAATTTTACCGTTCGCGAACTGACGTTCTCGGCCTCGTAAGATGGTCTTCTTGCTCGCAGCTTGCATTTTTTTTTCTCTGCTTCTTGTACCTCTCGTGACGCAAAATACTATGGAAAAACGAAAGATGCGGAAACGTTTCGATCGTGAGACGAAACAACGAAGATCAAATCACAACGTCGTTAATATTCGACTTGAAAGTGGAGTTAATTATGCAGTCGTAGAGAATATCGTGCGGCACGTAAACACTATTATGACTTTTCGATTCCGAAAGGCTCTGACTCGATCAATACCCTCTCGTTTAAGCAATCTAATTTCGAATTAACGGATGTGGTCGCATTAATTGCTGGCGAAAAACGGATTTACTATTTTGATAATTAATATTGGCCACCCATGCTTTATAACGTTAATTTAAGAGCGTTATCGCAATCGTCCCGGGAAGAGATATTCACAGGCGTTCTATAATGTAAATGAGCCAAAGTACTTTCCGCGCGTAATTTATGATTAATCCACGACGATTTAAATTAATTGCGGAACAGATAAAAACCCGCTCAGTGAAAAGTTAAGCGTATACCTGGCGATATCTTCCGTGTTGAAGATATGCGATCGTTTCTATTTTACTTTTTGGCATCCGTGTTCCTCGTTAAAAGCTGTCATCATTCACGCGCTCCGGAGACCCCTGACTCGGAAATAGCGTTATCTATCAGTCTCATCAATCACGCCGCTGAGTGTGCCTCTATTAACGCGACTCATTACTCCTCCGTCGCCCGAGAGTTAACTGCACGTAGTACACGTGTCTCTAAACTCGCCCAAAGGTTAAGTAACTGGTCGTAAGACGTTTTCCTCGGATTTTATTTTATAACCGATACACCTAGCATTCAGCTCTACAATCTCGCACCTATTACCAGATAACGTAATTTTCCGTGTGAACAAAGTGAGATTAGTATGACGATGCTCGTACATCTATGTTAATCGCGATCATTTACACGTCTAAAGAAACGATGATGTATCACATAATGTCAAAAAATTCACATTGAGTTCCGAGCGTGCAAAGCAAGGGTTGAAACCGGTATAATTTCCATGAGCTCAATTAGCTACCGAGAAATATGTCTGACGTACGCTAATCACATTACATTTGCATTTTGTGCACAAGTATAGACATGATTCTTGTATGTTTTTGTTTCGAAAACTAGATGCGTTGACGCTATATTCAGATAAATTTCAAAATCAAAAAGGAAGAATCGTTACGCGCCGCATTATGATTTAGTATAGTAACACGCGGGGAGATTAAATCGTTCGATTGATATAATGTTCACGTAACATTTAATTTGCAGGCACGCGTGCTACGACCTCATAAATATGTGAAAACGCTGCGCCCGATTCTGTTACACTTACGCGTATATAATCGCTTAATCTACTCTATGCGACCGTCTAATCGCGAGATTTTAATCTCAGGGGGACGTCGAAGGCTCACGATTTTAATTTTCTGCCCACTTAGGTGTATCCCGGATGGCGGGGACGTCGGTTACACGATGACGGAGTTGCAACCGTCGCCGCCAGGATATCGCGTCCAGGATGAGGCCCCAGGCCCACCTTCCTGTCCCCCGGGGTCCTACAAATACGCGAGCCACGGCAACGGGAGCGAGGCTGCCAATTTCAAGAGTGCCACGTCGTATTCTCAGGAAGGCTATGGCCTTAAGCAGAGTCCACCTCGGTCGGTGGCTCCTAACGAATATTACCGTCGCAGAAACGACGGGCGGAGGTCCAGCACGGAGAACGATCACGAGGGTGGCAACGGCGGTAAGAAGGCCGCCGCGGTTACCGGTTACAACGATGGTCACAAGAAGAATACTCCGGGCTATAAGAACGACTGCGGGTACGTGCTCGCGATTACGTGCGCGCTTTTTTTCTCTCGGCGTTCATTCACGCAATGCTCTTTTCCTGCTTCTTTTTCTGTTTTCTCTCTTTCTCGACCTTTCCCGACGCAAATTTATCGCGAGCAATGATTATCCAGCAACCCGACATATAAAACAGATTATTCATATAAAGCGATTAAATTCGAGTACTGCAATAATAAGATTACCTATAGAATAATAGGATAAGACTTCCGTCACAAAAGATTTATTAAATTAAATAATAAAAAATAAAAAGCATAAGTATAAATGGGTCAATTTGGAGTCTCTGTAATTAAGGTACTATACCTTATATAAGAAAAAACATAAGTATAAATGGGGCAATTTCGACAGATTCAAAATTGACCAATTTATACTTATGTTTTTTCTGAAAAGCAAGTCGAAAACGTTGATGTTCAATACATCTCCATTAAAAGAATGTTATAATAAGACATTATACACATAGTATTGTAGTTGCCAGTTACTATGTGTGGACCAACAGCTTAACGTCTCTCTTCCGAAAGACGGAGCCCAGTTTCTCCGCACGAGAATCCCCTCTTTATTTCTTATACGGGGGGGGGGGGGGGGGGGTGCGCAGTTTAAATATAAAAATTTCCGTGATCAGGTGGACTCGAACCCGGTTTCTCGTGGTTACGAGTCTGGCGCTCTACCACTAGACCACACTGCGAACCTTTCAGCGTATAATCAACTAGAAGGATTTTAGTTTTTTTAACGCGAATATTGTCGAGAAGACAATAACCGCGGAACGCAACATCAGAGAAATACCGCGATTACCGTATAAGTTACGCCGAACTCGTTGACATTGCAGTACCATAAATTATACAGTCTGCACACGCGCCTGGTAATAAAGTGGTTCAATGACATCGCGCGCAGAAGCACCGCAGTCGAGAGTGCCGTATTACGAGTGATTCATTGGGCGAGGCGCTAATAAACAGACGATTTTGCGTCCGCGCATAATTGTTTCCACGTAGGGAGGACGTTGCGTCACGCGTGCTATTTCTGCTCTCTCCGGCTGTCGCGGAGCGTAATGTGCACTGGCCACTTCAACCGCGACGTTTTCATATCCGTTCTGTTCCATTAGGAGGATCTTGGAGTCCCTTGGATTCACGCTCCCTCTTAATGAGAGAGACGAAGCTTCGCCACCACCGACGCCGCCAGTTAGGGATGCCTCCAGCCTCAAGGGCGTGTGTTACGGCCCCGGGCACGAGAAGTATCCTTCGTGGCCGAGCGCACCCGAACGACACTCCGACGAGGATATCCATAGCTCCGGGCACAGCGGCTCTCACCGCTCCAAGTCCTGGACCGATCACACCAACTATCCGAAGGAGAAGCCAGCCCAGTACACCAGACCACACACGAAGAGGCCCAATCCCGCGTTCACGCAGCAGGTAACTTGTAAAGCCCTCTTCATTTTCCGCAAAACAGTCGTTATGCCGTGTCGCTTATACAATCTGAACGTTGCGAAGATTTGCATATCCGTACATTTGCATAGCAGCGTAATATCGTGATTTACTATTAATTGGATACATAAAAGATATCGCACGCAAGCACACGCGATTTCAATTTCTGTTACTTTTACAGACTTTGCTATTAAACGTTAATACTCATTTGCTACGCACTATAAAGAGAATAAGTTTTACAAGAATTAGTCGCGACGATTAATTGGAACGGATATTACAGCTAATAACGTATAATACGGATGGATAAATGAAATGGTCTTGTTATAACTTTTAGCGATTAAATTACACTTATAAGATATTTTTATCTTTTGCCATTCACGCGATTTGCATCAGTCCGAGTCTTCTATAGAAATCCTTCCTGCCGTAGCTCAGAATTCGCCGTGTCAGCCGTTCTCGATTGTCTTGCCGATTGCAAAATCGAATCTCGTTTACATGACACCAAAGTACCTCGGCGGTATAAACAAGTCACGAGGCAACGGAGCTTATCGGAACACTTTCCTCATGCTTTCAAACGATTTACAAAGTTTCACGTCGACACCATCCACGTGTTTAATAATTAAGGGGGCTTATCCGGGCGAGCATGCCGTATTAAGAATCGGGATCACCTCGGGGCAAGACCTTGGTGTATATATCGTGCTGCGCCCTAAAACGGCGTACGCAATTAATCTCCCACACCCGCACCCTCCTTTCTCTCAGTGACATAATCGTCGGCGTGCTACTGGCTTTCTCAGAAGTAGGCCGTGGTATTTCGATGGTCCGACCCGCATCACGCCGTAAATTTCGGGTACGTACCAGCAGAGCTCCCGGTCAGGCGAGGAGAAGACAGTGAGCTAAAAAAACAGAGGAGGATGTTAAAGTTAGTCCAAGTTCCCTTTTTTCGTTGACCGTGAAGTTTTATTAGGCTGGCGCAATTTCTATTTCAGAACGCACGCAATTAGCCCCCTGCTGATGTATTTTAAGATCGAGACCTTTTTATTATTTCTCTCGTCGAGGAAACGCGAGTGTGAATTATGTATATAAGATCGTGAATCGTAGAATATCTCGGCTGAAAGCTAATCGTTAAGCGCCTAACTGGGTATATATGTATTTCTAGTGCACGCAAATTTCTCGATTTTTAAACGCGAGAATTTATATAAGATTTATTTTATTAATCGGGTATAATCGTCTCATTTTCAACTTTATTCACATTACATTACGAATGTGAACTCCGAAATAAAAATCACTTTGGCAAGTGCCACACACACTTTCTAAGTACATTTATGATTTTCTATTACACTGCAAAAATTGAATATTGCAGTTGAAGACGGTAATGGAGCGTTGCGAGAAGATCCCAGCCGAGACTTACGAGTCACGCAACAGAAGTAGCGTTGAAGAGGAGCCGAGATTGTGGCCGCGCGTGGATCGCGAAGGTAAAGCTTTGGGAGATGCGGAATACGTGGTTCCATCGCCACCGGAACGGGAACAGCAGTCTCAGACTTTGAGTCACGTTGATCTGGAGGCTTATGTAAGAGGCTACCAAGACCCTCAGGTGCCCCAGGTAAGAGAATTCAGGCGAATAACGTTTCAAGCCGAATAAATATCCCAAGAATGCAACGCGAAAAAACACATAATGCTTAACGGCTGTGGATATTATTTCTTTTTTGCTGTGATTTTGAATTTATTTATGTAGGTGGACCTCTATCGCGAAACCACCTTAACACAAGCGGGCCTTGAGGAATATACGAGAGTGCAACATTCTCAACAGGCAAGCTACGCGCAATCTGAAGGATATCACAGCTATGTATCCAGCGTGGATTCTACGACGAACACACCGTTTCTCGACAGGTAAGATTGTCTTTACACATCGTCTTATTAACATCCTACGCCACGCGATGTCTTTGTAATGAGAGATTCTTCTTATCAGATTGAGGAGAGACAGCGAGGCGGTAGCACAAAGGCCCGCGACGTCTTGGGAAGATACTTCGCGAGAGGGTAGAGACAGCGTGGTGACTACGTCTAGTGGTAGCGCCTCTAGCAGCGAGACTCTAAAATGGCACGGCTCGATGTCGGATGTCAGCGTATCAAGCGGTATGCCTCCTCGTCAAGCGGCATCGGATCGATGGCATCATGGATCTATGTCAGACGTTAGTAGCGTAAACGGAGGGATTCTAACTCAAAAACCCAACAACGGTTGTCACGAGAAATGGCAGAGTTCCATGAGCGATGTCAGTACGTCCGGAATAAACACGCCGGCGAAAGGAAGGCATAGCCTCGACAAATGGCAGTCTTCGATGAACGATCGAAACAAGCAGGGACAAGGTAGACCTAGCTTGCCAGCGGTGATCGGTCACTGCACGACGTCCGCATCGATTAGTGATATCTGCCAAACATCGGCGATTCGAGACAGCAAGTGGCAGGAATCCAATCTCGACGATGATTCGCTGAATGATAGATCACAAACGAATCAATGGGACAATTCGAGCAGACTCGAGAACGATAAATACGCACAACCTATGTCACAAAGTCCTACGCGCCAGCAAGTTGGGACGGCGAGTCCGCAGAGTTCCGAAAATTGGAATTCTATCCACGGATCGATGTCTGACGTGAGTCAAACTAACGGAATTCAATGCAGCAAGCAGCTAATCGCTCACAGCGCTAGGGTGCAAACTCCTCAACGGCATCATTCGGAAAGCGTGCTGTACTTGGATCGCGAACGCAGCAAACGTAAACTTTACCCAGTCAGTACGACGCAGCCGCAGGAATCCACGCAATCTTCAAGGTACATTGACGAATATATATTTTTCTACAATTATTATATTTCTTTGTAATAAATCCAATTATAAACTACATTATATATAACATTTCTTTTTCCAGAATGAACTTAAGTTCACCGCCACAACCACAACTTTCGGTTGCTGAACGCATCAATGAATTGGAGAAACAGCAACAGCAGCAACAAATGCGTTACACTTATTTGGATCCCGAGAAACGTCATAGGGTGTCCGATCCTACTCTGAAAGCGATCCAAAAGAAAGCGCTGTTGTCTTATTACGAAAGACATCATCAAGCAACTTGGCGATCGGAACCTCAGTTGGCACAAGGCCCCGCACCAGCGCCTCAGAGTCCTCAAAGCCCACCGCCGCAGCCTCCCCCTCGACCAAGACCATCCTCATCCCGAAGAGCTAGTTCAGCGTCAGATTACGCCAGTGGCGCTTGGAGGGAAAACGTTAATAGAACTCAGAATCAAGGAAATAGCGACTTGCCAAGCCCTAAACATCAACATAGCAACAGTTGCAGCAGTCTCTCCACGGACTTATTGGGCCCTGTGATAGTCGGACCGGTCATATCGATAGACGACTGGGTGCCCGAGAGACCGCCTAAAAAGCCACACCTGAGAAACGCTTACAACGAACGAATACCCAGTCCCGACTTGCCGCCACCGTCGCCGCCGACGGTCACGGAGAGCGAGGTCCACGATTGCGACGATCCATTGCCGCCCCCACCACCCGAGCTCAACGACGATTGTTTCACGGAGCGTAAATCTAACAACATTCACCACCAGACGGAGGAAACGGCAAAGATCAATCGTGAAAGGTCATGCGAACGACACAAGTCGGAAAGACATTCCATAAAAAGATCGAAACACAGCGCCAAGAGAGATCACGATAAGCCCACCGGCAAATCCTCGCCGAATTCGACGAAAACGGGCGTGCAGGAACAGGAACAGCATCAATTCGTGAGATCCGCCGCGGCGCTGAAGCACGTGGATTCCGAAATGGTACTGGAGAACGGAGTCTCGGCCGGCTTTGCCACGCACAGGATGGTAGTTACGGGACGTTCCAGTTTGAGATATCCTTCCACTCAGAAGCTTATGGTGAACGGGAAGATAGCGCCGACGAGGAGAATATCCGAAGAGAGATCTTATTCAACCAGACCTCCGGCGCAACTGCCTGATCTCATATCGCAAAGATACAGCGATTCCGGGAATCAGAGACCCGCCCCGCAAGTTCCGGTAGAGCCGAGGATCATACGGCAGGAATCGATGCGAGTTGACGGGACGCGCGTCGACGCGTCCGGTTTGTTGCGAAACGATTCCGGTCAGAAATTAGAATCTTCTTCGGGTCAGAGACCGCAGCCTCAAGTGCCTAAAAACGCGGATAAGAACGCTACTACGAGTCCGTCCTCGAGACCGAATTACCTGCCAGTGACAGAGGTCGCGAAGAGTCCGTCCAAATACCTGAAGAGCGGTAATCACAGTTTCTCCATTAGCAGCCCGGTGAAAACGGGATACGAAGCCAGTTCGAAGCTGTTCCCCTCGGAGTCAAGCCCGCAGAAATATCACGAACCCCCGAAATACGTTCCTAATCACCACCAACGTCCTAACGACGTGACACAGAGGACTGCGCACGGTTACTACGCACTACCACCAAAGTACGTTGATATACCTAAGCAGAAACCTCAGCCTCAATGTCCAACGGAGAAATACGGCACAGAGTCTCCTAGTTCGCCGCCACCGCCTTTAGCACCGCGGCAGAGCACATCCGGTAGGAAGTCTTTGCCGCCTCCACCGAGACCTGCACCTCCGCACTCTCACCAAGGGTAAGTTCGATTGCATAACAATTTTTCTACATTTACTCAACATCGTTCTTTATCGATTACATGTCACATTTCCTATTATTGATCAATTATTATTTATTTATTTATCACCAGTTAATCAATTACAAGTCGCGTAATTGCGCATAACGGTAAACCAAATTTCTCGTTATTTTAATTTCTCGAGACTAATGATAACGATCGCCATTAATGGTACCATCAAGGTATATTTTTACTGTCAGAACTTGTTAGTCTTTGGAGACACGAGTCCATGATTTTTTTTCCGTGCCGCTCATTCTGTGATTATCAATTATTAAAGGTCTTGGAGCAGGTTAAAGCTTTTGTTGCTGAAATGGCATCGCGTAATTTAAGATACGGGCACACGCGATCCCGTAATTGCAATGTAATTGAATGGTAAATAGCCGCCTCCGTTGTCAGACACAGTATCATCATTATAACCCATGTACCCGCGATGTCCCGCCATCGCGCTTATCCCACGATCGATCAATTGAATTAGAGGTAACTGTAAGTACACCTTACTCTCGGTATGCCTTGTGGGGCTCGATAGATCGTCCGGAAATCCGAAGCGGCGCGCAAGCGATCTTGAAAACCCGTGGAGCGTTTCTTACGCGTATCAATCAACAACAGCCACGCACAATCTGAAATCATTCGTCCCGCCAACATAATTTGTAACTTTGTTGGCTCATCTCGCTCCCTTGACATAAATAGGTTCCATATAATTTTCCGTAATTACTGTTTTTTTTTTTCGAATGAGAACAAAACATATAATTAGCAGAACGGTACGACGAAGTATTATATCAGAGAGAGCAATACAAATGTTAATCCATGTATATTTAACGCACGAGGTAATTTATATGCTCAAATCACATTTCTATTTGTAGTATAATGTCTTTTATACAACTAGTTTACAAACCATTTGCGCTTCACGTTATCCAAGCCGTATAAAACCCTGATGTAGAACATTTATAACCGTAAGAGCGCTATCGCAACGTGAATTATGTCATTAGAGAATTTAATAGCCGCATCCACGTTCTCATATAAAGCAGAGTTGTAAAACGTTGTTTATCACCGGTATGGAAATCAAAGGAAGAGGGCTAACGAGATGCCGAACGAAAGAGACGCCGTTTTTGTAAGCTCTCCCACTGGTGTCGCAAACTCGTAAACCCCCAAGGATCGCAATATCCGTCGCACTGACAGTTCGGCGCGAACTCGGATTACCCGGGGTTATTAATTATTTTCTCGTTCGTTCGCTCGAGCGAGTCGCATACATTACCATGAGATTATCATTGCAAATCTAACGGTACCCATATCCAGGCTGATTTACGAGCGTGTGACTTTCCCTGAATTTATACGTGCAGCGCGACTCTTAAATGACACGGAGACGCGTTACGAGCAATTCTCTCCATACCTCCCGGACGACGTGGAGGCATACCGAACGCATAAGATTTACTTGTCGAGCTGTATATAACTATCAGTTCGCGCGCGGGATCGGTATGTTGATCCGCCGAGAGGCCGCGTGTGTCTCGTGAAAGAGAGAATCATGCTTCTTTTATGCGCAAAGTAAGGTCGCAAACCATATACGTTTTCGCGAGAACGTAGAAAAGTCACGCTCGTTGAGCGCGATCGATGTGTTAGGATACTCGTCGAGCGCGAGGATACGTTATTAAATTCCGACGGGTGTGCGACGTCGAACGCATTCTTGAAAGGCGAGAAGTCGGGCAAGGACGATTTCGCGCGGCGGCGAGTAGGTGATTGTATGAAAAGCAGAACGAGAGACGCTTCGCGAGCCAACGAAGGAGTGATGATAATGGCAAAGCGCGCTCTGTGACCCGGTACCTCTTTATTCATCGATCCATGATTTTTCGGGCCAAGGAGCACGCGAGAGACTATTGAAAATCTTAAACGATTCGCGCCCCAGAATGGAGGGGCACTGGCGCCGACAGAAGACGCTAGACGCCGCGCCGCCCGGTAGGAGAGCAGAAAAGAGAGTCCGAAACGAGGTCCGAACAATCGGCTGATAATTATTACACGCCGACGAGCCGAAGTTCTGCCCGGTTTTCCAGTTGGGATACAGGATGTAGGCTCGATCTCACGGGGCGATAACTCTTTTCACCTTTCTTTTGTTTCCTCCTCGCTCTGATTGGGTGACTACCTGCAACGCCCGAGCGATCGACCAACTACCCGATACGCACTCCAGCAGCTAAGATGTTCCGATGAACCCACGACACGGTTCGACGAACGGGCATTTGACTTGCGCCCGACCTTCGACAGGAAGAGGAGATTACCTGGGCAGAAGAGTGCCAGAAACCGTTGCAGACGTTTCTCTCTTTCTCCCTGCTGCTGCACTTTCTTTTTCCTTCCAGCAGCGACCGCGTTAGATATTCGAGAGCGCAAACGGTTTAACCTTTCGAATAAACCAACCTACGAGGCAGAAATGTCAGAAAAAAGGTTACCGTGTGCCACCACGGGCGTGTTGGCCTGTTCGTCGGTGCTCGATCATGTTCCCCCTGCGCCGGCAGCGGGGATGACGAGGTGCGGCGCCACGAATACGCCTCACGGATAATAACGAACCCTGACAGTGATCTCATATTTATTGTCGACATCCAAACGATGTATCTTACGCGACATTTTCATTAATTGCGCAAATTTTATTATCCTTCGCCGCATAAGGAGGGTTTCGAAATCGCACAGCCTCGCTGCAGTTTCGCACGGCGCGCCGCGACTGCAGCAATTCTTAAGTCTGATGCGAAATTGAGTGGCGATAAATGCCTTTTTTTTTACTCGCATTCACAAAAATCAACAGGAATGCGTCGTTCGTGAAAACGCTCTCTCGCTCCTTTAATTGCGATTCAGATTTATGCAAGAGGCGGACGTCCTCTCTTTTCTCTCTGTTCTCCGGCCGATGGTCTGGAGTTACGTGGCGACCCGCAGCGTTATCGCTAATCCTCGTTACGCGAAACACGAGTCGCCGAGTCGTTTTCACTTTTCGTCGCGTCGCGGCCGACATTGCACCTGCGGTGCGATAATTGGTCTTTGAATTCCTGCTCGAACATTATATGGGGCCCATAGCCGCGGCGCGATGTTTCTCTTGTCAGGGAGTCAGACCGATTCGGAAGGTCGTGTGGAATAATGGCAACGAAGAAGAAACGTTGATTCGCAAATTATCTGATATATCGAAATCAAGCCGCATTTTAAGCAATTTTAAATATTCTTTTGAAAATTATCGTGAATAACAGTATTCGCTTTTTTTGGACTGCTCCTTTCTTCTCTTTTTTTTTTTTACCATGCTCCGCAGCTTGCGAAACAGATTTATCTTTATTATTAAATATTTTTTGAAGTTTGTATAAGAAAAATATTCGTTTTGTTCGCTTGATATAATAATATAAATTATATTATTCCAAAAATGTGACTGATTTTATGTAGATAGCTTTAAATATTTCTTCGGTTAGAATTGCTAGAGCTCTAAATTTGTTATTGCCGCACTATGTATATAAATCTCATTTTTTATCGCGTCAATTCCTGCAGCTATGTAGACGCAGCAATACCGCGGCCTCGACAACGAGGTAGTCGACACCGCCGACGATGACAACACGCACAGTATCGCTTACACCGGTTGGTCTTGTCACCCGTCAACATCTTCCACTATCTTATTTCCGACGGTATCCAGTAAAACTGGCACTTGTCAAGAAAAGAGCGCGTCGTATCATGTGTCGTATTGGCTCGAGTCGAATCACTTATAATGCAACGTTTTTCGCTTCAATTAAACACATCTTTCACTTGATTCACAGCAAGCTTCTATTGGTCTCAAGGACTGAGAACGTATCCTCGTAGAAAGAAAAATAATAATAAGAGCATTAGAAACAAGTATGGTGAAACGTCACGCGTTGTATGTCCCTATCGATTACTCTTATCTACAACCGATAGATATTTTCCTAGGTGTGGTCGTAAAAATGTACGCTTGACATTATGTAATATATCATTTCTCAGATATGGAAAATGAATAAAAGAGTAAAACGGCAAAACTTTGCGCTCAGTTTATCAGGATAATTACTACGGGACCGGGGATGCGATAAATTGTTTCGTTTCACCAGTTCGGAGCATAAAAATGGTGAAACTTAATTATTTGCAGACCACCCGCTGCATTTCCCCAGCAGTGGAAAATATTATTGGACTATAGTTGTATTATGAAATTAGAGTGGATTGGATGCGCGTTGTATCGCATTATCGACGTACTTGCGTCATTCTGCGTGTATCTAATTATTACCACGAGTAACTTAACTACCATTAAATATAAGCAAACAGTATAGTTACGCTAGCGTTCTTGTCCTACATTAACATAAAAGAGGCGCAAGTGTATTAAGACCGAAAACTTTCCACACTTTGTAACATCCTCCTTCGTACACGACGAGACTCGTTTGATGATTAGTTCAAAAATTGGGTTAATGGTATACAATTATTGCTAATTCTAAGTGCGTTTAACAGTGATAGTGGTAATATCTGTAATAATCACATTTATTAATGAGATTAGGATTCGAAAGGGAATAGTAGTTTCGTGGAACCTCCAAATATTGATTTGATTGAAACATTTTATTTGTAAATTATGCATAGGCAATTTTTGTATAATTTATTGATGAAAGATATTTCACAGAATGAAATAATTATATGCAAAGTTACGATATCCATTGCCATATGTCATACGATTATTATTACGATTCAGAAAGCTCTTGTAACTATTAAATCTCCATTGAAGATTTACTCTCCACTATTAATCTCCATTGAAATAGTGGAACTCTTAGGCAACATTTACTTTCGTATTTCAGAATGGAGCTTCTGCGTACTTACAACCAAAATAAACCGTTTTTCTGCATCAGAAATCAATAACTGCGATAAACATAACAAGAACTCACGTGTATATGAATATCATGTGTATATACCTACATATTTTAGAGTTTAATCACTTTACTTTACTCAAAACTTAAGTTGCAAAATGTAAAAAAAAATATTGGTTCCTACAGAAGATTGCAACATAATAGAGCGTAGTAAAATTATCCTATCATGATTTTCAAATAGTAAAGATAATCTCAATGATATATTATATGTATATATGTAATATATTCGTATATTAAATAAGAGATTTATTTAACAATTCAACAAAATTAAAGATTTAAAGATAGATTTTGTGAAAGAGCAACTTCATCGTGTTATTAAATTACAATCAGCTGATAGAGTTCCACATCGTGTATTTTATTTTAAAATTATTTTTTATTTAAAGAAAAATTAAAATTATACTTATAGTATACTACAAATTTTTTTAAATGTGAAAAAAATTATCACAGCAATTTGCAGACAACTTATAAATCACGGTATATGTCTAATTACTTGAACATCGCCGTTCATTTGGACGAAATTTATTACGCTCGACTTCGACGAGCTACGAAGCACGTCGTCCTGCTTGTGACTTACGACTCTTCACCGAGGAAATGGTCGCACCAAGAAAATATATAAGTGCAACGACGACGTGACAGAGACGAGCAACAAACGAAACGGCCACGAAGACAATAGCCAGCGACTCGAGACCGGACGACACCGGACACGAAGTCACGGGACCGTCTCGAGGAACGGTATCTTCTCGACGATAGTCTACCTTACGATTAAATGATTAACACAAATTGTTCGGAAGTTCACGGGTCTCTCTTTTGCGGTAGGAGTTATACTTCATTCGTACGCATGTGGCCATAACGAAAAGATTTGATTATTTAAAAACAGAAAAATTTAAATACACGTATAAATTATTATTTCTATGTATCTACATTTGCCGTGATCTACAACTCAAATAATATAATAAATTATATCTCAGAGTTAATTATGCTCAACTGATGCAGCACAAACAAATAACAGCTCAAACAAATATTTATACGAATTGCATTTCGCATAGAAATGTCTCAGATTATTCATAAATTTTCTCAGATGAAACTCTTATCACATGGATAGGCACTGTTATATAATTTTCGAAACAACTGTTATAAAATCCAGTATCTCAGAGAAGTGAGAGAGAAATAACGGAAGATTTTCACGAGATCGTAAAATTACGCAACGTAAAAATTTCCAGGAGCGAGAAAGTCCAATTTGTGTTAAATTGTCCGGCATTAGATTTTAACCGAGCGATGTACCGTTAGGACACGTGTCAGAGTGCAGTACGACAAGACGGACAGTTTGAATTCCCTCAAATTCCACCGACTTTTATACCGATGTTTTCTTCCTACGCTCCTACGTCCAGATATATATAGCCATCGGGCATTTATCAGCTCGCGGTTTAGAAAACGATCTAGCCCACTTGCACCTGAGCAAACACACGTAACACTCGACTCGTCGCGCAACTTTTCCACGTCGAGAATCTTTTATCCGCAGTATTTCATTTCAAATTGGCTCTCTCCGATCAATTAAGCGCGTCCAACAACCCGGTAGAATGGATGCTGTCAGTTTCCTACTCACTGTCACGGACATTAACATACGGCCCGATCATCTCCAGGCGGTGTACACGTTCCACCTTTGCCCTAATCTTCCATTATAGATCCTTTATTCGTAGCTCACGAATTAACATTGAAGTTGCGTAATAGCATGTTTCAGATCGGAAGTGAAAGTAATTAGTATTTTTTATCTTTTTTTTTACATCGCTAATGCAATTGATAATCGAGAGTTAACATGAGACAAGAAACATATTAAAAGAAATATATATAGGTATTATTTCATTCCAAAAATAAAGAAGATATCGAAAAGATAGTGAAATTAGCAAAGAAATTAGCAAATATTAAACGTTAACTTCAACAACCAGGCCAGAATTACACCTTATTAGAAATCTCGCTAAAGGATTTTGCTCTATTTCATATTTCTAATTTCGCCCACATTAGAGGAACTCTAAACCACCGCACTGGGGCATCGCGCTTGATTATCGCGTTTCGATCGCGATTTCGTAGATGGAATTTCCACTGCGGAGCGAACGTACGTGTAACGTCAAATGTCAGCCACATGTGAGGCAAATCTCAGGCGACTTTATTATTACGGCGGGTGGTCTCGGAACAGCAACAGCAGGCACGGCAAACGGCAGAAGATGCGTTATACTCGCACGTGCTTCTCAAGGTTTTACCGGACGATACGCCGCGCCGCGCCGCGCCGGGTCGTCACGTGCGGCCGACGCGGTCAAACCGCGCGCAATGCCGCGATCTGCAATAAGAGCTCCGTGTAGCTCGTAAAGTCTCCGTGGTACGGCGTGTTCGCGGTTCCTACCGTAAACCAAACGGCCCGTAAGAACAGCCGATCCGACGATGAACCATCCAACGTGAACGACCGCGCTGAGCGCGGCTGCGTACTTCCTGTACTTCCTCGAGTCGAGTCAGCGGCCACACGCGACTCGGCCAAGAGCGAAACACCGATCGCCCGTTGACGCCTGAATTGCCGGCGAGGTCGCTGACATTTGCTAGGATAACCGCGGCTGCTCTCCCGCACCTGCAGGAAGACCCGATGTAGACGTAGCAAACCGCAGATAGCGGCGCCGCAGCGGATCCTCTTCTCGCTAAGGCGAATAAAACAGCGGCGCGTGCAGATACAGCGATTTCCCGCCAATGAAGTTATAAATAGGCGACGTGTGGGCGCCCAGTTTGCTCTGGGCATTTTACAGCTCGATATTTATCTTAAACTGGAAGACACAGAGCAGATGTTTCGAGATAAAAGCGCGCCGTAACGACGGCTTATGACAGACAAGGGAAGAATAATCACCAAGCGACCTACTTTTATCCGGGCGCGATCGATCCCGGCTTAATACGTTCGATAAGGCGGTGAAGTATCCTAACACAAATTCCTTTTACGACCGAACGAGAGCGTAACTGTGAATGGCCATAAAATCGCCGTGTAGCAATCGACACGATCGGCGCCGCGCACCGCATGCGTGCGGGTGAATCTAGCAAACTGAGATATATCCCACCTCTAATAAAGTTTCGAACCGAAACCATAAATCGTAGGATCTCGATATCGTCGACACCGTTCAGCGATCACGCATATGGAGGCTATTACCGTCGAAATCACGTGAGCGTTGAAAGCTAGCGGAACGTCGAATTTATTGAACGTTATCGGGCAATGAAAGGGAATGTTATCAAAGTAAGTCAAGATCGTCAGATGCTCCGTTATTTTACGATTGTTTATTCACGCATACCGTGGTGAAAGACGGATGCTTTCAATGTACGAACGTTTGCTACGAGATGAATAATCAATCTCGCGAAACGATCCAGAGGGTCAAGCGTTCCGTCGATCGGAATAGCGGACGACGCGCGGATCATGTGAACGTACATATATCGGAAGCATCACCAATCACCGGAATAGCGAATGACATCAGCGGTAGGAGCGCTCGTGCGAACGTATAGCTAATATACGTGCGTGTTCCGTTACAGACCTGATCACCATGTTGGACTGGCGATCGTAATACGAAGACTTGACCTAAAAAAAAAAGACTGTATTCGTTATATTTCAGGGATCCGTATATAGACACGTCAAATCATCTTTATACTTATGACGATAATTAATTTTAAATATACACTCTATTCTATATGGATGAAATGTTTTTTCTATGTATAGTCTTTTTTTTTAATATACATTATTTTACAACCTGCGTTTCCTGAAATTTCTAACATAAAGTTTCTTTTCTATCAGCTCATTATTTTTTCTTGTCCCTCGAAGAGTAAAAGTCTTCGAGTAAATGTTCAGAATGCATCGATCTCCTTTAAAGCGAAGTTTCGCAAGATTGCACGAGCGTGCAAGTTTATTTTTACAGCTTCTCTCACACTATTTCGTGCGCACCACGACCGGCTATTTTAACGACTTTACAATAAAGCGAGTTATAATGTGTTTAGAAATAAAGAATAGTATAAATCTTGCTGAAACCCAATTTAAATGTATAATTTTGTCGTGGTAATAGGATACATACTAGAAAGAGCATATAACACAAGTTTTTGTTTGACATCGGATGCTAGATATAGCACTGCTATTGGTAATGTGAATCAATCCAATTCGCATTAAAACTGGATTGAAATGCAAAGCAATATCTGAAGCAAATGACAAACACGTTCGTATACATTCCACAGAAAGTTCACTCGCTTAATCTAAATATTACCTAAGTATATACCTTTAGTTAATCACCTGGTCTCGCAGAGAGGCATTAAAAAATCGTTTCTTTACCGCAGAGCATGACGCCGGGTATCTATTAGTGGTCGATTCGCGAAACACGGGCTTTCCCCGCAGCGCGGCTTCGACTATTACGATAAGAAAAGTATCCAGGAAGAGCTTACCGTTACCCTCGTTTTCGTAATCTGTCATTCTGTTCACAGGAACGAGAGCGAAGTGTAAACGCACGACTCATTTTTCGTGCCGCGGAAGTGCATTGATAACCGCCTTGCGCTCGGCGTGCGTTGATAAAATACAACGCGCTCGGTTGTTTCAGCGACAACCATTTTTTACAAGTTGCACTAATATTTTAGTTTTTACCGTCGATTAATGGAACGGCCATTACATGTCGCACAATTTTCACGCCGCACCTGTCGGCATATCTTGTTATATATTGATAACAGTATCGATGTACTAAAATAAACAAGAAACTAACATTCTTTTCTACAGATTCATGTTTTTATGAGACATATGTTACATTACGACACTGACTCTATCGCTTTTTTAAAAAGGTATTCATATTAATAAACACAAATATATCTGTTTATCTTCAGGAAAATTTAGATACCGTGCGGAATAGTTATTCGACGTTACTTCTATCTTAAAATGTTTGCTTACCATCAAAAAGCTATAGGTCATCAATCTATGTCATATCATCACATTTTTTTACATGATGGGTTTAAAAACCGTCGATTTTTTACCGTCGTTAACCGAAATTTTGGAAAGTTGCCCGTCTAAATTTGAAACATTATTCCTCTTCCGTATTTTCTTCCTCGAAAAACCAGTCTAGGAAGTAAGAATAAACGTGAAACGGCAATAACCTCGCGATGATCAAAATCAGAATCTTCAGATTCACTATTTCTAATAATATCTATCGAAATATATCTCGAATTGTGCTTCTCGTTCACAGAGACAAACATACAGAATAATGAAGTTTGGCTATCGAGAGCGTTAGTCATCGCGTTATGTGTATAAGCCATACTTATCTCATGGACGATCGTAAAAATCGGAGGTATTTCCATTTTAATTTTTGCCCGGCATTATCGATGAGTAAGCATCACGATAAATCGTGAACACTATTTGTCACCAGAAAGTTCGGCGCCATCGAGCATTATGTACAAACGATAGCGCATAATCTCGGATCAGATATTTACCAAGACGGTCACGTTTCCTTCAATCAAACAAGATCTCCCGATCTCAACAATAATAGTTCTCTCTGCCTCCCATTTTTCTCGGATATCTTAATCTCCTGCTCCTAATAATATTTGAAAATCACTCCAAAATCGGCGGTCAGTTGCCGGATGACCGAAAATGGACCTGCTCATTGTGTGGTCAGGAAAGGGAAAGACTAGCGTATAGATTTTGTGTGTGAAGTGAGAGTGCGAGGAAAGTATAGGCAGAGAGGTATTCAGAACCATGGAACACATATGGTGCGGTGTACACGATGTCGGTGTACGTCAAACTCACTTACCTACGACAATCGCCGGCGGCTGTGCCGGTTTTCTGTCTCGGGACGAGCAAGCGAGCCGAGAGTCCGGTCGATCCCCAGCGCGAGAGCAGCGGAGACCTGTTATTACACGAGAATGCGAAAAAGGAGGACCGAAGCGCTCTTCGCGGATCGAGGAAACTGTTAAAAATGTTGGGCCGTATCCCCGACAAGACCGCCCTTCGCTTCTAATAAACATTTGCCTGGCGTAGCGATGAGAAGAAGAGAGGACGGCACTGTGTACGTGCCTGGCCTTCTACACACGCCGGGATTACACGCGGCGGTATGAGCTCCGGAGACATCGATTATTCGTGGCGCGCGACGTCGATGGGAATCGAATTAACGGCGCGATCCTACGCGAGCGACACGGGAAATGCGTTTTTCCGCGCGCGGGATATCCTGCCGAGGCCGAGGTCGTTGTCTCGCGCGCTAATTTACAGCTTATATCGACGACCCGCGCGGCGTTTTCTCCTCTCCGACCGGCGGCTCCGGCTGTCCGTGCATCTTTCTCGGCCGCGCGGCCGATGATCACAGAGCTGAAGCGGATCGGCGCGGAGTGACGTTTTACACCGCGTCTCCGCGAACTCCGTAAGCGCATCGAGGGAGTCTCCGCGGCCATAAAGTCTCGCTTCGTAACTTCGGCAGTTGTAACATATAAATTACAGCGTTCGCGCGCGGCTCACCCGCCGCGATCGTAACTTACGAGCGTTGTCCTCCTAGAAGAGCCGAGTTACGACTGTGCAGATGTTGCAAGTTTGCCGCGGAATCATAGCTCGGCCGGCCAGCGCGCGGCCGCCAGTGTCAAAGAACATGTATTAACGTAAAGAAACATCCGCCGGGGATATTAATCCTCTTTCTCGCGACCTCGGCGACACGGGTCGACAAGAGCAACGAGGCGAGCGTGCGTCGCGGTGGGTGGACGACAATTTCGCGACGTATGTGTTTTATCATTCGCCTCGCAATATCGCTGAAATGGCACGTTCGATGGCTTAAAGGCCAATCCCCTGTCGCCACGTCTCCGCATTCGATCGAGACAAAAAAAAAGAACGAATTATTCTTGGAATCATCGCCGACGCGACTGAATTGCGCGGACTCTGCAGTCTATTAGAGGTGCCCTAGACGTCGTCGGATTAAACCGGTTTCCGCGGGAGGTGCATCTCACCATTGCATCGGTTCCACCGACGTAGCACGGTAGTGGTAACTGGCAAAACTGTCAGCGACATTAATATGATTCAGAGGTGCGAACATGAGCATTTGCCGCTTTTATTTGCAATTGGCGTCACTTCAGATCATCGTGGATAATAATATGACCCGTTGACTGTCCCTGTGATCATTTCAAACATAAGTCGCTTTTGATGCTCATATCGCTCATGCGATTTAAGGTCTCTTTTTAGGTCAGTCTTGCGAAATGGTCTTCAGCTTTTCCACATATTTGTCGCGAGGACAAATTCTGATCGTCATGTACATCTGTCCTTAAAGGGCTAACTCTAGAACAGTGCAGTAAGTCCTATTTTCTCTTTATCTCTCTCTTTCTCTTTCTCTCGTTCAACCTCCCACTCTCGGGATTTCCCCCTACTGACATCCCTCCACCAACGCTACACGAGCTTGTGCCTTGTGGCCTGTGCTCCGACTCATTCCGTTGACAGCGCTCGCGGAGTATGTACTGTGTCGTTCGCGTTCTCTCGTATAGCGTTCGTTGACAGCTGTCATAGGATACATGCGCGATCGATAGTCCTGGAAAAAGTGCGTCGCGTCCTGAATCGCGTGTTCTCCATTGGTTTCGTCACTTCTACCGGTCAATGATCGTCGGCGAAGTAAATGCGAATGAAAAATGACAACGGATGCATGATCGGTTTCGGCATCGATCGTCGCAGTGTTAGACAGTGCGGGGGCGAGGAAGACGCGTTGCCAGAACCAGTGTACAATGACCTGAGCTTCCTACGGCGGGGAATCGTGGCTCGCTCATCGGGCAGATGTTGAATTTGAGTGTTTATAATCCAGTGGGCAGTATCAGCACGATGGTCTTTGGGAGCAATAAGTTTCGGATACGGAGGTACGATGGTTGATTTTCAAATTTAAAGAGTCATGTTGATTTATACGATTTCGCATGATATTCATGCGAAGCGCGGTAATCTGAAATAGCGAACTGCGAAAAATTAGTGAGATGTATATATTATTGTCGTGAAATTTAAACGGTTAGATTTACGTTATATATTTTCGGTTTAATATATGTTTACAAATATTAAGACTATATACGTTTAGAATAATATATACTATTGCCATCAGATTTGCAAACAAAAATTTTCGACCTATTGTTAGTCACTATTGTCGAATTGTCTTAATATATCTCTTATTTAGGTACATATATTTTATTTCGTTTTATATTTGCGCTTTAACATACAATAAAAGACATTAACAATGTGAAATAAAAAGAGAAAGATTTATAGATTAAGCAATCTTAAGATAATTTATTTGCAAGCATGTGCGCCACCCATGCAAGGAAAGATGCATGCCTTTGCTATATATAGAGAAATCAATTTATCAAGTTTTAATCAACTGATAACGAAATAACTATTTGCAATTTCCTTCTTTATACTAGTTGATATGCTAGTGAGTGGATCCGCTCCGAGTTTCATGCACTCGCACTCCAGTGGCTCCGACATCATGGCTAATCGATAATACCGAGCTCCTCCTCGACAATCGATCGTTCCGCCACGGCAACCCAAAATTTCACACTCCATTTGCGAAGTCTCGCGATTCGTCCTTACGCGCGCACGATCGGACCCGCGTCTTTGTTCTACGATATCGTTTGTATCGGTCTACAGTCGGATTTATGAAATGTCGCCGCAACATTGTAGCGTAGCGAAATTAAATCTCCTCAAAGCGGTTTTTGAGTTTGACGACGGAACGGAGACGCGTCTCTACAGGAAGTAGGTTCCGGTTCATTGAAGAATGATCCACAATCGAACGAGCGACCGACTTGAAAATTGGCATCGCGCAAACTTGAAGATCCGTTTAGCGATCGAGACTGTTATTATTACATCAAAATATAGTCGCGATAATAGCAGTCGATATTTTTATCGGTTTCGACTTTCATATTTGAAATATGGCGAAAACAATTAATTCTTGTTATTATCATTGAATGATGTGAATAATAATTGCGCATGCAGTAATTTGGTCAATAAGTTTATTTTTGCAACATTTCAGACCGCTTCAGAATTACATCCATAAAGTGATACGAATAAACAATGTTGTTACGTTATTCTACGCTATTTTTTCAACTAATTTTGTTGTTTTTGTTCGCCCCATATATGTATAAAATATGTAACATTAATATTTGAAAACACTTTATAACTGCGCCACTATGATATTAGCATTTTATTAGCATTTTAATTGCTGCGATTCGAGCGCAGTAACATATGTACTAATCTTTAGATTTGTTTTCGCTTTTTTCTTCATCTTAATTAATGATCCGTCACGGTAATATACACGAATTTATATATATGTAAGTCGGTTATTACTTCGACAGGAGTCTGACGGGTCTTAGAAGTAACTGAGCGAAGCCTGAGAACTATTCGTTCGATATGGCCGTAAAGAAGCAGAAAGGACAGCTAAGCGAAGCGATCACATCTTTCTCTGTGTTTGGTGTCTCTCCCTCCAGACATCGAATATACTTCGCTCGTCCTCCCTTTCTCGCGAACGTGAGCTCGGATTTCTCTCCGCAAGGGCATCTCGCTACTTATCGCGCCACGTTCGAATTCATTGTCAAGTCAAGTCGACGATTCGCGCCGCGAGCGCATCCCGACTCCCGACACGCACTGGCATTCTACTCGCCGATGCAGCGTCAGCATTTCACGGATATCGGTACGGCTCGAAACAGCTTTAGTGCCGTGTGCCTGGTCGTTACTTAACTTTCGGAGTGGCCGAACGTTTAACCGGTTAATTTAAGGCTCGCGCGTTACGTGACGGTATTATAAATATAGCTCACATATTTCCGCTTCTGCCGTCATTCTGCATTTTACGCCGCGCAGATTAAACGGATCAGCATCAGTCTTTTTTAATCCGCTCATCGGAATCGCCACCGCCAATTAAGAGAAATTTATGCGGTCTCTCTCTCTCTCTCGTGGTTTCGTCTTGTCACGCGCGCGGCGATGATGTATGAAGGCGAGGTTTGCACCAGGCCAACTTCTTTACCACTCAAATTGCAACACACGCGGTCCAGATTCCATCAACAGCCGCGTATGTTTCTTTCCTTTCGCGAAGAAACGCGTAAAGCGGCAATTCCAGATCCCCGCATTCCAGTGCGTCGCTCGGTCCGTTTCGTTTACCTGTGTTTGTGAGCGTTACGATTGCAACTGATATTAATGATGATCGCTTACTTTGTTGCTCGAATATATAGGCATCTAGACTATAGACACTCAATTAGTGGCTCACGGTCTCTAATTGCGTTCACCTTGTAGCAGGTTAATAGGTTGCCGCTTATCGATGTAATTTCACTCAATCGAGACGATCCCGGCAGCAGCGATCGTACTAATTAATAACAATTAGACTGCAGCGGGTGATCGCAGTCACCCGCTTGGACGTACTCCGCGATGCTTTCCGGTTGCCATTACGACACTCCGTTAATGGCGTCCAGATACGATCGCAGATCGATCTGGAAGTTTGCTATAGCTAACGCCATCAAGTTCTCAGCTGTGAAATATATTCGAGCCACTCAAACACTTTCAGATTGGTACCGGGGTGAAGGGTAATGAGCCGGTACGATAATCTACGCAGAAAATGAGTGACGGCTCATTACGCGGCTTTAACATAGTGCTTCCAACGGATGCTTGTTCTTCTGTGATACTGTTGTTCAATCATTAACGATGTTCGAGACCTTCGATGCAGTTTTCTCTGTCATGTCAAAGCCAAGTGACCCGAGAATTTTATTGGAACGATCGGTTTGCTTTGTACAGAGGAAAAGAATATTCTTGATTTGAAAATATCTTTAGTTTCAACGTGGAAATCTTAAAATGAGATTATATTGCATTAAACGAAGAAAGTTGCTTGAATGAAATCATTTAATACAGTTCAACCAAGAAAAAAAAGTTGAAATGATAAGTTGAAATTCTTATAAGAAGGTTATAGATTGTTGCGTGTTTATATGAGTATATAAGTTTTGATTTGACACTTCTTTTTTTCTGTGTACACTTGTATAAAAAAATTAATTTTTTAAATGATTAAAAATTCGTTGCACATGTACAAATACTGTTCCAATTTCATTCATAGAAGTTCTGGAGTTCATGCAGATTATTCGATTCATATTTAAAAGATAATAATTTAACGTATCATTATTACTAAAGTATTTCATGTAAATGAGCACTTTACCTCGTCACATGGAATGTTAAGAAATATTCGCATACAACCTTGTCATGACTTTCGCATATATCTCGAAGAACTTGCAACCCGATATCGTTCGACTATTTGCAAAATAATATCCACTTCGTAATACATTCTAGCCAAGTAAGTTACAGTGGGTGCACATAAGACGTAGCCAATAAATATTCCAACGCGTTTACGTTCACTAACGCCAATCGCTTATTACAGCACCTCTCTATGCCAGTCAGGCAGCTTGTCAATTTTGATTTCCTGTGTTCTCTCAACGCGCCAGCAGTGCGCTCATCTACGATGTATTAGCTCATAAAATCTGGTTTATGGTTCGATCGTTCCGATATATGCGATCTGACTCGGATTAGAGCGATCAATCGCACGAGTGAAGGCAACAACAATAAGAACGGTTCATCGACGACACGCGGTGGAACGGTTGCGAAACCAGCTGATCACGTTATCTGATCCCACATTGCGACGGCCTACAGCGAGACGTCCAGGTGCACAAAGCGAAATAGACGATCGGACGGATAGATTCGATATCGTTTCAAGGATTCCATCCGCCGTTCCGCCTCGGAACGCGTGGGCGCGCTTTGCCACGAAGGAAGAACACGGGGCACGGCGCAGCGCGAGGAATCGCTGGGGTGGGCAATTCTTCCGCGAGTTCTCTTCGGTACGCGCGAAGTAAAACCGCGACGGGCGGATCCGCGCGATATTGCGCTCGGACACCGATTATCGCGACGCGGCCGCGGCGAGCAATGAAGACGAGCGATGGAGACGTCTCGCGATTTACGACCCAGAGCCCCGTTTTAACGGGGTCCTACGACTTGCCGCTTGATTTATGGCCGAGCAAGCGTACGCGATGAGCGATCCGGCGAGAGAAGATAATCGATTCGGCGCTTAAGATCGATCGTGCCGGAAAAGCCGCGTTAAATCCCTTCTCGCGGCGAGGAGGCATCATCGTCGACAAGCGACGAGCGTCATAAGGGTCCGTGATTAATTATAATGATATTAATTATGAAATTCATTAGTCCTTTGGAGTGAACGACGGCCTTCGTGCGCCTTCATAACGGCACACGGGCAGCCGAGTCTTCACGGCAGCGAGTTCCCGTTATTTTAAGATTTTTGGCCGAGTATTTGTTTGATATTAATTAATAGCGACTTATTAATCTCGTTGCCTACGCGTGAGCAACCGACTTTTAAAAACTGTTCCCGGATTTGGGTTTGGGGGCCACCTATTAACGCAGGCATGTATTTTGATTTTTAATGGTCGATCGCACGCGAGACGATCTTTTCTGTAAACATCGCATGTTTCTCAATGCTCACAAGTAATTTATTACTCTAATTTTCTCTTTAAAATAATAAACGGTAATAAACAGATATACATAAATATAACTAGTCAACAACTCATTTCCTCGTTTTTTCATGTAACATTTGTAAAAATTTATAATAAATAAAAGCGTTACGTCAAATAGTTTAATATAAGAGAAATTAGATATAATAACACACACACACATTTGTGATATTATAAAAAATTAAGATAGATTTCCAAAATAGCTAATCTCTTATTTTAGATTTCCCAGTAATATTAAGCCTGAAGTGATTGCAAGATATATTAACAGTCTATAAACGTAATTATTTCTTGACTAAATAGTTTGGTGCAAATATAGAGAATGCACATTTAATCAAATTGTGTATTTCCACATATTTCAGTTGTATAAAATTAATAATATTCGCTGATTGATTATCAAAGAATGCGCCACGTTGCCGTGAACCTTATCGTAAGTCAAAGGTGCTCGCCATGAAATTTTCCTCTCGCGCATGGTAGCGTATGCGTAGGCGACATAACAAGGGCCTCTTTGTTTGGAGACGCTCCTCTATCATCTTCTGGGAATTCGGTCTCTCTTGTGTGTGCTGAACCGACGCCAGTGCTCTTCTCTTTGCACCACCCTGTACCCTCGTCATTACCATGGAATGTTACGGGAGAGAAGGAGACAGGAATCATTTGCCACGCGAGTAATTACTCCGGCGAAATTGAGTTCTTAGACGAGACGGAATTAGTCGAAGTCGATTCAGTGCAATGACGATTTCACAACGGTGACACTTATGTGTTTACAAATTCCTTCGGTCTCTTTTATCTCACTCTCTGCCTCGCTCACCAACAGATATAGCCGATCTTCTTTCCAATCGGTCGTAAAGAGTATATCTGCCATAATCAATTAGTATTTCAGTCTCATATCTGCAGATTCGAGGAATAGCACGATAAGGCGTACTCGGCTGATGCCGCGGTCACTGTCTTCTGTCACTGAACGATTTCGCGATCGATTCGCTAATAAGAGTCGTCCATCTGCTCATCAATGATTGATCTCACTAGTTCCTCAGTATTAAAATGACGTACGCATCCGGGTCACAACTCGTGAATTGCATCATCATGCAGCTGCTCCGTCGCGTCGGTTTGTTTTCCACCTTCTGAGTATTGAATGAAGCTATCCTGTATTTTATTCCGCGGTCAGATCTGTTACTCGCCTGCGAGCAACCGGTATACGCACGATCGACATCTAACACAGCTTCGCGAACGATTGCTTCTGAGTACTTACACCTCCAGTAATGTCGCCGCATTGTGAGGCAGCGTCTCTTAAGGCAATAAGCAAAATGGTCTCTTAAGGTAGTCGGTAGCGTGCCCTTTCGTATTACAACCGTTAACTGCGGCCGATTCTCTTTCTAGTCCGGCAGTGTTCGCTTCGACTCCTTTATATTCGCTCCACCGCCTCCATTAGCTACCTTACAAATCGTCTTTTCCGTTATCCTTTGTCTTCCGACGCTCCGAAATGACTGTTTAGTTCCCACCATTTAGCGTTTTTACATTTTGCTTCATTACTTTTCTATCCGTGGCGGCCTCCATCCGTTCCTTTCTCCCTTCTTCCACTCTCTTTTCTATTTCATTTATTCGTCGTTATCTTTCTTTAACCGAGCGCGTCGCGTTATCAGCATATCTTTTTAGCCATTGCATTCCGGCATTTCGCGAACTCTTCTCTCTTCCCGTGCGATTCTCTGATTCTCAACAACTTGACGATAGTTACTGATGACCGTATCGTCGTTTAGTATACGCTGATTGTTTTAATTTCGAGCTGAAATTATTAAATTGAACAGAATCTTTCTAAAGCCTGTAACGAGGCAATTGTAAACGTCTATAAACGAATATGAAGTTTCTTTTGCTTTCCTAATTCGAAAGAATTTCGTTCTAAGGAAATGATTAATATAACGAGCCGGCCACGAGTTAATCAGTTACATCTTCCAAGCAGCCTGGACGCCTGCGATGTAATCAGCGCGGATTCCCACGATTGGCAGAATCATTTACAATTAGTCTTCATCATCTAGTTCAACATTAATTTCTGAAACGAGTACGCGGCCCAGTATTCCGTGCAGGAAAGCCTCGCTGCGGTTTTCATGCTCGTCACTTCAAAGTGACATCGTAATTTCACGATGCGACACTGGAAGAGGGAAATGTAACAGTCCCTTTTTCTTCAATTTTTCAGACGTCGTTAACAGATTATTATCTACCTAGATTCTAGACGTGATACCGCGTACTGTATGCTCTGGCTCTACAAGTTTACGCTCCGTATGCACTTCTGACAAACTCGACACTCTCCCGTGACTAATGTAAGATAATAAGAACTGTTTTCGATATTAACATAATATCAAAGACGGTATAAGAGGATGTAGTTTGCGCACTTAATTAAAAGGCAGTATATCTCCGAAACCCGCCATTATTCCACTCACGTAAGCTCGTGATTATGCATTATAATGCACTCTTCTTCTTCCATCGCTGTTAAGCACAGTATTTGTTAACAATAATATGTAAATAGATATGTAAATATGTGGATGCAATTTTTATCGCCTTTATTAGAGGCTTATCTTTTTAGACAGGCATGTACCGCAATCGTGTACCTAGAATGGCGTTACTGAATTGGTTGTCATTTGCCACAATGTAGTTGGTAGCCGATCTTGTTGTCAGACGACGATTAAACATCTGCTGCCGCAGCTGTGTACCTTCTTCCTTCTCGATTAATATTTTACTTCCTATAAGATTTCTACTCTACTTCAAATAACATTCCATATGCTATGCACATGCATCGCATCATGATGCACAAAGTCAGTCATGGGAATAGAATTGGAAGCAGAAGTCGCGAGATATAAAACGAATTGCGAGAAAACTAAAACTGGAACGCGCTGCTTTAAGCGCGGGAACGTCTGGTATGCGAGGTCACTAAATTGCCGACTATATCTTCGTTTAGATGCCGATTTCCCTGCGCGACGAAGGAGGCTGCAACTCTTATGCCCGGTTTCTTCACCGTCGGATAACTTTATCCTTAGGATAAACTCACTCTTCGTCTCTTTCTAACCTAACTCTTAGAAAGAGACGAAGAGTGAATTTAACCTAAGGATAAAGTTATCCGACGGTGAAGAAACCGGGCATTAGTCTTCTCTTTTCAATGTACTCGTTCCTCTTCCAATTTGCTCTTTCTTAATAAGAAAAGGCTGGATTTTTTTAAAACACTTTTCGAAAAAAGGATTACAATCTTTTTAAAATAAATTTTTCTTTTTTTCTCTTTTAAATCCAGTTTTTTGACATTATCTTATTCTTCTTCTTCATTGTAATACATTGTAAATGTACTAATATATTAAAACTTTTCCAAAAAAGATAAATTAAAAGTGCGTCAAAAATAATGTTATAGGTAAATATTTGTTCGAAGAAACATAAGTCATTTTATTCCACAAGTCAATATTTCCATAAGTCAATTCATATAACATACTGAAATAATATAAAAGAAAAACAATATCTTTTTTTACTAAATAATTTCAAATATTCAAAAATTTAACGAAGACTGTAACTTTTCAAGTAGATATTATAATTAAGCCAACTCATTATTTCACTGAAATGATTATTTCACACATGGGAGACTTGTACATTATCGAATGTGAACAAAGAAACAAAATGCAATGTTCTCGGTAACATACCAGGCAAAGACGTGCAACTACAGCCGAGACGATAGACGAAGCGAGCGGCTATGTTCTTCCGGCGAATGCTCGGACGAATGCCGTCTCGTAAAGTTCGTCGCTAACGCGTGTCTCGTGACTCCGTATGTTGCCATCATGCGGCAATTAGTTACCCGCGCTATTATCACATTCCTCGGACCCCGCTGGTTCACGCGTCCTTATCCTTACTGTCCTTACCCTTTGTCCTGGCGCCTCGGCCGTTTCCCCGCGCGCGCGCGCCGATTTCCATCTCCCGGCTGGACCCCATCACGAGACCTTGTCGCCGTTCACCGGAGCGTGGAAAATCAGAGTACTTCTTGCCGGGGCCCTCCTGGCGATTCATATCTATACGTGCCCTGCCCCGTGACAGATACTTTCTACGCACATTCTCTACGCTCCGTTCTTCTAGGTAGCGTTTGATTTTCTCTGCCGACGCTTCGCCTTTTGGCGTGAAGCGCAAAGTGTCAGACCGAGCCCGTCGCGAGATCACACCTGAGAGTGACCTGAGTCATCGTCGCTGTGAATCGACCAGGTGTGTTGACCCGATTGCTCGCGCGCGCGAGAAATAGAAAGCACCGCCGAAAAGCGTCGCGTTAAAGCATCGTGTCAAAATCGCGCGACGCATGAATGCGCTCGCATGCCGCGCGTAAAGCGTAACGCGACGGTGGGTGTCGACGCGATGTGCATGTCGAGCAACGTCTCATTTTGATGGCTATCCCGCTGCAACGGTTTCCCGCTGTTTCACCTCCAGAGGCAGATACGCGTGGGTGATTCTGTCTGGCAATACGCGAGGTGAATACGCGTCAGGCGCGGGTTTGTTACTCCCCCGCTGACACTTAAAAAGCGTTAAACGCGTTTTCCGCCTTCTTTAAGAAATCACTTTACGACGGCATAAATTTCACGAGGGTGATCGATTTAGTTTTGTCGACTATAAGATCTAACTTCGAGAGCGTAATAATAATTAACAAGGACAATATATGTAAAGATTAATTAAGTATATACGTCCACAAGAGAATTTCTTTTTCAAGAGATATAATGGCGATATTATTTTTATAATTATGAAATTTCCCGTGTATATATTTTTCTTCTGTAATTTAACTTACGATTAACTAACTGTTATCAAACTAAAACAAGCTAATCATACAACAACAGACTGAATGCATTAATCACTAATTGTGTTTATTAAATGCAAGTAATTTCAACTTGAAAATGAATTGTTTTTAATCCCAACTCGCGACCTTGGCATGGCGTGACTCACACATTGTTTTGTAAAATTTTTTAAAGTGCAAACAATCGCGAAGACACTGCGAGAATTATAAATGAAATCGTGATTCGGTATGTCGTCATTCACATGCTTGCAATAATCACGCCATTTGCGGCATGATTAAATCAACGTTGCCTAAAACAAGAAGCCTTCCGTGAGAAAATGTTTGGCGTCGTACGCGATTTATAAGATAATGCGTTCGCCATTTACGGAATTAATTACATATTAATTGACGTTTTTAAGTCCGTTATTGACGTTTGACGAGCCGGTTGGTGAGAACCGAGCACGAAAAGCATGATTCACCAAATAGCATTATTTAAACAGCGCACGTAGCACAAGTTGGAGAGCTACCTCTTCACGGTCGTTCGCACCTTGTTCAACGAGAATATCGAACGTCATCCCTGTGTTTACCGGCTTCGAGAGTGAGCATCTTGTATATGGATACAAATCATAGTTTGAGTATACAGTTAAGCTATTAATTTCAAGAAGGTCATCATTATATCGTCTTCGCGCGCGCGCGCGCGCGCGATAATATCTTCTTCGATAGTAACTACACGTTTGATTGCTTGCTATATCAGGTTATCGACTGATACTCATATAGAATCACGTCATCGAAGCGAGATATTTCACAAAAAAAAGCCACAAGATTTCCTGCAGAAATATTTTATATTAATACATACATATATTAAAATAAAAGACATTCATTGATAAAATCTGCATAGGTGAATTCAATTTACATATAATTTACATGTTCGCATCTAAACTCTTCATTTGTTTTACGGGTTTATTTTTGTTCCCCAATTTTTTATTTTTTTATTTACCTACTGTAACGAGTTTATAAATTATCTTCTATAATTCTTTATGAGTCTGTTGTGTAAGCGTAACGTCCACCTTTTTATAGTTTCACCACGTATTATTCTAACCGTGTGTTATTCTAAACGCCTCTTCCGTTCTTTTCAAGATTAACCTACTACGATTAGCACAAGGAGTTCAAGTAACATACGAGGAAGTACGAACAACCGAGTCGAGCTTCACTACACGAAGCGCTTTTAAATTGCCATTCCGAGTGCAGCTCGTTGCCAAGTGTGAAAGTAGGTTGGCGTGCTTCAATATTGTGCAGATTCCTTGCTCGTAAAATGTTTTTTCACGTCACATAACCGCGTCACGGTTTATTTTCCAAAGGCATAAAATTATGTAAAGTGGCTAACAAATTTATTTGTCTATGCCGTTTGTCACGCAACATTTGACTCTATAACGACAATGATTCTTCCGCGCTTTATTTCTATGTTAATGTACCGCCTCGTTAATCAGACTGCTTTACAGCCGCTTAATTAATTACTTTTCCGTTTTATGAAAGCGGATTAATTAATCTATAAAATATTTTGTAAAGACAAAGGTAGATATTAATATCATCTAATATATAATATCACATAATATTTCTGATTGATAATATAAAAAAATCTAATATAAATATGTACATATTTTAATTTTATAATTCCCTTTTACAATAAATAATTTCTACGTATATTTTTTCTCTTACAATAATAATTTTGTAAGATCCTTTTATTTAATGTCAGAAATTAGCTTCTATAATAAATAAAGATAGAAAAACTCGTCTTTTGATAATGAAAGATTAAATACTCTGCATAAGTATGCAGCTCATTTAATGTCGAGGTGATTCGCAACTAGAAAACACTTGAAGAAAGTGTCGAAACCTGATTTCGCGCGGACATTAATCAAAATCGCGGCTTTCATTAAATTTTTTTATGAATCAGCAAACAGGTGAACGGAGCTTGATGACGGTGAATAGTCGAGCACATCAGGAATATATTATCCATGCGAAAACGTATGTATGCGCGATAACGTTGCGTTAGCGCTGCCATGCGGGCACGATAAACCGATAAGCGACCCTCTCTTCCCACGCCACCGACGTTTTGTATCATCGTGCGATTTTCCGCAAGAACAAAGGGGGCTGACGTTGAGCAAAATGTGCTTATCGCCACTTGTCGACATACGATTCTGCCAAAACCTCTTATATTCGATGATTTTCGGAAATATTACGGAGTTGTTTTCAAGCATCGATAATATTTCAGGCGCGTGTGCAACAGCTCCTGATATTATAATCTAATAGAAATCAGAACGATCTCGCGCTGCTCACTTACGTAGATGCTACCGTTACAAATTGCTTTCACCATGAGATTTGTCTGTGAGAAACGAGGAAACGTGTAGGTAACAAATGCATCGTCTTTTCGCAGCGTCATTTATTATGTAAACTGATTATTATTGCCCGATACTCTGGCGTTTCAACTTGCGAAGATATTTATATTAACGTTAACAATAATATAATACAATCTTATCCTGCAACTGTACACTGTTTTTCGGCACTCACTAACGGTATACATGGATTGTTTGCGTCCGCGGCATATTAAACAACCTAAAACTTTACCAAAAATTCTGAAAAAATTCATAGGTGTTCCTTGAGGTCTTAACAATAAGTTTAAACAATAATAATATTATAAAATTAATTTTACAATTGTTAATTTGATCGTTAAAAAAAGCAATTGAGGAAACGCACCGTAAATAGTCAAAATGCCGCGGACGCGAACGATATGTATACGGTTGCAGGGTTAATTTCGGGAACGATCGTTATTTCTCCCTGCTGTCTGATTTAAGTGAACTTATAGATGAAAAATATTAAAAAGACTATAGGTATACCAAATAATGGTACAAAGTTCGGGGGATTAACTTCATGAAATTTATCGTAACGGAGCGCGAAACGTCACGTTTCGCTTTCGACTCTTATTTCGGTCGTAGCTATCTCGGTCCGATTATTCGCTTCGCGTCGCGCGCGATTATCATCCGTATGGCCCAGATAATCAGGAAGATTTAGTGAAATCTTCACACTTAAAATTATGCTTTTTAATTGTCCGTCTCATGTTCAGACAAAAAAATAAATCTTTTTAAATGCGAGGAGAGTTCTAAATTTAATTTCTGTGATTCTCTATTTCTGTAAAAAGAACTATTAAATAAATCTTTTTAAATGCGAGGAGAGTTCTAAATTTAATTTCTGTGATTCTCTATTTCTGTAAAAAAAACTACTAATCTTTTTTTTTTTTATAAAAACACCAGCCTTTGTATTTGAGATATTTTACTTAAACGCTTATGCTACTTGAAGATTATCCTATTCTTGAAATGTCCTGGATACACATATCTCATTCTAGAGAAAAGCTTTGGGACGGACGCGACAGGTTTCCAACACGAAGTACGGCTTCCACGTGCGAAGCCTTGAAAATGTGACATACCTCTGCGGGCATGACACTTTACAAATATTGATGAGGAATACTCGAGTGTCATTGCTCGTAGTATTCTGACAGTCGTTTGATATAGATCGTTGTCCGCTCTCTTACAAAACGTCCTGTGTAAAGTGTGTCATCTCTGACCATTTATTATATCGGAAATGGAATTATGCTCCTGTCCATTCTCAATAATATCGGTATGCCTAACGATTTTTATCTAACCGCCCATAAACCATGTAACACATATAGTCTATACCATGTACATATATAGCTCCTAGTAATTAATACAGTATGTTTATTTGTAATTAAAATTAAACCAGAGTGTAAAGGCAACGTAACTCATCTGTTTCGACGCTTTCATTTGCATCGAGATTATCGTTACGCGTTGTTTCGCGCTCACCTTGCGCGACAGCACGTTTTTTGCCTCACTAGACCGCGAGGAAAGTTTTGTCTGCCCGACAAGTGCCAGTTTTCCCTTGGCAGGAAACGCGGATGGCTGAGGAATCGAGTACTCGACCCGAATTTCATCCGTCGCGAGGGCAGGCACCTGTCTACCCATGAAGGTGGTGTTTACGCTCTCACACGTTACTCATACTACGCATTCTGATTTCGTAAGTGACGTTCGCGATGGGGGCAACTGTCATTTAGATTGTGCGCGTGCAGTAGGTTATGAGAATCTTGTATAAACAGGAAGCACGCGGGCAGATGTCATTATGTCTTGAAATTACAACGTATTGTATAAAATATCTCTTTCGCGAATATATACCTATATAAAATAAAGATATTTTTTTATATTCACAAATATTTGCAGCTATTTTGTACTCTAATCTTAAAATATCGCAAACACAATCTGCATTAGAAATATTTTATTGCTGATAGTCATTGGCACTTTTCGCAAGAGTCGATTTGTCTGTAAAAGACAATAGCGGTCACGTAATATTGTTTCAATGGAGGCTTTAACTACATTAAAGTTCGTGGGCTACATCATGATTCATTTACAATGCTGCATGTTAAGTATCATGGGAAAATGGTGAAATACTTGACCGTTCCTGCTTGTAGTAATCCGTTGGGTAGCTACCTACCGACCACTCATAACAGTACTCTTCATTCTTCGATGTTGAGTGGGCGGAGGTACATTGGCCGCAGAAGTGGTTTCCTCGAAGATGAGGTTGAAAACCGTAGCTTGCCATGCAAGACCAAGATCTAGAAATTTGAACAAATCTGATGAAGTCTCTCGAGAGACTTCATCGGATTTTATATTTGTGATATTTTTGAAAAAGTGTCCATCATTTAATGGTGCTATCACAAATGAGATTATCAAGGATAAAAAATAAATTTTCTAGCAAAGAAAATATGCGTTAGAACTCTTTCAACATTCTGTTTTACTTTTATCGAAGTTATTTAAGATACGCAACTGACTGTTTTCTCACCGATCCTTTGAAATCAGCATTTAAAGGAAATTAGCAGTGTATACGGATAATGTATACATGTTTCATCGGCTTTTATACTATTCATGAGACCACAAAGCGATTTTCGAAATCGCAAGTGAGCCAAGGTTACTCCGACATACTGAATGACACGAGGTTTCACTCATCGCATTTACGCAAATCGTGCTTGTTCTTGCAGTGGGTAAAGACGCGCGTTGTCAGACATCGGCGCTAAGTCGCGTCCGTTACTACTGCAAACGTTGCTTAATGGACTTATAATAGATTCAGCGAAAAAGTTCCATTTATGCTATAGCAGAAAACGACAAGAATTAACCACGTCGTTGTCTTTTTACTTGATGTCTTCCAAAGAGCATCGTCAACCTTGTCTTTTTCGTAGTCACCATTTCGTCACGTCCGCCACGGAAATTCAAGAAAAACAAAATTGTACGTTTGGAACATCCCGACGTGAAAGAAAAAAAACAATGTTATTCGCAGAGACGTATCATCATGAAGTGCTGTAAATAAATGTAAATGTGGTGAGCGCAAGACGGCTTTCACCTCTTGCGTCTACGACCGTCGGTCGCGTCGAACATTTCCACGTGGATAATCTCGTCCACGCCGATTAATTAGCTTTTCCTGTCGCGCACTCTTTAACTCACACCCAGATCGGTGTCCCACGCCTTTCGGAAACCTGACATAAGCTTGAGAAGCGTAAGTTTAATACTACGCGCTATGGAGATATACATTGCACGCGTAGGTGTGCTGCGGCCCGAGATTCAGTCTAACAGATATCGATATGTGTTTGCATAACATCTGCCGCGTTGTATGCAACACTAATTTCATATGAAAACAATAGACCACGTGAGATCGATTATACCACACCGTCTAATGATATACTATTCTATGTGCGATTTTCAGTTACGGAAAGCGAATTGTTCAACGAAGGAAAATATCATGCGTTGGAGTTCTTCTTACACCTCGGTTTTATAGGTCGTAGCTTTCTTTCGCCCGATGATTTGAGATACGCATAATTGACGTTTGCCTTACCAAATCTTCGAATCACAAAGAAAATTATTAAACATCAAGCACATACACACGATTGGGCGCAATCAGAGTTCAGTCGTGGTGGCGCCTAATTACGTAGATAATATCAAATCTCCGATTGATTCTTCCGGCGCGTTGCTAATTTCAATATTTAAGTTGAACGATCCAGAACAGATGTTTGAATTTATAATTTATCGTCGCCGATAAGTATCTTTCGACGTCGCGCGACATATAAATGCGCGTTCTATAAAATTAGTTCGAACTAGCAAACGTCGCTTGCGGCCGGTAGGCTGGCTTTCGTTCCGCCGGGCGCAAGAGACGATTCGCTCGAGCGAATAAACTATCGCTGCCGTATAAATACGGCCGAATATGTAAATTGTACGACTGCTACGAGCTCGTAACGTTTCCTCCTTTTTCCTCCTTCTCTCTCGCGGTTAATTCGCGCACGTACACCGGCGGGCAGGAATATACCGTGCGCATAGTCGAACTCGGCCTCGAGTTAATTACCTGGGTGTCGTAATGACCGATCGCCTTTCCCGACCGATCGGTGTCTACCGATCGTAGATCTGCTCTAATGAATACGAGACACCGAGCATGCAACCGTATCGACGTATCGATGTTCGCTGTGTAGTCTATCGAGCGGGGACGCGTATTTACGGGCGATATAGTGCAACGCTCGTGCATATACTCGCTCGCGTTCTGCGAGATCGACGGGAGATCGGCGCCTTGTTTCTCAATATCAACGGAAGCCACGACATTAGTCGTCGCATAATTAAGTTGTCGGACAAAGGAACGAACATGATTCCTCTGTTTGCAACCGTGATATGTGGATGTCGTGTGCGTACCTAGAAATCTATAAATATTGCAGAGCTTTATGCACGAAACCGAAAGGAAGACCCCGTATCTTGTTTCTCGATCTTATAATTAAAACGACGACATGATTCATTCGCATAATTAAGATGCCGAACAAAGTGTACGGCATTTTATTTATGGTGGCGGTATGCACGTCGTCGCACGTATCTATAAATGTTATAGCGCTGTACGTACCGAACGCTTGCGTGAATCATATCAATATCGCGGACGGAAAACACTCCTATCGAGCTTCATAAAATATTGACGCATATTTCTGTGAGTATATCAACAGCGCTGTGTAATTTATTTCCGTAAAGGAGGAGTATAAATATATATCCGATATGAAATTTCTATAGAGATTGCTAAACGAAGAACGATGTTGCGGAATCTCGTTTAACCTTCGCAAGTCCGTGAAACGTACAAGTACAGGTAAATAGTCAGATTATTTGTGAATCATAGCAAACGCGCGATCGAGAGAAAAATCTCCTTATCGCGCTTGGGTGTACCTTGGCGAATATATCACTACTTTTAGACGATAGAACTTGAAGATGCGAGATTTTTCTTTTTAATGTTAAGATATGCCGGGAACTTCTTATCGAGTTCTCTCGGGGAACACCGGGGTTACTGTATTGACAAACACTTTACCATTTATCTGATATACAAAGTCGTTGGGGCGTGATACGATACGGCGCGGAGTGCTAAGGCGAATACAACACCGGCCCATCAATTACCGTGATATACTAGTACGTAAACTGGCTACTGATCAGCCGGTATATTCTCTCATCCAAGTATAATAAATTACTCACGTCTTGTCCTGGCGGCTGTGCCATCGTTAGGCATGCAAGTATATTTTTGTCATTCGCGTCATAGTACTCCTATCGAACGCACTAGTGCAAATTTTGCTGTTGATGCGATCGCTCGCCGTATTTATCTAGCCGTACGTTGACATCACAGATACAGCCGCTAGGGATAATAAAATCGTGAAGAACGCGACAATTTTTACTCATAGGAGTGCCGGAGGGACATGTACTCGTACATTTTTATTTGCCGGGAAAGTTGCGAAGTATAATATTCGCAATACGCACGACGCGCGCTTATTTTCTTCTTCCGTTGTTTGTACGCGCATTTTATCTTTAACCGATGACTATCTCTCTCTTCGTGTTCAATCGGCCACGAAAAAGAGAGAAACATGTATACGCGAAAGGCGTTCGGTGCGTGTACGCGGTTACGTATGGGCGTTATTCGATGTAACTTTTAAGGCCCCGTGTTCGCGTGCGCTACTCATTGCTCTTCGTCGGACAGGATCGTTACTTATTTTACGAATGAGCCTCATTACTACCGACAGCTTAAAATTGCGGGATACATACGATCCGGCGAGGCAAGCACTTGTGAGATATATTTTTTTTATTGATTTCGCAAAAAAAAAAAGAAACGCGCGAATATCAGCACATTAATATTTGTATTTATTTGGATATACCGTGTATTAAACAGTCGTAATAGAAAATTTATAATAATTTTTATCCAAACGGTTATCTCGTGCAATCGATCATACTCATACAATGCAAATATATCAAATTACATAATGTATATTCATTTCCACGCGCGAACAGAATATTATAATAACTACATTGACTGGTAAATGTTAATAAAATCCTATTTTCGAATCGTATTTTAATGTTATAAAAGCGTCTCTTGTTATACTTTACGAGTTGCGATTTGCGATTATTTGAATCATAATAGACTACAGTGATTACACTATGTCATTTCATAAAATAAATATTGAAATCGCAATGTCACGTATCAGAGATTAGTTTTATCATACTCGTGAAACAATTTCTTTATTGCGCCGAAAATATGTGCTATATTGAATACGATTTTACAAAAGAGAATTCGATTTTCCCCGCGTGATTAGAATTCGGACACAAATTTTACTTTCAGCCTTTCTTTTCTAACTGTTTTGTTACGGTAAAAAACTTTCATTTCCCTTAGATATGCGCGACAAGAAAGAATAAAATTTAAGCAATGTAAGCCGGAGCAATTTGCGTAAAAGCCATCACGTCAATCTTCAAGGATGAAAGCAGGACGCTTTTGAGGTTGCAATGGGCGACCGAGTCGAAATGAGTTCCTCCGTGACGCAAATCTTAAAATGTCGCCCTTCCATCGCCTCAATCGAATAAACATTAATGTATGCACACAACGATCATTATAGGAGATTATTCCACCATTTAGTTTTTTATTCGATCGAGATAGCAACAAATCGAGAACACCTAAAGCTGTCTGTTAAGAATAATAATTTCGACGTTTTAGTGACACGACTTTGTAAGCCCATGGGCGGGATCTGACATTATGTGTTACATACGGACATACGTTGTCATAAATATGGACGGGCTTAAATCGAGCACAATGAATGTAAGAGCGATATTGCGACAGTGACGGCATTTCAATGTCGTGATCCGATTAAAGAAGAAAAATCAGTGCCACACAACCACGCATCCTTCGGATTAAAGTCGAGGGGACCCTCGATCGTGTGCTCAAAAATGATAATTGATAAACGTTGGAACGATGCAGCAATGTCAGTGTCGCGAATGTTAGTCTCGCTTCGGTGATCTCTATCTTCCATAGCAGGAACGAAACGCTCGTCAGGGTAGATCGCGTCTTGCGTGCTCATAACTTCTACTTACACAAGACAGAACAGGAAAATAGATTCGCGAGAGAGAGAGAGAGAGACAGAGAGAGAGAATTCTTTATGTTATTTCATATTTTATAACTGCATTGTCGTGCCTCGAAAAAAATCGTATAAGTCATGAGCGAATTGATTCTGAAGCGGTGTATTGAAGAGTTATACACAGATATATAAGTAATATTATATTAAAATATTTGTATAAAAAGCATTATTAGGATTAAATCGCACGATTAATGCGAAGATGCCTTAGGTATTAGAATAGTTATGCTTTCACGCAACATTGCAACCATTTCAAGGTATTCCGGTAAGAATTCTTGCGGTTGCTTATGAAAGATACAGAAGCCCGTGAGAAACTAATAGAACCGTAAAGGTATGCTGTGAGGAATTAAAATTCATGTAACACAATAGTAGCCGTATCCGGTCTCGATTAAACTGTTTTCATCGCCGCCAACTTTTATGAGTTTCAAATGTAGTCATATTTATGACTTTGACCGACGATTAATCAATGTTACCGCACAATTAATCATTGAGGATGGCGCATTGCTATAATTGCGCAAATCTACACGGACAATAGAGCGATTTTATGTGAGATATCTCTCGGAAATTCTTTTTGCGCGGTTTGTTAGGTCTCTATTCATTTATCTTCGTTTATGTATATTGAATCGTAAGATATATATAACAAAAAGACTTTGTATTAAGTTAATTACATTATAATGGAAACGTTATATACGTGACAGTCGTGAAATTCATCCGCTGTTTTGCAATGATGATCATATTTTATAAATTTATATAATCGAATGCTTAAAATATGTCTTATTTAATATTAGCGATCAATGTAACATTTTATCTGGAATTATTCATTCATCCTAAGAATTAGTATTCTAGAAATATATAGTATATGAATAGCTTTACTTGATTCAATTTATCACGTTTAACATTTTAGAGAAGATTTAGATGTACGTGACATCCATTTACATCCACGTGACATGTATACGCGTGTCTGTTTTGCTTGGACACTATACTTCTACTTGATGCAGCCGTGCATAAGAATTAGTTATAAAAATAACATCATTACAAAATGCGTCGGCGCATTTTGAATTGTGATAAAATAAAAAGCGAACATAAATCCGGAAACATTAATAAGTCTTTTCAAGAATTAATTTATCAGATAAATTTATGTATTGACAGATTCGAGAATTTGATAAACATGCATACTGACTTATTTTTTCAGCATAATATCTTATCAAAACAGATAAGATATTTTTATTTTTTTACTTGCGACATTATCATTGATTTGAATTGCGCACGCAGCTTATTGCATCACGTGAAAAATGCTTCTTTTGTTTCAGAAGCCAGTCTAAGGCTTCCTATTTGGCTTACAGACGAGAGCGTGGTGCTCCCGATAGCGAGGGCAGCTACAAAAGAACCATGTCACCAACCTCACGAATGGACGATTGGTCGCCTCCTAGGGATCACGACGATCCCGTACTTTTACGTGTCACCCCGCATCATCCACTACAACAACAGCATCATCACCATCACAATAATCATCATCAACAGCAACATTCTGATCTCTCCAAGTCATACAGCGTGGACGCTCTTCATCATCGATTTGAGGAGAGGTGTTCCCAACAGCAGCAACATTCTACAGAGGTGGTCAACAAACTCTCGCACGATCTCAACAAAAAGCTCCAGACCAGCGACGTAAGGTCTCGTACTAACGAAAATAACAACAACGACAACCTCGAGGACCGGCATCAGCACCATCATCATCATTATCAAGAAAAGAGGCATCCGGACAAAAGACACGACTACGAGCAACGCAGAGAAAGACTATCGCCGCAAAGCGTCGAGGTCCTTAATGACAGGAACAGGCAGCTAGAACGGGAACGTCGGAAGTTGGCAGCGAGCTGCGAGCCTCTACCTCAAAATAGAGAGGTGAGATTATCTTCGGATATTTACCTTCACGTAATAGCGATATTTACGTGTTTTTCGCATCGCAACGGTCTACCTATTTTTGCACTTGTAAATATAGCGGTGTCAAGGACGCGCGAATTCAATTTACACTTCTCTAGCATTCAATTTCTTACCGAGCTCGCATAACGTGCTCCGCACTTTACTTCGGCATTTACTTCATTATCATTATTCTCATAATTTAATATTCTCCAGTTTCTTCAGTTTACGTGCTTCAAACGCGATTACGTGTACTTTAAACTTAAAAATTTTTATATATTTTATTCATTGTGCCGTGTTGTTGTTTCTGGACTTTTCGCGAAATAATTTAGAGCCTCGGACGCTTACTTCCAGAAGCAGCTACGAGAAATCAGCGGTCCGCTACCAATCGCCGGCGATGACTTCTTCCGCGAGAGAAGCGCTACGATCGAGATGACCTCGCAGAATATCGAATTATTAAATCGCCGTAACGAGAAGAGGATGAGTGGTGTATCAACATCAAACAGCACGATATCCACATATTCTATTAGCACCACAACGTCGTCGGTCGCCACGAGTTACGATAATGGCTGGGCCAGAAGACATGAAACGCAGAACTCGATAGAAGCTAACATCTTTTCCGACAGACCACCACCACCAACGAGTTCACCGCCGAGATCACCGAACAATGTCGGGACTGCAAGTCCACGAGGAGCTGTTCCGAGACGATCGGGAAGTTGCTCGAGCACCTCTTCCTCAGGGAGATCGATAGATGCTCGCGTATCGCCTCGAGTTTTGCTGTCCAGATCGTCTCCCAAGAGTTCTCTCGACTCTCTCACGCGGAACGAAGCTCGGATAGAATATGTTTCCAACAGAAAAGTCTCGAGCCCGACTCAAACGGATAATACAGGTTCTTGGAACAGATCCAACTCGCCGAGCCGGCTGAGTCAAACGAGCGACACGGAATCGCGAATCGAGAGACTCTCCGCATATTCGAAATTTAGGACTGGCGGCAGGTCGTCCACGTCTTCGATCTCAAGCGTCTCTAAAACATCCTCTTCCTCCTCACCGAGGAATTCGCCGGTCGAGGAGGACAAGTCGTCTCCCAGATCGTCGCTTTGCGTGTCGCCCCAGCCAGGCATAGAAGGACTGACGTTAGTACAACGTACCGAGGTCGTGCTTCGGGTGAACGCGGCCACCAGCGACGCCGCCTCGCAAACCGATATCTTGGAGGATACGGAGCAAGACTGCACGGGCAAAACTGAGCGACCGCTTCCGGAATCTAGGAAGAAATTACCGGAGGAGATCGAGTGCGAGGAGCTCAGCAAGGATTTAGCCAGTCAACTCGGCCCCAACGACAAACTAGTGCCCATACTCGGTGAGTATATTCTTTATCTGCATCGTTCTGTGTTTCAATTGCCTGAGTAATGGTTTTTGAAGAGCCACCGTTCATCCGATGATTTTATTATTTGTTCCACGTCACCATTAACACATGCCAATGGAATTGATTCAATTAGACACGTTATTCAATTTTTTAATGGGCGTTTGCTAACGCAGAACTCACGCTGACATATATACGATCTTATCCAGTCGCCGTTACACTTACGCTGTCGCACGCTTATTTTACGCACACGCGTACGTTAGCCTCGCTCGAATGTGCGGACGATGTACGTACACTCGCGAGCACGCGCGCACAATTATCATCCGGGACACGGTAGAGTCAAGCATTCGAGGGCAATAACCCTCTGTTTTAATAAGCGCTAATTTAATCAACGACACGACACTGCCTTATTCAATTATATGCCGTCACCGCCGCCGCGCCGTCGCGATATTCGATGCAATCCCTTGTCGCATTATGGCTTCCATAAGAACGCGGAGATCCCTGGAGCGTGAAACGAAGTGTGCGAGGAGGGAAACGCGCGTACCGAGAACGCCTGATGATGTCCCTTTTTTTTTTTGCTTCTTATCAGTTCCAGCGCCGGAGCACAAGAAACCCACCGACTACGTTTCCGGCCTGTTCAGGGTGGAGGCGACCTTGCAGCCACGAACAAGACGACGGCCCTCCTTGGAAGAGTCAACGGCCTCCTGCAGCGAGGACGCGGACGTGGACGATAAAAAGTGAGCTCCTCTTATTCTCTTTTTCTTTTTTCCTTCTTCTTCCTTTTTTTTTCGGCTGAAGTTCACTTAATTAAAGCGTATTTATGAGGCAGCTCACGCCGCGCCGATATCACGCGCGTTGTCTTCATCCGGCTGCATGATCGGCAAGGGTCAGTTAAAATTGTTGTTACGGGCGAAGCAGATAAGACAGCGTAAATATAGACCAAACGCGATAATTGATAGTTTTCACGTGCTCGCAAGCATTGGATTACGTGCTATTAATCAACATGAATGCCTTGGAATCCGAAGGCGTTCATTACAAGTGCAAATTCGCGATTCTCTTTACTCGACTTAATTGGTCGACGCGTACGTCTAGGAGGCGTATAATTTTAATAAACAAGTGGAAGGTTCTTTTGCTCAGTTTTGCCGACTGTCGTTTTAAATTTCTCCAGTCGCGCACTCGCGCTCTGTGTGGTCGCGCTACTGCAGGTAAAATAAACCTGCACGGATCTTTTTGGAAGGACGCCAGATGTACACACGTTCACACGATATTTCGTGCGAAAAGAAGGCGGCACGTGTTCGAAAATATCTCGTTTAGCCAGACGCGTGTAGGGATTCTTTATTATTCGACGAACAACGTTTACGTAAACGGCAAAATTCTTAACATACGTCATTAATGAACTTGCCCGTCTGGATTGTAATTGTTGTTTGATGATAAAATGGAATTTAACAAATCGACAGCAGCAGCGGTCGGAAATGTCTTGTACAAACAAGCAAGTGCGGATGGTTTTTTTTTCTTTACTTTGTAACGTTGCCCCTTTTATTCTTGCTTCCGTTTCTTCCTTTGTCGACTCAGATGTCTTACGCACATAGCATCGCAAAATATTGCAACATCTTACATATTTAGAACTTATTGATATTGTTAAGCTTTTCGATATATATTCGTATTATTGCATCCATTGAATTTCACGGTTACTGCGTCTATTGTTCTTTATTTTTTATGACGTTACGATTCTTCCCTTTTTCGTCGATCCGGTCTATCTTGCGCACTCACGGACAATACTTCCTCCGTGCTCAAAGAGAAAGTGCCAAAGCACCGAGGCTGTTACGTAATCCGCCATAAATGATATTGTCAAGCACTACTCAGTACTTGTTCTCTACGCATCATATTATTTGCCAGTCTCCGACATATGGCTGAAAGTGACGCATCGTACTAACAAAGTGCTCGGCGTGCTTGCAACAAGTCCAACGGGGAAATGGAAATGGGTCCTCCAGAAAAGTATATACAGCTTCTCGTTTTTGTTTCGTCCGGACGCTAAAGCGGTCGATGTTAAGTGGCGTCGAAAATCCGTGGGCTACATAACAACGTGTAAATTAAAATTTCACGTAAGAACGAAGTGTGCGCTCAAGGACGCGGTAAAATCAGCTCTGCCGGTGGTTTAAGAGCCGGCCGAAAATCACGAGGGAGAGACCGACACGTGTTACGTTAAATTAGTTTTAGCCGTATACGCGCGAACTTTCTACCATATTTTACGGCAGGAAGAAAGAAAAATCGGCACTTTCGAAAGCGATTTTAGATAGCAGTAAAATCGTGACAATTTCGTGTACGGACATATCCGATATATACATGCAAATAATGATTGAAGAGATAATTACAAGAAGCGGAATCGACTTCCGCTTCTTATTGTTAGTTGTGTTATTTCGTTTTTAACTGATCTCGAACGTAACTCCCAGCAAATCGCACAATTGAAGAACGTTTTTTTTTTTAAATAAATGTGCGGTCCGATACGACTCGCTTTCCTTTCTTTATCACTTTCTCCTCTTTTATAGACTCGCCTAGATGTACAGGATTGCGCATGCTGTCGTTCAACTGATAACAATCTCGGCCGGCTTATGGATTACGGTGAACTAACATCTTACCGAGCATTTCCCATCCATAAACCTGAGAATCCAACATCACGTGTATGACTTTATTGCTCATCACGGATGTTGATTACGAAAATAAACCGCGAATTCTACGCCGCAAAGTATTCTTCTGCATCCACTCACAAATCATTCTGTTTCTCCCGCCTCGCCTCGGAAACGTGGAGATTAATTCAATCGTGACTCACGTTCATTGACGCAATTCCCTGCCCTCTCGCAATGATGACAATTATAGGAATATCTCTGCATAAATACTGCAAGAGAGATAGAGAGGAGGACGGTCCGGTTTAGTCCGCATTAACCAACCGGAGGTGTAATCATCGTAATAAATTCTTTTCAGACACGAAACGATACCCTCAGCTCCCGTCACGCCACTGTCAGCCGATTCTACCAGCCCCCTGTCCCTCACTTCGGCTTATTTCACGACATCCGAGGGAAAGGCGAGGTTCCTGACGAGATACTCGCGAGACGCCACGGCGGAGGGATTAACACATCAAGAGGATGCGCCGGCGGTTGTACCAACGAACAGCCTTGACCTTAGGCAGAAAAAGGTACTACTCAACAAACCGGAGCATAATTAAACGCGTTCGTATAGGATGTGCTATAATTAACTCTCTACGATTGCCTACGACTAAATTTGATCGGTATGCGGTCGCGGGGCTCCTAGTCAGTGGGGTAATAATGATTACGCGGAGATAAAACGATAATAAGTATCGTTTCATCTAGCCTCCGAGTACAATCTGGTCTTATGTAAAATGTAATTACCGCGCTTTGGAATTTCTACTTATCATATATCTTTAATGCTGGACTGTTACCTAACTAGTTGTTCGCATAGCAAATCATTACCTCGCCTATTAGATATCCCCGTGTTTTCTTGGTCTGTCGAATCTCGCAAACAAAAAGTACGAGCGTTCTCATAGCATCGTGTCGACTCATGCGTGTATAGGTATTCTAGAACTATGGATGATTTTTCAGGAGGAGTTGATGATGCGCCTCGACAGGAAGCTGGTGGTTCTCAGGGCCGAGCAGGAGGCCGTAAGGGAGGAAGGTGAAGTGAACGAGACTCTGGGTGCGCGAGTCGCCGCTCGCGTTTCCGCTGTGGCTCGCCCGCCGGAAGCGTCCAAGTATCGGAATCACGTAGAGGAAGTCGGCAAGATTACGAGCCTTCTTCTCGGCCTCAGTGGCAGGTTGGCTCGAGCTGAGAACGCCCTTTATGGAATGCCGGCCGACCATGCGGAGAGAGTAAGTATGAAACTTCTTGTTTTCTTGCATGCTTGGTGCAAACGCTCTTCCGTCGTCAATTAAAAGTAATTATACATATATCGCAATCCAAAATTATCGAATAAGTACTTTATAATGAATAGATCATATGATATACGCTAAATCGAATTATTGTGCACAAAAAATGCAATTAAGAACGATAACGATTTTTCTTTTAATATTTAATAATTTAATAGTCATGCAAAGTGCTTATTTGTCTGTTATAGATAATTATATCTATTTTAATTTTTATATGTTGTAAAGTTTTAAGCATTGCATTTTTTTTCGCAACCAACATACACATACACAAATTTTTATTTATATATCAATTTTGTTATTCTGTGCAGAAAATTTTAGAGAGCAAACGGGATAAGCTAATGGATCAATTGGAAGAAGCGAAGATTCTGAAGAACAATATCGATAAACGTAGCGTGAATATGTCGGCGATCCTAGCAAAGTACCTGAATGAAGAGGAATTTGCTGACTACCAGCATTTTATCAACATGAAAGCGAAGCTGATAGTGGACGGTCGCGAGATACAGGACAAGGTGAAGCTTGGCGAGGAGCAATTAGCTGCGTTGAAAGAGGCAATTGACTAGTCGTAACGAGGGACTTAAATGCTAAGTTATTATATGAAATCGATTCGTAAATAACCATGCATTTCCAGGCGTGGACAATGGTGTTCCGCATAATGAGTCAAACTGAAAGTATAAGTTAATAGGGGTGAAAAGTTACGGGGACACACAGAAGAGAAATAAATATAAAAAGAAATATGTACATCTTTTTTGTATCCTAAATGAATCAATTATGTATATACATATCTATATATACAATATATAGTTTAAAATAATACAAAATTTACTTTTTTACAAATTTCTTAAAAATTACTTCAATTAATTGCGATTGATTGAACATTTTTGAAAATTTAATTAAAAAACATATCCCGTAAAAATAAATATCTTTGAGATAACAATACAAAATGCTGAGTAGTTTAATGCATGATGGAAGTAATGTGGAAATTAAATGCATGAAATTATCTTTTTGCATATGAAATAAAAGTTAATTAAGATGTTCTCGCGATCCAAGTGTGATCCCGAAATCTGAAGTGCCTAGTCTTTATTAAGCTTGCATCGATTTTGTTGTGTACCCCCGATAATCTACAGAGAGAAACAGTATATCGCTTATACATTATGTGAAACCAATCATCATGCTTATACATCATGCCGAAAACAATCACAAGGCGCTACAAAGAGTAAAGATTGTTTCTCAAATTTCTTTTTGAGAAAGATTAAAACTACGCGCTAAAACGATGTCATCAATTACAAAAATGCATTTGTAAATATATATATCAAGAACAATGCGCAGTCCTGAATAAGGAAAGCCAGAACGTGCGTAAACGAAAGATGAAAACGGTCGATGAAAACGGTCGATTGAGAACGTTAACGTTGCGTAAGAAGTAATACGGCTAGTGATACATATATATGTAAATCTATATGTATGTATTATTTTCGTGTCGACGTTAATAATTTTGCGTGAAACGTATTTGAAAATTATTGAAATCAAAATTTTAATATATTTTCTAAATATATCTATATTCTATGGATATATGTAAGTGTGTGTGTATTTTCACACGCGAATTGTATTTAGAAATGCGTCGGTAACGCCGTGCAGTATAAATCCGGTGCGATATTTGCCCGTGTATGTACGCAACTAATGGACGCTCGAAGATGCTAACAATGTTTCACATGTTTAGAGAGCTCTATGTTAAAAAAAAAACGCAGAGCAAAAGATGCTGCTGAAGATTCGAGAATGCACGTTATGTTAATTATGTTAATTCATTGGTCGTAAACCGATAGATTCTCGATCTAAGATTTACTCGTGGTGCCTTCTTATATACATGTGTTATAAAAAAATAAGGGGAGTTCACGTTCTGTCTAAATAACTGCGCGGCGTCTAAACAACTAAGCGATGCAGGCAACCGAAGCGACGTTTTATGTATATATAATAATAAATATATTGTAAGTGCATATGTTCATACTCCGACACACATACCCATATATACGCGTACATACATACATACATATACACGTACACATAAACAACGAATACTATTTTTATGTATTATTCTAACCCCCCGGAGGTCCTCGTGGACCTCTATGACGCTTGTGATCTTATTTACTCTATATGATCCCACCAAGGAGTCTCGAAAGTATCGCGGGACCGCGCGTCGTATTCGAGCGTATTCGAGCCTCCGTGGTGGTCCAGCGAGAAATTTTATGCCACAGTCAAACAAATTCCCATTTCGCTCTATTTTTTCTCTGTCCCGTTTTACATTGTCTCGTTTGTAAAAATCACGCGTTTTTTTAATTAATACTCCCTCCCCGCTCATCGCTACTCTAGCCGAGGGCGGAGAAGAGACTATAAGCGAAATTACACTGGACCTCCGAGAATCTTTGGGCTCGGTAATGAGAGACTTACTGAGGACCCATGGATTTCGAGACGGAATCCATCCAAACCGCACCTTTACGAAAAGAATCACGAAAAGGAAATATTCAATTTTGATCCGTGCATTATAAATGCAAACACTCTTCGCGACGCCCGTTCACAAAGCAAACGCGCTTGATCTCAGACGACATATAACTCGTCACGGCGAGACAGACAGCACGGCGCCAGAGATAGCGTGTCACAAGTCGGGACCCAGACGGCCGCGATGATAAAATAATTGCGCATGAGAAAGACTGAGTACAGGGCATAAAATTTTGCGGCGTATTAGTCAGTTTCTGTTCCTCGTTTATTTCTCGATGTTCGCGAATCGGCTGCGGCGGGTACTGCAATCTTGCCGTTAATCGAAAGTATAAGCAGCCACCGTTACAATATATGTTTGCGAGCAGCAAAACATCGCGCGGCGGCGACATGTCATCGAATGCGAAATGCGACTATCATCTGTACTCCTCCCCCGCCATGGATAAGGCGCAGCTGTTGTACATAACAAATTAATCGAAACATGGTGCTCTGGATATCTATTTTTTACGAGAAGAAACGTTCCATTAATTCGTAAGCTATCACTATAGCTAAAGACATTTAATATTTAACGTTCTCGCTGTGTACATATTACCACATATAATTTTACGTGATGCAAAGGCAACATAATAATTAATAATTACACATACACATTCGCGTGTCACCTGTAAACGACAACGCTAGGTCGTTGTTGATCTGACAATATTATCCCATATACAGATGTACTACGAAATCATTACGATAATTACATTTCTCAAGCTCGCTTGCAATAAATAACATGTTGAAATTCAAACGAAATGACTATTTCTTTATAATGACTTACCATGCTCTTAAGCTTTGTTGTTATTAAGATCGCTAGTTATATGTTTGCGCTGCTTGCAAAATTTACTGTACGCTAGTGTGTGCTTTCAACAAGTCTTACTGCCCGAGTAAGTAATAATAAGCCAAAACAATTAAATTAATAAATATTATAAAAGTTCATTTATTTTGTAATACTTTTTTTTATAAATTTAATTCTTTTATGAATTAATAACTTTTCTATATTACAAAATTAGAGCAAAATTTTGACTTAACTATGACATATAGAAAAAAAAAATTTTATTGGATATTAAATTTTAGCTATAAATTCGAAACAGAGCCATTATCAGAAATATTCGTTAATAAATAAATTCGTAAAATCAGAAATTGTTATATTATCATTCAATGATATACTTTGCCTTTATGAATAACTACTTCTTCGGTGGTCGCATGCGCTACTAATGTTACCAACAGCAGTTTGCCGCAAATTCTGACGCATCACAGGCATTTTCATAGAATTCTTTAATAATAGAATTACATACCTAAAGATCATTAAATTTATAATGATGCATTAAAACACGTATTAAATATTTTTATAATGTTTTTTTATTATCTGTAGTGGCGAATGTAGGAACTCCAGAATACTCTTTGGTGATAGTAGGTAACAAGGTAAATATCATCAAACGGGAAATACCAATGATTTCAAAATATATTTAAAAACGATGTCGCTCGACTTATTCCGACGGAATATCGTAACATTATAGGAAAAAGAATATAAATAAAATAATTATCTTTAAAAGAGTAATCCGAATAATTTTATAGAATGAATTTACATGTCTTCAAGTTTTTAATCATTATGCTGCAAGAAAATATATAAAAGCATTCAATAATTTATTTTTTGCAATGCCTGTCGCGAAAGTACGATTTTCGATTGCTGTTTAACGTGCGGAAAGTGGCTTATTTCTCAACGATTCAATGTATGCCTTACTTTACCGCACTAGTGCGAGAAAAGCACCTTTATGACTTACTTTACCGCATTAGTGTGTAAAAAACCTATTTTTCACGATTGATAGTTTTTGTTTTACGATTTTCGACTGACATAACAAACTTGAACGTAACGAAATTCACGCGATACAAAGCGTCAATTCGTTACAACCGTCATCATTCAAGAAGGATAAAATGGATTTTTTAATCTCAAATCGAACTTTCGCGACAGGCATTACAAAAAATATTGTATGTGGCATGTGCGGAAGACAACGAATTACATCGCGCGTGAAGTTGCCGCATTCGCCTCAGCTTATAGTGCATTCACACTCGTACTCGTGTGGTTTGCAGCACGAGCCGAAGGCGAGTGCTGCAAAATCACACTCGTACTCATGTGAATGCACCATAAGCCTTCGGCTCATGCGGCAACTTCACGCGCGACATATAATTCGTTGTTTTCCACACTTGCCACACAAAATACTATTATAAGTAATGTTCGCATTCTTTCTTTTCCTTTGTCATTTTCTGTATAATTATAGCAATGGCATAAAACGTTAAGTAAAATCGATATTTTCTACATTATGTTATACTGACCTATCAAGATCAGTCATTAAAATGATTTAGTTATTTTTAATATGCATATTTTAACTGTCTCGATAGAATTTTTCTTACCATGATTTAAACAATTTTATTCGAATAAAAGCCAAGAAGCTAAAATCTAACAGAATATATAAGATCACATTAGTAGGTACCACTTTCGTTCGCGGTCATACCATTATCGTAGATGCAAAATCAAATAAAAAATACAAGAGTATTCTCGATTTCTTTGAGCTTTGCTCAACTTAAATTCCTCTTCCATCACTAGAGTATTAGCGTCTATCAACTTGTTAATTTCGTTACACTTCTTGAAGATACGCTTTCGATCAGCCTCCAATATCTTCTCCTTGATGTTCTTTTCCTCGACCGTATACTCTTCGTGTTAAAGCAATATGGCTCGAGGTTGTTCTTAGCTCTTTCCCTTTGTTTCTCGTCTTCGGTGTGATATCTTTCCGCTCCGTTCACCATTCGTTCGATGTCTTCTCTACTGAGGTGTCCCTTGTCATTGATAATCATTATTTTGTTCTTGTTCTTCGATTTTTCCACCGAGACTTTCAGGATGCTGTTGGCGTCGATGTCAAACGTAACTCGGGGGCAAAAATAAATTTCGTGGAGAAAAAAATGCGGCATCCTTTTCTCGCTCAGCTTCCCCCTCTTTCAGCTGCAGGACCGTCTGCTTTCGATTTCTTTCGTTCTCTTTTGCGATTTTGTTCCGTGCGCAGACTAGCATCCGGATGCTTATCCGAACGGTCTGACAATTCCAATAGAGTCCCTTCCGATTCGTGCGTCGATGGCAACGGGCAGAAAAGGAATCTCGGGACACGAGAATCGCCCTCTGCCTCCGCTCTTATCCTTTGAGACGACCTATACATTCTCGCTCGAGGATCCTTCTTCCTTTTTTTTATTGCAATACTCGCGTCTCAGTACAATCCATTTCGGGGCCTATTGCCTCGTAGGATTGTTTTCTTATCTCCGACGTCGATCGTCGGAAAGGTTTATTAACCGTTTGAGCTCTGGAGGCTCTCTCTTTTAATTACTGATCGGTGATCATTAAAGCAGACAACTGCGGTAAAGGAGATGCTGCAGCGAGTCTTGCAAAGAAAGCAAAACAAATTCGGGAAGAAACATCAATGGGGATGACTAAATATGTATCTGAAGTGCCATTCTCGATCAAATATATAGCAATAATAAATATATATTAACTGTTCTATTATATTTTCTTTAAAATGCACTTCTTAATTCTTATATATTAGCCATTAATGATATTCAGATATAAATTAACTACAACAAAATTCATACAATATCCAAACAAATCTTGCAAGAATAAATAATTTACTTTTTCATATAATGTAATGTTTCGTAGTTCTGCGGATAACGGTGTCTCTGTACATGAGATTTCTTTTCTGTATATTTAATATATCATTTCACTTTTTTCACTCGTTAAAACTTATATTTATCCCAAGAAATTCAATTAGAAATCAAATTTTTAAAAAAATAGCTTCTCATAAAAATACTCAAGTTAACATATAACTGGAACGCTTTCCTATATTTTCTAGTATCTTGATCGCCTTTAAAATTCTATTTTATCTAATTTTGTTATATTATGCGAAACCTATTTCGATCTGAAGTGTCCTTCATGATGCCGATGTGATAGCAGAAAGCTTGCATTTTCCTAAAAGTTGTCTTTGGTCATCGTCCTGTCTCTCTTGTAATCTAGTATTAAAATGCTCGACTGATTGTCGGTGTTTCGTGCGGTGAACGTCTACGTTTGTTTTCTCGGGAATGTCGTATTGCATCTTGCATCTGATGAGAGCAGTCATCACGCTATCGGCTGTCTCGATGGACTGCTGTGCCGTAGGCAACAATCCCGTCCAAGTTTGTAAACTTACCTAATTTCTTATCGTTGAAGAAATCCTAAGAAAGTGGCTGAAAATTAATTTTGCCAAATTCTCAGAGAATACTATCGACGGAAAATATATTTCGTTTCTCTAGTGTTACGATGAGAGTAGCGGAGAGGAGTGTCTGTTGGTTTTGTCATCTAGCTCATTAATACCGTAACGAACACCTGGGGACAACCCTCGTGTTTTCTCTACGTGTGCCACCACCCTATGACTTTTCTCTGCGTCAAGGCGGAGAAGGGGATGGCGGCGCGTGGAAATTGAATCGCATTTTAATGTGTTTTGTCACCGAACGTAAACACTTAGCATTATCTTGGCTTTTATCACATCAGGAAATTGAGTAAACAAATGTTAATTTAACTGATTAAACGACGAGCTGTTTTAACCACGGTACGTCTTTGAAATATACGCCTTGGTTGGCAAAGCGATGACATGAGATTAGCTGTAACTTGTAGAAGCTTTTGAATAGTGTTATCCTGGCAAAGCGATGACATGAGATTAGCTATAACTTGTAGAAGCTTTTGAATAGTGTTATCTTCGTTGATCCACCAACAAGAACTATATCATGGATCTTCGCTTTATCCATTTTAACGTTACATAACGCCTTCCTATAGGCTCCAAAATGCTTTTAAAGAGATCCTGGTTCAATTCCTCGAAACGGGCACAAGCGATCAAAGTGGAAAAGTCGATGCTATCCAGCAAAGCATTAATTTCGAGGCTGACCTACATAGAAGAGGACAGAATCCTTTTGACACGTTCAAAAGCAGTTTTCAGCCGACAAACAGCTCGCTTATTCTTCATCAGATTTTTCTTGTATTTTCTCACACATTCTTGCGCGTAATGTGTGATCAGACAATTATCAATATCTTTTCCACCAAAATGTGAATATCACCGGTTGTTAACACTTGGCAAATATTATTTATGGAACGTAATAAACTTTATTACATTTTATTATCTATTTATTATCTCATTAGAATGTTTTATAAAAAAAATTGTAGGTACTCTTGATCTCTGAATTATTTTTGAAATAAAATAAATGACTATAGTTTTATGTGTCGAAATTAATCTTTTTAAACAGTTTGTTCTATTAACGATATATGTATTGATATATATTTCATTGAAATTGAATATTAAATAATTCTAATGCTTGTGTCATTATTCTGTGTAAATATTTTACATCACAAAACAATTTGATTATCATCTTTAAATATATGCAATATGAACTTCTCTTATTGATGTGTTAGATAATGCAGGCTTATTTGAAATATGCCATCGTCGATAGTTAGTATTGATACGTTGCCGTCGAGATCGAAGATCAGAACGTTCCTTTTACCGCGGTCCTTTTTGTCGAGCCCGTAAGCGATGGCGGCTGCGGTCGGCTCGTTAATGATCCTCAGGACGTTCAGAATGGCGATAGTGTCCGTAGCTTGACGTCGAGAGTTGTTGAAGTACACCGGCGCCATGATCACAGCGTTCGTGATGGTGATGTCCAAGTAAGCTTCCGCAATTTCCTTCATCTTGGTCAAAACCCTCGAGGAGCTCTCTTCGAGGAAGAAAGATTTCGCTTCGCCCTTGTAATAATACGCAACGAGTAATTAATGGAGCGGTACGAGGATGAAAAACATTCACCATCAGGAGGAAACTTATGAAGGAAGGAACGTGCTTAGTCAGTACGATCGACCCGATTCTTCATGCGGCACGGATATTTTTTTTTCTTTCATTAAGCGCATATATATCAGAACGGAATTTTCCCCGCCATTTATATATATATAATTAATGCGCTCATTTTAGTCAGATTTTTGGTGGGTATCATTGATGACTGTGAAGGGCCAATGCTTCATGTCGGATTGCATCGCTAAGTTTTCAAATCGTTTACCGATTAATCTTTTAGTCTGTAGTAAAACAATTTATTTAAATTTTTTTTATTGCACTCTTTATGTATTCAAATCGCTATTAATCCTAATAATAAATGAATATACAGCATATGTGCACAACAATGCAGAGAAATTTTTATATACAGAATTACAATAAAAGAATTGTTCGGAGTATTCTATTAAATGGCAAAAAATTAAATTAATTTATCTATTCGCTATTTATAAAATAAAAATTAAAACTTTCAATTCTAAATAGAAACTGAAAATAAAATCTCGTTCCTCTTTTTCTTTGTGTTGTGCTCTTTTTCAGGTTTAAATATATGGTTTATCGTAACGTTGGTCGACTAAATTGTGCTGAGATGTAGCCCTAATTGGAGGCGGACGTGAGTCCAGCTAAGACAACCACTCCAAAAGGAAGCGGTTGCGGCTATTATCAGCATCATAAACACGGTCTGTTACGGCGGACTAGCCGTATCCCAAGCCCGTATACGAGCGATAGTAGATTTCGAAGCAGCGAGTCGATTTGGCGGCGCCGAAACGAGCGCATTACCGACTTCGCCGGTAGTTCCGGCGATTTCCTTCTTCCCTTGTTCTAACAATGGTGAAATACCGCAGCTGCGAGCAGAAACAGGGGTAAAAACAACGGATACATTGGGTAAACTACGCGCTCACTAGCAACCTTGCCAAATCGCTTGATCTCGGCAGTCTCAACGCTACTGTTAAAATTTTATCCGCGATTGTTGCCACGTGACTAATCGTGCGAATTCTATCGAAATAGTATGACCGTGCGACTCGCGCGAAAGACATAAATCGAGGACAAATTTAGCTGACGCAAATTTGTGCCAAGAAAGTTCATCAAAAGAATTATATTGGTAGAATTCAAGATTAGATTCTTTGCTACATCGCTGATCACTCACTCTTCACGAACGCAACGTAGCTCTGTATGATGCGATTTTCTTGATCGTTAACGCGATAATCTTTATCTTGCCGCCCTAATATGCCCTGACACAGGAATAGGTCATGCCCAGATCGATTTCGACCGTCGGTTCCTATCATTGTGGACCTGAAATTTTGGGAAGCAGCGACGTGGACTTGATCGTTGAATCGCGGTTCCGTTGTTTCGTAACGTCCCCGGCGTTGTCTATTGTCCTGTCAATTTCGGGCCTTCGCCGTTCCGAGCATCATAATTACAGGAATGAATTATGTAGGAATTGAGAGCCGATTGCATCCTTGCGCCGAATTAACACTTATTGGTTGGGTAAATTTTCCATTTGCATCGTTGCGCCAACATTAACACTTATTGGTTAGAACATTTTCTATCTACAATAGTTATGGATAAAATTCCTTATTTGTTATGTATTAAGGGGATCCTGCAGTCGTATGATTTACCGACTAAACTCTATATCTGTCCTCAAAATTCTCTACTCACGTAGCGTCGTATTAATTTGACAGAATTGAAAATGCTTCTCCAGGATTGCAGTACATACATCAATGATTCAGGGAAACTCTGATTTTATTCAGAAAAAATTTTTTTTATATATAAAAATTTTTTTTCTTTCTTAACGTAAAGTTGTCAAGTCCCGTGTCCGTTTGCGTGTATACTTTAATCCTGGAAAAGGATTTTTAATTCTATAAATCCAATAAAAAATGGCAGCTGTGCGAAAATCACATTTCGATCGACATTATCGACATCGTTGGGATTCGCCTGCCAGTGCAGGATCCCCTTAAAGTATGCACTAATGCTCCCAACGTCACACGATTTTATACCGAGAACGAAAATAATTTCAGAAATGCAGACTTTTGTTACCTAGTCTCTCGTCAACTCATGACAACATTTGCTTCATATAAACATTCTACAATTTGTTGGTACAAAATAAGACACACCTTGGGAGCGGATAAAATAAAGAAATAACATACCGTTCTCAGAATTAGGCTCAGACATCTAACAAAAAAGTTTAGTGCTTAAAACGATTTACGTGAATGCAGGCGCACATGCATGCATGGCGCAGCAATCTGAAGAGGATAGATATATCGTATAGATATTCGTTAGACAAGGACAGATCTATATCGGTCGGTAACTTAGACGATCGAAATTATCGACATCGTTGGAGTTCGCCTGTCACTACAGGGGATCCCCTTAAGAGAAATGGTATCTTCTAATTATTCTGGTTAGACATTTTCGCTCGAGATATCGAACATTCGATACTATGTATCAATCTTGCCGGTCTACCCGCGTTATTGCGTTATAATACGTTGATTGCTAACAATATTTTAATTATTATTATATTCGATTAACAATTAATACGACAGACACAGAGGGTTGATTAAAATGTTGATTGCAATGCCGGCGGCCAATTACACGGTGCTTTGTGGCAGAAAGTGAGGCGCGATAGAAAAACACGAGCGCAAGATAAATGTAATTTTAATAATCTGCACATATCTTAAAATCCTGTCCCGCATGACAATTTTGAAAGCGGCCAGAAGATTTGACGTGAATCATACGTAAATTCGACACGTGACACGTTGACTCCCTCGCTATCGTATAATCTGAAGAGGGTCGAATACGTTCGTGACCAGCGTCGTGAACGAAATGACGAACGAAGGGCGACGATCATACAGCCTACCCCTTTTATGACGTCATAATAAAGTTCCGATATGGCTCAACTTTTTCTTCCACTCTCGGTGATGACGAGATATTATGGTCTCTTTCTTTTTATCATCTCCTTTTTCTTTCTCTCTTCACCGTTGATTGCTGTAACTTTTTCTTTTGTTCAAATAAACCGGATACAAGAATGCTAAAATTTGTATGTATTAATTTCACAAATATACGATAAGCAAATAACAGATTCTGATGCGGGATGCAATCCATTAAAGAGATCACTATAAATGTATTTATGAACTTATAAATGTATTTATAAGTATTTATAACCGCGATAAGCTTTTGTAATATAACCTTAATCAAATCATCACTTTGCAATTTTGAAAGACTATGGCTGCGTTCGTTTCGACGCTTTCAGCGCTGTAAGCATCGCTCTATCTTCGTTTGATATTCGATGTGCAACGAAGATAGAATGATGCTTACAGCGCTGAAAGCGTCAAGACGAACGCAGCCTATGTTTTCATAACATCTCAAAATAAAAGAGAGAAAGAGAGGGAACTTCGAATTCTCATTATATCAGATAACAAAGTAATTTTTCCTGACATAATCAAAAGGCGATTTATATAAAAGCCCTTTTTATAAAAACATTAAAAGAATTAGTGGAACACGAATGGTATATATATCGCGATCACAGGACGAAAAGATCGACTTTGCGTCTTCGTTACTTCAACTTTCTTACTTTGAACGCCAAGCCGGAGAGCATAGCCGATCGATTATCGCTTAACCGAGTTAATTCAGGAACGTGTATCGTGCTTACGTTCAGAATACGGGTACACGAACACGTACGCCAAGAGATCCGCCCTAAACTGGTCCGCCGCCGGCACGGAGAGGGTTTAAACGAGACGCCCGCCAGGACGATAAATCCAGCTACGTGGAAAACAATGAATGGCTTCACGGAGTGTCGTGCGCTCTTAATAATTCGCTTTCTCCGACACGACGTCAGCGTACGTGGGACGCGGATGAAACGACGCGATAGATAAGGAAATAAGAAGAGGGAAGGGAGACGCGAAGGAAGAACACGAGAAGAGGAAGCGGTGAAAGTGTCTGATAACTTTCGCCCCGCGGAGGCGACGCGCAAGATAGACGTGCGAGGAACACGTCGAGAGTGGCGAAGAGAGTTGAATCGAATATCGAGATTGGATCGAGGGGCCCGAACCCTCGTAAATATGTCGTCAGACCGGTAAACAAGAGCGCATGAAGCCGGTACAAGCCGCATTTCCACGCTCGGCGTACGGTACGTACATATACGCACCATGGAAACGGAAGCGGTCGATGGTCTCGTGGGTTGTGGTCGTGGCCGTGGTCGTGGTCGCGCACAGACCGGGATTTAAGTCTAGAAAATTTATCGTTCCGCGAGGAGGCAGACAGACGAAGCGACGAAAGGGATGACACGCGGTATGCGTGCGTTGGTGAAAGGAGGCGGAAGTGGAACGTTGGAGGAATAAAGAAAAGATAGAGAGGAAACGGATAGGCGAGAAAGAGTAGAAATACGGGAGGAAAGCGAAATACTCCGATGGATGATTCAAAACCAGTCGTCTCGAATCTCGTTTCTCCCTCCAATTCTTGGCTGCGATTCAACGACCGATCTCCGGAATATGAGCCCGGTTATACCAATTTCGCAGTCCGCGATGCTCGTTTCTGGGCGCGATCGTAACTATAGGTGCCTTCAACTCGACCTAGCAATCGTCAAACGGTTTCCGATACAAACGCGTGTAACATGCAGTGATTAGAGACTATTCAGCGCATCGCGATTCCGTTCAAATAGCTCCGAACGTTTTACAATGACTGGTTGAAATATAAATATCTAAATATGAGCTAAAACAAGCTAACAATATGTATTTCGTTATATACAACGTAGTACAATTGTAACAGTAAAAATCTGTAAAGGTTTTAAAGGCTTACTTTTCACAACGTATCATATATAAATGCTTACTAAAAGATTCATCTTGTAAGAAAATCATTGCTCTTGTTTGGTTAATATATTGTCAATTAATTTAACAAGAAGAAATTAGGAATTGATGAAGATAACAGAAGTGATAATGAAGATTAACTATCTATTGCATAAAGAAATTAAAATAATCATTTATATGCTGAATTAATAACCTGCAATTAAATTATAATAAAAATGGAAAGATCAAAATCTCAATACTTTAAAAAAAGTGTTGGTCCAGCGTTGCTCGGCGCGGAAACGGGCTTAGCAAATCGCGCACACACATTGTGTCCAATATGGTGGTTCGAGACCGAATATAAATCCTGAAACGCTTACAGTTATTGGAGATCCAACGTAATATCCATTCGAACACTGTCCAGGCGGTTTACGCGGTAATTCGCCGATGACAACGTTGCGATAAAATGAAATCGGTCCATGGCTTTTATAACGGGTTTTAGGCGCGACGATACGGCGCGCTGTTCGATAGTCGGGGTCGTTACCGCCCCGCCGCGCCGCTCTATCTAAAGAAAATCGACTGAAAGCTGCGACAAAATAAAGCGGATACAGCATGATTTTCCCGACACAAAACCGCGAATACATTCACTGGGTCTATCCCACTTTCAGAACCGTATTCTCCGTGGAAATGTAACTTCGGGTCCCAAAATAAGCCGAGTTGACGTAATATGCCTCGCTATATCGTGCGTTCGAATCAAGTGTCGGCCTTTAAAATGACGTATAGGACGACACGCCTAATACGATATTCATGAAATCCACATGGCTTTCAATGAGATGGCTCATGTTTTGAAATATGACCAAAAGCCGTGAGCGTATACGCCATGCGAGAGCGAATTTACGCATTTCACTCTTTTCTACCGCATATTTCTTTTCTTCTTTTTTTTCCTATTCTTCGCGATTCACAAGGGACTTGGATTTAACTTGATATTACAACGCTTCGAATTACATCTTCACCGCGGTGAAATTATTCGTGTGGCAATAAGGCCTGCCCTATATGCGCATTACACATCTTTTAAAAACTCCTCATCTGATATTCACACATGACCGCTAACTTTTTACTTCCATATTCCAAAAAAATGGAGCACTAACGATTGAAGTCCTTTTTTTAATGAAATGATCGATAAATAAATCCACATGTATTAAAAGTTTTATGAATTTATATACACCTCGTTTGCGCTTTTCTTGCATCTCACGAACGAATAAAAATTCTAAGCTAAGCTGGCAGCATATTTTAAAAGATGAATCGATATAAACGGTATAAACGAAGGCTGGACAGAAGTGCGTATGTCATTTCAGCATTATTTCACTTATTTCACAAATATCGTGGCCGATCGATAAATATCATGTTGCATTTAAAGAGTTTCCGTGACCGCTCTTAGTTCTTCCCTATCATATATTTTGCGTGTGTTTGACATGGAAAACGCATGCATCCGTTTGTACATACATACATAAATATATGTATTAATTGAGATGCGCAAAAATTGCTGTAGCTATTTGTCGTAATGCCATAATTTCGTGAGAACGCAGAAACGACGACTGTAAATATTGAATAAGCTTGCATACAAGGTTCTTCGCAGCGGATGCATATAAATGCAGAGATAAAATGTCCGCGATATATCGCATGGAGAAAGAGCAGTCGCTCTTTGTCAAAGTCCGAGAAATTGAGAGCCCGATTAAGCTGTGATAATAATCCCGATTGTAAAACAAACTGCTTTATAATCGTCTATGGTTTGCATTATGAACGTCTCATTAGGTCCATAAAATGAAAGGATAATGGTTGTCGTTTGCAGAATGCACATCTATCCGCTAGTACGCGATCTGGCTAGCATAGTTAACTGCTTCCAGAAGGGAAGCGGTATTTATTATATTCCGCAAGCTACGCGAGTAAATTAAAGCTCATCAAGGGTCTGGAGACGGCAAAGACCGTGCGCGGCTCCCTTATTAGACTTCAGCAGTCATCTCGCGATAAATGAGAACGCTCCCGGATACACCGAGATTATCATACGATGGACTCCGTCGCTCTCGTCGGTCAAAGAAACTTTAATCACTCGGCCGTAAACGTGTCTGAAGAAACGTGTCAGCAGTTCGAGACGAAGCAGGCACAGGCACGTTGACGATGCGCCCGCGAATGAACTTCTCCCTCGTCAGTTACTTCAACAGCGTTCTTGTAATCCGGCCACCGAATCCGCGAGACGTGAGGAAGCATGAGGGCACCATTAATTTATGCATAGGGCGCAGGTACTCGCGCGCACGAGCACGTTCTTCGCGGTGGTACCTTAATGGAGCATCGGTTATCGGCTAAATTTCCAATAAGAGATTCGAGGCACTCCCTTCGGTTCGCCTTCGGTGGATTCCTAAGATGCTGAGCTCAATGTGCGCGCACGTCACGTACGTATCTTTTGGGGACAGTTTCGGTGCTTACTTCGCTCTACCATTGCGGGCAGTGCGGATAATGTAATGCGCCCATAAAAATGCAGAGTACGGTGCTACTTCAGCTGCCGGAAGGCTGCGGTCGCACATGCCGGAACGAGCTCGCGCACACGTAGAACGCGGGCATTCCCTACGAGCGACCGAGGAAAATCTCGGGGCTGCGCATTTGGATTGAATCTTCGGGAGACGGTGCGCGAGAGTGGCTGGGAAATAAGCATCACAAGTGCCACGGCCGCGGCGGTCTGCCTCACCGTCTCACTGAATTCATGGAAAATCAAGAAAAGCCGGATTGTCGCGTTGACGTACTGAGAACTTGAGAAATCAAGATAATATATTGATTTTTGACTAAGGATGGGTATAACAATAAATAACACACATAAAATTGTGTAAGATACATAAAATTAGAAAAAAATAGTTAAAACATGCTGCTTCTTTACGTGATAGAATTTGTTGGTATAACAAATACATATGGTATTGATATAGAAACAATGTATCTAGGTGTTTACACATATGTCTACGTTATACACCTTTCATGAAAAAATAAGCATGTACAAATTTCTAACTAAATGCATTATATAAAAGCGCGATTCTTAAAAATTTGTATATTCGCATAAAAGATCGTTATAGAAGAATGGCAAATAATTACTAACAATATTTAACAATTTGTAAAAATCAGAAAGAATTTATTTATCGGTCACAATCAACTGTAATTTTTGAAATGGTTACACAATCGCGCTTCTTCAGTAAAGAACTCAATGTGAAAAACAATAATTTAGATTGAGAAAAAAAATTAAAAACTCATTTTTCCATCGAGCTATATGCGGTAGCCAAAAATTTATTGATTAATAATAGAACGCTAATGTCGGCTTTAAATTCGCGATGCAAAAATGTCCTTTATCGGCTTAAAGAAGACATTTATAAGCCAAAAAAGAATTTACTTAATATCGCCTATACGCGCGCACGTTTACGTAGCGGTCGCTGCAGTCAGCTGACGATGCGACCATGCACACGGTTCGCATATTTGCGTGAATTAAAGCAATTATCGGTCTCGGCGTTTCCCCTCGGGGGCCTCGGGGCGGCTCGGGGCCGCCATACCGGGTTTTGCTGCTCGGAAATCCGTGCGCGTTTCGCTCTTTACATTATTATTTCGCTATCATTCTGCGTCGATATAATGAAGCGCACCCAGCCGCTTCGCAAAAGTGCCATTGCGATAAAGAGAACGACGCCGACGAGCGAGATGCTTGGAAAGTGGTGGAACGTGTTACCTAACTCGGGGCGTGTTACTTGCTCAAGGCTGCCGGAGATGAATGCAAAGCAAAGAGGCTCCTCGTATTAACCACGTTACTCGTCTTACTCTTTCCTTAATTAACTTAATTCGATTTAATGAGAAGATCTCGATGTTCCCTCGAGGATTCTGTGAAAATACCGTCGTACCGAAGACCTTTCCTCAAAATATTCGTTTTTACTTTTAACCCTTCAGCATGTTGCTAATTTTATTTTGTATATTATATTATAATATATTAATATCATATCTTGATATAAATCGTCACTTAAAAAATTATATTTATAGTTTATTTATCACTAAAGTGAAAGAAAATTATATAAAATATATGTAGCAGATATATAATAGCACAAGATTAAATATTCCTCTCATATAAGTAGATTTGTTTATTCTAAAAATACGCAAACGGCGATGCTCCGCCGAAAAATCAAGGAAATGTTATATAGGACGCGTAAGCTATTTATAAGATTTATACAATATTATTGCGGGGACCTTATCGAAAATGTTGTTGGTGGCCTGCTTAGAAACACTCTTAAGTTCATTCACATCGCCTGATTACAGGATTATCCCGCCAGAATCGCCCTGTCGTCTGCGCGGGACATCGGATTTATAACTTTAATGCTGGCAATAGAGTAGCATTACTTTCCTCCTTCCCTCCTCGCCCGCGAGGTTGAACCGTGTTTCTGTCCGCAAAAATAATCGAGATTTATAAACTTTTGAGCTAGAGATCATAGCAAGTTCCGACGAATGATGGAAACTCGGTCGTAGCCTGCAGAAACCGTGAGCAGTTTTCATAGCGCCGCAGAAGGCAATGACCGAGGCAATAACGGTACACAGCTTTATTTTTGCTCGATACGACCCTCATTCCGGGGTCGCCAAGAAAATTAATTGTTTGTATCATTATACAGGAATCAAATGTGACTACTATGTTGACAACAGGTTGCGATAAATATGTATGTTTGCATGATTAGAATACGATTATTATGCACAATTAATCACATAAAAACGTTGTCTATTTACGAAACGAAATAAGGGGCTGCTTATGAATAAATGAGTCGCTGATAAATGTCATCATTTAATCATTTATGTCTGTTTTGACTCGTTTCTGTATCATCTATACAATAGATCAGGACAGATCAGAACGAAATCGATTTTAACTTGCGTTCAATAGATGCGATTGTCAAGTGTTCATCGCCGTACGATTAATTAGTGATTAATCAAAAGGACTGTGCCATATCAATTTTTAACATATATTATTTCACGTCACTTGACAAATGCGTTGACGTACCGTTGTGTCGCGTAATTAAAGGCTATAGTTCGCGGAGTACCATGTTCTTTGCCTCGACGTAGCGCGATACCAATCTTCACGTATCGCGAAATGGCTAAAGCGCGGCTGCTTGGCTTGAGCGATTCAGATTACGTTAATTAACGAGACGAAGTTACAGAGCGAAAGGAGAGTTTCCGCGTCGAATCGTTCTGTGGAAACAATTCGCGCCGCGCCAGAAGCTGCTGCTGCTGCCGCTGCCGCTGTCGCCGCTAATTCGCGCGATTCTGTCCAGTTTCGAGTATTACGAAGTTACGTACGTACCCTACATATCTACGTATACCTACGTAGAAATACGCGTGCGAATACGCGCAGTTCCCATGATTCATCTCATTACGGAGAAACCAGATCCACCGGCACAATGTGCCGCTGCTGCACGCGACAACTTGGCGAACGCGCGTCCTCGCGCGTGCATTCGTTCGCAATTAATTAACACGCGCGTGCACTGTCTCCGCGACAAAGTACAGGGTATCTACCTATCTAACTGCATCCGCGGTTCCCTAGGTAGGTGCGTGCAAATCGGCGGGAAATAATCAAGGCGCACTCCGTGACGGCGCATACTTAATGCGCGCTGATTGAGTGTCATTAGCGAATGCCGATGAGTACGGTTACTTCGGTGGCCGTCGTTCATCGGGCCGACTCGATTACCTGCATTACGTAGTTTCCGCCGCTTTCCGCACGACACGATCCTTAACGAACGGTATTAATCGGGTTATGAAACTCGCAATCCGTAATTATAAAAAAAAAATGTCGGAATGCGGGATATGCAGGCTGTCGAAACGCGAATCGGACGGACGGGAGAGGTTGCGGACGATTACTAACGAACATGGAGAAAATAACGAGCAGGTAGAACAGCATTCTCTTTATATCATCTATGTATAACACTAATTTTCAAAAATAATCATTTCTATTGATTGCCGAAATAAAATGAGACGAGAACAGTTCAAGCTGTATTTTTTTGCAATATGCTTATTGCGCGATTTGATCGTTAAATTCATAAGGCACTCTGGCTATTTTTTCGTTGACTACGATTTGAATAAATGATTAAGTCTAATGTATGTATCGGAAATGTACTAATTTGTTATGAAAACTTATAGTTGTGAATAAAATAATATTTTGTAAGAAATCTAATGGATAATAATAAATTAAAGGAATCTAAAATTTTAGCGTATAGATTTTGGAGGTAATGAATGTGATGTGATACATATTTGGCCAGTTCCTCAATCATTCCCTTATAAAGAGACTTCCATAATAGGTGAGTTCCGTGATCTTTACACCATCATAACCGACGTTGTGCCATGTCGATGTTACGATTACGGAATATTAACATAATAATTTTCATTGATATTGTTTGCATAAATAATTTTTAATTTTACTAAATATGGCGATGGGACTTTAAAATGCATATGCATATATAACTTTGAAAGTTTTTGCGAGTGTTCGTGTGTCTACCATGTACGAATTTTGCTTTTATTATAACGTCGCAAGTGTCACAGGTATTTAATCTTTCAAATTAAATGATAATGAATGTGATACACGATTTAATCAGTTCCTCAATCATTCCCTTATAAAGAGACTTTCATAATAGGTGAGTTCCGTTGTGATGGCTGCTATCTTTACACCGTCATAACCGACGTCGTACCATATTGATGTTACGATCACGGAATATTAACATAATAATTTTCACTGATATCGTTTGCATAAATAATTTTTAATTTCGCAAAACATGGCGATGGGGCTTTAAAATGCATATGCATATATAAACTGTATTAAATATTAATTCTTTGAACGTTTTTGCGAGTGTTCGTGTGTCTACCGTGTACAAATTTTGCTTTTATTATAACGTGTCACAAGTGTCACAGGTATTTAATCTTCCAAATTAAATAGCGGGGACAAATTACGTTGAGAGAAGTACACAGTATATATACGGTGTATTTGCAGCAATTATATTAAAGCTTAATACTTTCATGTACCAGACGAGTCAACAGCGCAAATGTTCTGCAAAGGAAGTGACCACCGGCGAGTGTTTATCACGTAATTTTAAATATGCTTGGGGGGGAGACAGAACATATTTTTGTCAATATTTATGCCGCGCCATGCGCGACGAAAAATGAGAACCTACTCCTGAGGGAATACGGAAAAGAGCAGGGCGGAACGAGAACGGTAAAAAGACGGATAAAGTTACTGTACAGCCACTAGAATAAATGTCACGAGTTAGTTACTGCACCGTGAAATGGTACCACACACATTTGCCCGCACATTCATGTGCTCGTTGTTCGGCACGGAGCAAACTTAACATACCGCATTAATTCATCTTTTTCTTTACTTTTGCGCCTCCACCGCGTAATTTATGCCGACGCTTTATGTCGACCTTTATACCCCGTGATTGCGACATTTGTTTAATTACATTTACATAAATTTGCAATCAGCCGAATATATCATGCATGCTCTCCTAACAGCACAACGCAATTACTCATTAATAAATTAATTATTCTTGGTCGACAACAACAAAAGATTGCAAAAAGTTTTGTCTCTTATTGTCTGACAATGAGAAGTCTCGCAAATGATAAGCTTCACCGGAGAATTCGGAAAAAAATTCCCAAATTCACAGTTATAATTACGATGACTGATTTATTTTCATACTCGAGCAGATATTTGAATGTATCGCTAATTACCATATGCAAACACAAAACTGCAATAATTATCATGTTGCAATCTGGATATTATTCGCGCCGATGTCTTTCATAGATATTGTTTTTACTGCTTATTTTCAAGTGTACACACGTCTCTGTCTGTGAGCCCCTCAATGCATGCAATAATAAATGTTAGTTTAACAGTGATAAAGCAACGTCAAGCCCGAGCTCGTTTCCTTGCGTCCACCATGCAGGGTTTCATCTTCTTGTTCCATCCCCTTTCTCACCCTACACGCTCTGCTCTTCCTCATTTTGTGTCGGTTACAAGACTGTAGCGGGATCGGTACGAGCGCGTAGTAGCACGTTAACCGTCTGCACGGTCCCGTTAATGTCCTCCAGGCAATTAGCATAGTGCTCCTAATTAAAAACACTCCGCGGCTTAACTGGGTGGCCCGACCGTGCATGTGCATCCGTAACTCGACGAGAACAGCGCGCCTCGCAGGTGCAAACAAGGATTCCTAACTTTTTCACTCTTGTAGAGAAATTGCGTTTAAACATTTTAACGCTGGTGTATTTATATTTTTCTGATACGCTGAATAACAAATCTCGAAATAGCATGTAAAGGGAGGAAATAAACTTTCATTACGGTATCATTGTGAATAGCAGCAGCAAAAAGAAGACTTGGAAACAAAGAATTCGCGCAATGAAACGAATTTACTCAGATGGAACTAAAAATGAATACATGGGGGCTGAGAAACGTGACGGAGAGAAAAATCTCTTCGTAATTGCTAATCGCGCCGTTTCAATGCCGCGCGTGCGCGATTAAAGAACTTTCCGAGGGAACGTTATTAAATTCTGAGAGGACCGACGTCGGAGATATTCTCAAGATGAATCCCGACGAGCGACTTGGCAGTGACAGAAAGTTTCGCGCTCTCCTACCCCTTAAGAGGAGCGGATTATTATATCGTAGATTACTCCCGTTTAATGAAGCAATTTCAACGTATTTAATTAACTCCACTTAAATATTCAGATTCGCAATCCCGTCTAAAAATGTCCCTTGCTCGATCGTTATCGCGCGCTATGAACTTTTATCATCTCCACCGCACACACACACACACACACACACTCACACACACACATGCTTCCTGCCTCTAATTGTAAATATTTACCATTCTCAATATCGTGTGTATTATTTAAAGATCTAATTACGTCGCGTCATTACCACATCGGCAATTAAGGAAACGTTGCCGATTGTAAATTAAACGCTTCGTGATAGTGCACGAAAACGTAAACCATATCGTTGCAATAAACATTTGCACATGGACGGTAAATAGCGCAGTTCATTGATAGGCCTGATCTAATTCGATCCAGTCGATCGTTACATTTCTTTCCGACCCAGTTTTTCAGGGATAATGCCAGTTCGTTCTGACTGCCGATAATCTCATCAAGTGATACAGCCTTTAGGTTACATAATTCACGCGAGATCAATACGAGGATATGCAAGAGCCAATATTAACGATCTCCGAAATATGCTGGTAAATATTTGGCGACTATACCCTATACCCGAACCCCGCTTGGCTCAAGGATATGACGCGAGTGCATGGTGCGTGTATGCGCAATATCCTTGTATGCGTTGGATCGGTTCGCTTGTGTACGCATTATGCGATCGGCTTTTGGCGCCTTCATGTCAGAACGGCGAATGTCCACAGTCGATTTGAACCGTATTACGCCAGAAGCGATTTCACTGAGCTCCCAGCGTAATTGATTTGCAACGGTTATGTCATTCTGGAGGAAACCGGAGCAATCCGAGCGAACGTACGTCCGCTGCTAGAATATCTGCAAAAATCAATCAATCCGCCATCCTTTTTCTGCGTATAAGATTACGAAATATATATGTACAAAAACAAACAATAATCTGTTTGTTGCTTGCCATTCAATATATCCGTAACGTTTCATTGCGTTACTGAGAAAATAGTATAGAATAAAAGAGACTTGTTTTTTATACAAAATATTGAAATCCTCACAAAAATGTACACCTGTACAATTGTGGAAAAAAAACATAGGAATATATTATTAATATTTAGACAAAAACACAAATGCAACAATAATAAATTAAATTTAATGTAATCTAAAATTAAATTATAAATGTCGATAGCTAAAAGTTAAAAATGTAGAATCTGTTGTACAAACTCTCAATCAATATATTAACTACAATAAATCTTAGGAAATGTTAAAAAATAATGTTTGTTCTTGAATTTAATGATATATGTTTAAGTATAATGCATAGAGAAAGATATTGTAGGAAAAAAGAAAGGCTTCATCCGATTCATATTTAGTTCCGGTGGAATGTTTGATGTTTACGTCATACGATGTATTTAAACGCGGTATGCAAGGACGGATGCAGATGTCAACACGCATCGAGATATCGCTTTGACCAGAGGAGGAAACCGCGCTTCCGCATTTATGTGGAAATCCATGTGGCACGAAAGGGACGAGTGATTTTGCTCGTTCGGATAAAGGGGCCGAAAACGAGAAGTGATATCGCTCGAGAGTAATAAAAACTATCCGTACGGTTGAAATGCGAAGGTAGACCTATATACTATTCTGTCGAATAAACGACTGAACGGAGGAAACTCGACTAATGTGTGCACCAAATTGAACCTATTCGCTTGTTCATTCTTCGGTACATACTAACCGAATTCCCTTCGTTCGTTCCCCTTCGTTCGTTCCTTCGTTCGTCTATTCATAGACACGACATGATTCCGCCTTAAGAGAATTTTTCACGTAGCTGCCGCGGTTACGTCAATTTACGGGACACCGCGGATTTCTTTTCTGTGTTCGTGCCCGGGTCAAGAGGCATGAATGAAACTGCAGTTACGTAAATGCAAACCGCAGCCGTGGCGTTGTGCATGTTGCGCAATTTGTAAAAAGTGTGTCGAGTCGTGCAATTAAGGGGTGTCGGTTAACAACAGGGAAAGATGGAAGGCAGAAGACAGCGAAAGAAACCATCTACGGATAAGCCGGCGGGATATAACATGTCGATTTCTTTCTGACGGGTCTTTCGCAAACTCATTAGTAAGTCCAACGCGTTTAATTTATCGCACGCGCATTGCAAATATCTCTCCATCGTTCAAGCGTTTTATCGCCAGCTGCAAAGTTACGATAAGAAACTTTGCTTTCGACATTTAAATCGTGTAAAAAATATGCGTGTGCAGGACATACAAATTCTCGACATGCCGATCCAATCAAACAAATTTCGATGCCAAAAATATTTTTCAAAAAATTATCAGAGTCAGTAATATCGTCACATCGGCGACCACATAAATGTAGATGTTTGCTTATCTGATATCACGACCGTGTATTCCAGCAATTATAATAATAGCAATAATCTTCCGCTTGTGAAAAGTTACTTGACGCGCGTTCTTCCCTTTACGGAAGTAAAACAGTAAAATATGGCGAAAATGCACAGTTTGGTCTTCCATTTTCAACTTGTTGTAAAATCTCAAAAACTCAAACAAATCGCTCAATTTTTTTTTTAGAATAAAGCTAGAACCGTCAGCTGTCAAATGACATAGCAATAACATACATGCGAATGACTCTAGTACTTCCAAAACTGAACTAGTGCCATCTGTTGCAAGAAATACGTCATAACTTTTCCGACAACCCAATATATATAATCTTTTCATATAAGAATATTAAATGTTATATTATAATTAATTTATATAACAGGGAAAATAAAATCTATCAAAGTTATATACCGGCTTGTTTTATCGCTGATATTATTCATTCATTAATGCTTCAACGTTCCGCTAAAGAATCGCGATTGATCGATAACTCATGCGTCATCGTAATCGCGAGCACGAAAAGGGTACGACGTACGGACGGCTAATTAGTACTTCGACGTGAACGACGGGCGGATTCTCATCCGGATACCGTTATATTGCGCGATAGGGTTCCGCGTGTCACGACGGACGCGAATCCGATCCGACGCCGGTTAACCCTACGCGTATCCTAACGGACCTATTTGCAAATTGGTTTTCCCTCGACGTGGCCGAGTTGTTCTGGCGATAAACGCGGATACGCGCGCGTTCGACGGATGAACGACGTGCGTTTGCCTGATTGGAATTGCGAGCATCGAGCGCGCGCACGGAATGGAATTGATGATCGAGGAAGATGACGATGTCCATCCTGCGAATTTATTTCCCCGCGGTGGCGGCAACGGCGATGGCGACGGCGACGGCGGTCGCGGCGGCGTCGGCATCACCATCATTCGACACGTAGCTGACGAGTGTTGACGCCGTCGAAACGCGTCGAAGTCACGTCTCCGAATGGTTGCCTCGTCTTGATTGCATTTGTTCCGCCAGTTGACTACCGATGTCGTATCCTGAAGACCGTAAAAGAGCTCTACCTGGGAGGAACGGTATAATAAGCAGTAGAGCGCACCGGGGGGGGGGGGGGGGGGCATCGGGGCGCACGACAAATCCAATGAGACCAGATGGAAACGTATCGCATTTGATATCGGCTACGGCTGTTCATGTATGTCAGACACGACACAGGACAATTTGCGAAAGTGACATTTTCAATGCGGATGTTGCTACCGAGGATGACGGAGAGAGAGCTCTCATACCTGAAAGTTAGCTATATTATACTGGTAAAGCTGTTCTCAACGCTTTATTCTATTTACATAAACTTTTGTAATCCATTCGAATATATTCCGGTTTAAATAGTTATAATCATGCAGCTCGTTATATAACTTATAAGCTTGTCTAGCGTATATTATCTTTACGGTCTATCGCGTAAGAATGTCCACATCGCTCGCTTGTTTCCGTTAAATAGATCTATCCTTGATCAAAACAAAAACGTGAGAAAAGGTGATTAGATGGTTTTTTAATGCGGTTATTGTATGTTTTATTTTAAAATCATGGCTGACATATCATGGAATGATTTACTTCGCTTCATTGCGAGATTATGACACCTTTTGCATAATTGCATTAAAATCTTATCTTGCAGATATCTTTTCATTTTTCAGAATAACACAGTATGATGCAATAAAAATATACTTCATACAAATACAAGAATATCCGTAAGAGTAATAAAAATATAATAGTATATTAGACAGTTTATTCTTATGCGATGTTGAATCGTTATTCGTTACAATAATAACTTTAGTAATTACGCCTCAAAACGGTGATGATTCGAAGCGTTGTTGATTACATGTTTAGTAGTTAATAACATGCATCCATGTAAACAATCACATGCTATTCATTTACTATGCTAATTCTAATTATAACATTTATAGCTCTAAAATGGGAATTATTTTGAAATATGCAATTACGTGTGTAGGATCATGCGAATCACGTGGCAATAACATAACGTGAACGTGACGTTTAATCATTGATAAAAATGTTAATATTTTAACGATCTCTTTTGTGAGATGACGAACAGATTGACTCGCGACTCATCTTACTCATACCGGAAATATCAATGTCAATCGTACGATATTGTGCGTTATGAATCATCGCTGCAATGACCATTACAAGAGTATTTTTATGAATAAAATGACTCGGGGCGTTACATAAAGACATTTATTTCATCTCGGAACTAATATCCATTCAACCAGATTATTTCTGAGAATATGAGAACGTGTAAGGTATCATCAACAAAAATTATACGAGGCACTGTCAATAAAACGAGATTACCGAAAATTATATGTCCTGCATCACGCCGTATAATTGAAATCTCCCGAAACTTTCAGTAACATTTGGTTTACTTCCAATGTTGACAGTAAACACATATAATTTGAAGATTTAAATTACACAATTAGATGGATCGCTGAAATTACGCAATATTAGTTTTTAGGGGAGATTGTTTAAGACGGTAATGCGATGAGTAAATTTCGAAACTCATGACATCATTGTATAATGTAAAAAAGAAAAAAGCAAGTAAATTCGTCATCACTCACTATACACATCGTACGATATAATACACATATACAGATTATTTTTAGCACACACCGCCAGTAGGTCATTCAGTAAATGCGTACCTATAAAGTATGAATCAGCTTTACTACACACGTGTTTGTTATATAACGGATCTCTCACCGCTCGAAGCGATAATATCATATTTAAAATATAACGTGAGTATTAATGTGTGCGTATATTTTCTACCACGGTTACGAAATTATCAGCTTATACACGTGCACACGTGCGAAAGCAAGACCCGATTGGCTTTCAAAGATCGTTATATCTTTATACGTTCTCTGCATACGTTTTCATATAATTGTTTCTCATTTTTTCCTTGGCTCGCAAATGGATATATAACACTTCAGCAAGTAAAGTGATTAATTTTTATCTAAGCAATTGACCCACATAATTTTCCGACCGTCTAAAATCTTATCGTAGGATGTGCGTATCTCACGCTTCTGCATTCCTTAGCGACAATCAACGTCTGTCCCTGGATCGCACACACGATAATTCGCGCGACACACAACCATGATAATTTTTTCGTTGACGATTACATAAGCGCAAATTCTTTTCGGCCCGACGCGACGAAAAGGCGCACGGGATCGTAATTGCAAACAACATCGCTCGCACGGCAAGAAAATATTTTCTGTTCTTTAAGACACACCGGTGGTCTTAATGATAACCGCCTGCGTATCGCCATGAGAGCGTCGTTATCGTTACGGCGATTGTGTGTATGTACATACACAATCGTTCCATAACAGCTTCAACCTCTTTTTGCATCCTTGCCTACTGTATATCGCCTTCTAAGATGCGTGTTGCGTTGCAATTGTACATTGAAAAAAGGTTTTAGTTATAATAACCAAGGCTTGGTAAAATAGTTTCAACTAAAGGTTTAGTGATTATAACGAAATAATTTGGTTAATGTTACCAAATTTGTTAACATTAACCAAATATTTTCTCATAATCACTAAACCGTTTAGTTGAAACTATTTCACCAAGCCTTGATTATTATAACCAAAACCTTTTTTCAGTGTATAACAAAGTTAAAGAAATTCTTTTGCTGATGTATTAAACTATTATATCCTTTTGGATAAGAATTTAAGTTAGAATTAGCATAATATAATTACATATACGTGATAAAATTTTTTAGTACAGATAAAAATAGCTTAAAATTACATATACATGAACATAAAACGGCAGATAAAGTATATGATTAAAATGGGCACAAACATTTCCTCAATGCATTTATCCCTATTGAATATATTCATGAAATATAAATTTCTGTCAAAAAACGCGCAATGAATATCTGTAATCTTTGGTCTGACAAGGATCGCAAACATGGCAAACAGTGCCGATTGTTGGTTAAAAAAAGTGTGTCAGTTTGCATATAACTCGTGACATGTGCGATCTCGTTTACATGCTGCATGCAGCTGCATCTCGCGCGCACGCACCAATCTTTAAACAATCGTACGGTCGTCTATGCTCTATCGTAAGCTTTCGTGTCTTATCGTGCAATGGTTGACACGTACAAACTGAGATTAAGCTCGCCACTGAAAAGTTTCTTCCAACTTACGCAGAAATATCTATTAGAAGGAGTGTTATCTCTCGTGGCCGCGCGTAATTCTCTCTCGTGGCCATTATGTGTGCGCCAATGAATGTTTCGCGGACAGAGATTTGCAAGTACCGGCATGCATTAACAACATTCACGTGTATGTTAATTAGGGGAATCCTATTAGATTATATGTCGAATTAATAAACATACTATGTGCATGCATAATCAATAAGGAAAGTACTTATGAAATATGTCTAAATATTGTTGAGACTTATATTCGCAATTCGGATGTATCGGCATGCTATGTCACAAACGCTTGAAATATTCGCGTCGGTGTGCTCGTGCGCAATTTCGTTTTACTCAATACTTTTGCTGCTATTTGTCGACGCTAGGTATGCGGTGTACGCGAGTCAGCTATGCGTATTAGGAATTTCAATGTTATGCTGCCGCAATTGTCTTTCGGATCAAACACCGCGTAGCGAGCAACGCGGCTATATATGTATTATACATATATACATATTTTATCTGCGCTGCCACAGTGTGACTCACTTAAGAGTATGCAATCAATGTTGTTGATTGTGAGACGGCTGAGAAGAGATCTAAATTTTAATAACAGATGCGCAGGAGAACAGGTTCGTCACGGAGAAAATATCCTTTATGCATCGAGGAAAATATCTTCGAGAAAGGAATCTTCTTTATCAAGGATTTCATTCGCCTATACTTACAATTATAAGGTATCCCATTGCGGATGTGTGCGTGTGTGTATCTGTACGGCAATTACGAGTTGTAATTCATCTCGATGTAATACGCGTTATACGCGTATAGCCTACGGCGAGATATTAACACGCAAGTAAGTAATGCGCTTGAAATACATTAAATCGCGCTCATAACGGGATGATATCGTCTCTGGCTGTAAAAATTATGAAGCGGTTAACTCGCGTTCATAAACGCAACCGTAGTCCACGTGTGCACGTGAATATTATACCCATGATTCCCTATAATCGAAGTACGTGACTGCCGGCGTAACTGGTCACTCGGAACTATTGCGTATACATATTCGCGCGATGCATAAATGCAATTTCTTTTTACGTCGCATCTCCAGCGTTGCGCTAAGCCGGCGCAAGAGAAGACTCGGAAAGAGAGAGAGAGAGAGAGAGAACGAGGTTCTACCTAAAAATTTCTTGGAATTAAATCCCAGACTGTGGGAATCCTCACTGTTGTCGTTTCGTCGTTTATCGCACAAATAAAACGAGAATATTGACGTGGGTCATCGTTAATAATCGTACGTGGGATTGCTTAACAACGGCATTCTTGCTCTTTTCTTTTTCACCGGTGCGCTTTTTTCCCCTCGTATTTGAACAGACCGAACGAATGAGGGCAGGTAACGAGTTGCGCGAGAAACGCATTCGCGCGCAATACCATCTTTGAAAGAGCCCGAAGAGAAGCCGCGGTAAGACCCGGCTGCGTTGCTGCAGGCGAACCACAAATTATCAGCTACACGTGCGTGCGCCGCGAACTCGCGCTGCATGAATTTTTGCGTCGAGCAAGGATCTCACGCGATACAGCGCGATGCCTCCCTACATCAATGCGACATTAGCATTCACGCCGAAATAATAATTTACCTGGCAAATTGCCGGTGGTGTATAAATGTCGATAATGATGATGTATACCGGTCGCGTCTCCGAAGTCGTCCCTACTGAATCGAATTTCGCTTGGGAGAATTATACGCGGTCCGCCCGACAAAATATGCGAAGGGTCAAAGGACTCTGGGACAAAAGATCGGAAAGTGACGCAAGACGCGGAAAATCATTTTTTCGTTCGTTCAAGGAGATAAATTCGATATACAATGTGGAAACGCAAATCGAGTTGTGTGAGCTGGTTGATCGGCTTATAGAGAGGAAAATATTGTAATCCTTTTCCCCGTATTCTTCTCTCGACTGTCCATTGCGGTTGCGCCGCGTGACTATGCGTCTAAGATTACTCACCGGATGCTACGTGCACCGCTCGACACCACCGATTGCACAATTGCATCGTTCAGCGCATACAACACATACGTTATACGTGCAGTGAAATGTACGCTCACTCGAGTAGTCATCGTCGTCGTCGTCGTCGTCGTCATTGTCGCTGTATCTTCGTCGTCGCGTCTTCGTCGTTGTCGTCGCCGTCGTCGTCACCATCAACACGAGTCCTCGCGAGTAATCGTGACTCAATCGCGAAGGCACGTACTGGCTAATTGGTCGTTTGCATGAGAAAAAGAGGTTTCCGGTGGTGCCACATGGCCGTGCGAATCGAATCCAGTACTCGGTGAATGGAGACCTGCAAGGTCTCCTTCGAGCGTATTAATATGCAATCATTTGTCAGACATCTTGAGAAATTAAGAGAGATAACGCAGCGACATGGATGCTGGCCGTAAGAAGTGCAACGCATATGATTGCAGCACTTTTCATACGTAATTTATGAGCACTTTGATAGTGTATTTTGCGAGTCGTAATGATATTACGTAGAAGTTTCTTATTGTATAGGTACGCAACTTTGGAAAAGTCACTAACTTTCTGAGGTGTCTGTCACATTCTGATCAAACAATTAAATAAAATGCAGATTTAATTATGATTTAATCATGAAATTAATATGAAACTAAATATTCCTGCAACTGAAACAAAAAGAAGAAAATGTCCAAATATTAGACATTTGCTCTTCTATCTTCGACACACGGAATAAATATTGGTTGTTCGTAGTTATTATTTAAAGGCTGGTGTTGATTGTTCCAAAGTATTAATTTGATTTGATTAAAATGGAAGGTATATCTTAACTTGCAGTATTATAAAAACTAAATGTTTAAATACAATTACGTTGATAGTTAAAAGAACTATACGAGACTCGCTATTAGAGATATTATATATTCATATATGTATATAGTATATGCTATATATTATTTACGGAAGAAAATAGTAGCAATATTTTAGCGTAAATCGTAATCAATCGCAATCCTGTCGGCAATAAGCCGCGTAATCTTCTGTGTATACAGTATTATTGATTATAATATTATAGAGAAAATCCTAAGCTAAAGTAATGAAAGTAATACAGCAACAACTTCAGCAAATTGAAGCGTCATATTTGTGAAAGTAAATTAAACTGAAAGTATCTTGTCTTTTTTAACAACATATATCGGCTTTATGCGTGCAGGTTGTGAATATGCAACTTAGACGGCGCAAGGTAGTGTTGAAAATATTTTCATGAGCAACCATGCATAGATGACCTCGTGCGAGATTCCGTGTTTCAAGATACATGGCGTGCGGTGAATATTTCGCGTAACAGAGAGATGTATAGGAAGTGGATAAAAGTGAATCCGAGTAAAAAAATTCCGATACACACGATCGCAGGCTTCGGTAAAGGTCACGGACGTGAATTTCGAAACACGCTAGTTAATCCCGCGATTATTCCGTTATGGCTGAAGCGTAGGCGATCGCTTACGCGCTGAAAGTATCGGAAATTGCAACGAGAATCGATTAATGTGCATATGTCTCGCTTATTATCTTCAAATTTAGCTAATTAGAGATCATTATTTTTCATCGATATCCGGCTATTCGAATCGTGTAAGCAATAACGATACAATTATTTTACTGCATTGTTTAATTGTACATATTTATATAGATGTCTTTTATACTACTGTGTGTGCAGATGTCTTTTATACTAATGTGTGTGCAGATTAAAAATTGATGATATGTATAAATGTAAATTTTAAAAAGCGTGACTTTATAGATTAGTTAAACCTCACATTTACTTTTTACAATTAGTTAAGTGTAAATAATTTCTGTAAGAAGTATGCAGCGATTTTATCTTAGAAAAAACGATTTTTTCCGATACTGTATAATTCCGATATTATATTAATTGACAAATAAATTAGCATTGTAAATGAATTGTCTTTTTTTATTATTTTGGCCGTTCAAGTCAGCTTATCAGTTTGAAAAAGGTGATCATTTCGATGAGTGCAATTCTGAACGTCTTGAGTATAGCAGATCTACTTGGCACGCCAATTGCCGTATATTTTCATTCTGGTGAATAAACATAAGACGCACCTGTGTGCGTGTATGCCTCTGGAACATGAGTTCATCAAAATTATACCGGTTGCGACACCTGGCCTAAGAAGATTGCCTGTTTCAAGGTCTTCAACTGACTAACTGTACACATGTTTTTATTTCACCATTCAGTTGAAGTTGCTTACGTGAATCACACACTCTATATATAAAAAAGAACTCCTCGTCACCGTCGGGCTTATTGTGCCCGTTTCATATTCAACATTATTATGTGACTAACATGCGCCACCGCGACTTTCACGCATGAAATAGTCACGAAGTCAAGCCATACGACGCGATGCGATGGTTACGCAAAGCAGATACAATCTAGCACGTGACGTTTCGAATTCGCCGGGACCATCGAAGCACGTGGGGGGGGGGGGGGGGGGGGCTGAGAGGTCGAATGACCCGAGCGCGCAAGATGAACGATGCATTCGGTCGAATGCAGCCGAAATCACGAGCGGTGGAAAAGCCGTGGGGATGTAAGTACGAGTTGGTATATTTGTTGCAAAGCGTCGGCTGTTGCAAAACAGGAAAACACGTTACACGTCTGACGCTAATGTGATTTGCGGAACGCGGTAGGAGAAGTGAAAGGGGGCCAGAGACACCGAGGGAATCAGGTGGCAGGACGGAGAAACAAGACAGCGAGTTCGCGTCATTGTATTGTCCCATTTAAAGCCGAGGAGAAACGTCGTGGTGAAGTAAAGAGTCCCGCGCGTAGGTGCCTTCTTAACGCAACGCCCGAATTTTCCACACGACTACTCCGACAGAAACATCGCATTGTTTCCAGAGGAGACGCAGCGACATGGGAGAGCGACGAAGAAAAGACAGAATACCGCGACGTGCGCATTCATCGGTACAAGAATTATTAAGAATCACCAGTTTTGCGTTCTTTTGCTAGCAACTCATATAAAATGCTAAAATGTAATAAAAGTTAAAATATGCTTAATAATACTGGTGCGGATATTTTGTAATATCAGGAAATCATTTGTAATATGAGAAAGTAATATAAAAAATACAATCAATAACAAGTAGTACAATAATAATAATAGTATCTAATATAAATAAAATAAAAATAGTAGTATAAATAATTTAAATGCCAAATGTCCTAAAGAGTAAAAAATATGAGTTAAAATAAGAGTTAAAAATAAGAGTTAAAAATAAGAGTTAAATATAAGAGTTAAAAATAATGCTTGATAAAAAGTTTATATTTTATTTATTTAGCATTTCAAGCGTATTAATTATTTTCTATTTGGTACTGCCTTCCGAGTGTGTGTCAATATATGGCTAATATTGAAAGTAGATCATCATATCGGCATAATTTATTGATATCCCATTTTCAGTATCGATACCTGAGTATTATCGAAGTGGGTATCTCTAGTATAAGGGCCTCTTTACGTAGATGCGGTCCGCGGGTGCAGTACGAAACCGTGCGCGCACGTGCGAGCGCTACGTCTTCGTCGTGTGTGTTAATATATGTATATACACGCGTATGTGTTCAGTTCGCGTATGCACGAGAGTCGACGTTAACCGAGAACCGTTTCGATATACACGGCACGTACCGGCGATGTATCGCCTGATCGTGTTCCCAGCGCGACGAGGAAACTTTTCACAGCCCCGGAGCACGGTGTGCGGCCGTCCTCCGCCGAAAACGCTCGACGAGACGTTGGCGTGTAAGTACGTAACGGAATCTCGTGTTTTTCATCGGGATGCGAAAACGCTCCGAGATTCCCCGGGTCTCTTCTCCGCCGCTATCCCGAGGGTCGCGGATTAGGAAAGTTTCACCCGGTGAAGCGGCTAAAGGGCTCGAGAAGAAATACGAGAAAACGTAAATAAAAAGATACGCGGAAAACAATACTTTTCTCGTTGAAATACTGTGTATTTTGACGCTTGCAATTCTTGTCTCGAATTATTTCTCGTGTTTTTGCAGTGTATATTATAATAATTGATTTCTTATAAATCGTCTCTTCTCCCAGCCCTAATAAAATTGCGTATTTTATAATTAAAAATAAACTTCCAAATGAAAAATTTATATGTAATTTACATTTTAGAGTGATAAAGATACCTAATATATGTGTATCTATTATTTATTATAAAAATTCTATTCGTAAGGAAATGCTCTTAAACACAGTCCTCATTAAATTCTCTTAAATTGTGAAGAGACTTCTTATATTTTATCCTAAAAAAAGTTTAAAATGTTCTATAATAAAGCGCGCGCAAAATTTTGCATTATTTATTATCAAATATGCAATTAAATCTTGATTTTCGAAAATCTAATCTCCTAAACTTTTTTTAAAGACCTTTTTAAATTTAAAAGAAAGATCTACTTCTCTCTCTCTCTCTCTCTCTCTCTCTCTCTCTCTCTCTCTCTCTCACCACCATGCTCTCTTATGAATTAAAAGTATTAAAACCAGCTCTCGTGGAATTGACTTTATGAAAAATCGCAAGAGCCCGACAATTCAGAGTGCACTCAATGTACCGTGCATGAAGCACCTATCCGCTCCAATGCTTAATTAACGCCGTTAACATGGACATCGCATACACTCGAGGTGATTTTTAAATCTATATTGCTGTCGTGCCCAGCCAGCAGCGATTTTCATGCAAAATTTAAACGGTTTATACAGATGTAAACAGTTATGATTGGATTTGACTCGCGAGTGCACTGCGCCTCGTCCTTCACTGATTCGCGCTGTAATTATCCGTGTGTGTATTTTCCTATACGTCGTCAAAAATATCATTAATAAGATTCGGGGTGCACAATATTTTTTTCGAGCGGGGGGGGGGGGGGAAGGGGGTTAGTCGTAGCAAGGAGAATCGTGGGCCGAAACGTGTCCATTAATAAAACCGTTGGAAGTACTCTTCTCTCTTCCTTACGAAGGCGATAACGATCGCTCGTATATTCCAGCCGCGATGAAAAATGGACGAAAGTGCAGGTTGGTGCGTCTCGAAGCGGTCCCTAGAGGATTTGCGAGGGTGGGATCCAGCCGGCTCTCTTCGCGCGGCGATATACGAGACGGGAGTGCGGAATCTGCCGGAACCGGAAAGCGTGTCATCGTCTGCATATCAACGAACGGCGCAACGGCGGGGCGGAAAACGCGCGAGGGATGCGCTTTAATAGTGGCGCATTTCCAAGCAACCGTGTCGGGTTTCCCGTGCTTGTGTACGTAAGCGCGCGCACAGCACACAGCCACCTAGATACGATGCTACGAGAGAAGACGAAGAGCCCCGGCCAACAATCGCTTCGCTTCACGCTCGACTGGAGAGCGTCTTTTTTCATTTAACATGCAAGGTGTTCTTTGACGTGCGAAAGCTGTCGATTCCTTCCGCTGTTCCCGTTGCGACGTGGCGACTTAGCAATTTGAGCGTCTACTCGAGAGAGCGCTGTCGAGCCTTTATCGTCGATCGCACTCCGATATTACTCGATGCTCAGCGACGACGTCAATCGAAGTTCTTCACACCGCGACAGATTCCCGTTTCCATTACTCCGCGTGCTTTCGCGATCGTGTGACACAAAGACACTCAACGCGCATGAACCCGACGCGTCGATAGGTATCATATAGCCCAAAGTAGCGTCTTACGTATCGATAGCCCGACGATCGTTAATATCGCGGCGATATGTAGTGACGGTAATGACAGGCAAGCAATCCTCTAGCAGGTGGTAGAAGAACGGAGGCGCGTTGTTCCAGAGTCTCGTGACTCGTCGTCGGCACCGCCGCGGCCGCCGCGCTGCGCCGTGTCTTTACGGGCCACTTCAAAGTGATTGAACCACCACACGAAGACCGCGTCACGATCTATTCTGTCGCGTCTGAACGCCGAGTATATCTATGTATATATCCACCGTATACCCGAGCAAAGTGTGGCGAATGGGTCTCCTTGGAGCATGAACGGCGGCATGTTGATTTTTATTGGCGCTCTCTCGCTCGCGCATTTGCTCCGCGGCCCCGCTCGCGCAGAGTGCACTCTGTCCATTGTTAAGTAGATTTATACGATGTACCGATGACTATCGGAAACCGCATCTGCGGAGTCCTACACTTATTGCCTCTCCATCTTCCTCTTCGCCCTCCGCCTCTTCATCCTCCTCGCGTCTCGTTCCCGTCCTTACGATTTGCGTTACGCTCTTGCATAAGCTTTTCCCGACAACATCGGAGTAGTTCCTCTCCCTTCGCTGTTCCATAGCTCACGTTGAACGTGAACACTTTTAGCAAATCGTTCGATTCGATTCGACACTTTTGTCCTGAGTTATTCCATTTCGCTCGAGAATTTCACGTGATCGAATAGAAGAATAACTCACGTGAAAGATAGAGAAACGCGTATTTGGATCATCATAGTTATGTTAAATGTAGCACGCGCATTTTCAAAAAAATTGCTTGAAAAATTATTTGTTTTTTTTTTATAATTTGGATTTATTGGATTTAGGTACCTACCTGTTTCTTTGCGATATATTACACATATTTTTAAAAATATTGTATAATAAATGATGATTTCCTTTTTTTAAATGTGATATAAAGTACATGTAATACAAAAATAATTAAATAACTGTTTCTTTTTTCTATTAAAATTTTCATAAATATTTCTAACAAATAATGTTTTCAAATTGTGAAAATAAGCAAATCCAGTCATCAATGAATAAATAAATGATATCCTCATAGTACATATGTATAATATAAGATGCATTATTTATATAAAATAATTTATCTTTGATTTATTTACTATTAAAAAAAAAACTAATTTTGTATTCAAATGTTTTTACACAAAAAATGCGATATATTGCTTAATAGAACATCTTAAAAATTAAATCGTCAACGTTGTGATAATCCTCCAAATCACGATTAGCGCTGATTAGACGGAAGATTTATAGCCGCGGAGAGCAAAGAGCCACGAGTACATTATGACGCAGTAATTTCGACTACTCACGATTTCTCCTGCGTACGTTCGATTGCAACAAGAACTTCTCGCAACTCTCTCCCTGCCTTTGTCTCCGTCTCTTTCTATCGCTTACTCGCGTTGTGATGCTGCGTTCATCGTTTGCCGATATTTCGAAAGTAAACTTCTACGAAACTTCAGCAGTAGAATCTAATGAGACTTCTCGCGCTGGCGTGAGAACTTTCCTCCTCGTTTCGTCGTAATGAAGACTGATCAACAGTGAATCTTATTTTTAGTCCACTTTTAGTTCTTCTAAACTTTCCTTGATGTATTCGGACGAAACCACGAGGGAGAAGAGAAAAGAATCTATGACGCGTTATGAATATCTATATATTATTTACAAAGTCTTAGCACGATCCTTGGAAAACCGTTAATCGCATTTGTCAATATCTCTCATTGCGATGCGACAATATCTAAACGTAAAATGTTATTTGCTGTCATCGTTAATGCATCCGAGAATTACCGGAGGAGAAATATAACTCTCACTAATTCCGTCGTCGCTTATAACGATGTGAGAAAACACAAAAACATGGGCGCCGAGCGCCGTCAAGAAATGAGGCGTTTAATTCCTTCGTTCTCGCGCTGTGCACGTGCCGTGTACGAGCCATTAGCTTCAATCGCGCGGGGCTTACAGTTTCCTGAAGGATCGCGTCTTCCCTCGGAGAAGACCATTTTTTAATCCAAATTAATGCTTTCAGCGAAATTACATGAAAACTCGTAACTTGCCAGCCCTATCTGTGTGTCTACAGAGACTTTTTCGTTATCCTCTCGTCTTATCTACTAATCAATAATTTTGTCGTTTTAATACAAAAAATAAAATTTAATTTAATTTGCCTTCGTATTTTTTCTCTTATATGCATTGTGTAAAGGCTACTATACGTTCTTTTTGCTTGTCAGCTCCGAGAATTTAATGTATCTATTTAATTAAAACCTATTTAAAATTGGATGAAAATAGGCTCTGTTGAAAAACCAAGAGTGATAACTGGGCAAAATGAGAGCCAGGCGCGGTTGTAGATGCGCAATTAAAATTCCATTAAATTATTTATTGAATTCTAAAAACTATTTTGTGTCAAAAAGTTATTTTCGTTTGCGAAAATGTTTAACGCGTATGTGTTACATATATTTAACAGAATTCATTAAAACTTGAATGCATGTTGCATTATAGACGCGACTGGAATATCATATACATAGAATAATGCGTATGCGGACATGAATTCGAAATTCTAAAACAAACCACAAAATCGATTTCAATAAAATTTACAACAATGTAACTGACATAATGGTATCGTACGCAAGTTTGCAACTCACAAATAACATGTTGTAACAGTAAAAGCTAAACATAAATACAATTCCGCGAATACAAACGTATAGTTATGAAATAAATTTATTTTATAACTATTTTTTCGCAATCTGATACTATCATGCTGTTGTCCTAACTATAATATAAAAACTTTTAAAGTGTACAGAAATATTTTGTAAATAAATTTGTAACATATGGGTTACGCGTTGTAAACATTAAAATAACGATTTGTATTTATTTCAGCATGATACTATCTACTATAAACTAAAAAGTTCTGCAAACTTAAAATTCATTTGTATTACTTTGGAAATATATTATTTTGCCAGAAACTAAAAAATGTCTACAAAAATTTATAAAATATATTATCAGAAGAAGGCCAAGTAAGGCCCGAAACATTAACATGATTGTATATTATTTTTAATGCTATTAAATTTATTTTTAACATCCTTTTATTGCTCGTTAATTGGCCATTTTTTATTTATTTAGCTGTTTGCTTAGTCGAGCGAGATCAAATTGTTATTTAAAAATATATTACACTATGAAAGTCAACTAGAAAATCCTATGAGCTATGAATAACGGGAATACAGTACTGATGACAAAGCGCAAAATATGAATAGGGCATATCTTTTAATCAGACTATGTTTTATTATATCATTTTCAATTTTCGCACGTGCGCCGTTAACAGCTGTTTGCTTCGTGCACGGTTCGATTTCGCGTATTGACAATCGTATAATGACAATGGGGAGCGAGCTTCATTGAACGCTGGCGAATGACGAGGTTTATCGCTCCCCGGGACGGCGCGGCGCGTGCAATCGCGTTAGGAATGCGAGTACGCACGATGTCATTTCCTTCGATCAAGGGACCGTGCTTTCATCCAGCTCGTTCCGGAGATCGTTCGTTTGGTCTCGTCTCTAATGCCAGAGCATTGACCTTGCCGCATTTCGCCGTGCAAACTGCAATTCATTCGGCTCTCCCGCCCGATACGCCATGTGTATCGCCGGAGAGATGCACCATGGAGGTCTCTTGTGCAATCTGCAGCCGTTGCAACGACCGCTCAAGAGTGAACTCGGCGCGGATCGGACTTAATCGCTTTAAAGATCGAGACCGTGCTTAAAGAGGATATGTCAGATTTGCCACGGTTATCCGTGAACATGGCTGATTCGATTTTTTGATATGTTGTGCAGATTTATGCATTAACATTATGAGTAATGTAGAAATATGATAAAGGAGGTAGGATAAGACCGATAAGACTTAAGAATTTATACGTTTGTAAGTTAGTTCATTATGTAAAATATAACTAACGTTATATATTAATTATTTTGACACGCCCAATGAAAAATAATTTGTATGAGTGTACTAATATAATTAAACTTCAATAAATTTAAAAAAATTAGATAATATTTATAATTAATTATCTTTTTTAAAAAAATATAATGCAATTGAAAGATATGCGCTACTTGTTATTTTCACGTACGCAACCGTGCTACATCTCGTTATAATAGCTTGTAGTATCTTTTAGTTGATTTTCATAGTAAAATATCTTACATAAGTATCTTAGGGCCAGTTTTTCAATAGTCGCTTAACTTTAATCTTAGAACTCACTCTTCGTCTCTTTCTAACTATCCTCCTTAGAAAAAGATGAAGAGTGAGTTTAGCTAAACTTCAGTTTAAACGACTATTGAAAAATTGGCCCTTAGGCCCAGTTTCACAAACATCGGTTAACTTTTAACCTTAGGTTAACTCACTCTCCATCTCTTTTTAACCTCTCCTTTAGAAAGAGATAAAGAATGGGTTAACCCGAGGGTTAACCTAAGGTTAAAAGTTAACCGATGTTTGTGAAACTGCCCCTTAGAGACGTTTTTTGCAATTAGTTACAAATATAATACAAATGTATTACAAATGTTTAATAAAAATCCTTCCTTTCAGCTACTACATAGATAATATTTGTGATAAAAGTTTAACCTATGATAATTGTTAACGTTATTATTGTAAGCAGTAAAATATCACAGGTCTTATTCGACAAAAACAAATTAAATTATAACTTTCTTTCGAACGTTTGCAAAGTTTTATGGAGTAATCGGCAATGCCATTGCAAAGAAACAGCCAATATGCGATAAATTCGCTCTGCAGGGTGCAAATCTAATTACTTTCGAAGCATTCGATCCGTCGAGGCTAAAGAACGCAGCCAATCTATTTCTGGTAATTCTAGCTATATACATACGCGCGCTATCGTTGCTTGTAGAAATCGCAGTTTGATGAATGCGAATTCCACGCGATCGCGAGCAATTTCCGCGTCGCGGCAAAACAGAGATTGTGATTCTGGCATGAGTCATCTCGAGCATGCTACACTATCGTAACTGCGACCGTAGCTCATTGAGCACGTTACTGCGGTGCTCGATGATTACATTCCAACGACTTAGGAAGTTTTTGTTATTGCGAATCTGGCGAAGTGTGGTAGTGTGTGCACGTACACACGGCATGCCTGCAGCACGAATCGACGATGCTATATTCGGAGAGTGCACTCATTCGAGAGAATACTAAAGCTGAATTAATAGACAAGGGGAAGGAAAATAATATCCAGTGTTTATTTTCTTTCTCATACGGGGACTATGGACTTATTGGACCGGACAGAAAGATTTCCATTTAGAAATATTATTTCCGTTTTGAGTATCAATCATGAATTGAAATGCGTCACTTTCAAGCTATAGGTATGACTTTTCTCTTCAAGAAATGCAAATCATAATATTCTCTTTGAAAATTATTCAAAAAGAGACTAATAATTTTCGAAGCGAGTCATAACAATGGCCAGTTCTATAGTTCATCATAAAGAAATAATAGGAAGACAGAATTACATGAACTTACGTAAACCTGAATTGAAGTTGCAAAGCTCGGAATAAAAGTCACTCTGAACATCAGGTTGAGATAAGTTGACTGTGTGCCCAATGGGACAAGAATAGAACGCGAAGAGAATGAAGAGAATGGTCGAGAATCAGTCTCTCATAGGGGTCTGCGGGCGCGATTGCGACGGTCTCTTACTCCGCCCTTAACGAACCTTTAATGCTTGCCGTAGCACGATGACGAAGGGTCCCACAATTTCGTGGCGCGGCGGTCGAAAGTGACACCGAATTCCCCGGCATTTAACCCGGTGCGTTAACCTTTCTGAAACCGAAGCAATTGCACTCATTGTCGGGAACGGTGGCTAAAGGGAGTAATGCGCAATGGTTGAGTGGCGCAGGGCGCGAGGAGGAAAGAGAGGAGGATGGAAGAATGGGAGAGGGATGGGTGATTCAGCGTTTAATTGGACATGTGCTTTTTTATCAGACCTTCCACTCTGACCGTTCCGAGTGTGGGTGCATCTGATCTGGATACCGCGCTGCGAAGGAAAGACAAGAAAATGAGACAGAAAAAGACAGAGAAAGAGGTATTAAGGCCTTGGGCTGAAAGAAGGGCTGAGAAAGGGACAGGCGCATCACGTGCGACATTTGCCCCGCCATACTTGCCTCCGTGTTTCGTTCCACTCTTTCGCTCGTAAAGCGCGCACACGCTGTCGGTATGCGTGTCACGCGGTACCCGCGGAAGGTTAACAAATACGGTCAACGCTAATTGACTTTTTAACCGCTAATTAAGCCCCGCGGCATGCCCGGCCGTGATAACGTTTATGCCTGCCACGACCGAAAAGGAACAGCGAATACTATGGCAGAGCTTCGGTGGGCGTGTATTTTTAAGGGACGAAAATGTCTTCGCGCAAAGCTGCAGGCTTCCTAATCCTCGGACACTTGTTGTCCGAGGTGATTCAAGACAAACAGATTGAACGGCGGCATTGTCTATAGAGTTTAACGGTTGGCCGCGATAAGTTTGATCGCCAATGAAACTTCGATGTTTACTGCAACTATTATTTCAGAGTTCAGAGCCGCAATGACCTTGCGGCTTTAGGCTTAATCGCATTAACCTTTGGAAGCACGATTACTTCGCATAATACATAGACTTCGTACTGTGACTACGTTATTAATTGTACCGTTAAAAAGTAGAAATTAAATAATAAATATAAAATTAGCTAAGAATGAAAGAAATAAAGCAGACATTTGAGAGATCGAGATCTAATTTTAAATATTTTGTGTAACAATTTAAGTGTGATGATGTATTGTATAATTTCTGTTCATATTAACAGAATAACATTATGTATCTACAAGTATTTATTTTACAGACTTTGCTTATTTCACGTTCTTTATACATTACTAACAATAAGTCAAGAAGAGAAACGCGTTGGTTTTGAGTCGCGCGATACTGAGAGCTGAATTTCGGGAATGCACGTTACGAGAATCGCATCAGTCGAGCCTCGTTATCGTCTATATTATCGACATATCACTGGCTGATCTTCCGTTTATATGAAAGCCAACAATAAATCAGTAATTTGGCGTGACGGTACTTGAAAATGTGGGTTAACAGCTATGTCAATTTCGCTCGAGACGCGCAATCCGCGAGATGCATTGTTTTTTTTTCGGACGTTAAAGATGCACACTCATTCTCACTCGTCCTCAAGGTCCCGCATATGACACAAGCGCGCAGGTGCGTTGCAATAATAATGCACGAGTCGTGGAACTGACCTCGTTAGCAAGTATCCAGACCTCTCTTACGTATATGTATATGTATGTATACACTATCGCTTATGCATGGACGCAGCGAAGGAATTAGCACGACAAAGCGAAATCGAGCGAACGACCCTGTTCCCGCATTCGCCATCCGAGGCATTTCCAAAAAGACAATAACGCGCATACCTGGCACGCGATTGTGTGTGATGCTGCAATTCGAATACCACGAAAGAATTATTCATAATTCACGACTGACCCCTTTAGAACGACGCCGCGCCGCTTTAACCCTCTCGCCGGTACCGTTGTGTGTTTTCTCGGACAATCTGTGCAATGTTATAATAAACGTTTAAATGAATAAACTACGTTAGCATAGTAATGATTACATTTAAATGATTATTAATTAAAATTGTCCTATAAATAGAAAAAATTAAAAGATTCTCTTAAACTAATTGTAAGTGTCAATAATTAAAATCACGATATAGTAAACATATTTCTCAATTTACGAAATTTAATCAATTCATCGATCGTCATACGCATTTTATACTTTTTTTATTTTATATATTTCATCTGGCTGAAATTAAATTTATCTGAAAAACTTATTTATGTAAGTTAAAAGAAAAATAATACAAGTGTCTAACGCTTATCTTTAAATAATGTTTAGTTTGTTATGCCATGATAGTAGAGTGATAAAATAATTTGTCGTTGGAGATAATAGTCCGGATACTAATGGTTTAATCATACTTATGATGTGGCTTAGGAACGATTACGTCAATAAATTCTCTCTCGCTCCATAAGGCCAATTTTACTTTATACGAGGGTATTACGAATTTAAAAATGTTACACAATAAGTGTACGTACAGGCATCTACATTTTTAAACTCGATATAATTCGCTTTTAATTGCTTTAATTCAGGTCATTGCATCCTACACACGGTCTGAGTTCACTTTATAGCTCCACTATTGCGCTCGGTATGCAACGGTGTTTGTATTTCGCGTTTATGCATCTAATTTCATAACTGGTGCATGTTTATCGGTATAATTTCTCGCTATATATAGAACATAGAAACTTTAGAACATAGATACTAAATATTACTAATATACACACACGCGTAGGCATATTCATTTTTTGGCGATTCGAGATATTATAGCTCAATGCCAGATTACTTATAAATCTGCGACCTCCGTGCAATAAATTTCAATTCGGGCACAGTAAAAATGTGTATACTAATTTATCACAATCGCGTGTCTCTGCCCCGGTAGTCTATCACTGTTATCTCATCAGTGAAGAGAAAGTGTAAAAGAAGATTTTGAAGAAACTCTTCTCGAGGAAAGGTAGCACACAACAAACACATACGCAACACACGGCGTGATATCAGTCAAATAAAATAACTACAACCCGAGAAAGCGGTAGATGTAGAAATTCGTTATATCTTTTCGCACGCATCTTGCTTACCGGAATAACGGTTGCTTTTAGAAATGTAGAAGTGTTTAATCGCACTGAAGAAATCCGCCATTGATGCGGTTCTGCGAAAGCTTTACATTCGCTCTTAGATATCTCTCTATATAGATTTAATGAGCAACTCGGTAACCCAACAAATTTTCTTCTTCGATAAGAGGATATCAGATTGTATTATTCGCAATCTTCACTTCTATTCCAATTCCGTTTGGTGAAATCAACGAGTTATCTGGTCGGTCACATGATGTCGAGACGATTTCACGGGAGCAAAAAGCGACGAAGGGTGAGAGCGAGGATAAGTATCAAATGAGTTTCGCATGTACATTTTTTGTTATCTGTTCCGCGAAAGATACGCACGGAGAAGGTTCGTACGGAACGAGGGAGAGGACCCTCAAACGCCGGAGCATGAAACCGTAAAATACTTCGAACGGCCATGCCGTCGTGACATTTCGCCTCCGCGTCCCTCCTTCCTTCCGGCTCGCGAAGAAAGGAAAAGTAAGCGGCTTGACCGGAGCGCGGCTTGAGGAAGAACGAGGTGACGGTCGCGAATAGGGAAGAGTGAAAGAAAGAGAGGATGACGTCGAGAGAATACAAAATTGACCATAACATAAAGAAGCGGAAGGTATCACGATAGCAACCTTCAAGAAGGGGGAGCACGCGATAACGTGCTTTGGGTATAAGTATCGTGCGTCTAACTCACGCTCATCTTACAGATGCAGGTGCATATGCGTGTAAACGGAAATCAAGGCGACAGGAATTGCAAACCGAGGAGTAAATGAGTATTATAAATTAAAAATTAAACTTCAAAGAATATTTTATCGCAATTGTATAACCTTTCATCACAACCGGAGCCTACAAGCCCCTTAACTTTCATTTTTTATTCAGCGGTTAAAAAAGTTTTCAAAAGAATATTAACCATGAAAGTGTCGCACAAAATGTTGTACCATTTAATTATTATCACTACATTATTAATATGCGACTAACTTTTCCGTTCTTACAAAGGCTCTATATTCCTATGCGAGAGGAAATTTGGAACTTCTATCGAGAGATACTATATCATGCGTAGTTAACGACCATGATTACGTCCGCAATCAACTCGACAACGGTTTGTTTCCCTCTTTCCAAATTTACCGACAAGCTTGACAACGTTTTAAATGACGATATACCGTTGCACCTGAGAAAAAACTGTTTCACCACACCGGAATCGTGTTGCGCAAGGGATACCGGCAATCTCAACAAAAGCGTAACCTCTGCTTTATAAAATTAGAATCCCGAGTCTCCCGGGTACTACTCCCAGTCCCCATAATCATCATTGTGTAGCGAAGATAGAATCTTTTGTTAGAATTAGTGCGACGTAATCGTGGCCGAGACACGATGCACGGTCCCACGAGACCGATCAGGTAAAAAAAGGGACGTAATCTCGGTCGTTTAGAACGACGACAGTGCTCAGAGTCACTATCGTGTCGCATGGTAAGGTCGGGTCTCGGTCTAACGGAACCTCACTGGGATATACACGGAAAAAGAGGCGTATGCTCAGCCCAAATTTACGCGCGAGTGTTTACGGGGCAAGATGCCATCGAGTTGTCACTTTTACGCGCATTAACGGCAGTCGGAGAGATAGTAAGCGTACCCCCTCGTCTTCGTAGACAATGGAGACAATATTACTGTTCCGACAACAATACTCGGAAGCCGTGCCGCCGACATCTCACAATCAGACCTCGAAAAAGAAGGACGGCGGGAGTATAAGAGCTAGACCTGCTAGACTATCGCCCAAGAACGATCCTGAGATTTAGTGGTGGTGGCATCTACGCACAGACTTCTATATTGACTTCTATATAATATAGAAGTCCGTGCATCTACGCGATTCGCGTTCAGCTTGCGAGCACTCGACGCGCAAGATCGTTCTGCAAGAGCCCTGTGATTTCGCGACTACAGCATACTAGCATAGACATCTCAGGACCTCTTTGATATATCACTAGATTTTGATAGGTATTTTATAAATAATAAGAACTTGTTATAAAATGAATGGCATAAAAAACATAGAAAAGAAAAGATACATTATATTTTTTATTATCGGTGTAATGGAGTCATTAAAATACTTTCGGGAAGAAAACATTATTTAGGCAGGTTTTCTCCTAAATTAAGAAACAGTCGTCTGTACGTGCCGCACTTAATTTAGGCAGCAAGCAAGTCTGGTGTAAGATAACTTAGGATTTGCCATTAAACTGGTTTCAGAGTGCAATTGCGAATATAGTAGGTATATACAAGCACAAACATTTCTGCACTGTTGTACGCAGCAACGACCAACGCTTAATTTTACATGCATACCAGTTCGATACGCTCTACGACCAATAAGTAAGTCGGTACCAGCCGCACGTCACCATACATCCTCTACTCACCATAATCTGTCGACGGACTGCATAATTCATTCTGTCATTGGTAGGCCTCAGAGTCCGATGATTCGTTATACCGCGGCACACGAACTACGACGGCCGAATGGTAATGGCTGCTTGGACGCACGTTCGGTGTATGATTTGGCACATAATTTGCGTCATAGTCATCCTGGAATCGCTCAGGCATCTATAAATAAAGCCGACGAAATCTAATGAAATATGAGCTTTTATCACGGAGAAAAAAGTTCATCATTGTGTAAAATTAGCCAAGACCTGACTTTTAGGAGATCTGAAACTTTAGCATCATTTTTCATTTTTACTGTTTGGACAAAAAATATATACAGTGGATTAATTACATAAAATTTATATAGAAATATATAATATACGTGCGCAAATTTATTAAGAGCCGGATATTTATCTACGCTAGAAAATTATGTAGGAATTTTCTTTCTTTTATTATTGTAAATTTTTTTTGTTATTATCAGGGTGTTTTAATATTAATATTTCACTTTTCCACGGCTATTCCGTAATATTACACGATCAAAGTGTCAGCTGTGCCAGCACCGAAAGCTGCAATGTAAAAGATAACGGGCTTCGCGTGAATCAAAATTACGAGAGCATATTCGTCCTTTGACTGACGTTAATTCTATTTCCCGGGAAAATTGAAGCGGAGCGATAAAATCGCTCGCTCGTATACATTGTAGACCTTTCTTCCGTTCGAGATCTCCGTCGATTGAAAACACGAACATACATATTTTCACCTTCAGACTAAATTTAGCAAATACCTGTTTACTGTATCAATTACTTTAGAATTGTTATGAATTTTAATAATTACCGTTTCAATTCAGCTAATATAATACTTTTACAGAATTTTTTTAATATCACTATGTCCAATAACATCCAATACTTTTTGCGGTATGAAAAAAACTATCATACCATATCACTATTCGTAAAAGTATTTTGCAATGCAAATTTTTTAAATCTATGTATCGTATATTGTTATTCAGCTACGGTTTTTCTTCGCTACAGTTCAAACTTCTAATATTATGATTGTATGCGTGAATATTTATAACGGCATAAATTAATAAAGTCATATTAGATATCTAATAAAGGAATAGTTATACAGAAAATTTCATCTTTTTATTTTCAAATATTAAAAATTTTTTTAACGGCAAGATGCACAGAAATATAATAAATTATCAAATGACAATTTGAAAAAAGGTGAATTATTCTCTCTACAAGGCTTGTAGATCTTTCATAAAAGATGTTTGTGTCTCGGTGTTTCTTTTTAAATCGTTATTATACCAGCTCTTTGCGAGTCCTGCGAATACTCGTGAGTTACTCCTCGAATCATTCTCAGTAGGCACTCCGGGGTCTCCCGAAAGAAGCGCTACTAACGCCGAGCGCCATTAGCCGCGTTCTAGGGCCGAGTTGCGCAACCGCGGTCCTCCTTACCTAATGGTCGCTAATATATCATACTTTTTTCAGCTGTCACCTGTACGACATCCATTTTGCTGCAGCGTGGTTCGCGTCACTACCGCACGGCGGACTGGCATTTCATCTATCCACCGTCACTTTGCCGCCACGCAGTTACAGCTTCTTACAAGCGCTATCGTACCTGTCCTCCCTCGTCCCTACGTCCTTCCAATTCCCATTTCTCTCGTTTTTGTCGAGTGCGGGGATTCTCAACTTTGCGAACGACGCAATTATATCGTCGAAAGATCTCTTTTTGCGTCAAGTTTATTATCAACAGATTAATCTCGCAAGGAGTACCGACATCATTTTCTACACTTTTGTATGACGAGTCGAAAACATTATACGCAAAGAGATTTGCTTCAGTTAAAGTAATCGATCGAGTTTAAAGAGATAGTTTCAAAATATATGATCTTGAAGGATTGTTCAAATATGTTATACATTTTTAACATTAGACACATTTTCTTCTTTCTCTAAGAAATTATAGTATAATTTCATGTATAGCATCGTAAAAAATCGCTTGCAGTCGGGTACAATGCATCGCTAGGTAAATATTTGAATGCACCTTTTAATTGCTTCGAGCAACATTTTGAGATACGAGGTAAGAGGAGTTTCGAGCCACTCGTGCGCGTATATCTGATATACGCGGCGAGTAAACGTGCATTTGCGCACTCGCGCGTCTACGAGGAAGAATTTGCGAGATCGTGTGTGTATATTCGTATATATGTACATTGTGGGATCTAGCAACCACATACAAGAGTACGGAGCGGCATCCTCGAGGGAGGCGCACTCAAGGATCGGAATGCTTTGCCGCTCTCCCTCCCCCCCGTGACCTCCCACCACTATCACCGCTTCCGTAACAGCGTCTACCCAGAAAATCCAAACATTCTTTCGGGTTTATCAACTTTGTATTTAATTCACGAGATTCCGCAGCGGGGACGGTCGCAAAATCTAAGAGCTTCCGAAAGCGCAAAATTAGAAGTCGCATAAATACCATTTTATAAAGAGAGAAATGCAACCAAAGAAATGCTTTTGTAAAGAAATGCATGCAATTAAATATACCTATATAATTTATATTTAATTCATATTGATGTTATCAATAAAAGATATAAAAAATTGTAACTGCAATTTAGATAAAAATGTTTTACGATTGTCCTTTTCTCGTAGTCAACAAAATTGCACATATATAAAAGAAATAAAATAAAATCATGAGTCGCATTTCTTTGTTTACCATACTATTTGTTTCTGCGAACATATTGTCGCCCCGATTGTCGCATAAGATTCGGAGATGTGATTCACAGATGTAGATTTGTCACGTTGTAACACGAGCTATAACTTACTCATGATATTTAAGCTTTTAAAATACGAGTTTGATATACAAGTTTGTTGAAAACAAATTTCATTATCTTCCGTGCTAGGCCAGATAGAAAGCGTCAATTTGGTTCAACAACGACACTCGACCGGCAATCCGGCTAGGCAATGCGCCCGAGAGTACGCCCGGCCGTTGCGCTATTATCGGTTTAAAGTCAAACGAATTTCGCGAACTTGGCAATCCAGGTTCTCTCACCGAGTCGAGTCGACTCGGCGCGCGCGCGCGCGCCTTTGTGCGGCCGCGTTCCGCTTTATCTGCGCCAACCAAACGGCCGTCTAGCCCAACTTACCGATTCCGACATTCTAATCTCACCAGGATACCAGCGGCTAACGTACTTTCCCGACCTGATAAAGACCGCATCCTCCGTCGAGATAAAGAGCCTCCGCCATCCGTCAGTTCGCGTTTCCCCGAACGTTCCGGTGACGTCGAGGCTGAAAAACGTTTCATGCCTCGGATGTAAATCCCCGAGCAGATTTCAACGCGAGTTAGATTCTCGCTCGCGGCAGACTTCACTCATGTCGAGGCCCTTTCGGACGTGGGATTCGCCCTTCATCGATCTTCGGCGCGGGCTTTATGAGCTTACACAGAGCAACGGAAGCCCTCACTGTGGGCTCGAAGTGCGGCGAAGTACACTTTTAAAAGCTCGCGGGGATACGCGGTCGGATGATTCGCTTACAGCACTTGGCACACTTTCAACGTTGTCTCTACAAACTTCGCCAGAGTTACGGGCGGTTCTCTTTCCACCAGCAAAATGCGCTTGATTATCGGCGCATGCCGCGCACGAAAGTAAGAAGGGGTCCGGAAGAATAGCGGATTTCACGGAGATCAATATGAATAGAGATCGAGTGTAATTTCCTCAGTACGCGTTTCGTGCACGCGCAATTACTTGAATTTTATGCTTCATTCTCTGCAAGTGGAGTTAGAATTATATTCTTATTTTGTTCGCAATCGAATAATATATCTATCTATTTTACAATCTATGTAAGGAGAGATAAATTTTAATATTAAACGAGAACTTTTTTTACACATTGACATAAAATTGATGCAAAAATCTAATAGTAATATAATAATTTTCAATTATTAATCGTCTGCCAACGTCTGCCAACGTCATTTTCGTAACATGCGATCATGAAAATTCATAAATTCATAAAGGATATCTTTCCATTATCCGCGTTTTTCTTTAGCCGTGCCCTTATCCCATGCTGAAACTGCGAGAGTGAGTCGATAGTTTAGCAAGTATCGATCAAGTGTCTAAGTACGTGTACCCGAGCGAACGCGCACGCTTCTCGTTGTAAAGCTTGGATAACGCGTTCTTAATTTGAATCACGTCGACCCTATTGGCAAGAAGTTAACGAGCAGTTTTCGTAATAATACGTGAGTCAGCGTTCTTAAAGACGGGAGGGTACGAGAGTCGGAGACGACAACGGCCTCTCGAAAGTAGAGAGTCGCGTGTTTGTGACACGGTCGGTGTACGTGTACTGGGGACGGGATTAATTGAGTACTCGGGGAGGCGGAGGAATGAACACGCGCACGGTTCATCGATTCCCGTCGGCTCTATGAGCTTATACGTGCGCGCGAGGGGCACGGCGCGGGCGGGTTAGATGAATGGACGGATGAAATGGATTTACACGAAACGGCGGAACATTTTTCAGGAGCTCATAAGAGCGAGCGGGAATCTCAAAGGTGGTGGGTAGGAGGGAGAAGAGCACCGGAGTGTAGGAGGGAGCGAGATATCGACCGCGGGAAGTGACAGCCTCTCGAAAGTGGAGACCCTCGGTGCGCTCTCCTAACGACAAATGTGTGCTACCGGGATCAATTGAATGCTTCGGAGAACGCAGTTCTCCGAGGGTATAACGGAGAATCGATATCGCTCTGAAAACGCGCCCCTTCGACGGCTTCGAACGACCGATGTAATTTTTTATATTCGGGAGCATCGTCCGGCAACGCGAGTCGCGTTAAAGATTGGCGAGTCTCATTCTCGTCTCGTTTCCGCGGGATCATGTTCGTCGTTCGACAAATCGGTGCTGAATTAGAGAATCGATAAACGATTTTAGCAGTCGCGAGATACATCGTCGACTAGTTTCACGCGCGCCGCGACACCGCGCACTTACATTCCTCAAATTTTACGAGGAGTGAAAGATATCTCTTGGCGCACCACCAAGAAAAATATTTCCGGCAATAGTGTATATGGAGCTTTTACGACGGTACAAGGAATATGGATGAATATACTTTTTCACTGAAATAAAGCCGTTCCTCTTTTCGACGGCGAAGTTAAGGAGTCGTACGTTGCGATTTGCGAAACAATCGGACGCGGAAAATTATAATTCCTCGTGCGTACGCGGATGAAAGTCGTAACGAATCGATCGCGGATATATTTTATTCCGTGAATTCTTGCACAGACTCGAATGACGTTCGATGCCTCTTCTATTTTTAGGCTGCTCGATAGGGCCAATCGTGTCTTTCCTTTCGAAACACGTGTAGTCATTTCAGCCGATGTGACGCATTGCCGGGAAAAGGGCTATCACGAGGGCCGACTATTACAGAACAATCCTTCGCGTGGTATCGATTCGGCTTTGTGAGAGCCTTTTCCCATAGGGCACACTTCTCTCCATATCATAGATCAGTAGGAAGTAGAAAAACAAACGCATTTTGATCCTTTCGTAAACCGAATGGTTGATTGTACATTTCTATTTTCTGTTGTGATACTTTTGCAATGATTTCTTTCTCCATGAAACGATTATTATTATTATATTTCATTACTTTTTATACAATGCAAAGGCATATGTATAATATATAATAGGATGAAACTATAATGATAACTACTACTAACTACTACCTATACTTATAAAATGATGCGATAAAAAATAGATGAAATTTTAATGTTTAATTGTGTATATTATTTTATATATTTATTACATTCACGCATAATGTACATTTCGCTTCTAATTTCTAAATTTTAGGTATAGGATTTGAAAAATACGTTCTGCGTTTTATATCAATAAATATACATATATAGGTATATGTATATTATATAAATATATACATAAACTATATATATGCTCACACATACGTTAGTTTCCATAAACCTGTTTAGCCCTTCCCATCACTGCCTTGCCTGAAGTCAAATCCCTGGCACCAGGGGTCCAACAGGATTATCGTAATGGTTCGCCAAGGTTCGCCGCGACCTTCGATCGCCCGCGCCAGTAGCTTTCCGCACCTGATGATTTGCTCTCGAAATACACTCTAAAGGACTATGGGCCTTACCAAAATGAAGACAATATAATTCGACCAATAGAATACGGATGCGCATAATGCACTTTGGATGAAATTATGTAATCGTTTCAAAATTTGGAAAACTTCTAAGGCCTTAAAAGGACCAACATTTGGGAGAGCTTTCCTTCCTAGAGATATTGGATCCTCGAGAACAAAGCGATCTTTATTATTGTTAACGACTCTTGATCAATAAAAAAATTTTATTTACTCTATTTATTATATTATTTATAATACACAAATAAAGACCTTTAGAAGATAACTCAAACTACTTATCGGCAAATTCGCTGCTGGGCGAAATCGAGTACCAAAATCATACGGCGCCATACGCGAGGTAACTATTTATCTAGTTATACGCCGAGTAAGTCACGTATAGTTCCGCCCTCACCAGCTTCATTATCTTCGCGGGACACGTTCTCCCCTGATGCAACGAGATTGCCGGATGTGCAGGCAGTGCAGGACGGAGAAGCGAAACGCGGTGGATGAGCGAACGGAGGTCGGCTTCTTCCTCCGTCGCGGATCAAGAGGACGAAGGGGCCCGGAGGACGGGTCCAAGCTCGAATTCCCTCCCCTTTCCCGTCTCCCAATTCCCACCCCCGTGGTCCGTTTAGTTTTCTTTCTCCTCCCTGCTTCCTTCCTCATATCAGCTTCTTCCCCATTGCCGTCCGGTGTCTCCGGTTAACGTCGCGAGTCACGTCGTGTCAGAAGGGTTTTGCGAGTCGGCGGATGACTGCCGGCGGGTGATACGTCGCTTTCTCGTGTGACGTCAGAGTCCCATCGCGAAAGAAAAGGGGCTGGCAGCGATGGTTATGGCACGAATGGGAGGGAAAGAGAGATGCGGAGTAGATTCGCCGCCGTGAGAAGCCCGCTTAGATGCTGCGCCAGAAGAGCTCAGTGTTACAAATGACCGCGGCGCTATGCATACCCAAACAGACCGAAGACACGCCAACGTGTGGAGAAGAAAAAAAGAAGAAAAATATTTATTTTGAACTCGCAGATTAGATTTAGTGGATTTCGTAACAGCACTACCTATACGGGCGAATCAAAAGTAACTGACGATAAACGCGGTATATTAAATAACGCGATTTGATTGTATATAATTATAAGCCTCTATACACATGCTCGACAATCAATTCGTGTCTTTGCTGGTAATTATAATATCCGCTACAATAAAGTATGTTGCAAAACATACATACGAATTTATCTATGTGAACCTGTCGTAATTTTACGATTTGAATGCTTCAAAATTTTCTGTTCTATGCTGTAACATTCGATATATATAGGAATCGTGTCAAACTCTTCTCTGTATGAATTACATCTTTTACTTGTTAAACTTGTCCGTTTTCTTCACTCATAATGCTCTATTATCGTTCGTCCGAGTTCACGGAAGAGAAACTGTGAATGCTTCATGCTTTTATTTATTCGCGTCTCGCGCGAGTTGCGAATAAATAAAAGCATCTATAACTTCATTCTTAGAGATTCAGCGAATCGAGGAATCCTCGTTTCCGCAATGGTAATGGCGCGTGCTTCCATTATTCTTAGCGCTCTCCCTCATCGCCAGCGGGGGTGACGCATGGGCATTCCGCGGGTACTTACGCCACGAGAACAGAGCGCGCAATCATCCCGGATCAATATTTCATTAAAAAGAGTTCGGGGCGAGAGCTGATGCGTGCATATACTCTCGTCGCTTTGTACTAATTCCTTCAATACTGAATCCTTACATATTGCAGAGAGAAAATTTGTTGAATTGTTGAATCAATTATTTGGATCAGTTATAAAATTGTTTTTGATAAATAAAATAATTCAAGCGATTGATTTTTTGTTTTCCATATGTTTGTCTAATACATGAAATAAGTTTAAAAAATATTAATAAACGAAAAATTATTCAAAACATAAAATGTGAAAAGAACACTTAATATTCTTGTTATAAAATATCAATTATAATATTCTTTTTCTATTTATTATTCCAATTAGAAACATACAAATGATGCTATGACAATATATAACTCAGAGAGAGAGATCCGGTTTATTACTTCTTGAAAAGTCCTATACACATATAAATGTACAATTTCAGAATTAAGTATCTAATATTATTCATTCGCCATCAGTTTCTTATTTGTTATTTTATTGTAAAAATTGTAAATACTGCGAAAATCTTACCATTTAATGATTTAAAGAACTATATATATGTCTGTATAATATAAAAAAAACATATTTCCATGATTGGATATCCTAAGAAAATCTAAGAGTTTAATAGATCTTCATCGACATCGCATTGCTTGCGTACCGTTTTTTCTTTCTCAAAGCTATATCAGCGTCGAAGAAGAAATGAGATTGCGCACGCGGGTGAAGATCACTAGATAAGGCAAGAAGACGAGGTAGCCGAGTAGCTAGGAGCTTAAGAGCAACATCAAGGGAGAGAGAGCGAGAAAGAGGCACCGAGGACGGCGATGACCCCCGGGTTGCGGGGAAAACGCGGACGGCGGAAAGATGGGACACGATCGCGTTTGCATGCAAATGCCAAGCACCGCGCGGTAAATGTTTCTACGCGATAAAAGTCTTGTAGTGGCGCGGCAGCCATCGCGTGAATTTACGTGCTTTTTCGAGCGACTGCCATCCTACTTCCGACATCATGCGTCCGCCACCGGCACGAAGCTCGCGCGACCGCCATAAATGAGTAGATACGCGTGTATGTGTGTGTGTATCTGTATGCGTAGGTCTACGTATGTTGGAAGGGCCTGCTACGTGGCACTCGAGTGCGCCCGAATTATTAAGAGCTGCTAAGCCACACTTACCGCCCTCCATATCCAACCGCCTTCCGAGAGCTGTCTGTTACATTATCAAGAATAGGAGCTGCTCCGAGATGCGCTTGCAGGTGTTCGCTGCTCGTACGTTGTCGGCCGTCACTCTCTGTCATTGTCTCTATAACAATATACCGCGGATATCCAACCGCAGTCTCGAACGTCTGGTTATGCCGGGTGACTTCGTGGCGCAATTACACGTCGTCGCGAGAACGTTTGGATTACAAGTCGCACAAGCATCTCTTTACCAGTCCTTGGGAAAACATCGAGGTAAAACGCTGAGAAAGTTAACTCTCTCCTAAAGCAGAAATAACGCGTATAATGAGAAGAGGAAGAAATTTTTCTTCCCTCTTGCGCTAAATATATATAATTCCGTTTTGAACAATAAAGAAATTTAACTCGCGCAAGTTCGACTCGCTCTCGATCGCGAACGACGATGGCAAAGGTTGCGAAACAAATCACTGCCCCATCGCCGTGGTTTTAGCCGCTTTCGGCTAATTTCTCTCGCAGTGAAAATCCTAATTAATGAGGGCAAATTACGCGGCTCCGAGTTTGTTTGTGTTCCGGGCGCCACGGCAGCTCGCGCGAGGGGTCGAAAAGCGGTCGAACGAGGGATGAACAAGGAGGAAAAGCGGCCAGAGCGCGATGGTGAGTCGCTGCTGCACCTTCGTGAAGAGGAGGTGGCGGAACAAAGGCGCAGTGGGATGGATGCTAACTAATCGGGTAATTTTTCCGGCATCAGTCGGTGAATATCAACGCCACCGTTGAGCCCTCCCGCGGCATTAAGAACGACAAACGATCGTCGATCCATCTGGCTCAACGCGACTACGTCGAGCGTCAGCCTTCCGTTCGTCGTCCTCGCTTCCGCCCATCGTCACCCCAACGAATCCACCGCGGGCTGTCTATTCTCTGGCGGTTCGAACTACCGATCTCCTTTCTGACCTGCGAAACGCTCGCTTGAAATCACCCCTCGAAGGATGTTTTCTGAGTACTCGACATGCACGAGTAAACCGACTCGAATAGAGGCGACGAACCGCTCGCTCTTTCTTCCCCCTCGAATAATCGTCCGTATCGAGGTAATTGCTCGGGCTACGAGCGTGGCGCTTTAACCTGCCGTGGGGAGCGTATTATCGTGGTCATAATTCGCTAACGCAGGCAAACGCCATACGTCATCTATTAAAGCCTTACCGAAAGAAGTCATTAAAATTATGCGTTTATTGCATGAACCAGTTTGCGTAGTCGTTTGAATTTTCGAATAGCCAAAATGTCCATTTCACAAATAAAAGTTTTACAATATGAGAAATTAATATAATATATAAAAGGAATATTGGTCGAATTTTAAAATAGTCAAAATGTCCATTTCACGAATAAAAGTTTTGTAATATGAAAAATTAATATAAATATAATATATATAAAAGAAAGAGGAGGACAATAGAAGCGCAACATTACTTACTTGCATTTTTTCGTATCCTCAAAGAGCTTGGTTGTATCTCTTACGTTTACGTATACCTCGTTCGTGCGTATAATTGTGAATTAATTAAGAGCTTTTTATTATGATCGCTACACGTTTAACGGACAAAGGAATGCAGCGGCATGATGTAAAAGGCAATTTGTCGGGAATTGTAGCTTTCACACACTGCAAATGTACGTTAACATTTTATGAAACCGCGGATGGAAGCAGGAGCACCTGAGTACCAGTGGAAATTGTGTCGCTAGAGAGAAGAATAACCGGCTATAGCGTGCGGTTAACCGGAAGCGGAAAAGGTCAAATCGCGTCGGTGGGTAAGCTCGCTTGGCCGGGGTAGAGCCGCGATAATTGGAACAAAGAGAGTTGGCTCCGAGAGTCAGGAGGAATCCTCGTCCTCGGGGCACCCTCTCCCCCACCGTCTTTCATTCCCTCACTTCCTCTCCGGTAGCGATAAAGTTTAACTCTTTCGAACTCTGTTAGCGGTGTACTCCTTCCGGAGCACGAAGAAAAATTCCCTTTATCTAGTTCGCCATTTTTTTATCCCCCTTTCCGTCCGTTCATTTCGCCCAGCGTGTTGCTATACTTTGTACTGCACTTGCGAAACTACGCTTGACGAGTTACAACTAGTTTAGCCTTAATTACAAGAAATTGTAACATACATTTTTACATGCTTGTAAAATGTTATACCACAATGACAAATCATTAATCAGATTAAGTATTCATTATATCCAGAGAGATGTTTTCAAAGGAAATAGCTCTCTTAAGCTCTATCTCTCTGACAGCTCGGTCAAATTTATGTCCTCTTCCTCCCGATATAATTATTTTCGTTGTGATCGAAAAAAGGAATAAATGTTAGCTAATTACAATTAGATTCACAGAAAAATTAATATCTCAAGACAGAATGTTTTATATGTATAGTATTAGCAATAATTATCCGTTAATCATATTCATGATGCCGCCGATAAAAATCATAGTTTACATTAATTAATATATAAATTAAACATTAATATTACACACAGTTAAATATTAAATCAATTGTTCCAGTTGTCTTATATTTTCAAATTTACACATCCATTTGAAGAATGGATAAATAACTGATATATGTTCAAAGCAAATGTCTAAGAAATATGTAACAACATTTGATCGTTGCTGCAACATCGTAAACATACTTAAGCTCAAATGTCACTAGAAAGATCGTGATCTTTTAATTTCAATTTTAGTTGTCTGGAACCTTACTCCAGTGGATGATTCATGCAGTCGAGTCACTTGATCATTAAGCTGATCCTTCTTTCGCAATGCGTTGATAACTGACAGTCATGCTACATGAATATCATTCAAGTGTACTCGCTGTCGGTGTTACTATATGTATCATTCAACGTTTTGGAAGATAAATATATCTCATGTTCGAGAGAGAGAGAGAGAGAGAGAGAGAGAGAGGGAGAGAGAGAGAGAGAAACGCGCTTGCTTAACGCGGTCTGTATTTATTAACGACAAACAAAACAGCAAGAGTTATGCCGAAAATCTCGCTCGACGTTTTAATAAGAGTCGAGAATATTAACGAAAGCGGAGTCGAGCCACTCGCACAAAGGCAAAAGTGGAAAGTGGTGGAAAGTATGGCCCTGCAGCGTTTACCGTGAACAATATACAGAAACAGACTGAAAATTTCCGCAGAAGTTCCTTACGCAAAAATTCACTGTAGTACAACGTAGAAACGCATTTCGTTGCGTCGAGACCACAACCCCGTTGCGGGTGGATTCTCGTTTAATGTTCCGTAAGAAGTGGCGGCGGCTTCTCGTTTTAAAGAATGTCTGAGGTGCGCGGAAAATCCTAACGCGCGAGTGGCCTCCCATAAAACACAGCCCGCAGGAGAATCATCAAAAACTATTCGCGGCCGCTTGTGTTTTACAGCCTTTTGCATAAAATATGAAGTCGCCATGTGTAAAATATTATCACGCACGCCCCTCGCCGAATAATATATTACAGTCGATATCGGCGTTATCAATATTCACGGGATTGCATATGGATCTCTCGTCCGATGTGTTTTCGATCGGCAGCCGTGCGGTTTCTCTCTCGATTCCCGCGGAATACCATTATCCCGGTGGCTTCCCGTTGTACTCTCGGTTCGATCACCGTTCGCGGAATACCCATTTCGCAACCAAATGAAGTTAGTCTCTTGTTTCTTGTGTTTTTCCTCCGGCCTGTCTCTCTCCCGCGGCAGTTGCATTGGCAGTGTAGAAGCGCATAAACTTCCGAAGCCCGATGGTTAGATGTGGCTCGAAGTGGATAGGTCGACGTGATCCAGTGTTGTTTCAGCGTAAACCGACGAGCGAACGACGTAGCAGAGGGGTGCAGGGTGTTGACGAAAGGAGCGGAAAATAAGGCGGAAGCAATAGCGCTCCATGTGGCTGGAAACTCGTTTCGTCCATTAAAGCGCGCTTTCTTGCCGGCTTGTTTTTCGCCTTCCTCGCCGCGGCTCGGTGCCGCTCGTGGCATTGAGATATACACGAGGAAAACACGCGGCGGGGTACGTACGCCAGCGCCAGCCGCCAGCGCGATGTCGACCCCGCGACGACCCCGGAATACTCACAGCGACTCATCCTCGCAATTCGCAATTCACCCTCCTCCCCCTTCCTCCCCCCGACAAGAGCCTAAGTGAAATTTCGTGCCGGGCGCGCTCCTTTTTTCTCTTCCTACATCCCGGCCTTTCAGTCTCCACTCACCGGTCGTCTTTGCGGCGCGGCGAGTCGAGATAAAGGATCCGACCCCCGTTTCCTCCCATTGCACGATATCCCCTGAGATATCTTATATCGCCGAGAAATTTCCGTACCCTTCTTCTCTCATGAACGAAAAAAAAGTTTGGCACGAGTTCTAAACCGCTCGTGTTGGGGTTAAAGTAACGACGATCTTCCGCCACAGCCTATAATATAAAGTTAATTCACTTTCGTGGCAGTGGCGCGTATCGTTGTATATGGTCGTAACGGGGCGACGGGATTTGCTTATCCCCGGGGTGGTTGTACTGCGGCGGATATACTATATCAGGGCACAACGGAAAATAGCGAGGGAGAAACATAAGAATAGTTTCGGCGCTCGCGAGGCAAAAATGTCGGACTGGGTCAGCGAGGCAAAACGCGGAAATGCCAGAGAGCGCGGAAATAACTGATAAAACATCCGAATATTTCATCCGCCAGCGAATGAAAGTGACGTTGAAAAAAGAATCCACAAGAAGTTCCGACTCTCTCAAATTGGATATGTAAACGGAACGAACGAGGATAGCAAAATCAATGCAATCGATAGGGACGCCAAGCGCGCTTCTTTTTTATTGATTCTTTCTATGAATTATCATCTTTTACCCTTGCTAATCTGTCTGTGGCAACGAAGGATATGGAAAAACGGACAACGTAAAAACTTTGGCTATGGCAACTCCAACATGGAATTAATTTTCATCTTTCAATATCAATTTTATTTTCAAACTACGCGTTATGACCTTTGAAAGAGCGCTGTATTATTTTTTAAAATCATATAGAAATTAGAACACCGCATCTGGTTGCGTAAGGCTCGAAATTTTTCAAAATTATTTTTAAAGCAAACCGCTCGTATTTTTTGTGATTATTTTTTTATTGTTATACAATCATTTTATTATATATATTTATTATTTATGTTTTTTTTTAATTTTTGCTTACGAACGTAGTTATATTTTTTCAGAAAGCAAATGGCTAAGTATTATAAAGATCGCGCATCGATCAAACCGTAGGCGACTTCTTTCAAGGGTTGTTTGCTTTACCCTTAAACTTAACCCTCGCTTACAAAGATGAAGGATCGTAGAGTAGGCGTGGGTGTGTTGTTGGTCGAGAAACCGGGCACGTTTCATGTGACGAAGGTTTTGGTGGTATATATATAACGCGTGCCACGATTCGAATAAGAGGGATAAGATTCGAGTTCAGAAATATCGCTAATATATTACTTTGGCTCCAATATTTCAGTATTAACGGGAATAGAAAAGATACGTTTATGTTTCTTTAAGTATAACGTTACACCCATACATCGTTCCTTTTGCTCGTTTTTCTTTACCAAACAGGAACACCGAATCGTATGAATGTTTGTTTTATCATAAATTATTTGTAAGAATTAATATATAACAAAAATACATTTCTGTTGGATGTTTCTGCTGCGAAAATTAATGATAATATTCGTAGCACAACAAATGAGAGAGAACATGTTTTGCCGCAGATAATATTATATCAATAATTTTAATTTAATTTTAATTTTGATTTGGTTATCAGGTATAACCAAATCCAATAGGATAAATTTTTTGGAAAAACAATTTCTGTTAGAAGGGGTACAGTTTTATGTCGACAAAAAAGCTAATTGTAAGTTATATAAGTAATGTCTTGTTCATTAATGTAATATGTATAAGATATTTTACATCCAAAGCTCTTTAAGACGAATAAAATAGCTAATATTTAATCATTTTGATTTATTATAGATATTTCTTCGTGATATTAATTAGATTTTCTTCGAATAGAATAAGAAAACTATTACATAATTTATACTTTTAACGTTAAGTATATGCATATATAAAAGATTAAATTAAGGTTATCAAAAATTTATTGTAATTATATTAAATAGATATATAAAATTATTATATAATTTTAAATTCTTTTTAATGGATTAAAATTTTTTCTGTTTGTATTTCCCATACACATAAAATTATAGGAAAATAACTGTTGTATTTATTTGAAATTCTAAATATAGTAACGCAAAATATGATAATATATGATAATTATAATATGTAATTAATGTATAATGACAAGTAAAAAATAATATGTATTATAGAAATATAATAAAAAGGATTTCCTAAAAGCTTTCCTATCATTGATAATAAATTAATATTTAACAGAGAATATAATTCTTTTACACTATATATAAAAGAAAATACGTTAAAAAAGTTCACGTCTTTATATTTTTAGATTCTCCTTAAATTTTTGGAAATCTTTTCATAAACAGCACACGTGCAAACTTATCTCGGCTGAACAGTACTCTCTGGATTTTTTTCTTAATTGATTAACGTACGTTTACGCGGTCTACTCTTACAATTAGTCTGATCTTCTACCTTTTCTTCTTTAATTGTTACTTGAGATAAGCTCCAAACGTGCAATACAATTGAAGGTAGTAATACGCTACGGCAGATAGCACGGTTTTGCGTTTCACGATTTCATCAGTTCGCTTCCTTGAGCTTTAATGGACCACTGGAAGAAGTCTGGGGAAATACACTCTCATGGAGTAACATAAAGACGCGGTTAACCATTGGATCTTATACATATATAGAATGAATGCTGAGGGTAAAAATTTGCTTGGCCTTTATAACGTCGTTTCTTGTACTAACATTGTATAGAATTTGGTTGAATATCCACAAAAAAATCATAGAATGTTATACGACAAATTACTTGTAAAATAGTCTCTCAAAAATATTTCAGTGCATATTAGTAGTTATTAAATATTAATTTAATAGGTAGCAATTTATAGTTTTTATCAAAATTTTATTAATAAAATATGTATCTAACAAATAATATTATTAACTTGATGAACGTATAATATTTAAACAGTGTTCATAAAGCATTTAATATCTCATAAAATAACGAATAAAATTAATAAGATAAATGCAATCAAAACGGAGAATAGTTGTAGAAGATCAATGGCGATTATACATACATATAATATGAATTGCTCGTACGGCGAGAAATTTTTCGCCAGTAACGCGTAAAAATTGTCATGTTAGGATTTATCGGTTATATAATCCGTCTCATGCATCATCTTGAGGAATGTGTATCGTAGGCTTCCTTAATTTCGCCATGATCCCCGCTCGTGGGAATATTTACACGCACGTTCAGAAAAATTCTTAGTCCATCGCCCTCCATTCTTATATCGAGTGAAAAAGAGGGTTCCCTAAATCGGCGGCTTTGCCAAAGTTAGAGTGCTCAAATTCGTAAACACAAGGGTCCGCTCCTACAATACCGACTTCCTTACACGTGTCAGCAATCTCTATTGCGCCTTGCGGAAAGATACAGGATGTACGTTCCCAGGAATATTCTTCAATCTCCTTCAAGCGATAACATGTTAGGTAACAACAATTTTTTACAAACGCCATTAAAATACTACAATCGACGCAAATATTAACCGGAAACATGTTGAGCGTTTCAAGCATCGAAGCGTAAACGAGAATTACTTATCAAGCGTAAATGCAATCTCGTTCGTATTTTGATGTGACTATCGCGAACGTAGCATTTCTATAGAAACGTGACTGACAAGTGATCGCGTGTGTAACTTCCGATTCAGTAATATATCTTCGATATCTCTTTCGTGGATTTTATCGAACAGACGAGCCTTCTGATCACGAGAAGTTTCAGGAACCGTTCCAAGAGCTTAGGGACGCCGTCGTCGTCGGTTGTCGCTCCGCGTTTGTCGGAATCCGTAGCGTAAATTTTCAGCACGACTTACCGGAGTCATCTGGCGCGCGCGATAGGATTACGAGATTAAGGATCTTCTCGTTGAGAGCCGTTAATAATAATAATCGCCGTCACTTCCGGCAACGACGAGAGACGCGAGGCGAGTGCCTTCAATACGATCCGCTCCGCCGCTAATGTCGCCTATACCGTTTCGCGAAGTTGTAGACGTCGAACGAAATCCTAAATGCTACGACGGGCACCTATGCGCGCGACCTCGTCCCATAAATCCCAGTTCCAAGGATGAGCGAATGTGCAACGCGGCCAACGACGCTACGCCGAGGGTCGTTCGAAGAATAATAGTTGACACGAATAGTTGGTACTACGCGCGAACGTTTGCCGTGGCATTATGTAACCGGGATTACGTCATTCTCAGCGCGTTTCTTACGCTCTGTAAGACGCGGATCGTCGAAACTACCGGCGCGTGGTGTATAAAGGAAACGTGCGCCAAATATCGGCGACGTGTGGCTGTTATTAACCTTGGTCTGCGGTATGCAGATAATGATAGAGGTATACAAGGAAACTTGCGTTACAGGAAAACATACAGGCGACATAAGTCTCGTTAAGTCCCGTTCAACGTAAATGTTTTGTAATTCTGTGGATTTCCCTCAAAACCGCACAAAATACAAATTTCTAAAAGTTTGATCGCTCCCCCCCCCCCCCCCCCCAAATATCATTTTCATGCTTTGTAATTACAAATTTTGTAAGAAAATATTTATTTAATGAGGCTGTATCAATAACGTTATTATTTAATTATTTGGAATAATAATTGAAACACAGAAACACAATATCAGCTATAAAGAATATACTGTGCTAATTTCGTAATTAATTTATATAACGTAATACATGTTTGTAATGAAACACTGAATTTTATTAAAAAAAGAAACAATTTTTCTACTCCAGTTGCTGTATTCTCGCAACATTTTGTACCGGGCATTATCATATCGCTTTATTTCCCACTTAAACTCGGATCAGTGGAGAGTTGAAATTCGTCGTTCCACATCCCGCTAAATTATTTGCGTATGCTCGCAACGTTTCATGCTAGAAATGCAATACGGTTTACAAACATCGATCAGCGTAATATAGCGTTCTAAACTGAATAATTGAATTAATATGTTAATGGCCCCGGATACCCGGTCGATCGTTTTATCGGGACATGCGCCGCGCGCGCGAGAGAGTCATTTTGTGTCTAACAAACATCCTGTCGACTCGTTCCGCGGCGAAAATCGACATGCATGCTACCCGTATCCCGCTACAAGAAAGCTTTCCGAGGGTTGGGCTTGGGTCCAACTGCGATCGCCATGTTTATGGTACCGGGCGTCTTAACCCACTGAGCGAAGGAATATATCCGGAAAACGAAGCCGAAGTTGAGAGGTTGCGCGAGGTCAGGTTCCGACGCAGTGCTATACATTCCGCGCCCGCAATTTCGTAAAGCAGATAATATCTGCAGTACTCTCGCGGACGTAAAATAACTTCAAAGTAAATGTTCCGAGGAGGAACTTTGTCTCCTCAAGAGTTATTCGGGATGTATAAAATGCGTTCTCTAATTACAAAAACGAACCAGTGATAAAAGTAACTTACTATAACACGTAACTTACTCTGAATGCGTTTATATCTTCCGCGATCGAGTTAGTTTCAGAGACTATCGTTTAAAAAAGCTCGCAAAAAAAATGCAATTTCCAAGAATATCGGCAGTATCATTGATCGAGTCGGCGCTATCGATTCCAAGCTATTGTTCAATACGACCGAAACTCTTTCGACTATATACGCCCTCGATATAACGGCGCCTATACAATGCGCGCTTTGTGCAGCGCGGGAGAAACATCAGGCGCGCAAACAGAGCGATTCGAGTGCACACACAATAACCGATTAAAAAAATACTTTTCGAATCACGCGGCCAGCCTCCAACGCGCGGCGATAGTCGAACGGCGATAGCTGGAACGGAAACGAGAGGTACGAGCCCGATAAGCGCGGTTAGTCTTCTAATTCCATTCGCCATAAACGCTGCTTACGTATCTAATCTGGCATTCCCGCGTGCTGTACGAGCGTCTACAGAAAGGCTTTAACGAACACGCAGAATCCATGAATCATTTACGGCGACACAAGGCGTTCGTCTCTCTCTCTCTCGCTCTCTCTTTCTCAGTTCTCTCGGTTGACTCACGAGCGATTATTCATTTGCAAATAATTCGCGTTCGTGTGCTCCGTGCTTGTGCATTTCTCGTAGTCGATTCGCTGAACGAGCAGCGCGTTTCTCTCTGTTAAATCTAAACGTTATGCAAACGTAAACCTTCGACTTTCGGTTAGGTCGTCTTAGAAGACAAGCTCGCGAGATTATTGTCCGCGAAAGATAATTTTAAGCTTCTTTTTCATGTACACGTTGCATTGAAATAAAGATGTAATAATATGTATATCACGTAATAAGAAAGGGTTGCATAGATAAAGCATGTAACAGAACATAGAACAAATGTTAAACACTCCTGTTTATTGTTTATTTATTTTCTATCACTGGATCTGAAGTTATCGTGAGATTACGCAATTAATTCATTAACGCATTTAATATTATGTATTATTTATTATTAATTCAATGACGTATTTAATATTATGTAATAAGAACAACTTTGATCATACTTGTGTCATGTTTTATCTAAATTGGTTACGAAAAGAACAATAGATATCAAAATAGTAAAAAATAAATTTACGTCTTCCATTGCAAAGCGTTACTCTCTTTTTTAATACCTCTTTTGATCGGGTTTGTTTCTAGTGCACAACGTAAAATGGCTGCAAACCTTCCGCGCGCAAAATTGCAACTAGAAACCTGAATGGTCGATCCACATTGGCCACGTTGTGAAAGTAAGATAGACGCATAAGTTATAGGCGACCTTTACTGTACTGTCGCTTGAATGAGAATCCGAAGCGCATTGTCTATATGCGTAATTCGAATGGATCGGCTTGCGAAGATATAATAGTTATAATGCCGCGATTGAAATGATGTCCGATTCATACAATTATTGCAGAATTGTGCAATTAAAGCGCAAATTATGGAAGATTTTTCTCGCTGCTGAGAGGATTGTAATGTAAAGAAACGAACTTGCAAAGTATTTGTTTTGCGCATTCTTTAGTTACGTAAATACTCTTAGGTTATCCAACAAATAAAAAAATCCCGCAATAAAATTTCCAGAATTATATACTATTATCGTAAAATTGTGAAATATTTCTATTTTCTTCATATAAAAAATTAAATTATTTTAAAATATATTGGAAATTAATATACACGCATATTTCACGCGTATGTGTGAAAATGCGCATAATACATTTTACAAAAGAAGAGCCATTGGAAATTTATGTGACATTGATTATTTCATTTATATAATGACGAAAATAAATTGTCCGCTGCGCTCGTTTATTTTCGGAAATGCGTATTTTGATATTTGATCGGCAGGTTAAAATAAACAAATTTATAAATTGTATTTGTATGCATACCGCATACCTCCTAATGCATCGAAATAGCAATAAGCATTACAGTTTGAAACATAAATCATTTTTGCATATACATACCTCACTTCAGATTTGTTCCTTTCCTCGTCGACACTGTTGAAAGATGAGAAAATCGGTGGATTTTGTGGCATTAATTGCAGTTCCACTTTCAAACGCGAATCTCCGCTAAACAGCTTGAGCCCTAAAATCAGAACGCTAAATTAGCATCTAAATAGCATTTAAGTAATTTCGGTACATATCTTATTTCGATTTTTCATGACAATCCTATTCTCTCTCTCTCTCTCTCACACACACATACACACACACACACACACACACACACACACACACACACAAAATCTGTATATACAGAATGGCCCACCGAAAACGAAACAAGCTTAGGTTAAATGCCACACTAAGGTCATGTACTAAAAGACACGTTTGTCTCGTCTTCGGTGGGCCACCCTGTATACTATCCGTAGGTATCGCAATCATATTTCAATAATAATAAAATTTCTAACCAAAATAAAAATATTTTTTAAACGAGTCTGGAAATCTGTGGAAAATACAGTTTCAGCTACGTCGCCGAGACTGCCTTTCAATTTCGCCCGAAACCGAAATCCAGCCGAAACTCCGAAAATGGCGGAGACCGACACGGAAACCGATTTTTCGGTCGGACTCTAATAGTAATAGGAGTAGGTACTAACTTGAGGGAGGTGTCGGTGAATGTACATACGACGTAGCACAGCAAATCGTCGATGCGGATTCCTTTCAAACAAATTTGCCTTTCTTTCGTACGCGCCGGTACCTCATTTGCTCGCACGACGCACATACAGTACATACGCGGCCGCAGCCCGCAGCCCGCAGCGTCGCGACGTCACCGATCAGTGCTGCCGCGGCGTCGCGCGGCCGTTTATAGCGGTACACGAGTCGCCGGTGGATCGCGCGCGCTCGGTTATGTTCGGCCGCGGTCGGGCCTCCTCGCGCGCAGTTACGGTGAGGAACGTCAGTTACTCTTCGACACTCGCGCGGAAGAGTCTGTGCGTGTTTAGCGGTCGGGGATATATACGCCGGGTCCCTATCACGGAGTGTCGAGTATCTCGTTGTAAAGGTGTTTTAACCCTCCCTGCGTTTCCTCCAACCCCCCCCGGTGACGCGGCGCGTTTCGATGGCAAGAGTCCGTTAATACGTGCAGTATCGCGATCTCATCCGGGGTGTACGGGTGAGAAAGTCTCTCTCTCTCGGCGAGGCGAGAGGAACCGGCGCGTCGATCTCGGCGCGCGCGCGAGAGAGATAAAAGCCGGTATACCTACCTACGCGACGAGTACGATACGCGGAACGGCAGACGACCGGAGATAGAGAAAAGGGACGACCGGGCGCGTGTGTGTTGCCTGTTTATAATAGTGTATGCGCGAGGTGTTTCGTCGGAAGTTAAAGTAGGTACGCGCAGCGAGATACCGCGCGCGAGCGGACGCGGATGGATGTCTAAAGTGGTGTAGCCAAGGGAGTAGCGAGAGAGGAGGTCTCCCGAAAAGAGAGGTCTGCCCGGGAAAACGGCAGACACGGCAAGTTCACCATCACGGACGACTCCGGGCCGGCATTTTGACGTTTGCTCCGCGTGTGTCTTCCCCCCTCCGCGTTCCCTCCCCGCGTGTGATGAATACTGTCGCAGGTGAACCGTGCACGCGACGACAGCAGACAGAGCGTCGAGCCGCGCGAGTGATGCCCTGTTCGCAGTGAGGATTCCCCCCCCCGCCGCCGCCCCCCCATCCCTTCCCGCCCCCGCGCTCGCTCGCTCGTTCATATCGCGTTCTCGCCGCGACAATTAGCGGCGTGCAGAGCAGTGACAACAATAACAAGTGGCAGCGACGACGCGGCGGGTACAGTTCTTCCTCGGCCGTCGTCGCGCGAGAGATACAGAGAAGAGGAAAGGGTGAAAGAGTGAGTGAGAAAGAGGAAGAGAGAGAGAGAGAGAGGAGAGCCTCTCGACGCGTCGTGTGCGCGCGTCCGCGGACACCGCGCCGCGCCGGCGGGTATATCGGGCCGTTATCGGGGAAAGTGTGGCGGCGCCGGAAAATTCACGCGACACCATAATCGTCTCGTCGTAGGAACCCCCGCGGCGACGCGACGTGCGGCTACGTCGAGTGTCTCCGTCGCGCTCTCGCCGCCGCCGGCATTCTCTCGCGTCTCTCGCGGTGGAGGGGACACGGCTCTCGCGCCTCTACCCCGATGATACGCACGTGCGCTCGCCGCTACTCGCCGCTACGTTTACGTGCGTGCGTGTGTCCGGGGCGCGTTCAGTGAATCGAGCACGGTATCTCGTCGGGCCGCGCCGCGCCGGGCGGACGGGCGAGTGACGCGCGGGGTTGTCAGTAAGCAACATCGTTCGGTGAGTTCTCGGTGCGGTTCAGTTTGAGATTACGATTACGATTACGCGCCCCGCTCGCCGCCACCACCGCGTTTTCGTGTGTGTGTGACACCTGCCTGGAGAAAAGGAGGCCGAAGCGGAGGGCCACCGCGAAGGACTTTCGCAGCCGCGCGTAGCCATGGATACGCTCCTACCGAGCGGCAATATATTTCGAGAGCTGCAGGACATACACGACACCGGATACTTCTCGGCCCAGCCGTCGCTCGAGGATCACTGGCAACAGGTATGGACACCGCGCGCGGGCGCTCATTCAGCCCCACGGTTATCGCGAATCGATCGAGTGACGATCGAACGGCAGGGTTCTTTTGCCGCTTCGGTTATCCCGTACCTATATCGATTTTTGTCGGAATCTTTAAGGCTGTCAAAAGATATATTGCGAAACGTATATAAATCTGTGTAGACACGTAAGTTTGCACGTAAAGAAGTCTCATATTTTTCCTTGTTATCGCACAAACGATGTTTCTAATTTAACTCTCAAGCGGAAAATTCGAGCTTTCCGATTTTTCTTTCTCATCAGAAATACGGAGTAAGATAATCTACGAGGTAATTTATATACTTTTCTTGCACACGCGCGCAACATTAAGGAAGTTGATACGACGGGATAATCTAGGCGCGCCGAATTAGGGTGCCGCGCAACAATACGGTGCCACGTGCCGACAAAAGTTACTAATGCGATATAGAATGTGTCTACCGGCATCCCCAACCGGCTTTCGCTGTTTGACAGTTTGTGTTCGAATGTGTTTCTATTTATTACCTCTTTAAGGGGACAAAAGAGCGGGGAGGGTTCAGCAGGTATATCTATTGCTTTCTCCCCCCCCCCCCCCCCCCTTCCACCCGTTCATTCATTCATTCACTACCGACCGCGTTTCAAGCAAGCCGACCGTCGCGGCCGCGGCGCCGCCGCCGCGCCGTTTAGCTTCGTTTACGTATCGTGGTTAGTGACCTTTGACCTTCTCGTCGCGGCCGGTGTCAAATGCTGCCGCGCTGCGCGTTTCAGAGAACCGTTTGCGTACGCGGAAAAACCGGAAATTGTCGCACCGCGAACGCGCCGGCCGGGGCCGGCCCGTAAGATTTGCACATCGCGATGGAAACGAGTACGTTGACCCGCGATTCTTCGCGCGAGCGTGACATTTGTCAAGATGCGAAAACCCGCGAACGAGAAATTGCGATAACGCGCAAGAACGATCGCCGTGCTCTTCCGCCGTGCAAAGAAATTTAATGGCGCGATAAATCTGCACGCGTTACATCGTGTCTATCAGGATTATAATAAAATAGGTCGAGTGATACGATATGTAAGTATAAATGTTTTATATCGATCGCGATATACGTCGCGATTCTTATTCCCAACATAGCGTTTCTAAATTTTTGCGGAAATTATGAATACATAATGGATGTATTCATTGGCGTAATTATCTTTCATTTGCATAATAAATTAAGCGACCTGCGCACTTTAAATTGCGTCATTTTTTTAAAATATTAATTTTTGTAAATGCTCGTAGTATATCGGATTTCGAAGTCGCGTCATTAAAATCTTTCGATTCAACGTGTAAGTAATCGTTAAAGGGAATGTATTATGGACTTAGAAGCGCTTTAAATGTATGTCAATCGGGTTTAAAGACCCGGCTGTGCTGTGTATGTTACGGACTTATGATACGCTCACGGAATATCAGCGGCTAGTTTACTATGGACTTATTAGTGTATCGAGTTTGAAATCGGATACCGAATGGCAACTAATGGTTCTTCCGTTTGTGCATGTAACTATAGCTAATACGAATAATAATTTCTAGCTGTATCTTCACATGATTCACCGTTTTAATGTTTCTAATTTTAAAAAAATCTATTGAGAAGATTCTCCTTTAACATAATATATCTGTTTATTCTTTTAAGTTCTTTTAATTTTTAAGTGTATACATTTATTTGAATATTTATTTAACGAACTTAACGTTTGAGATGAACGTATCATAAACCATCATACATATAATATGCCAGTCACATTAAATAACGAATTTTTTTTTGGAATCGATTTAATCAAAGCGTTAAATATTAATTGAGTCACGATTTCCTACGTCTTCTTAATTATATCTTTATGATAATAACTGTTAAATTGAAATTTGTCGAGGTAAAGCAAGCTTTAAATTATCTGAGCAACATAGTTTTTGTTATTTCCGAGGTTATTTCTCTCTATTTTTGAAGCCAAGAATTCTTTACGCTCGCTTTTAACATCGTCAGCACCGATGTCTCTGATATTCTCGTTGTGGAGAGAGTACTTCAAATTAGAACCGAGGAATTTGCCGTAGAGTTCGACGTGGTCGTACACGTTACTTCTCGGGAATTTGCAGAGTTCGTCGGATGATCGATCGTGAGGTACGCGCACGATGTATTCCCGGAATTTAAAAGGCAGACATCAAAATCGCACCGTTCGGAAAGCCCAAGGCCGCATTAGATCGGTGTGTAGTGTGTGTACGTTCAGCGACGCGCACGAGTATACTATAGACGCCGCTCCGCGTCCTGTTTGTTTACGAGTGTGCAATGACCTTACTCCGGAGCGACCGGCCTGCGTAAGAGGGACGGCACTCGTTCCCCATTCAATATCTGAGGCAGTAGAGTGCGTTTTTTTTCCCTTTCTACCGCGCCGCGCCGCGCCGGTGTGGTAACAGTATATATCGCAAACGCTTTTTCAGGTTCCGCCGCCATGCCACGAGAAAATACGATGTCGTGATCCGTTTAACCCTTTATTTGGTAACGTTACCCTCAAGCGGCATCGATTTGAACCGTTTATTGGGACGACTTGTCGGCATCGAATTTCTTTCGTCCGTCAATTCTTTGGCCAATTCGATGAAACGTCCACTTCTTGATTCGCGATACTGAAAATTATCAATTGTAAAATTGAAAAATCCGTGTATCTTACCTTATTTTCATTAATCTTCGAGATACATAATTTATCATGACTCATGACTATAAAATAGTTACTTAGAATGATAAGTAATTGGTTAAAGACATAATTAAATCCAAAAATACTTCTTATAAAATTTTTTATTATTATTAAACAATGATTATCATGCGTATTCATTAAAATCGCTTATTTCCAGAGACTTATAATTTATATAAATTCAATGCTAGAAAAGGTTTTTTAATGTAACTTACATATTGATAAAATAACAGACGCAATACATAAACTTGACTGTAGTATATATGTGTGTGGAAATGCAAGAAAAAGTAAAATATTGATAAATATCTTTCTTGCGTGTGGCCTTCGTATAATTTGCATATTGCAGCGAGTCGTAGCTCTCCCGATTACGAACGAGTAAGGGGACGTTTATCGCAAGAAAATTTTGATCGATCGCTTGGCACTCGTACGTTTGACTCGCTCCCGCTCGGTTTGCGACTGGCGAGTTGCCTAATTGAATGTCTCCAAGCTTTTCCAACGGAAAACCGCTGGCGCGCGAGGGGCGTTTGTCATTAATTACTCGTGCGATCGTTTGACCGAGTGCCGCTTATCATCCGTGGGTCGCGTGGAAAAGCACGTAAAAACGAGGGAAAGGAAGAATAAACAATACACGACGTCGTGCATCGATATTTCGCGTAACCGCGTGATCATGCGAGGCATATGGCGCCAATGCACGTGTCGACAGTGTCCGATAATGCGATTTGACAGGTGCTTCGTCCCGAGTTTTTTGTATTTTGAACTTTACGCGATCTCGTCCATCAAACTGTTTCGACATCAGTTATATCTCTACGCACGACAAAGCGGCCTGATGCGTGTATGCCCAGCATCCTGTCGCTATCTATACATATATATATGTTCTATACGTAGAGCCGATTTGTAATTTCTCTTTTAAAGGACTCTCACACTCTACAAGTTTTACATACTATGGTGAGATTACCATATTTATATGTACTCAAAAATTAGTACAATAATTTTGAGTAATTCCATATGCTATATATTCTCCCTCTCTCTATGTATTTGTCGCTGATTTGTCATACAACGACATAATCAAAAATGGTCAGTTTTAAATTCTTTGTAAAAGAATAGTGAGAGAATTCAGTACACTGATTGAAGAGCTAATATACATATAGCTAGATATTTTTATTTCTCTACAATCAATTATTACACTAAAATTGTATTTAAAAATAATATTACAAAATTTCAAAACGTTCAAACTCTTTTTCTGGAAAACTTAATTTGTTTTTTTTTTTATTTATGTTATTGTTGCAGCAAATGAACGATAGATATACTCTTTATATTATTCTCCATTGTATTATATATCTATATGCTATTATATTCCCATTATATTGTATTTATATTATTCTATATTCTCTATATAGACTTTATGTGCTATAATTTTTTATATCTGGCAATGTGAGAGTTTAAATGATTTTTTCTGTGAAAACTCAGTAGCACATATTTATGTATGAAAAATTGAAATGTCGACCATTATTTCTCTTTGGTTTTTAACGTTTGTGTCTAGACAGTGTAATGGTGAAATATTTTCGGCTAGCGTGTATACACATGCATTTATTTCATCGGTAAAACTACCATAAACGTCATTAATTTTAATATACTATATAAATCCGTGATTGAGCTTATCGGTCTTTCGGTCTACACCCTGTCGCGATACGAGGTTCTCTCATGGCAAAATTTTTTCTCGATATCGACACGTCGCAGTAAAAAGACCCGTAATTGCACGCGATTGTTTTAAATGCGCAAAGCATGCAGCAATAGTTGCTATCGAATTTAACATCGCGGAAGTTATTACTCAGCCTGAGAGACAGTTCTGTGGCTGCGGAAGATACGCCAACGCGCGTTTCCCTCGCCGCTGCTGATACTACGGATTCGTCGTGCGACAAGAATATTTATTCGTAATAATTCTCTGTGTGTTTTTACACGATTTTTTATCTTTTTTACTTCTTTTATAAATGGTAAGAAAATCTAATATCTCGCCACTTACTCTCCCTTCTGCATTTTTCATATTTCGTATCTTATTAAAGTGATAAGTTCTAAACCCTTAGGAAAAACCGAGCGAAACTCTGATTTCATCAAATATTTCATCAAGTATTCTTACATAAAAGAATTTGAAAGTTAATCGCGTGAGACATCGTAAAATAAAGATTATGAGATTTATCGGTGCGGAGGCTAATTATTATTTGAAAAAATAAGTGCGACTTTGTTGTGCGAAGTCTATAACCTCGTCTATAACGTTATAATTTTCATACTAAAGTATTTGTACAGATGACAGTATTGGAGGATCACATCCAAACAGGTTGTCGATATACATCGAAATTCAATATTTATATAACGTTCGTGCCCGGTACTCGATACGATTCTGTCATAGACAGATATCCCGTGAATTAAAATTTCCTCCTTTTCGAGGCACTATATGCAATATTCCAGATTGGATTCTGGCGCCATTCGGCAAGTCGCGCTGATTGTTTTCCACAATTTTGCGATTTACCGAGCCAAAAACTTGTCTGCACATTAGTAAAACGCGTATGCTTCACCTTCATCACCAAATAAATACATTTAGCGCGAGCCTGTTTACTCGGGATGCGCGCGTACGATATAATCGCCTTCATAACGATCTAGTCGTACAACCTCCGCATTTTACGACTATGTGTAAAATGCGCGTAAAAGCTTCAATGATCCTAGACAGGAACCGGTACAAACATCGGCGCGCGGCGTGAATTATATGCCTGTGACGCTCGCAGCATTGGCAATATTTTTTTTTCTCTTCTCTTTCACTCTTCCTATTCGTCCTAGTTTCTCTATTTCTCTCTGTTATTCCTGTACTCTTTTTACCTCATTTAACGAGTTAACATTTCTTCACGAGTTAGCTTGACGCATCGCATTACGACATACCTCGTCCGTGTGACATTTTACGATCCGCTTCGGTACACAAATGTTTCACAATTCTGTGTCGTGCGTATGTCGGTGACAACAATGTTTTCCCTAATTCACGACGATTGATTATTAATTCTCATACGATTTTACGTCTTCTATATGTATGTTATTTATACGTCGAATTATATTTGTCTTTAAACTCTCTCGCGATATTCGATGGGCAATATGCACAATTTTGTTTTTATTGAAATTATAATAGATAAATAGATAAATCAATTTATTTTTTCGGTGCGGCAATGTTCATCGGGGGCATAGTCACTTTTATCCGATTTAAAATAGTATATGAATTAAAAACACAAACACGTGACATTGGTGCTTACTGATTTTGCAAATATAAAACTCGTGCGAAAACGCTACGAATTAGCGATTCCGGTGTAGTTTTATTTAATTCGAGAAGATATATAAAGCGTTGGAATATTTTTTCCAATATTTTCGATACAACGCTTTTCCAGGGAAGTGCAGTTTTATTTGTGCCCCGAAAAAAATTAAAATACTGGATTTGTTTTCACGTTTGTCGTTAAATTATCAAGTAATATTTTCCACGAAAAAAATACAATATATCGATTGATTTTATTCAAGTTGCAATATGGAAACTCTTATTGAGTGTTCCTGGAAAAATAAATTAATAAGAATTTAGCTGTATTTGTTAATTTTGGTGGTAAAATAATTCAACGTATTGTATTGTGTGGCTCGATGACAGACTCGGTCTTTATGACACGGCATGTTCTTGCGCATTCCCGAGAAGTTGTACTTTAGGAAGTCGGCTCAGTGCGGTAAGTGTCAGTGCTTCAACCGTTCGAAAAGAATGCAAAAGACTGCGGTTGCTTTTAAACAGCGTCTAACGAGCGAGCGAGTGAGCGACTCGATCAAGTTTCGAAGTTTTTTTTCGCTCTTTTGCCCTTCCTCTCTCTTCCCTTTTTTATAAGATTTATCTTTAATGTAAGACGGGATGATCGTACTTCTTTACATTAAATTGAAACGACTCCAGCGAAGAATTTATTTCTCGGCTATATAACTTTGCTCAATTTGAAACTTCTTTTTATCATTAGAATTTCATATTTCAAAACTTAATAGCGCTTATAAGCGCGGTCTATGCCACTCTATGTAATATGGAACATATACTACACACACATGGAATTACATTCTACAATTTTTTTTATTAGCCTCTAATATCTGGAATTTCCTACCTCGCGTAATTATCTATGTGTAATGTGTATATAATTATTCTGTCATTATTATAATTCTATACAATCATTTATATTTTTTCGCATATTCTATTGACATATTTTCTTATATATATTTAGTTTCATTTGCTGACTTCGCTCTCGATTTCATAATTTACTTTCTTTTCGAATATGCGAATATTCAAAGATGTTTATGGTGAATGGGATTGACGTAACTCTTTTGTTTCTAACTGGTACGCGTATGATCCTGGTTGTATTCGGCTTTTCGTCCTTCTGCCTTTTCGTATCTTATGCCGCGTTCGCGCCGCGAATGCACGCGATGACGCGAGCAACAATAGTCCGTCTGTACAATGGGCCGGCATGAGAGTGATGCGAAAGAATGCCACATTGTAGCCCGTCGTGGCTGCGGAACGTGGCATTGTTAACCTTCGATGGCACAATTCTCCTTTTCGGATCGTGTCTTCTCCGTCGGTGGCACTTGCGGAATCTGCAGACTTGACACCTAGCGTTCGTTGTCACTAACTCGTCGATACCGCGATGTCGATTCCGTCACGAGGCGAAATCTGGACGTACTTCGTAAATACTATGTCATCGATCTGTGAAACGTATAGCTTTCATTTGAAATGTTTCGACATGTTTTTCTGTGTATTATTTTTAGCATACCACTTTAAAAAAATATTTGTTAATTCGACATGTTGACTTACTTACCAACCAATAAATGACGTTTTACGCGGAAATTCCATACAACTTTTTTCAAGTTGTATTGCATTCTTGTTTTATTTTAAAGAATTTACTGTAAAAAGCATACGTATACGTTCGATGTTAACGATATGTACTTAATTTCATGCAGGAAATATTTTATCTTTCGATTTTTCATACATTAATTTAAAAAAAACTAGAGAACTGCAATTGCATTCCTTCTCTTATTTCCGCTGCATGATATGCAAGAGTTAGAATGATGAGGAACAATATTAAGAGAAGAAACGATATTCCTTTTATCGTACAGGATATACAAGGAATGTTGCCACGTTGGACACGAGCGGCAGCAGCTGATCACGTTCGTGCGTTGCTCCCTTTCTCCTTTTCGCAACGACGTGCGATGCGCGCGAATGTCGGCAGCGAGTCCGCGGTTGGAACGCGGCGACGGCCGCGGCGGTTATTTCTGAGTTTCTTCTAGTGCACTCACTGTCGAGGCATTCGCGTTTTATGTTTCGCGCGTGTGCCAGAACAAGATCGTCGTCAACTCGCTCGTCCGTGCGATTCGTTTGGGGAGCCATACGCACGACGCGTTCCCTCGTTCATCATAGCTGGGTCACCCGCAAGATGGATCTATTAACCCTACCGTCATTACAAGCAGGAGGGTGATGAGGAGAGATAATTTCGAATTCGCACGCGCGCAGCGGTCAGCGGATGCGTCTTTCTCGGTTAGATTGTGAAATATTTATCATTATCGGAGAATTTATCGTTATACTTATACGTGTGGATAATCGAGGCTCTATCTCGGGAACTTATTATCGTACATGGCCAATAAAAGTGTTAAGTAGATCTGTCGAACGATAGTCTCATCAGATAGGAAGGCAGCCTTTTGCCAGAAGAAGGAGGACGTATGCACGTATATACGTTTAATCTTGCGATCCGGGTCGCGGAGGTTGATGGTAAAGTGTTTAGAACCGGAAATGCGGGAAGACTACTGCGTACGGGACAAGTACTGCGTTCTCGCGGAGAGCGGACAAAAAGGCAGATAGAGGGAGAGAGAGAGAGAAACGGAGAGATAGGGAAAGATGGAAGAAACATCGCGGGAAAGCTGATAGAAAAAAAGACGACGTAGGTGATCAAACCGGTCGCTCGGTATACGCCAAAGCCGCGGTAGAAATTACGTGCTCTGAAAAGACGTTGCCTCGAGAATCCATACCTTCCATTTCCAATTAAGATAACTATCTCTCGCACGAACGCTATCACCACCGCGCGGTACGAGGCATCTTTCAATATTTTTGGATTGTGCGAACATGGATTCGTATCGGAGCTACTTCTCTTGGAACTCTCGCCCTTGCTATACAATTGTTACACATTATATAAAAATGTCATAATAGCAATAAAAAAAGTATATCTAACGGAAGAAATTGCAACACATCTCGAGAGATTTTTACTAGGAATAAAAAATTTTAAAGTGCATAGACAAGTGTTGACGTTGACAACAAATAGTTAGATTTTTCTCAATTTGTTCAAATTTGTGTATAAAATTTTTGCTATAGGTATTGTTAGGACAATTAAAAAAACGTCAATACATTTACGGTCAAAATATCCTTTAATCTCGCCTTTAATTGACAACTATCGAATTACCAGTCAATGCTCTTTATTTTAAATACTTTTTAGACGCAACGGACGGACGCTAGTCGGTTCTGCAGTTGATGAAATTTAAACAGTGACGGCATTCAACGATGAAGAACTCGAGTGCAAACAGACGGTCGCTCTTCGTTAATAGTTGACCATTTCGGTGGTACAATCGGCGGCGGAAGATTCGCCCGACGGATAGTCACGCTCGAATTAACGAGCTTTGCGCGAAGCGGCTCCGCGGTAAACGAAACGCCGAGAACGGAACGACGAGCGAGCGGGGGAAAACGGAGCAAAACCGAAAAGAGAAACAAAGGACCGATAAAAACAAATTGGTTCTCCTCTCCGCTCCCGTTTGTCCATCGTTCGGCCCGCTGTCGGGCTCGATCGGTTCGACAAATTTTGCGGTCCTTCCGTATACACATTCACACATATACGCGAATACCTGCGCGCGGTATAAGGACATATAATCTTGTTAAAATTTATCGACGAACGCCCGCATGACGCGTAATATCAGTTGTTTGCCGAGTATGCGTGCGAACGTGACGATATGCCTTGCTACATGATTGTTGATAAATGACGAGGATAAATTATATCAATCGTACAGTATAAAAATGTGTATTTTATATTATTTTGTTTAAAAAAATCGTCTAATATTTTGATCAATATTTTTTTTGAAATAACTGGTATTTTTGATAAATAATATTTATAAATAAATATTTAATTCTCGATTTAATTATACATATATCATCATTAATATATGTAATGCATATTGCAGATAACTTGCACACTCATGACACCATGCTCAGACACAGTTTTTGGTTTATTGTTTTGATTGCATGAACCTTTTAGGATGATTGCATTTTGTTCTCTCGAAAAACGAGACATGTTTTATTGTATGATTTAATTTTTCGTCCACGAGTTAAATCTCTATCGTTTTAAGATAATTGTCCATGCAATAAAAGAAGCAAACTATTTACCGGAGCACTGTCGTAACTATATTCTATTTAAATCACGTGTAATCCACTGCAGGCGACGAAAAGTACAAAAAGACATTATCCTCTCTTCCGGCTTGAAAGCCGCAGATAGCGGTTACGATTATCGCTTCACTGAGCTCGATCGTTGTATTGTTCCACTCGCGTACTTTGCATTGAATAGCAACGAGTGAGAAAAGTACAAGACTACGAATTAGGTTACATTATATTGTTGACTCATAACCCTCATAACCTTTTTCACTAGCTTCAATGAATCGCAACGTTTCATTAACAAATCGCAGCTAAGTATATCTTGTGAACGCTTTTAAATGGCTTAATCAGTTTATTTCACACATATACTTTATTATTCGTGTGTTATATCTCGTGCAGATATGGCGGATATGTGTTACAGGCAAAATTTGAAATCCAGATATGTATACACGTGCGAATTTCATTAATTGCGAGTTCAATTTCGCGTATATGTATGAAATCGACCCAGGATTTTTCCTTCCAAATCTCCATATCCTCGTCGAATACATTTGCATGCTCTTTCGGCGTTCGGCGCGCGGGTACACCGCGCTTTGCATTTTTGCATTCTCCGTGTCGTGAATTTTGCATCCTGCGCTTTGTCCGCCGTATAAAAGAATATTAAGGATATTCGCGGTAAACAAAAAGGGGATTTAGGTTTTCCAGTGCGAGACAGCCGTTGTTAGAACGGCGTTGTCAGTTGGTTAGCCGTACGTTGTAAATTACATGTTGAAATACAGCAAAGTTTATTCATTAACGCCTCGCGTGCTCGTCAGTACGTATAGTGTGCTCCGATTTCACATACATCTGTAATGTCGTGTCCATCGTTTAAACAAATCTTTGTTTTCGCGACTCGAATCGCACGGTTGCACAATCCGCGATATTGCCGTACGCTGTACGTTATCCGTTTGATATTCGGCCACAATCATATTTATTTAAAACGCGTATTTTTCTGCCAGTCATTTTCAAGTATTACGGATAAAGTAGTGACTATTGCATTTAACATCTCAAACAGATCTCATAAAGACATAAACGAATCTTCGAAAATATATCAGACATAGATTTTCACACTTTATGTAAAAATTTCAAAGATTTTATATGCTTCCTCCTATTATGTACATGTAACGTATCTTTTCATAAAAAATATGAAAATGTTACTGTGTAACGTAACAACCAACTTTGTTAGACATTTTGTTAGACGAGTATTTGCACAATTTCTATGACGTTCCATTATATAGCACATATATGAAAGCTCGACCCACGCAATTTGAGCGCAGCTTTGTAATTTCTTATTTGTCAATCTATTCCCCTTGTTAACTTAAGGAAAAGTGGCTTACGTCGTTTTTCAGAGGGCAACTGCTATGAAATCTCGACTCACTCACGTACCTCTGGGAATGAAATGTAATGCTGCAACTGCAGACACATGTTTACTTTGTCCTTAAATATTTGTTACTTACACAAGGGTCAGCTATGCGCTCGGTTGTTATCTAGAAAAGTCGAGTTTACGGTGAACATATTGAGTTGATTACCATTTTTATCGAAAACGAGATAAAAAACATTCTCGATACAAATATTTTTACAGAACAATAACCGGAGAAAAATCGATTTGCGCGACTTATAAGGCACGTGCAACTGCAATATAGATACAAAGTCAACTGCAAGATTTAACGCGCGAGTGTCGTAGAAATCTCAAAGTTTATCAGACGCCCGCTGTTTGTTTACACAGCGACACGCTGAAGTTATTCTTAGCGCTTAGAGTACAGAACGTCGTCTAAGTTTAGAGCGGCGCCTTTAAGTCACGTTTCCAAATATCATCGCTGTAAAATCCAAGCACGAGAGCGAACTTCAGGTGAAATGCAATCGCAGCCGCATACTCCGATTTACTTATCGTCGGTTTACCGTCGAAACTCACGCGCGAACAATAAACTATGCGAAATCACAAGCTACGTGTACTAGGTAGTACTATAATTCGATAATCGATTAGAGGCATTTCGCGGACTCGAGAACGGAGTTGTGAATTACAATCGCGTGCACCTGCGATAGCCGACGTATTGCGAACTGTTTCATTAATTGGATATCTGACACTCCTGAGAAATATCAGATCAGCTTGATCGTGTTTTAATTTTGATCCCGTGGACGACGCGCACCTGTGTTCTCCACCGTTCCGGTTTCTGCCGAAAACCGGCCTCTAATGCGACCCCTCGGGATTCGACGTTAATTAGTTTCGTATACGATGATACATCTTGAATGAAGTCGTAATCCTCACGGCAGACTTCTCTCAAAGGAAAAGCTCGACCAACGTACTCTCTCTCTCTCTCTCTTTCTCTCGGAAGAGATGCGGATTGAAGTTTCTACGTACTTCCTTATCTGCAACTTGTACTTCCATTTCTACGTGTCATAAAGTCGCGAATTTACTTGCTCGGAGTATAATTAAAAATGTTTGTGGCAACTCTCTATAGTCTCTATACCGAGTCACTCTCAGCTGTCCGTGTTTATTAATGTTAGATCATCAAGTTTGGAAAAACGAATTTTAACATCAATGATCGATAGTCTAATACCTACGTATCGTTTGGATACATAATTGTGTGACGGGGAATCTATCAAGATGTGTAATTGTTTCGAAATATGTATGAACTGTGATATCATTACGATAATTTCCATGAGTCATCGAGAAGCTATTAAACATGCTTTATGATTAATTAATAATTGATTTGATTTATTATCGATGAGTCAGTCTTGCAAAATAATCTTTACGCGAATATTGATTTAAACAGCTGAAACTTTTAATAACGAAACGTGGTATATTGTGCATAAATATTTGCGAGCCGAAGGGATTTAAAAAAAGAAAATTCTATGCCTGCTATATACCGTTTGCGTTGAATAAAATCCTTTTTGAACAAGTAGATAAAAATACAAATTAGTAATAGTCTAAATAATACATAGAAAATGAACTATATCGATTATCGAAAAGAAAAGAGTTTGCACCTAAAAGAAACTTGAGCAAAGAAAATTATTTTCCAAACTTTAATGACAAAAAAAAAAAAGAAAATAACAAATAATAGATATAATTTTGTTATTTTAGTTCCATTAGTTTTAATGCATGAGATTTGTAATATAAATGGATCAATAGGGATTTTTTTCTGGCGATTCGATCAAAAGACAGGTCATAGTTTCGATTATAAGCGTTTTTTGGTTGCAACAACGACGCACCGTTCTCACGGGCGGAAGCGGAGCACGAGGTCGTTCCTCGTTGAGGCAGCACCAGCCATGCCGTTAACAACTGGCAGACGCGTGTTAATGGGTTTCAGCTCTGTAAATACATTAAGGCTGCTCGTCGCGCCGTTAATCGCCGTTACAACGCGCGCGGTGAGGGCATTCCGCACAACTTAGACGCGTGTATTAATCATCGGCGAGGCGCGTACGATGCGTGCGATTATGTGTGGGACGATTAATTTCGGTACGCGGATACAAACACGTGTTTAGAGTCCGCACCATTCACAAGAATTACTCTCAATACTTTTCAACGGCTCAAGTTAAATCGGCAAGTTAAATTGCAGTTCATATAAGTACTTTATTTGTACTTTACCGCTGATTGAAGGTCTTATGTAAATTTTTTCCTGCGACAATCTTCGTTCGAGGTCGCACGATTTCTCGCTTTAGATTAATTAAACTTGGTTCGATATATCTTAAAACATTCTGTATAAATGTCTCAATTATAATCTGTCGCAATTTTTGAATTTTAAATAGCTACATACATCTGTCTTTGTTTGGTTTGTCTTGGTTATGTTGAAATGAACTCAGATATTCATTGCTTAGCAAATGATAAAAAACTTTTTATAAATCTTCGTTACTGCACATTTAACAAGTCCGCGCCCCAGGCGGGTATGTGTTGAAAGGCGTTGCATTAGCAACATGGAATTTTGTGAAGAACATCTGGAAGCGATACAACCTCGGATGCAACCGTCAGGATCTGCTTTTTTAGATGATTAGTATCCTGGAAGAAAAAGTAGGTACATCACGATGTATATTTTTGCTTCTCTTTTTAAACATTGCAGTATGTTTCCTTCTCTCCTCGTTGCATTTTTGCGTATTTTAAAAATAATAAAGAAGGGAAAGGTATCTTTTAATCGTCGTCACTTTGAGATTACAGAAGGCAGCTTGATTGTATGATGATTCTCACGTATCTCGTATAACACTTGGACGTCAATCGTGATATTTTTTATCCCACCTTATGATACGTATTGTCGTTCGGAAGATAGCTTTTCCGTGTCTTTGATTAGATAATTTTATCACTTTATCCATAGAAAAAAAAGAATATTCTTGATTTTAAAATATCTTTAGTTTTAACGTGGAAATCTTGAAATAAAATTATATTGCGTTAAACGAAGAAAATTAGCGTTAAGCGAAGAATTATATATATATATATATATATATATATATATATATAATTAAACCAAGAAAAATAAAGTTTAAATAACACGTTAAATTTCTTATTAGAATATTATATTGTTTCATATATACGCAAGATCACTATAATCTTCTTATAAAAATTTCAACGTGTTATTTCAACTTTTTTTTTCTTGGTCCAACTATATATAATTCTTCGTTTAACACTAATTTTCTTCGTTTAACGCAATATAATCTTATTTCAAGATTATATATTCTTGCGTATATACAAGCATATCGATTGTTGATTTGACGCTTCTTTTTTTTCTATGTCGCTTTAAAGAATTCGACGCGAATCAAATCGACATTGCTCGATTTCGTTACCATAAGAGAATGCTTAAAACAATAGAGTATTTCAATATTTGTTCGTTATAGAATACTATAAGTACGCTTTTGATATTATTTAAGGAAAGTCTTAATTTGGGAAAAATAATCAGTTAATGTCGCGGGTATTGGTTATAATAATTGTACAAGAAACTTTTGCCAAAAAAATTTATGAAAGTTAACACAATTAATTAATGCATATTCTATTTAATACCATTTTTCTATACGGTCTCAGATATTAATACCTAATATCGAATTGATAGAATGAGTATCACTGGGATATCTTAAGCGCTGCACTTGTGTCGCAACAGCGCATCATTGATGTTAATGAGCTAGATTGGAAAGCTGTCTCGCGTTTGAAAGTTATCGAACGGCGAGAACGCGCAATCGGTGTTTCTCCCGTATGGTAAGTATCAGGGGACGTTTAAGATGAATACGACGCCGATCATGTATATATGCGTCTGCCGATCGTATGACGATGCAAGGACGGCGTGTTTAATTTCATGAATGAAATCTAAATAAATCAGTGCGCCGTGTTATTACGAGGTGTAGCACACCCGATAAATCTCACTGATAAACAATGCGCCAAAAAGAGCAGCAAAAGGAGACTGCCATTTCTTTCAACACGACGACGACGACGATGTGATACTTTTCCAAGGTCGCGTGCCATTTCCTCATACCGATCCTTCATCGTAACGTTTGTTATCACGAAAATCAGCTCATTAGAAACCACTTGTCATATCTGGATCTCAATGTTGGAAAACATGTAACTTTCCTTGTGACAATATATAAATACTTATATGATAGCAGACCTTTTGCGTGGGTTGTTATAGAAGTGTAGGACTAGCAGCATATATTAATAATTAATTAAACATGATTGCGTCTGTTAATTGTGTCGTAAATACCTGTTAAATAGTTTGCAATCTCTCGTGTCCGTTTTCTCTAGCCTTCTACCGCTCGACTCGTCTAGGGGATAGATTAAACACGTCGATTCTATTAATATTTCAATAGTACCGACCAAATTAGGTGAAACTTCGATGAGTAATTGGTTTTCCCTTTACCGCGAATCGCGATGCTAGTTTCAACGCCTGCTTAATCACTGAAAACGTGCATTTAAGTATTCCCAAGTGCAATTTGATGTTATCTATGCAATGTAATTATCATATTTTACATGCTACTTGTCTCTCTTACACATACATATTCACAGATTTCTTCGTCTGCAAATATTTACGTTATATTCGCTTTGCAGCTACACCATGCATCGGATGCATTTAAATTCTATTATAAGCTAGAAGCTTTAAGTGATTAGATATTTTATCGTATTTTTTTTAGTTGAGAAGTAAGCAAGTTTTTCTAAAGATTTCTAGTTTCCCAGTCGACATTTTATCATGCTATAATAGCTTTTCTCCGTAGTTTTTACTTTCTTTCACACATCACTTCATCTCTTATAAAACTTTTGGTGCTAATTAATATTGCATACTATAACTACTAAAATTCTCTATTCCTTTTTGGAAACACAATTGACTTAGTATCTGTATTACCTACGGCTATTTAACATTTAGCCGAACAGTAACGAAATTTGTACTTGTAGATTGCATTTTCTCTAGATATAATAACAAATAATAGAGCAGTTTATTCGTGTGCATGCAGTTTCCGTGTATTGAATTACACAAGCGCAATACTTAGCATTTTTATTCTTCCTATGTCGTTGTCCGGCGTTTGCTAATTAATCGAATTGAATCGAAGTCGCCGTCGTGGGACAGTCTCGTCATCGGAAGCTTCGTGTGTCAGGAAACTGCATACGTGGTCGCCGCATACGTGGCAACGGCACCGGCCGCGGCGGCGACACGGACGGATGGAGTGGCTGGAATCGAGACGAGAAGTTGGAAAACAGATATTGATCGCCGGCGTATGCGGCTAGCTTGTTCCGCGTATACTACGCGAATGCACGTGAGCGTTTGCGGATACCGTATAATGACTGCTTGCTGCTGGTATATCGCATAACGTCAATGATGTTGCCACTTGAGTTTTGATCGATCTGACCTACTGGCATCTGAAATAACATTTGGCAAATGTCTTACCGACTCTTGCATCAGTTGCCTTCTCCTTACGTTAAATGAGATTAAATTTTATTCACGGCTTAACTTCTCGGAAGTACCACGTATATAACACAATTCACTCCTTGCATTGACTGCAATTTACTGTCCTGCTTCTTGGTGATTGGTATAGAACGACAGTTGTTCGGAACTTCTAAGAAACTTGAAACTTTACGAAAGTAACTTGAGCCATTCAGAAATTCGAGCTCTAAAGAGATGTAGAATCTTCTTTGTTTTTAAACAAAACAGTAGTATTTTTATTATTCAGATGAAAAACATGCAATTATTTACTTGATAAAACAATCGAATATTTATTCGATTTTTTTTAAATGGATTACCATACGTATATTATATAATGTTTTTCGTCTTTGACTTAACACAAGAACTGACTGTCATCGAGATTTAATTGGGATAATAAAGCCTCCTCCATCATGGTACTCAACGTATATCGCGCGCCATTCAGAAGAGAAGACCCTGGGGCATAGATCGTGCCTCTCGCGTGCAGTCAGATTAATATTTCCACGTTACTATCGAAGTTGTCCTATGCATGAATAGCGCCACTCGGTTTACGACTCGTATATGACATATGCGTAATCATAACCGGATTTTGTGTGTGTGCGTGAAGAGATAGAATGAAAGAGAGATGGAACTGCGGCTGTGAATTCCGTTCCTTCTCCTGTCGTACCCCATTGATCGTTAAACAAAGACGAAATGACAACGGCTAACATTATTTCTCGAACAGGATTAGACGAACGAGTTGCTACTTTCGTTCCCTATCCCATATCGATATCAATTGTACCATGCTCATTCGCGTTGAGCACATGAACTTGCTGTGTTGGCTGCTGTCCGAAACCCAGCGGCCAAAGACACAACAGTTGTAACGCGATAGGAAGCTACGGGGGTTTAATTTGGCGCAGGCCGATACGCACGCGAATATGCGCGCGTGCGTACGTATTACACACGTGCATACATGCGTGGATCATCGTCCCCCGGGAAATACGATACACGCGTGATATCGATACGGTAGTAGACGCGGCACAATGTTTTCGTTACGGTGCGCCAAGCTCGTTACTACGTATCCGCACTTCTGCCGCGTGTTCCGCACACTCGGAATCGTGCTGATCGTGCACGCCGTACGCGATACGCGTGTAAGCGAAGCGTGCGTGCGTGCGTGCGTGCGCGCACGAGGCGGCGCCGAATGCGACACACGCACGGGAAATGCGTGCACCAGACTGGCGTGCAGATATTTTCGGTTCCATCGATTTAATAAGTGGCGATAGCGCGGCGGATATTTTTATACGCACGCACGTATGCGTCAACATTAATTAATATCGAAGCGCTGCGCTCTTAATGATCGTTAAAGCTATTATCGGCTTGCAGTCGTACCGGATGAGCGCATGACGCTGCTTCCGGTGCACTTCGGGATTCCCGTGTCGTGACATCGACGTGACATCGACACGCTTACACTTACGGAGCAAATTACTGAAATGTACTGAACCATGTAACCGAGATCTCTGTTTATTATATCATATATGATATATAGAGAGGGAGTCGGAACACAGTATATTTGTCGAGATAGCAATCTAATTACTAGCAGGCAACATGTTGCCAGCTTTGACAGAACTATTGCTCGTATAATTAATAACCGTGACACAGTTACAGTTGCTATTCAATAAGTAACATTTGCTATTCATAACGTAAACAGTCAGGTAACGTCTAACGTCTAACCATCTTTGCCAAAAATATTGTCTGCATCCACAAAAATTTGCATTTATGATCGAGTGATTTAATAAATTCAGAAAGAAGTTAAGAATAGACTAGCGAATTTGTGCTGGCAGGGATATCTTGGCGGCACTGACAGCAGTATCAGCTTTATTACCACAGGCACTGCCGGACGAAATTGATGGGCAACAGTAACTTTACACGACTGTAAATCACAAAAAAACATTTAGTAGAAGGTAGTGTCAGATACCTTTCCGCGCACACGATTCCCTCGTGGATACCGTAAAAATGCGAGACCATAGCTATAGTGTTGGCGTGCTTCTGCAGCACCTCACTAATAATCTACCTCTGCCTCTCGCGCGAAGCTACGCGGAAACGTCCTTACAAATCGTCCCAGGAATCATAAAATCGCCCGGTGTAATTAAACACGCGGCACAGAGCGCGATATTTTTCTTCGCGTGGCTCTCTCACCGTCGCGTTTTTCGTATGATTCGAAAAATACTGGCCATTTATCTTCGAAGGTAAATGTCCGCCTTTTTTCTTCGGTAAATTATCGTAGTTTCTGGTAGTTTTAAAACGTAATGTTTGGCATAAGATTTCAACGAAGTATAAAATTACGAGACACACATAACGCTTGGTATATAAGATTTCAGCGAGATATAAAGAATTATTTTCTGGAATTTCATTCTCAAATAAATTATATTTTGTACTTTACTTATGGTAATGGAAATATTTTTTTTACATTTTATAGATGAAACATAAGAATGATAAATTCATTAATAAAATAAACGTGCATTTATATTATTTATAACATTTATTTTCTTCCATTTCGAAATTTACGGAAAATTATTCTAAATGTATCATTAAAGAGTTATAACTAATGATATCGACTTTTTTGGGGGTAAATTCGTGGTTTTCCTTCGCAAGATCAATAAATCGTAGAATCGCGAACGCCGCGCCGGGCAGTCGTTCTTCGCGTACCCCATCCATACCTCCCTCCGGTCCTCATCTCGTTCTCGTAGGCCCCCTCTGAGAGCATTTGAGCCCGGCCGACCGAGCGATAATAAAATAATTCTCCGCCACAATAGACAATGCTCGGCGGGATGATAGTAATTCAAACCGGATGGAGGAAAAAGAGGCCGGTCGTCGTTTTCCGTACTTCCGCCCGGCTGGCGTATATACGCTCCGGCGCTTCGCTCGTTCTACGTCTCGTTCTCTTCTTGTGCCTCAATGTTTTCCTCTTTCTCCGTGCTTTTCATAACCTTGTGCTCGTCTACATGGCTCGCACCAGCTCGCACTTTCTTCTTTTTACGGAAAATTTGTCATCGAAGAAAAATAATACGGATGATATTCTCATAATTCACGCCGGCATGATCCGTTATCTCTGAACAACCCGATGTTTTTGAGAGCAAGTTAGCGTAACATTGTGTGCAAAAAGAACATAATAAAAAAATTTCCTAAAAATCGCAATAGGAGTGGGAAGAGAAGGAATAATTAATTTAATAATTAACGCTGACGAGATCAGTTTCCCCCTAACAAGTATTACATGAATGATTGTGCGAGATTTTCGGAACCGGTATAATCTCAACGAATTCCAAAGTTTGCTGTGGTGTAGGAAATATCTCTGTTTAATCGCGAAAACAAAAAGACAAAAAGATATATTTTTGTATGTATCGGAAATCATACAAATTGATAAATAGCAACAAATTCAAAATTTACTTTTTATATTTACTTCAATTCTTCCTTGCGAGAATACTCCGATGTTCATGCGACCGGCTGGCTATTCTTCGCGATGGTCCACGGGCTACCAACGCTGGTCGGCCATAAATTATGACCGCTGTATCGGTGTCTGAGCGGGTTTCGCGCACGGTAAAAATGCTCGCCACGACGACGACGAGCGATAGTAAAATCAGCCGTTTCAGCTGCGGAAAGTACCGCGATAGCGGTTATTGTTATTGCGCTACGTTTGTCATGGTAACGAAGTCGTAGCGCGACGAATCCCGCTTTAACGCGGCGAACCCGCGGCGAGCGAATGCGACTCGACCTTAATGACATCGTGAACGCGAAGGCGGCGAATTGAAATACGCCGTGACATCCTGCGGCGATTATGGCATTGCTCGCGATCATTATTCCCTACGTTCTTTCGTGGCATTGCTAATCACGCAAGTATTAATGTTACCAGCAATTGCGCAACCTATTTTTGAATTAACGCGAGTGCCAAGATTGATATACATATATATAACAAATGAATATATATATGTCACAGAATAACATATTTCTACGAAATATAGGTTTCAATTGTTTGACTTTTTAAATATTTTAAATTAATTCTTATAGAAAGAGAGATATTAGGAATATATCGTTGGCACGTTCTATTATATACTTTCGCAGTTGTATTTTAAAATAAATTATAAATTCGTTCCGCACATTTGAAAGTCAAGGAGATTCGGAGGGCTCAGCATCATCTATATGTTGTAGCCAACGATTTGAAAGCAAAGTCTCGGCCAGCAGTATCACGAAGACGATCTGGCGACATTAGTAATGACCGGCAACGAATCTGCAAGGTGCTGACAAAAGTACAGACGGTCATTAAACTAGTGCATTGCACGTTATTCGTGCTGCAAATTGTCCATCGCTGCGACTCGGGACCCCGAACTGTCCGGCTGGCGCACCAGATTACGATGGCCGGTGATAAAGTGCTCTCAGGTGACTGTCGCTTCGCCCGCCGTAATTACTTCCCCGACGCGAGAAAGGAGATCGTCGCTTGCGTCACCATGGCGAGGAGCCTTCGCCGACGGCACCTCGCCATGGACGCGCAACGAGTTTCTCCACGGCACTTTTCTCCTGCCGTCGCCGCTACCGCCTTCTTTTTCACTCCGTCTCCTCCCGTCGCGGTCGTCCGTTTTGCCGGCGTGCTTCTCCGCCGTTTCTTCCCCGCCATTCCGACTCCTCTTTCGTGCCGTTTCGAAGCAAGGTAGGTAGTCTTGGTCTCCTCCTCTTGGTGAGTCTCGACGAGCGAGTTTTAACGAGAAATTAATATCTCGAGTAAAGTCGTCGACTGCTTCTGAAGAGCGGGAATCTCTTCTTCCTCCTCGTGCTGGTACTGCCCGCCGTCTTGGACTTTGCTGCGTCTTTATATTCAGCCTCTCTTTCCGTTTTCTCCCCTCATCTAGCGCGTCCGTTTCTTGCTTTGTGAACGATGCGCGATTCGCGCCTTATCTTTTTTTTTCTCCTTTCCCCATCCGGCTCCTCACTCGCCACCTCGTTTCTCCTCGATGTTTCCTTCCAGTGTTCTCGCGTTTTTACCATCGATGCCTCCTACGCACGGCTGCACCCTTTATTATTTTCGTAGGCGTAGTCACCCGATGCCTAATTAGCCGCGCGATTCGGTCAATTAGCTAATTAATGCCAGTAGGAAGCGTGAGCATCGCAATGAGGATACGCATGGTTCATGTAATTAGGTTAACAGCCTCTTCGTATATCCAGAATTTAAGATTTTTACAGAAAATTGATTCTATAATCCGCTTCGCAATGCATTCCATCGTATTTGTAGAAAGTCGTCATTCGCCAATTGAACGATTATTGATTTAAGGTATTTATTGATTGATGTTTAATATTAACATTGTCAACTTTTTTCTCATGGAACTATTCTGTAAATGTTTTAAATAATGTAATTGATGAGCCTGTAAAATAGTTGTTACATTACCGCATCATTCCGTTCTTTAATTATGCGAAGAATCATGCGCTGAAAGTTCATATCGTCGTGATGATATATCGTTTCCAGAAATTCGTTCGATGTTTTCAGACATTCAGCAATTCTATCAGAAGTATTAATAGAAAAAGAGTTTATAAAATCATTAATTTTTGCTTGTACGTTTTGAAGGCTTCTTATTTTTTTATTGCATCTCTTCACGCGGCTTTTCTAAGATCGAAAATTTATATTAGCATTTATTTATGACACAGCTGATTGCTAAACTTATTGTATTATCTATCATTTTTTATAATGAGAACTTGTTTTGTATGTGCTAATGTCTTCTCTTTTTATCAAGAATCACCTAAGATTAATAAGATCTTCACGAACAGAAAGGGCGACAGCCGTCATTCTGAATTTCGACACGGGCACGCATTCTCATTCTATCTCTATCTCGTACGTTTACGGATACGAATGCTTCGAAATTTCGTAAGTTTCTACGGCGACGTCGAGACGCGTCGCGTTGTCTCAAGAATTTCCAGTTTTCATGTCACGTGGCTGGCTGGTGACATCACGATCCCCTTTATCCTTCCTTTAATGCCTACGGTGACGCATATATCTTTCCGCAACCGCAGCATTTTCCGGAATATCGTGGTCGAAGATTTACGAAACTTTTTTCTCCTCCGGCCGTACACACATAAACACAGTCATGCTCGAGCTCTTCGATAGCCGTATCTCGCTTGTCGCGCGTGGTTAATACCAACTGTCGCTCAGTCATCGGCTTCTTCGGGTGAGTTGTTGGGTCTTCTTGGCTACCGCGACGTACAACATATCCCGAGTTTGCGGCTTTGGCAGACATCTGGCACACATCCACGGCGGATACTCGAAAACCCTCGTGCATGCCTGCTACATGCCACCTATACTCAAGCCGGCATTACAGACAGTCGTTGTCGGCGCGATGTAGTGGATCTGGGTCTAGGTATTTCGAGCTACCGCTACTCGCGAGCCGTGCGCGATTCTCGTGTGAGCGCGTGCATACGCGTGATGCAAAGCCTTTTTTTACACCGATTTATCGACGAGTCTATCGGAGCATCCTTCTGGAAAAATACACCTCGTCCCGGCGGTTTTACGTAACCGGCGAGGAATAAAATTCTGGCTGCTGGGCGCGAGAAAGTACAGCTTTTGGCGGGCGAGATCGATCTTATACGGTGAAGTTGCGACTATCACTTGGTCTTGACTATGGAGGAGAAGTATATTCCAATATTTGACAAGTTGGAAGAGCATCGTGTTATAAATAAATATTTCGGTAGACATTTCACGGCGGTAAAAGGCACGTATCAGTATGACGTTCTCTGAAATATGAACCGATACATATTGATATTTACCACAAATCACAATTTACACAAATCCATATTCCTTAATGCTTTTCGAAATTTACTACAACTGATTTTTATTTTACACAAAAAAATTGAAGGATAAATTGCTCACTACACAGTGCATTTAATATTATTTATTAATAATGATAAATATATATTTTTTTGCAATATAGGTACACATTATTATAATATTATAGTATTGTTATTAATTTACTAGTAATATAACTACTACTATACTCTATTATTGATGTAATTTTATACTCTATTATAATAATGTAATTTTAATTTTTATGATACATTTATGTATATTGGCTATATTTCTTGACAAGAGCTTAAGAACTCTGGAGATATGTACTACAGATCAATGACTGATATACAAAAGAGCTATTACTGAAATAGCAATTACCATATACATAATATTTTAGTGATAGGTTTAATTCTTATAAATACTTCAGTTTCGTAAAAATTCCGCAAAGGTTTACTTCTCATAAAACATTATTGCATACTTGATAACGTTTTCTTTAATCTTTGCCATCGTAATCCTTTCTAAAAGCAGTCGCCGGAAATTGCTCTTCGCCGAAAAGGCGTGCGTTGTCGATAAAAAAATCCATCCGTGGGACGTATCCGTGTTTGCGGCCCGGCGGTCATAAAATTCGTCTGGCGCGCACATTATTCGTTTTGTTTAGCGCGAATTAAATCGCACGTGTGTTTTTTCGAGAGACACACGGACAGCCATAATCGTATCTATACCGCATTGCAGTCTCGGCACGTTCTTTGCCCTCTGATCGGTTTTGTCGCAATTTTTACGACAAATAAATTCTGATGTGTTGCTCATTAAGTAGGTATCGCATCTTGCTGATCGTGCGATTGTGTCATCGGGCATCTCTCGAAACTTGAGAAACTAGAACTCGTCTTTCGCGCACTTTAATTAACTGGCTATGATTTAGTGAAATATCGCCGCAGCATTTGCAAATTTATTGTGTATGTATTTCTAAAGTCTTGTATTTGTGAAACATTTGTGCATAGCATAGGATCGAACATCTCTGCCAGGGGACGATAAATGTATGTAAATTATTCAGTGATGATCGGAGGAAATAGAATCAGATTTGGATAATTTTTTCGTTGATTTTTTAATTATATTTTTCTTCTAATTGTAAGTATGATAAGATAGGAATTTTACTTTTTCTACGCGTATGAAAATTTGCTCCTTTACCATTCATCGTTCCATAATAATTTGCTCAAGGAATTTTTGGTAACGGTTAAGAGATAATTTAGAAGAGAATTTTCAAGATGCGAGAGATGTCTAACTGAAAACTGACTTTATAGAAGATATATGAATAATCTCGCGGGATAACATCCGACTTCGAATTTCTTTCTCAAACGTTTTCTCGAACGGGCAGAATCCTTTTCGTTCCTTTCTCGCCCGTGATCTCTTTTTTCGCTATCTTCCTTCTTTCTCTTCGAAGAAGAGCACGTGGCGACCGTGAGTACTGTGGAACGTTTTCGCCCAGAAGCCACGTTGCGGAGGGAGCGAATTCGCTTTAATTTTAGCCATGCTCCTCCGCCCATGCCTTGGGCAGGCCATGGTATGCATGGTGGTGCTCTCGGCAGCAGCCTTGGCATCGCAGACGCATTATTCATACCTTAATGAATTCTCTCTTGCCCCTTTCCCCCGTCCTTTTCTCTCTCTCGATTTTGCTACGACAACTGTGCATCCTCTGACCACAGCCGTTCTTATCGACAACGAGCTATTTTTCAAATAATATGTCTTTCTTGCTTGTTTCTTTTACTGGCTGATCAATTTGCTGATTGTCCATCTTGTGTGTGTTCCTCATCCTGCTCTTATTTTATTCATATGGATATACACATTCGATATTTTAGAAAAGGAATAAATAATGATAAGTATTGATGATAATAGAGGAAAAATAAAGAACCTATATTTTTAGATAAAGTTAAATTCCAAGAAAATAATTTTTTGTCCACAGTTGATAGTATCAAATCTCTCTCTCTCTCTCTCTCGTACAATTTTTACTATATACATATATGTATAAAATTATAGGGGAGACCGGGGCTAACTCGACACGATTTTTTCAAAGGCAATTTTCAACAACTAATTAAAATTTTCAAGCGAATTCAATGGTACACATTTAAAGAGTGTTTCTTTAGGTACAAAATTGTATAAGGAAGTTTTGCTGTACGTCGCTTTGTTTTGCCCCCAGGAGAGGAAAAGTGACGCGAAGAAAAATTTTCAAATTGAAAAATGCCGGGGCAAACTCGACACTTTGTCTAATCGATACAATTTAATCTAAAACTTATTTTTTTATTGTCTAAAAATAAAATACATTGTTTATCGTGTATTTATAAAGTACAAAAATTCGGAATAAAGCAAAACAATCATTGGAAATAATGAGAAAAAAAATTGTTGAACTTTCAATTATCTTCTTCTGAACTCACGTTTGAAAAACAATTAAAGCGGAGTCTACAATGAAAATTTAAGGCGTAAAATTTAAGTTTTAAGCCTTAAGCCGTAAGAAATTGACAAATCACAGTCGAATATGAGAAGAATACCCGACTGTGATTTGTCAATTTCTTACGGTTTAAGGCTTAAAGCTTAAATTTTATGCCTTAAATTCTCATTGTAGATTCCGCTTAATGCAGGTAAACTCGCGATCGGCCATACGTGCAATTTTTTCATGAGCCATGATAAACGACAATTTGTCTTGACACCCCAAATATTTCTGCAGCATGTTTGATCTTTATTTTTTCCTTTTTACGGCAAGTACAGCTTCTTTCATTATTTCCTTATCTATCACTGGTCTTTTTCTATTGTATGTACAAACTATTTTGCTGCAAGCCAAAAGCAAATGACTTATTTACAACGCTTTATCGAAATAGATTAGTGTCGACTTTGCCCCGGTGGCGTGGTGTCGACTTTGCCCCAAACGTCGTTTTTCACTTTTGTCACTCCAAAAACATATAAATTTTAAAAATATTCAAAAACTATTATCGGATTCGTATAGAGCATCGAATTTCCCATCAAAATCACTTAATGGTAGATTTATAAGAGTAAAGCTCGATCAAAGAGTAGAAATTTTCGAGAGATCAGAAAAATTACTTTTCACCATCGAAAACGCTTATGTCGCACTAGAAGTTACACGATAACTCAGAATGTCACCAAATTCCGTTGACAACGCTGGCATATGAAGACGCATTTACCATAGGAAAGGCAAGTTTCTACGATAGATTTAAATAGGCAAAAAGCCTAGTGACAAGTTTGCCCCGGTGTCGAGTTAGCCCCGGTCTCCCCTACATATATGTATAGCGCAAAATTGTATTTTTATAAAAAATGATTACGCTCGCGTTATAACAAAACATAACAACTTTCACATAATTTTGCAAGAATTAGCGGAAACTAAACAATGGACATTGCAAGCATCCTGCTTCCATAATCTCCGCATTTTTTAAATGAAACGACTTGAAGGTTTTAGCTGTGACATGAGGAACGCTGCTCGCTATACCGGATTTGTCTTTTGTTGCGCAGTAACAACGTAACACGTAATACTGTTATGAAAACTTTAGTAAGACAGTGGAAAATGTAATGAACGCGTTAGTTAACTTGGAGGATATATTATTTACTTTTCTGTGATAACTTACAGAGCAAAAATATTATTGCACGCGCAAGAAATATTTATAATTCATACGATGCGGACGTAATGAAACAGCAAAGTATAGTATGCGTGACTTTATTTCTTAATTATATCATCAAATGGGACGAGTGCTACGCTTGTTATTTCAACTTTCATATTTCGAAACGAGACCTGACAAGCTTATCTCATGAAATGCAATAATTATATTGCGTTTACAAACTCAAAGTAATGCTCTATTTTTTTTTCTATGTGTTTATGCACATTTTCATTTCTCTCAACGCGGCATTAGTCCCTCATATAATTGCATATAAATAATACAGAAGCATGTGCTCATTAGCGTGTCGAGATATTATAATGACATATTCTCACACGAGATATCTAGTAATGTCCTTCTGCATATTTTTGTCTGTACCAATCGATAAATGCTACGAAGTAATCGAATAATTAAACTGTTTGAACGCGATATCAGAAGTATTCTAATAACTTAATATCAATTAATGTATATGCTTAGAATCGATTTATCAAAGTGTTCGCTCTGAATAAGGCTTGCTAACGAGGATGATCCTGCAGACTGTCTGTCGTGGCGGTCACGCATCCTTGCGTCCTGTTCTCTCTTCTTTCGTGCTGTTCCGACATACCGTTGCGACGTCGCGGTCGTTTCGGTGCAACGCCGCGGTAATTCTCCCGTACCGCACCGCTAGGAAAATTCCGGTGACCGGTCCGGAACAAGGAAGCCAGGGGGATGGGAGCGACACAGAGAATTCGTTGGTCGCGGTCGGTGCATCGCGTGATGCAGGCGCGCGCGATTCACGGCGTTGCAATTGTGATTCTACCGCTTCCGGTTAGCCGACGTTGTAAGAAGGAGGCGTGGAAAGCAAGGTAACCAGAATTCTGGTCCGCGTAAGAAGAGCCAACCTGACCAGCGGTACACAGCGAGGGAAGGAGCGCGTGCGTGTTCGTGAAAGGGACGATGAAACAGGGAAGAGGAGGAGGAGGAGGGAGAAAGAGGGAAAGAAGCCGCGTATAGGTGAATAAAGGGAGACCGAAAGGGGGATGCAGTGCGATAGTATATGAGGTTAGTTAGCCGACCTCGTGCGCTGCATATTAAAAATATTCAAATGCCGTCGCCGCCAGGAGGGAGAAAGAAAGGGGACGAGGGTGAGCACCGCGACTCACGCCAGAATTTACGGGCTGCACGGCGCGATAGTGCAAATTATGTTCATGAAACAATGTAGCGCGGGCGTCGTCCTCCGTTTTCCTCGTCTCGTCGCTCGTACACCCAGCGCCCTTGTCTATTATGTGTATACGCGCGTGCTGTATGTGTGTCGGGTATTGTCGAGTGCCCGTACTCGTGCTTCACATAGGGTAGGTAGATGCGTTCGCGTGCCAATGCGATGTGTGACAGGCCTTCGTGGACGCGCTTGGCTCTCGGACGCATCCGTTAGGATGCATTTATGCGCTCGTGGCTGCAGATAAGGAACGACACCGCGCTCTCGCAGGGCCCCAGGCCAATCTTCTTGCCATCTTCGCTTGCTCTACCCTTCCACGTAGGTCTCGTACCGGCGATAAGATTTGCATGAAGCTTGCGCTACCCTCGCTACACTGTGCACTGCTTCGATCGTAGCAACGATTTACGTCCGCGTGCTGCTGCCATCTCGTCTTCTTACTCTTCCCCGCCTAATTTACGTCGAGCTTTCGGTAATGTAATCGTGTAGTCTGAAACGTTATGTTCTACCAAACAAAACGACTCGCTGTACGGTATTAGCTTGTCGTTTGTCCAACAAAATCACATAGAGCAGATACAACTGACGACTCAATAAAAGGAAGTCGTAAAATAACTTATTTTTTGATATGTTAAGGTAACAATAATCTTTTATTTTTTTTACATTTATTTTTTGATTGACAATTGAGATTTTAAAGTTGTAAATATAATGCAAAAGTTTTATTGATATACTACTATATGTGAAGAATTATAAAATATGAGTGAAGATCCTTGAAAACTACGATGTATCAAATCTGAGGCATACAGGCATATAGTTAAGCAATTACGTATTTTATGAAACTGTGTAGACTATCATATATTAAATCAGCGATGTTGATATAGAATACAACAATAAAACACTTTAATTTGATATAACGTTTTAAAGTAGCATGTCTTGTGCAACATTTCCTACGCCCGGTTGCGTTTTCTATTGGTTGGGAAAATAGAATCCTGAAGGTAGTCTGCCGTATATACGCGAAGAGTGGAGGAAATTAGAGGGTACTTTTATGCAATTGTTATTTTGTATGAAGTACCATCCCGCATCATTGTATTCGGAGCGTAAACGGCGAGAGTAGCGTAATTGAAGTATTTTAATTTCACGAAACACAACAGTATAGAAGAAAAGGGGCGTAGAGTCCGCTTTTGTCTCGTTGAAAATAAAGTTAGGATTCGTGCCTCATTTGCCGTGATATTGTCGTACAATGGCGGAGAATGCGCGGGAACAGGTTTTCCTTGAACACGCGCCTCGTATAAAATAGTCAGTTACTTAACCGTCGTTCGTATGTGATGTTTAAATGTCACCTCGCGGCTCAACATATTTTCATCTTTCTTGATGTGCTGCTTGCCAGCACATGAAATCATCGATGACATAAGTGGAAAAGATCACGTATTTATTCATTCAAATAACGAATAGATTTATTCTGATTAAAATTGGAATATACGTGCTTAGCAAGTTCTTTTGGTTTTAATTTTCTCGTTACGCATTTTTAAAAGATATAGATTTAACTTCAGATAGAATAAAATAAAGATCATAGCACAATTACTTTTTGAATAAAGAACTTTATTGAACATACTATTTGTTAATTTATCGATGAATCAAGAAACATTTATGTTAATTGTTTTGAAATGTAACGTCGCTTAGAAAGTCTTCTCTTTAATATAAACGCAATATTTTTGTCCATTCACACGTGTAATATTTCGCGAGATGTGCTCGTACAATAGAATCGAAAGGTGTCTCGTTATTCGTTTCCATTCTTCCCTCTGCTGACGCAGCGCGAAAGGGGGATCGAACTACTTTACTATCAGAAATTTTGCGGGACATTCGTATTGCGCGGCGCGAAAGGAAAACGTGTCTACCAAGATGTAACTACAATTTTATGCAAATGGGAAAGGGGGATATGCGTGCCTGACTCAAGGAACGATATTGCAAATATTGCCGACGTACCATTTTATTCTCTCCGCGTTTTATTTAGACCGTAGACTTTTTCGAACTCTGTCTAAGACAAGTGAAAAGTAAGATCGCGTAAGTTATCTTGATAAGATATAAGTTTAGTTATTGTTTTTGCTATCGTAGTATTTTATAAATTATCTGCCGACCACGTTTTTCTTTAATATATTTATATTTATATATTTATATTTATATATTTATATGTTTATATTTATTTATTTCGTGCACTGAGATTAATCGATAAACGCGTTACGTATTATTGTTTTAATCCGCATCGATGCTATCTTATATGAAGTTCTAATTACTCTGACACAACTATCGCGTCGTTCACGTAATTGCTTGTGTTCCAGGCGCCTGTGTCCCGCGGCGTTGAATTTTTTTTCATGACAATCTTGTTAAACGATCGATCACTATCTGATAATCGCTGGATTGGTCAACAATGGCGCTATTTTTTTTGAAAAACTGCAACTACGCTGTTTTTTTACATCAGAATAATTTAGTCCGTAAAGTATATTGATTAGAATGTAAATTATATGCTACTACAGATACATACAGAGGGTGTGGAAAAACAAGGGTAAAATATTTTAAGGGGTGATTCCTCACACAAATTCAAGACGAAAACTTCATATGACCATATGTCCGAAACGGCTTAGTTTAAAAAATACAGGGTGTCAAAGTTGAAGGAAAAATTTCGTTATTTCCAAAAATTTCGAAAACCACTCAGGTTATTTTGATGAAAATTGGTGTTTGTTTAAAGGACATCAAAATAACCTGAGTGGTTTTCGAAATTTTTGGAAATAACGAAATTTTTCCTTTAACTTTGACACTGTATTTTTGAAACTAACAATAAGCCGTTTCGGACATATGGTCATATGAAGTTTTCGTCTTGAATTTGTGTGAGGAATCATCCCTTAAAATATTTCACCCTTGTTTTTCCACACCCTGTATATGCTACTGTGTTATACATATACTCTATACACTTTTTATACACACAGTAATACTTTAGTGATATATTCTATTGTTATATAATTATGCAATATGATCAAACTGCTTCCTGCAAATATAAATTTTAGGTTCAGTTGCGCCTTTATACAGTTGATTACATCGTGAGATTTAAATTGTTTGGGGAGTTCTTCGGATATTTGTTACGCTTATATCATTCTTACTGCTAAGAAACGAACAGCAATGCGATTATTAAATTCAAGACAACTCACGCGCTTCAGCCGTCGAACCGAACAGCTTTTGCTATGGTATTTTATTAAAAATTCTTAAACAAATTTTTATCGTATCTTGCTGAAGTCCCTTGCATTATACTCCAGATAACTTTACTTATTCTTGACTCAGACGGCGGAAGAGTCAATTTATAGAGGCCGCGGTCAGTTAAATGAAACATAGCCGGTCTAAATTCACACGCACGCACGCAGTTTCTTTTCACGGGAAGTCTCGTCGGCGCGTCGAGAATTCGCTCAATTTTTGCCGGAGTGCTTGCACGTAGAAAGAACGTTATACGCGAGAGCGAGAGAGCCATCCTTGTCTTTCCTCATCGGTTTGCTGACTGTAAGGGAATGAAAATGGAATGGTGGAGCGAAGCACCTCGAGCGAAGTCGCGAGGAAATCTTGGAATTTCCTTGTCACCGTGAAGCTCCAAAAATCCAGATAATTTCACGGCGAGAACACGAGCGATTTATGGGCGCGTTTGCGTCGCTGTTGCGGAACTGCTCTCTCTCTCTGGAGCTTACGTTTTTCCGCACGACGGAGGACATTTCTGGAAAGTGCCGGTTGCTATACGTATTTAAAACACGCCTCTGAAAACCGCATCGTCGTACTTTATAGTGGAATTGACTGCGTGCACGTGCATGCGCGTGCAATTCTCTCTTCTCACGCGTATACCAGTCCCCTCTTCGCATGCGTGTCCTCTACTTTCTTGCTAACGATATAAATTTCCGTGTGCCTTACGCGCACGGAATTCATGCTCCGCTCCACTTCTGCCTCGGTTAACATCGCCTTCGGCGGAAGAAAGAAGGACTACTTCTCTCGAAAGATCTCATTTCCGTCATTTTGACGTGACCAACCTTATTGAATGCGTTTCAGCGAACATACATCTATATCACACACTGTCTTACGCCGCGAAATATTGATGTGCCGCGAAATTAATTTCATCGTCATAATCATTTCATGTCGATGTTATATTCGGAAAAAGGATAAATATGAATATTTACTTTTTTAAAAACCTTATAATTATACGCGATCTTAATTTTTTTTTAAACAATATGTGTATAGATATATTTAAAAACCGCATAAACTATCGAATGTATGTGTGTGTGTGTATTTATTATTAAGTATTTAATTAGAAAATGAAAAAAATTATTGTTTTCTTAGTACAATACATATTATTTTTTGCATCATATTAAGGTTAATGACTTTTCACACATTATTATATGATGAATAAGCACTTATTTCATAGAATAAATTTTTTTATCAGTGTATGAGTATTTCCTCGTATTTTTTATCGCAGTTATCACTCGTGATTCATCGTCAATTGTTACAGTCATTTCCGGCAATCTCGCGACAATCAGAAGTGCTAGAATAGTGATTCTTGTTAAACTAGACGTGTTGATTTTGACTCATTCTCTTCTTACAATTAGACTTTTTCTTCTTTAAACAGTATATAGCGGTAGCACTTGAGCAAATAATATTTACTTAAATTCTGGCGCTCGAACATTATCGTTTTATTTTGATTAACAAATAACAGTTGGTGTAGTTAGCCGCAAAAATCTTTACTTCTTTTATTCCTCTACGTAATCTAATTTGAAACAGGAGTAGCTTATTGCACTACGAGTATGAATAAATCCTAAATCTAGTTCTTACATGTGCGTGATAAGGCCGAAAGCTTGCATTTGTAAACAAATCAAAGCTGATTTACATATACCGAATGTTAAGCTAAAAATCTAAACAAACTTGAATAATTGAAATTATCGAGATATTTTGTTTGTCAGCATTTCGTATAAATCACAAGTTACTGCTATAATTTCGACGAGTTCAGATTTTGATTCGATAAAACCAATATTAATCCTCACATTTCCATTATCGCGAATAAACATAGAGCTTATATTTTCACATGGCCGTGTTATGCAAAATCTAACTCGCTGATATCATCATACACAGTTATTTCAAATTTCCGGTGAAAATAATTTCAGCAAACATATGCAAAAATAAACTCTGCGGAATTGAGCTGTTCTTGATTCATGCTCGATAGTCGCATTGTACTTGAAATAATACTACTTGTGACGTTCTCGTTACTACTTAACTTCTCGTTGCAACAGAGCGACTTATCGCGATTTCTCGGCGCGTAGGTGGAACGCGATGTAGGGGGCAGCTTGTCAAAGAGAACCGACATCCCGCGCTGTAGTCGTCCTGAAGGGACCGGGATGTTTCACCCCGAGTTATGCGAGGACATAATCAAGTTAGATTTGCCCGGTACCCCTTCCCGGCACGCAATCGGTCGGAGCGCTATACTTTCTGAATAATAAATCAGTCCCGTATTCAAAGCTGGTAGACCATTTTGTTGGAAGGGAACGGATAGAATGCGCATACGCGGTATCGCGCACACGGACGTGTGCATTCGCGTTGCAACGAAATAGTAGTGGCAGAGATGGAGCAAAAGCGGAAGAACAGGAAGCGGAAACGAGATGAAGGGGAAGAGCGAGAGAGCGAGAGCGAGAGACAGAGGGAGAGAGAAAGGGGTTTTACTGGACCGAGAGCTTGCTACAACGGGAAACAGAGTAGAGGGGGAGAGGGTCATGTGACATTATCATCGCTAATGAATATTCAGTTCTGCTTGGTTCGGCCATCGGCAGGCTCGGCCGGGTGTCGTGACTCCAGCAGCAGGTCCCGTGACGATTATCGTGATTACTCGCGGTAATCGTCGTACCGCTCGTCCATTCTCGCGCCTCGCAATTTTCCCTTTTGTCATTTTACCTTCGGATATAACTCGAACATAATAGAGCAAATCAGAACTATCGCAAAATATCTGCGTTTTTTTCTTTTGTGATCTTTGAGAAGATTACTTCTTTGTAATTTCATTATATCTAATATCTTTTTAATAAATGTAATTAGATTGTTGCTAACGCGTTCGATGTTTTATAGCTTTGACTAAATTATTTTGCACTTTATGGGTAATTCTTATCTATTTGACGCTTTATCGTAATATTATTCCAAGCTCAAGTGTTATTATTTCATATTTCGTGCGGATTGCACATTTATGGAGCATCTGTGGCTTCTCTGCTACGAGAATAACGAATATGGGTAATGTCTCCGATGCATTTGCATTTTGCATGATAAAATGTTGCTGTAAAAATTCCATGAGCAAGGCAATTATTTTTTAGGAAATGTTATTTTTGGGGCAACCATCAAAGAGTGGGGTCTCGTAATTAAGCGTAATTACCGTGTGGCCCGATCAATCGTCACCGGCCGTAAAACTCCGAAAATTGGGACGGTCCCGTTTTGCATAATAAAATCGTGCTTTCGTTAATTATAAAACTCACGTCGCATGGTCGCAGTAGCGCGCTGGTTATGACCGCAGGCACAGTGATTGCGCGTCTGATACGATCGAAACCTGATTAATTATTCGTGTGTGGGCAGATTGTCGATGGCATGGGCATAGTTGGAGCTGCTTAATTGATCCCTTCGTGATTGACGCGTTGTGTATTACCGATTACTATGACCGCATTGTTGTTGCGTTGCATGATCAGTTTTTACGCTTGTCATAATCAAAGCGTGAATTTTTATTGAATGCGGCACGGGATGCGTTGCAGAAATCGAGAAAAACTCGCACTCGCTTACGCTCGGTTTAACTTGTTTGTTATAATGATAATGGTAATTCATCGATGCGGTCGTTTCCGGAACGAGAAAACGGAAAGAGTGCAAGTTTCGATAGCGCTCGTATGCGAGTGGCACGAACGAGCGCCTGGGGAAACTTTATTGCCGGGTTTCCGAGTCGTTATTCCTGATTTGCATTTGTTATTATAATTGGGAATAATCGATGCTGCTGCCGTATAACGAGAACGAGTGAGCGGGCCCGAACACGCTCGCCCTGCCGCGCGTCGCGTCGCCGGAAATGGATCGGGACAATTACTGGCGGAGGAGCGAGCCGACTCGCCTCGACAAAGTTTTCCCCGACTTTGCAACTGTGTCCTCCCCTAACTTTCCGTTCCTACCGTACCGTCGTGGCTCTCCCTCGCGAGGGATGCACAATGATATTTTGGCAATTAAACAGCTCCGCTTACACGCATTTCGTTCGCAAATGCCGTTTATTCATGGCGCCGTCAATCTTTGTTTGAGACAAAAATTTAATTTCGACGCTGGCCGCTCGTCGATTTTATTTCAATTAAGCGCCGTCAGTCAACGATTTCTTTCGCTTAATTGAAACGTTGAAAAATGATTTTCTCTGCTATTCCGAAAAAAGATTTAAACACCTCGGCTGGATTTGCTCTGACAGCCTATGCTTTGTAATGTCCTTGAATAGCCTGCGTGAAAAGCATATAAAAACGTAATTGCACGACTTTATGACGATTAATTAGGCGCCGGAGAATGTAACAACTCTATTATGCTTGCCGACAAGGAAACAAAATTATATAGTCTTCACTTGAAAGTTAGAATGTCCTATTGTTGAGTCGTCACCGTTAATCGTCCAGAGCTGCATACTCAATTTTTTAATATTTTGGATGATAACGGGTTTAATATATCGAATCGCGTTTATGTATGCATATGTAAATCTAAAGATTCTTTTTTCAGAGACTGCGATGGCAAATAACGTTTAAGCTTGATTTTGATTAAGCGAATTATCTTGCTCTACTGTATGTAGAATTTAGAAAAAGATAACGGATCATTAAGCTAAGCTTTTCCAGACTATTGATGCAAATAGAGACTTTAAACGGAGCGGGTTAATAAAGCGGATCGTAGTAATCGGGATAAAATGTAAAACTCAGCTCTCTGCGAAGATCCGAGGACGAAGTTGCACCACATCTACTTAAAAGCCAGATGGGATTTATAGCCGTGTCACGGACAGTAATTGGCTAGATCTGCATTTCGGCTTGAGATTTCGAACCGGGGCGAGTTTGACAAATCGAGCAGGCAGCGTCGAGATCTCGGAATTCTTCCGGATGAAAGAGAGCACCGCGGCGAGTAATGTGTCGCGCGTGTATACTTTGTTGCTGCTTCGCACTTTGTTGCCTCGTACTTTGTTGCTACAGAGCGGAGCGAGCAGTTTCGCGATGGTGCGGCGCGGCGGTGCGGCTGACAAAGTGGATCGCGGGAACCGCCATCAGTCACGAGTTCCGCGGCGTATTCATCCCTGTCTTTCTCGCCACGCTCCACGTTACTTACCGTTATTAACGCTACGAACACGCGCGGCCGTCTGTTATACTCCGGTAAATGCACGCGGGGCGGCATCGCGATTATTTATAAACCCGCGCGCGCGCACCGGCCGCTTCCGTCGTTGCTTTTCCGATCGGCCGTGTAATCGATTAACTCGCAGGGCATCGACTTTTTACATCGTTCCGTCGAAATATTGTTTTATTCTTGCCTTTCATTATTCGACCGCCGATCCTATTATTTTATTTAATTAATGGGCACGGATTATTTCGTTTAAGAGATTTTATAAAATATGCAGAAATACGTTAATTATTGTCAATTTTTTTTTTGGAAAATTTTATCAATAGGAGGCAATAACAATTACGATACTAATCAATTCTTTTCTTTATGTTTCAGGTAAGAAAGATCATCTAGAAAGAGGCAATCACGTTAATTCAGCGGTAATACATTTCGGACATACCTTGGCCTACGAATTTTGGTAAATTTAGAAATAGGTAATATAAATATCTATAATTAATTCTAGCTAGTATCTCTTAAGTTTTTTTATGCGTATTAAAGTTATGATTTAAGGTTCAGATATTAAAAATCGGAATTCTATAAAGAAAGGAAACATATATATAGCAAACTAATAATATTGGCAGTCAATCGCAAGAAGTAATAAATAATAATGATTAACTTTAATCTCTCTTATAAAATAATTTATATGATAACTTATATAATTTTTGTTTATTTATTGTTAAATAACGCGTAAGGTAGTATCTTTGCGACATAGATATTGTTGTTATCACGATTAGCGATGGCAAGTACCACAACAAGGAGGTAGGAGCTTCTGGTGATTGCTCTAGTTAACGCGGTCGAGCACTTATCGGAAATTATCAGTGAGACGTAACCGCCATTACGTAGGCAAATGCAGGTCGTTAAGGCCTATCTTCGATGCAGGTTAACCACGATACTATGCACCCTGTCACCGATGTGCCTCGGAGTCTGTAAATATCGGCTAAGACCTCTCTCACTTTTCCGCTGTCACCTCCTTATGAAGTTCCGATCATTATAAGATGCGCGAAATTAGTATTTTGAAGTGACAAAAATATTGTATTTATTCATTATTTACTGCGCGAAGAAAATTAGAGCGTCGTTTTAAAAACAAATCAAAATATTGTCTTAGAAAATATAGAAATGTTAATAAAAAAAACATGAACATGATACAAGAATAGGAATAAACGATTGATTAGCAATTACCTGATTAGAAATGTTATTTTTTAATGTGTTTCTACGTGTATTAATATATATTTTTAAAGAAGATCTAAGGAATATATAATATTCCATGGATTTTGTCTAGATTTTCTTCTTGGAAAATGGATTTGTTGATACGTGGATGTTTCACACTCGATTATAAATGCGATAAATAATAATGGACGACTCATACTTGTTCGTACTTCGAAATGATTATCCTTATCAGGTGTTGTTGATTTAATCTTTTAATCCAATAATATTTTAATAAGATTATTTGACATACGATTACCTAATCTCTTTTCTCTTCGCATCGAGTGCTCATATCACGGCCTTTTCCAGCATGCATAATGTTTAAAAGTAAACGTAAGTGAGTCATTTACTGCACGTGTTAGTATAGCCGAGAGTAGACGTAATGAAAATTTGACTGATAAACGAATGGATATAGCAAATATAATTTGATGGTATTTTGTAATGTTTTTAAAGGTTTAATAAGTGATAATCAGTTTATAATGAGATAAATACATTGTCGATTTAGCTGTCTTCTTTTTTACATAACAGAAATTCAATTAACGTGTAAACACCAAAAACAGCGCGTCGCGCAGCTCCTCGGCGACGTTACAGCGCGCAATCAATTTTCGTCGAATAAGGAGATGGTATACTCACGGTGTATTAGCTCTCTTCTGTCCTCCGCGCAGGTCTTTTCCGAGCATACAATTCACTCCACGCGAGAATTCTCTCGTTCTCTGATATTTAACGGCATCGACGACGGGGCGTCCCGCGTTGGCTATCATTATCATCGCCGTTGCGGTTCTCGCAACGGACCTTTGTGCTTTCTCCCGTACCGAGTCCTTGAAAAATAATTACAGCGATCACTTCCCAGGCCATATTGGCGTTGGAAAAAACGACGCTCTCCGGACAAATTGAGTAATAAATCGCGCAATTCCCTGCGCGCGTACTCGCCATTCCCTGCGTGCATTCGCACGCATCTCGTGGAGTCTTCTCTTATTTGTTGTTTCGAATCTAGTGACTCGAACAGGCGCGTTAATTGGAAAGTCAAATATCGGTGCGAGCGTGAGAACGTGAACTCGTTATCCTTCGCTGCTGTGAAACCGACCTTGAAAATTCGGCTGACACTTCCTGTTTTATACGATTGCGAGTGCGAAAAGGGTTGTCGAGATAATCAAGACGAGGTCCCCAACACGTATAGAAGGGTAGTCGGTTTTCCATCCATAATGTCATGGTTCCTGAGCGCACCTGCTGGATTTACTATATTTTATTCTGTTTCCTCATGCGTAGAGAAGATAAGAAAATAATCTATCCTTCGTAGAACTTATACGGTTTTACGTTATCTGATTAATAATAATATATATAGGTAGCATAACAATATAATATATATAAGTATATATTTATTGATGTCATATGTGTAAGACGAGCGAATTTTGTTGTCTTTAATTTATTTCGTTCAAACAACAGATGTTTTTAACGTTGATACGCTTCTGTATTTTGCTATTTTGTTAGTCGTATGACATAGCAATTTATCTTAAATCATTATTACAAATGTGCAATCGTTAGGAACTATATAGTTATCGACGATTTTAGCACGTCAAGCGCAGAGGAAAATGTGTGGTAACTGTAAAGTACCGTAACGTATCGACGCAGTTGTCGATCGTTATACTGATCGTTGCGTGAGACGTGTACAAATAGACGTCTACCACAACACAGTAGATGCAATGTCATTCTCCGACGAAGGTACCGTGTCAAGTAACTCGCGATAACAACGTTTCGCTCTAATAAGTGTTCGATATACGGCAAGTTTCCTCGCTTTCTCATTGCTATTCTGTCGTATTGTCACACTGTTACACTGTTCTTGGATCACGTGGGAGCTTCTATGGGCGAAAGTTCAACCGGCAACTCTTCCCTTTGATCCTTATCATTTAATTACGCGGCGTCGAGCGCCGATCCTTGCGCGTGACCCGTGTTCGATCTCGACGATACGTGAAATAGCGCGGTTGGGGTGAATCGGACGAGACACCACGGTCTCATTTCCGCCGGGGAAGAGCCGAAGAGCCGATCGCTAAAACGCTAAGGAGAAATGCAATTCGCAGCTCTATCTCTCTGTTCGTGGATTCGCGAGATTCGCGTGTTGCCCGAGATTTTTCGCTGCCCGAAAAGCAACGGGCGGAAAACGATGGAGCGTAAGAGATAAACTTTTGCCTTTCTCTCTCATTCGCCCTCTCGATTCTTCCTTCTCTCGCGAACCTGTCTTCCCATCGGTCTTCTAAGAACGGCTAAAACCTCGTAAATCGACGGTGAACCAGTTATCGGGTGGATAACGGAAAGCGTTAGTTACGCCTGCGAGGTTGGGAGTTGGGATAACGTTCGGCAGAGTATAGTTCGTCTCTAACGCGCGGGCAAGGGTAGATATTTCCCATTTTCGTTCTATTTTCGGTGCACGAACGGATCTCGACCTCTGATGCGTTCGGATATCCCGTCGGCTAGATATATGCGCGCTCTCGATCCATTAGGGGAAAGGGCGAGCAAGCTCTTGACGTCGCAGACTATCGAACGATGTAACGGGCGGGCGCGCGGCAGTGCACTAAATTAACAAAGTAAGAGGAGAGCGAGACGAAACGATTATCGAGCTGACTATTCACTCGACCTTGGAATATTGTATATTGCCAACGATTATGTCACACGTGCAACGTTGGCGGTTATCGTCGTTGAGATCGTTGCGCGCAGTAATGCCGAGAGTTAGGTAAGACCTTCATAGTCGAGTTCGCGAGGGCTAAGCGGAGGTCGGCGAATCTTACGAGCGAGGTCGACGAGAATCGCGTTACTTTGATGGATGACCCGAGGCTTTCCAACTATTTTGCCTCGACGTGGGCTTCGGGCAAAAACCGTTATGGATCGAGTCTGAAGGCGGCGCGGGCGCGGGGGATAAGTTGAGAGCCGTCGATGGTGGATAGACGGGGGAGCGGCGGTCGGAGGTGAGAGTTCGACGAGCGATCGCAAGAAATTCTCGAGGAGAGGCTGAGACGCGCGCTATCGATTTTCCTCTTCTTCCCCGTCGCGTCGCGGCGCGGTTCGCTTGACGTAGACGGCGCGGCGCACTCGTCGTGCTTCAATTCATGAAATTTTCCTTTCCTTGTCGGTTCTAGTCACGAACCGCGCGAGAGACGGTGCACCAAGCGGAAGATGCGAAACGAAATTGTGCTGCGACGCATCTCGACCACTTCCGCCGTCCCTCAGATCGAGGAAGGTGCCAACGTCGAGATTAGAATTGCTATTTTCAATCCACTTCCGTCAGTATTGTGACTTTATAATTTTTGTTTACAAAGAATACCTTCCTTCGATAATCGAACGCGTCAGCCTTCAACTATTTTCTCTTAATAGCTTGTCAAATAATGCGAATTCAAGTTAAATCAGGTTATTCATCCTTAGACTATTTGAGCGGTAATTAAACTTTATGAAAAAAGAAACAAATTTTTGAATGAAAAAATTATATATATATATAGGTACATATAATATTGAGTATCTGTTCCCTACTGCATGTGACACATTCGATGACGGGCACGCTGATAAGACTCACTATGAAAGTCTATAACCGGATGAAAGAGTTTGCTTTTATCTAAGCGTTTCCAGACGCGTGCGCGCTCGCGCGCCGCGCCGGTGGCACCGAGGTCGCACATGTTTGGTCGGTATATTCAGCCGGCGCGACGGCGGGTAAAAGAAAAAAAAAAAAATATTGAAAAGTTACGACACCGTCAGGGGTCTCGCGAAACGGCAGAAGGATATATTTCGATGCGGTTCTTGGGGGGGCTTTTGGAGTATAACGCAAGCTTAAAATCTCGCACGCGTTTCGCCTTTTACAGTACCAGGAATGCGATGACAAAATATTGCGAATAAAGTAGAGCGGTTTCGAACAGCGATACTTTGCACGATATTTCTCGTTAATAAATATATTATCGCTCCGCGGTATTCGATAATACTCATTATCGACATCTCGCGATGAGTAGATATATAACATACCACGATTATGACTTTTACGAAGATCTACGAAGATACGGATGGTATCTCGCGACGAGATACCATTATCATGATGAGACTTTTTAGCTTGTTATAGGAAAGAGTATAGCTTTATGTAATTATTCTTTGAACGTATACATTATTGAAAAATGCTTGCAATTTTGACATAGTGCATTCCCATTCGAGACAATCTGCAAAGACCACGTTGGTTGTGAAATGTGAACATAAAATTAATACATGACGGTGTAAAATTATTAAGTAACAAAGACGATTTCAAACCAAAAAAAAACTCCAGCAAAATGAGATACTCTCTGGTGGTAGGAGGATATTTTAAATATCTGATGTGATATCCTCCTGTGAGCGTAATGCACTTGTATCCTGCATATCCGGCACGATCTGCAAAAAGGATATATAGGTATATTTATAATTCCTCGCTTAAGTGAGGCCGTCAGAAAAGAAAACCTCCGTTTCCAGGCGGAATATCATACTCTCTCTCACTTCTTACTGTTCATCCCTATTCTTCGTTGTCTTTTTTACTCGCTCGTCGCGCATCTTTGCGTCCTTCGTCTCTCGTGTGTCCTTCCATTCGCGCGTTCTTCGTTTCTTCCTTAAGCCCTCCGGTGTCATAATACGGTATTCCCCGCGAGTACCAGGACCCCCTAATGGAGTTTGCGTGTAAGAGTGAGACAGGCTCGCGAGGGGTTGGAGACGAAGAGAGCGGTAGCCGTAGGGACGCGACCGTGAGCAACGTGGTAGGGATTCAAGGGTGAAACGGCGGCGGTGAACGGCCAACTCCCTTCTTCCTGTTGGCGTCCTTTTCTCGCTCACGTTGCTTGCGTAGGCGGTGGGGTGCATAAAACGTTACGAGCGCTAATTTTATTTTGTGTTAGCGGGACGCCCGCGATGGCGTCGATAATAGGAGGCCCCGTCGTACCTCCCTTCTCTATTCAGGATATCTCGTCTTCTCTCTCTCTCTCGCCGTCTCTGTAAGTTTGCTTACACGCGGCTCGACGGTCGAATCGATGAAGTAAGGCTGACAAACAGCCCTTTCCTTCAAGTGGCGCGTCTCCGGGGAACGCGAACAAGCGAGTGCAGCGGTCGAAGGGCCGAAGGAGAAAAAGGAAAGAAGAATGCCAGAGAAGCTACGGACGCGATGGTGTCGCTATTAACACCTTCGAGGGAACAAAACGAATTATTCGCGAGTGAAGTAGCTACGTGGCGCGTCGCTTATGGCGCCACGGTTTCGGCGGTACAGGGAGGATTAAGGGTGGCATTGAAAGAAGGTGAGAGGGAAAGTGGGAGCGGGCTGTATAAAAAGCATCATCGCGCGGAAAGCCTTCGCCGCTTCGTCTCTTCATCGCGCCCCTGCTCTCTATCTTACAGCTTCCTTCTTTTGCTCCTTCGGAGGCTGAGGCGTGCGCAAGGTGAATGTATCGGGCGCTGTCTATGAAAGGTATGACAGTTTCCTTCTTGAATGTGGCGTACGTGACTCCCTTTGACAAGGGCGACAACTTAGCTTTTCCGAGAGAAATAGAAATTTTCGACTTGCCGAGTCGTTGCTCTGACGACTACTTGCACGGATAACGGTAAATTTTTTTTCTTCCGATTTGATTCAATTGATAATTATTAATGCGTAAAAGTCTTGCTGTAATTAATTGTGAGAAAATTAGGGATGATAAAAAATCGTGTGATAAAAAATCTGTGATTTTGTTATATTGACATAGGTTCGAATATATGGAAGATGCTGCAAATATCAAAATATTGAAAAAAAAATTTCAAACGCAATATTAAAGTTTATGAAAACACGATACGAGAATTGATGCCGAGTAAGCTTCGCGGAACAGAAATAAGTTTGCTCCAACTAGGATTGACTTCTTCGGTTGCAGGGAAAGATCCCGCCACCCCAGTCGACTCTTTTTTTTTTTCTTCGTTTAATGTGAATGCCGCGGTTGTTCTCTCCGCGAATTTTCCTCGCTCTACATCGCCCGTAAGTAAGATCTCTTGAAGTGTTATTTTCGCCAGCCTCGGCCACCGGTCTCTTTGCCGCATGTCGGTATTTTTATGAGTAGAGTGCCTGCTCTTCCGAACCTCTTTGCTCCACGCGAGCTTACTCGCTCGCCTGTACCGCCCGTAATAGTGAGGACGGGTATATGCGAGAGTTTCGCAGTGGTACGTACGAGGCTCCCTTTAGCACTCGTTCTGAATTATGGTGGTCTATCCCTCTTCACCTCTACCAGCACCGAGTTCCCCTCGACGTTTATACGTGCCCACGCTACCGTCAAGCGAGCCGCGGAAAAGCACGACGAAAGTGGCTGTTCCACCAAGCTATACCGGCTTAGCATGGAAGTACGGCCCGTGGGTGCATTACGACGGAAATTCAAGGCTCGCTATATATGCGCCAGGATGGCGGAGAGAATTGAGTCCGCGCCGCTGTTCTCTGGGGATATATCTAGTCAACGTGCTGCCCTAGGACCGATCTCGTGTTCTAGTCACGGAATGATCGGATGCATTGATCGGAGAGAGAGAATTCTTGGTGTTAATTTAAAGTCTGCTTTGCAGAGGAAAGTGAAATATACTTAATTCTTTTTAAATTGAGACGATTTTTGAATAATATAAGGCATTATATATACTTGTATTCTTTATGTACAGTTTAGCACATTCTTTTACGATTTATAACGATTTATAATTGTTTTGTCGATTCGATCATTTTGTCGAAATTAGATATCGTGTAAAGCGTTCACGGCTCTCACGAATCGTTTATGGTATGTGTTTTATCGATGTTTATCACTTATCGCAGTAAATAAAATTGGTTATCAAGTGAAACTTGATAAGAAAGAAGAGAAATATTTGCTAGTGTCTTTAATTCACGGATGTCAATAGTTGAATGTCAAAAATCAAACACGTTTAATTTTGTTCGCATGAAAGAGAGCGAAAAAGGAGTTGCGAGAAAGATGGTGCTTCAAGGAGAGAACAGTAATCATGATAGATACCGGCCGATTAGATTATTTGAGTTTCTTTGCTCTTATCGTAGGGCTGAGTGCACTCCCGTTTCTAGAATCGACGTTTTCGATTGCTTCAGGTTTATACGAGATTACTCCTTCTTGTCTTTTATCCGCTTCGCGTTAGTCGATAATTCTTGGAATCGAGAGTAGACAGGTATAAATGACGCATTCGGGGTGCAATACCCCGAACTTGTCAAGTTCTCTTCCGAGTATCTTGAAAATTTGTGAAAATGTTTTGAGATTGCAAATGCGAAAGTCCTGAGGACGACATCGATCGTTATTATCTGCAACACGCTGCATATTATCGTAACTGTTGTTATATTTTCAAAATTATTACGAAATCCCTGTTTTCAAGCGTCCAAAGTAAATACCACTTAATCCGACGTCCGAGTATCGCTTATAATTAAAAGCCCTGGTGGCGACGTGTTAGGCTCGAATACGAGCCGCATTCGGACCCTCGCGATTTAAACTAATCCGCTCGTAACTCGACGTTGGATATTCCGGGCACGGACCTGTTACCGAATTAGTTCCAGGTAAAACCGGGGTGGTGACTGGTCATTTACCAGCTTGTCCGAGGGGTTGGTTCGGCGAATGAGTGAGTCACGGAACTCTCGCGCTATATATTTATAGATTAACACGCACAAATTTTACTTATCGGCCACGCCAAGTTGTGCTTTACACTTCGTCACTCTCTTTTCCTTCATTCCGTCTATCAATTCCTGGCGTGTGCACGGCAAATACGAAAGATATGCGGCGGCGTTTTCAATACACCGATAGAAGAACGTGACAGTCCTGACGCAATCCGTGTTTACGCAAGAAGATACCGTGTGATCTGTGTAAACCCTCGGCCTGTCCAGGATTTTACTGTTCATAGAGAAAGAAAATTCTCTCCCGTGCTCGCAAACCGGACAAGGAGAAAAACGAGAAAGCATGCAGGTGCCTGGTAGTTTGGCGCGTCTCTTGAAGATATGCTGTTTACGTTGAAGTATAGGTAATAACTTGTACTTCAGTATAGCTACTTGATAGATTGCGTTAAACATAAGGTACAAGTACCGATGAAGTACAGAAGAAAAAAGCTTTTTTGTTTTGAAAAATTTTTCTTATTTTTTATTAATGTAAGGTTTTTGTAAAGGAGGACAATAAATACGATGAAATATTTCGTCAAGAAAGAAGGGAAAATATATATTGGATATAGATATATTTAGATAACACAGTTATATTATCATGAAAAGTTGTTCAAATACAAATTTATGTTGAGATACGAAATGACCACGGCGAAACAGGTCGAAGATGGTCACTTCTGGACACAATACCACAATATGCTTATCACATTTGTGTCAAACGCAGGCACATCCGCTTTAAGTCTAGACTACAGAGATACTGATAATGCACGACGGTTCCAGACAGATTTGTGCAACAATAATTTGCAAACTGATTATGCACGTGCCTGCGCGTATATCAAAACAGATTAGAAGATCCGAAAAAAAAAAGAATTAAGCGATGTTTGGATAGAAGTGTACGAATTTTTAACGCTGTAGATATAGATGTACTTTTTGATTATTGCGATAGTCGAATTTTTATCACCGATAAGAAATAGTTACATGGCGTACGAGAGAAAATATTTACGCTGATTGATCGTATATTTATCTACATATTAACAATTTTATCATGTGACTTATTTATGGCGATGGTAAAAAATATATAAGTATCTAATACGCGACAATCTTTTATAGATTAAATAAGACAAATATACGCTTTTGGTATATCCATATATACGTAACCTTCTATAGTATTATTTCCGGGAAGTTTCAAACTTTGACTCCTCGACCATAACTTTTTCATAACTTTAGATCTATTGCAGTTACAGCGAACAGAACCGTCATTTACAAAATTTCTACTAGGAAGCACTCATAAGACACGAAAGGCTCTGGCTATTACGAAGTTTTCCGCGTCTGTCGGCTAGACCGGCAAAATCGACTCTAGGAATGTGTCTACGTCTCGTACTCAAGGCCGGAAAGATCGTGAGAGCCATTTCGCGTAACTTTGCGGGAGCGCAAAAATTTTCACTCGCGGAAGGGACGCGGCCGCGCGGGCCTCAATTACGCGCCGCATTGCTCGCATAGTCCCGGTTCCTCTAACCCTATTATCAGGAGAGCGAGTCGTAAAGATAATATCGTTTCATTAAAGAGCTACGGCACAAATATAGATACGCGAGTAGCGGAGAACAGCCAGTCACGTACCAATTACGCGACTGAGAACTTCCATTCCCGAGAAGCCGGGCGAGAGATAGCTGGTCGTACGGTGATAATTGCATTATCGTCGCGATACATTCGAACCATAATGATACGATAGTATCATTATCAAGAAATTTGTTTAAAGAAATTAAACATTTGCCACACGACAAATTTGCGCAAATCGAGGGCGCACTTTAAATTGTTATAAGATATAGTTCTATTCAATTGGTCTGAATATTATATGTATGGAAACTTTAGAATTATGCGATTTACTTCTTTGTATTCAGAAATAATGATTTCTTTTTTCAGTTTTTGCTTAATGAAATTCGCAGGTTATTTATTTAAATTTTAGAATTTACAAATTATTTTTTTCCTTACTCTTTATTTGAACTTACTAGCCTGGCATTATATCATTTTTAATGCTCTGCTTGTATCAATATTTTATTTTGTCTTCACTTAATTTTTATTTTCGATATATCGCGAAAGATAATCAAGATGATAATCAAAATGACTTTTCGTCTTTCTTGTTAGAAATCCTCGACACTGTATCGCGACGATCTAAAGTGCGAAATGCAAAGAATTCGATCCTTCGGTCGTTTCCTACTCGTTTCTTCACTGCCATAGCCTGAGCGACGTCGTCATCGAAATGAAAAGAAAGCTTATGTAAATTACAATCGTCACGACTCCGTGGCGGCCACGGGCAGGACGCCTTCCTCGTCTTCGTTCAGTTCGTTCCCATTCGTGTCGGAACGTAAGCGTGGTGCACGGGCGACGAATGTCGCACGAAAAAATAAAAGGGAAAGAGAACGATGTCGGAGAACGGGCTGTGACGGGACGAGAGAACAGAAAAAAGGAAACCGAGAGTGAAATTGCTTCTCCTCCTCCACGCCAAGTGTCATTTTCTTTTCGTCATCCATTTACTTTTTCTATCTCTTCCTCGCACTTTGGCTTAGTCGTCGTCTATGTCGTATGTTATGTATATGTACATAGCCGATTATACGTAACAATATATCGTTAGTATCGTTACGAAGTTGTATATATTCTCTCATCGCGTAGGATATTACTCCCTCAATATGCGAAACAGTTTATGTCTATTATTTTTTTTGTTAATTTGTAGCGTCACTTATTCGTCGCTTCATAGTATTTTGTAAGAATCTGTATTCAATTTGCTTATTTAATAGTTATATCTTATATTTAAGGATTCAAGAGAGCAAAGTTTTAATTTAACAATGCGAGACAATTCAGTAAATAAAACAATGTTGTAATTTTCTATTAATAAACATTATAATTTTATTTTTTAATAATTTGTTACTTATCATTAATATTTGTATTTTTAAATAATTTTATAAAAGATATATATTACTTTCTTATTAATAGAAATTACTGTGTTATCTTGTTGTATTTATCTCTAACATTGTCTATCGCTTCCAATTAATATTGGGTTAGACTCTCATATCTAAGAATCGCACCAGTTTTACTTCAGTTTACATACGAAGAATACCGAACGAACGAATCTCTCGAGTGTTTCGTTTTCTGTTTCCGCCATCGATCAATTCATTTCACCGTCGACTGCTTCTTTTTTTTCGTTCTTTCGCGGCAACTCTCCCTCACAGCAGTGGGCAAAAGGAGAAAGCAAAACCAACAATACGTTCGCGGCAGAGTGATTAGCGGCACAGTGGTGGCGGTGGCGCGGGCGGATGGAGGGAAATGGAGGAAAATAGAGGGGGTGGTCCGGGGCTGAAGAGGTTGCCCCTGAATGTTATCCAACCATCCAAGAGGTGCTGTATAAACAAAGAAAAGAGAAGGAGATCCCGGAAAGGCGGAAAAAGTGGAGGACGTAGTCGGGTTTCTACCTATAAACTCTTTGTATGTAGGCGTATAATACGAGGGTGTGTTGTGTCTGCATGTACACATACCTATATGGCGGTGAAACCTGCGCGCAACCCCAGCTAGTCACATCAAAGGCGTCGTGAAAAAGCTGCAAATGCATGAAAGAATGGGTTAAAAACCCGGCCATCATCGTGTCGCTGCATTCGCGTGAAAAGAAGAGGGGCTTCCCGCGGGAAAGCTCTGGAGAACGCTAAAGGACCTCAAAACGAAAACATTTCGCTCTCAAAGCATCTCCACGACTCCGGATGCGCGTAAAGCCCCTCTCGAATTTCGCTCTTACTTCTCGCACTCCCTTTGAGTGCGTATTTTTGCTCACAGGCTGGTAGTAAAGCCCGTTTGATGAGTAAATCGTTTAAGTACAAGAGATCACGTGTACTCGAAATAGGATATATTTTTGGAAACCTTAATTTTTTCAGAATTACTGATACATATGTTCTTTAAAATTTTAATGGAAGATAATATATTCTTTATATTTTATGCAAATATGTTTTCTAATATAATATTCTGTATGTTAATACTTATTTATTATAGATTTAGTAAATAAAAATTTGTTATTTTTATTTATTAGTTTCTTTTATCTTTTGCAACATAAAAAGATTTGTTTCTGAAATAAATGATTTTATCACAATATTTTTCACGATTAAAGATTGAAACGTGTTCAAAATTTGTATATCGGTAATATAACTCGTTATTTGCACTACTTCTTGATTTCTTAATTTTTTAGATCTTTAAATCTTTCACCGTAATAACAATGTTAAGTGTTATGATTTAAATGCATACAATTGATGTGATATCTGTTTTTTGCTTGTTTCTTATTTAAAATTAATAATTTGCTTCTGCTTACGAGTTCAATTATCAATCATCAATTGAAAAAGACTTCGTTTCAAACCCGACGTCTACCGCGAGATCTTTTGTTTCACTTCAGCGAGTGATATTGCCAGCCCGATTCGACGAGACGCAAACGTTTGTTTCATTCTCATTACCAGAAGTAGCATTGAAGAGATGAAAAGCGAGCGTAAGAGAAAAGAGGAGCGATTCGAAATTGGCGCAATTACGACTTTAAACGACTCTCGCTGTGTCCGCCCATCTCCTTTCTCCGTTTCTTCTCGTACGCCTCGTCGCCCTTTCTTTCGGGAAGAAAAAAGAGAACGCGCGAAAAGCCTCCTTCTCCATTCGTGTCGCTGAAGTTGCCGAGGTTTACTACTGACAATGAGTGAGAGTCACAGCTTTAAACTTTTATCCGATCTGAATACGGTTCTCGCGCGTGATACACAAGCTGCGGGTCACACATGTGCGTATCGCACACATTTAAATGTGTAATTCTGGGTTTGGCATAAGGCAACAATATCAAATCGAATCGATTCAAGTTTACTCCTAAACGAAGCGGAAACTTTTGTCAAAGCTCAAAGCAACTTCCGACTTGCGCTGCGACCATGTATCTCGCTAGACGTATACCGTTTAGGTATACACACGTCTGCGTACGTGTGTATATACACGAGAGAGGGCCAACGTTTCGCCCCGAGGAACGTCGTGGACGATTGCTCTTTCTCCTCCTACGGTTTTCCATTTTTTTCGGTCTCGGTCGTCGGGTTCCTCGGGGAACACCATGTCGGGGATTCTCCGACCGATTCGTTGCTCACCGACCGTGACACGAGTCACGATACGTCGTTAATCTTTGACGCTGCGGTTTCCAGACGGAACCGGAAGTCGATGGCCCGGCGACGTCACTGCCGGTCGTCGTCGTGTGCCGCGGCGCAATCTTCGAAATTGCACGACGAACGACGGAGGCCGGTTCCACGACGGATAAAACTGATTGGTCCGTGGGACATCGCGTCAGCTGTTCTCCGATCGTAGTTGATTCGACACGTAACTCCCATATACGTATGTATGTATGTACATACGTACGTACCGGTTATGCAGCATGGCCACACGTAGCCGTCTGCTAGAAATGCAATACGCGAGTGCATCGGCCCGTACAGGCCGCGCGAGCGGAGAAATATTCGGGGATATCTGGAAATGCTTTCTCGCGCGTGCGGTCGACACGAAATAGGAAAAGGCGGCGTACGGATTGTCGAGTCATTTTTTTTTTTCCTCGGAAGCGCATTTATGTTTTCGCAAAACTGCATTACAACGAGCACTGCGCGAATAAACAAATCGCCGTAGGTCAAGAATCATCACGTGTTCTGAAGCTTTGGATCTATTCGCATGCAAAAATAGGACTTGAAAAAAATGCGTAACGTTGTCTGTGAGCATTTCCCTGTATAACTAATAAAATTTTAAAATAATCTTTTTTGTGACATTTTATTAAAACAAAAGTAAATCGTATTTGCAGGTTAATATTTGCAAGTGAATTATCATAAATTGGAAATTATTATTTTGAAATAGGGATTCTTTACGGCTTTGCTATATTGTTTAAAGTTAAGCGCGAAGGATTCGTCGATTACGCGGATACGGATTAGTGAATGCGAATCGTTTCGCACGGCAGGGTTTGATAATTCGGTGGAGATTGCGAGGGACTATCGGACGCGATCACTAAGGTGAAAATTGCGAATGGGTGAGTCGGTGCGCGGGGATGGGGCGGAAAAACTTTCGCAGTTGTGCACGAGGGCGATGCACCCTCCCGACGCGCTCGCGGGAAACGCGTATACGCCGTGGCACATATGTACTCGCGTAGGTAACGTCACGTATCTATCCCCGCGTATTTACCTATCGCATCGATGCGAGATGCGGGAGAACTTTTATCCCCCCATCGGTCTCCCTTGGAGCTCGAGTTTCGAAGTGGACCGACGCGGCATGGCATGGCATGGCATGGCATGGCATGGCATGGCGCGGCTCAGTTCGGTACGGTTCGACTCGGCGCGGCCGCGGCGGAATGGTGGCGATGGTCGATCTCTCTCCTCGTTTTTCATCGGTTCCAGTCAATAAAGCTCGTGGCTCTTGTTTTGCCTTCGGCTGACCATGCTGGCGCGGTTCCGTTCTTCTGCATCGCGGCTGCCTCCGTCGTTTTTCGCGTCCCTCCTCCCGCGCCTCTCTTCCTTTATTCTCGCTCTGGCTGATCCACCGTCGGAGAGGATGCAATCCCTCGGCGTGCTCCGGCGAAAATAATGCAAGAAAAGCCTTTGTGGCTTCTGGCAGAGGGAAGGATTCGGCCCGAAACTTCGTCGGGACGCCTGCCACGCGCAAGAACTCGACTGGCGGAACAATCGAATTGTTTTTGTACACATCTTTCCCGCGATGGACGTCGCGACTGCCACGTTTGTACATATAATAAAAGTAACGCGTGATTAAAATGACACTGGGAGGAAACTTTGTAAATAATAATCGAATCGGTAAGATTTCACAAAGTAAATAATAGACATATAATGGCGAGTATAATGGTAATGCTGAAGTCTTTTTAATTTTTTATTTGACGTATTATTTATTAGACTGTACGTTCTTTTGAATGTAATATAGATTATGACTTAAAAATATGTCATGATTTATCCGTTCTTGTCTAATATTTGTTTGATAAGATATCGCAAAACATTTATTTTTACTTAAAGACAGATTTGTTACGAAGTGACGCGCGGTTCTACGCGAAATTTTAGAGATGTGGACCATGTTTTTGCATTGAGCAGGAAGAGCAGCATGTACAGATACTGGTACCGGATTCACGGTCGGTGCCCCCGATACAAAGAGTCCCTTCTCCCCTCGCATGAAGAACTGCAGTGTCCACTCTCACTGCCCCCGTTCTTCCTGCGTTCCTCCGTCTCGTGGCTCCGGTTTTACCCTGAAAGGGGCAAAAGTCCACACTAAAAAAAGTCCCGCAACGGTTCCGCGACGCGGATATCGGGCGCCGTTTCTGCGCTAGCGTTCATAACAGAATCCGAAGGAAACTGCTGAAAGGAATCGCGGAGTAAAGGAAGAAAAGGCGGGAAAAAGAAAGAGTTAGTCCGCTGTCGGAAAACGTGTCGGTGAGAAAAGAGTGGGAGGTGGAGGGAGGATAGGAGAGAGAGAGGGGGATGAGGGAAAGGGAGAAAGAAAGAGAGAGAGAGAGAAAAGCAGCCGACGTCTCTGGCAACGAAGGATCTATTTTTCTTTGCCTTACGTGATTGTGCGAATCTATATATACTATTTATTGGTTAGATTATTTTTCTTTCCCGTTTTAATCATTTGAGAAATTAATATTTGAATATTTAATTCGCGACTTTTTAAGGATAATTACAGTAGATTTGTTTAAGATAAAAGAATTTAGAAGGATGCGAGAAAAATTACATATCTTGAATAATTTTAAATTCTAAAAATATATTAGATTTCTATTCTGGTTCTATAAAATGAGTAATTATATATTTTAATTTGAATTATTACAACTGATTTCGATCTCCTTGATATCATCTTTCCGAAATAGAAATCAATGATCCGCCTGGGAATTCTGGTTGTCGTAGACATGCTAATTAGACCATGTTAATCCATGTCGGATAACCAGTGTCGAATAACTAGGGGGTTGGTTACCACTGGAACGAATGGCTGTCCGGGAAGTTGGTGCTAGTTAATACCTTTAACGGTCATGTCATAATTTATGCGAAGCGACCTTAACTGAATTAAACGGAAGTTGCTCAAGCGGCATTGTCATTTCACTCTATCGATGTAAAATTCATTTCAAACTTGATTCACATTTTTCAAACCTTTTCATTTATTTCACAACAATATTTCAGTGATGAAATCAATAACTTTTTAATACTTATTAAATAAATACTCAATATTTTATTGATTGGCTTATGATTTTTATTATTACAAAATCATTATTTTATTTATTCAATAGCCTTGATCACTTTATCTATGCCATTTAACTTTCTCTTGAAAAATGTAGGCAAATAACTCTATAACATGATATATCTTCTTACTATTTCCATGTAAACTCGATCCAGTAGCAAGAAACGAATCGTTTCCTCTTCTTTTCGATTTGTCTCGTGTCATTGCGGGAGTGCTGTCGCAATGACTGATCGGTGGGCCGACTTTTATCTTTCCCCGAATAAAAGAGCAGAACACGACGTGCGTCGTGTCACCCAGGCCTCTGGTTTTAGATTTATTCGTAGAGCGTCAGAGCAGATCCGTAAGGCGTTGTGTGGGATTGACCGACTTTGGAGCTCATTGTCAGACGGGCGATAATGAAATTGCTGTAGGAAACAAAGGACATGTAGAGCTGGTTCTATCGTGTACAAATGCGCACCGTCCGTCACATTTTCCAATTTAATTTAGCCATTTTATCTTATTTATTTACTCGATCCAATACTTCAAATTCTTAACAGCTACTTAACCAATTCGTTTATTATTTGCTTCAGCTAATGTTACATATTTGAAATTTTGTTTTAAATAAGAATAAAATAAATAGAAAAGATTGATTTTATTAGTTTTGTATTATGCTGGTTTATAAGGTGATATTGGGTAGGTATATTAGATTAAAATTGGAAACTTTATACAACTTTTATAACAACTGTAATTAATTTTATGGATAATAGGAAAGAGTTGAATTTTTTATTAAGAAAAACTATTTCTCGATTGCAATAAGTCTTGAGCGCAGTGCAACACTATCTGTGGCGCGTTTTATAAGACTTAGGTCATCGGCCACTGCATACGCACAACGAATATAATTCTGCCTCGATCTATCCCCCATCTCCTTTTTAAGTTCCCCTTCATCAATATTAATCCCGTACAATCCGAGACCCGCCGGCCGGCGGAAAGAGGGATCGTTCTAGATGTGTCACCGAGGCGACACGATCGTCGCCTCCTCCACCCGCCCTTGACGACGAAAAAAGGAACGAAGGCGGAGCAGATCTCCCACGATCCTACGGGTACCTGCCACGCAGAGGGATAAGGGAAGATTAAGCGAAACCTTAAGCGACCAAGTCGTTTTTAGCTTATACGGATTGGGGGATGGGCGCCAAGGTTTAAGGGAGAACGCAGGCCCGAGGCACAACGTAAACCTGTAAGGGAGAAAAGGAACCCTGTAGCGCCAAGACACGCTTCCACGGCTAAAGAGAAGGGGGAACGGTCCTGCAACGTGCGACCACATATATGGTATGCGCGTTCGTGTGTGTGTATATATTTGTGTGTGTGTGTTGTGCCCTGTAAAATACGAGCATGCCGGAGTTAAGCCGGCTATAGATCGTGGAAAGCGGAGAGAGAAAGAGGCGGTGCGCACAACGGCGCGGCGAGGGTAGGCTTGTGCAGCCTCACCTTTCGAGGGAAAGCTACAGGAGTCTGCTCTTTCAACTCCGGAATCTTCTTACGTTCCGCCGGTTCTGACTGTCTCTCTAGACGCCCCCTGTCTCTGTCTATCTGTCTTGCACTCTTTTCTTCTTTCTCGTGTCTGCGAGAGAATCCGCGACTTCTTTGTGCAATTGCTTCTGCCGTTGAAAATACTCGCGTGATGCTCGAGATCACAATATCGGTGTGGTTTGAAACAATTCTTTCGTTCTCACTGGCTCTAGGTCGCTCTTTAACCCTATCAGAGCTAAATTTTAATATTATAGTGCGTTATATATGCGAGTAATTATTATTTAAGTTACACTTTTACTCTAATAAAATTAACTAACAAAATTCTTATTATTGTACAATTACGACTTTTAATCCAACTATTAGTTTAATATTAAACCAATAGTTCAATATTAAAACAAATAAGAAATAAATAAAATTTTATTGGATTCATACATTAAATAAAAAAACCAATAACAATTTGTTACATTAAATAAAAAAAAATTATGAAAATTATGAACAAAAATTACAATGAAAACGTTCAATGATAAATACATACCTATAGTTAGATATTTCACAGTTTTTCTCTTTTAATCTTGTTAGAATTACAAAATAGTTTGAAAATTAGATTTGCGTTGATTAATTCTTTCTCCCAAACTTGACTATCGTATCAATTACGCTAAATATAATTGATTATCGTGTTAATTTTGTACAGATCTCTATAATTTCAGGTGCTTATGGTAACCGCACAAAATACTTTTTATTTATAATATTAATAATGTATGGTATTCTATAATGTACAGCATTCTCGTCTATTATTTTTTAATGCATGCTTTTTTCCTTGGAAGATTCGAGTTGAGTACAAAAGTTCAGACGTTTGCGCGCGCACGGTGATACAGATTAATGCCCCTCACGGTAATACGGATATGACTAAATCCGAAACCGTCCATTAGCGACGGCGCAGTAGGAAGAAAATGTCGCGCGGTTCTGTTTTCACAGGCGTTTCGGTCGTTATTCATTCGTCGCTTTTTCTCGTCCTCTTAGAAGCATTCCTCCCACAGCGCTCGTTAAGCCAATCATTTTCGCGACCGGATGGTTGGCCGTCGTGAAAAATCTCTTCTAGTTATCCGCTCACCATAAAAATATCCTGTAAATAATACCTGTGTCCACGCGCGCATGCGCTCGCATTTAAGCGACAAAGAAGATTGATTAGCTCGTTATATTAAGGGTTGACGTACGATTATAATACGAGTGTAAACCTTCATAAACTGTCTTTAAAAGTAACAAAACTTTTCGAACTTGTTGCATTTAGATAAGAATATTAAAGCTGTATGTTCGAAGATATTAAATGCAGAAAGCTTTTAACTTTGATATAGAAGTTTAAAATTGTATAATTTAATTTCTCTTTACGCGTTAATTCACACAAACTGCGAATATCTATGTTCTCAATGGAGAAACATTTACAGAACGATTGCGAGTGATACTTTTAAATTTCACCGAAAGCGAATGCAATTCAAAGTTCACAACAGCGTAGTTGATTTTACGTAATCTTGGTGTTACTAAATCTCATCGCTAAACGAAAGAGATTAAACGAAAACTTTCACGGCAAACATCTCCTGTAAACGAGAGCAATGCGAGAAGAGCGTTTGCCGCGGTTCGCGCGCGCGCGAATCGCGGTCATTACAAAATATTACGCGATATTGGCGGCTCGTATAGCTCGTATAGTAACATAAATTTTGATTTTGTCTGAAAGGGCGTCACTTTTACCGGTGCACAGCAGGTTGCATTTGCCCCGCGCGTCACCCGGCGACGTGCGTGAATGCACGCGGATGCATGCATGTTCGTGTACTTTTGCGCACACGCAGCCAGATCCTTTCGCACATTCGCATCCGGTTAAAATGGATATTAATGCGCTCTCGGCACGGGTGGCGTGATCCGGCCTTAAATCCTATCTTATAAATGCGCGACGACCGCGAGACTGCAATTCTCCCAAATATCACAAATGCTGCCAATTCCATGCCCGCTCTGCGTTTCGCGCGGCATGCCAAAAAAAAAAAAAAAAAACGGGATGGCCGCGTGAATTAAAATCGACGCCGCGCGTCCGTGCGCGTCAGTTCCCAGCCGTCGTTTATTTACGTATTTTTTTTCCTGACGGCCGTTTATCGTGCTCGTGTCGACGGTAGTCCGATAACTTCATTTACGCTCGTGACCGTCGACGTTTCAGCATTCCCTTTGCGCCGGCAGCGCGCCGGCGTTTACTGCGATTTCGTTATCAATATAGAGATAGAGACGTTAATGACCGTGTCGATGGTATATGCGAGCGCTCGCACGCGAGCCGATCGGACGCATTTATTCAACGGGGTCGTGATTGCCGGATCATCCGCGGATTACCATGCGTAACTACGGCGCGCTGACGTAACGCCGGCTTATCACGAATTTAATATCGCGCAATAAAAAGCGGAAGGAAAAAAAGTGTCGAAGGGCGCGTGTGTGCATGCCGGTAATGTCGATGCAACTCTGTGCATCGAGGGTGTCGTACAGGAGTCGTTGAATTTTAAAGCGACCGTGGAAGCACCGGCAATAATAAACCACTTTTCAATTGATCCCGCGGAACGAGTCGCGCGATTATTATCCGCCTTTATATACCGTCGTGATAAAACGTATGTATTCCACGAAGAGGCGATATATATTTGATACCCTTTTCGCGTAAAGAGGAGGAAGAAACGTTCTCCTCGCGCCAGAACGACGGTCTAGTTTAACAGCTCTATCTGGAGCTGAAAAAAAGGATCCCCTATGCATTTGCATGAGCAGCGCGCGTCCAACACTTCTGATATCATTTTATGGGGAAATTACGTTTCGCGCACTCGCGTGTGTTTCGGCCGCTTTACACATTTACCCGGCATGACGCAGATATCCTGGCGGCGATTCCGCACGAGAATTATGATAAACGCCTGCTCGGCGAAACCTCATACCTCGCTCGCGTTACATCCAAGTTACATTATTTCCGCGCGTCCAGATGAATGCTCTCAGCTGTGTCATATCATGGTATATTTGAAGTGAATTTATATGATTCATTCTTGGTGACCAATCCTGGATGAAGCATACACCGCACGTTGGATAAACAAGTTTTCGTTTAGGTTTGTCATCCGCAAGAAAGAACGCAGTGCGCAGTCTAATACAATTTGACAGGTATTCATGACTTTTTGGAAATGAAAGACGCATATCTCGTTTTGTCAGTTTGAAAATTTTAATTACACTGAATCGTCTACTTATCGCAATAACGTAATGTGAATCATTTAGAATGAAATATATACGCATGTTGAATGACTCATCACTGTGCGATTAATGATTAATCATAGTGAGCAAGAACGGATAACAGTTGTAGGTATTTGTTTCATTGTTTCAACGTGAGTGATTATCTCTGCGTAATTATTGTGTGTTTACATTTCGCTATCTTACATCTCTTTCTTATATTTGAAATAATTTATTTTAAATCAACATTAAAAATCACGTATATTTAAGCAAATTATTTTATAGTAGAGAAATCATAAAAGGCTAAATATTATATTACAAAAACAGACATTTTATAATTAATATTTATTATTACTTGAATTATTTTGTCGATTTGTTGTTGATTATATTCCACATTTCTATTTTTTGACACTGCACATGTTTTATTACGATAAAATAAATTAATAATGTAATGAACATAGAATTGCTTTGTAAACTATTATTAATGTGAAGTATTAACGTAATTATTTTATCAACAAAGAGCAACAATTATTTTATAATAGGTTTTTATAATCTTTCGCTTTGTAACATATGCAGTATTTTTAATATCTGTAAAAAATATTTTTATTTTTAATTCGCGTTTTATGCGAGCTTTTGCGCATCAGTAGAGATTATGAAAAATATTCGACATTCTAAATAAAAACGCAGAGTATCATTATTGTGTTATCACGCATGGAAGTATTCGGCATATAATTTGGCATTAAGTTTCAGCACGCGTCCGCGGCCCGGCGATACAATCCCCTCGTGATATTTGCGCGCGAGCGTGCATCGTAAGAACATTCCGTACACGCACGTGACACACGCGATAGGTTCTTCTCACACTCATTGTCAGCTCGAGCTTGTGTGTAATTTTACATACACGACTTACGCGAGAGAAATAGGTGAAGTAGAGTTAAGTAGAGTGATACGCATTTGATACGCGAAACCGATCCTTGAGTATTTTATTTATCGGTCATTGCCTACAGACTCTTAGTTTTTAAGCGCTTATATCTATAGTCGTCATAATTAATGAGCTACTTGCGTTACTTACATACTACAATAAATAATTTTAAAATTGTAGAAATTAAAAAGCGTTTATCAACTATTTTGCAAATAATTTCGCTGTTTTATCAGTCTTGATCCGTATTATTATCCTATTATATTATAGCAAAATTACATTGATAGCGCTAAATTGCGGATTTTTCAGGAAGCGTGAAACGATTTTTAACGCTTACACATGTATGTGTTCAAAACGGTATACTTCGGAAGAAAGCTTGTTCGACGAGTCCGTCGCCGAGTCGAACTAGAAATTCGACGATTTCGCAGATTTCTTCTCAGATTTTTCGCATACCTATTGAACAAACGCGCCTTTTTACGATGGTAGGTGATCAGTTGTTGAAAAAAAAAAAAGCAGAGTAAAAGAACTTTAAAAGCGGTGCTTCAAAATTCGGGGCAAAAGTTTTCATGCCCGACTCGGTTTCCTCCTTTGTGGATGTAAAAGTACTGTCGCTCCGCTGATTTTCGCGCGGGACAATATTTTTGTGCAACTCACTCGCGGAATGATAGCATGGATGTTTCTTATTACGTTGATGAGCCAGTGCGATAACGTCGGCGATCGTGGAAAAACATGTCTGACTCGAGAGCGTGCGCATCTTGATCTTTTTTTTTTTAATTTTTGTTAGGCGGTTTGTGCGGACGTGTTTTGCATGTGCTCTTGTGTTTATGCACGGTCTGTTTCAAAGCTCACACATCTTTTTAAAACTGTGTATGAAATTAGTAATAATTACTCTTGTAAGAAATATGTGTGCGGCATTAATTAACTTCGCTTTGCTCTACTCGTTAGTTTTGTAAATTACTTTCAAACCGTGCAATTATATTAAAATTATAGCAAATAGAATTATATACATAATTGCACGCTATTTTTCAATTGAGGGTTACTATAAGATTATACATGAAAAGAGTTTAATTTTTTTTGAAAAAAGAACAAACTAAATAACGAACCACATTTAAGTTTTTTAAGTTCTTAACTAGTTCAGTTGACGAGTTCCATAAGCTTCATGCTGACTTTGGAATTTTCTTCGGATTGATCCTATTTCGGTAATCCTTTCGAGAGGAATACTCACCTTTTAAACTTTAAAATGTCAGTGTGTTGCATTACTCATGCTGCAGCAAGGCTGCTGCTTTTAGCATCATTTTAGTATCATATAATCGAGAATCCTGCGCTTGGTTTTCTCTCCTTCTCTTTCTCTCCCGCCGTGGTTAAACACGTATTTCCGGAACATGGAATAATCTCAGAGCGCACGTAGTAAATTTTCAGCGCACGTTAGGTGAAATATAGGAGAAGACAGGCAAGGAAAGGGTGGAGAGAGAACTGACGCTTACAAGCTCTTCCCTTGTGTTCTTCCAAGATTCCGGACACGTAACTGTCTTGCAGCCCATGCACCGAGTCCCGATAGAGAGTCTCGTGAATGGCGGCAGAAATCGGGCCATTGTTCTTATCGCCGCTATCGCGGCCGTGTCTTCGTACCTCACTATTAGCACGAGTTATGCAATAGATTTCTGAAATGCTTTTGACGTAATGGCTTTTGACGAAACAATCATGGATGCATGCAGGAAACTGCGTGCAGCATCATTGTATGAATTTCTAATGTATTGTCGAATTGATCGAATTGATATTGATCCCACATGTTTTGCTGTGAAAGTTTTGACAAAAGTTTGCTGCGTTCACTGCCGCTGATACAATCGTTCCAATTTTATCAGCTTGGTTATATTTTTAATGTTATAATTTATGATTAACTTTGAACGAAAATATTTTGTGCCAAAAAATAATATAAAAACAATATCGAATTCTACTTTACACGTATACAAATTTCCTTAGCTAATTAGGCTAAATAATAATTGTCTTGTTAGCAAGAGAGAAAGATATAGAGAATTCTTAATTTTTAGTATACTTAAATTAAATCTAATTAAAGATTGTCAAACCTTAAATTGTATAATCAAAGCATATTAATAGAATAAATTTTGCTTTTTTTTTCCATACACCACTGATTGTAAGATTAATTTTTTCCCTCTTTTGGAAAGAGATTGAAGACTAATTCTTTAATTAATTTTATTAATACCTGGATATTGATGAATTCTAAGTTTAAACTTTAACAATAATAAAAAATACTCGATGGTTTGCTGGATGATTAATTTGATGTATGATTGGCTTATTCGAAGAATAGTGAAACGCCGATAGGATCATGGTGGAAGAAACTCGAGGCACTTCGTTTATAAATGATTGGAAAGCACGGCACAAGCGTAGAAATGGGAAACCGACTGATAATATAATTTCGCGAAGGTTTCGTCTTCGATGTCGCCCCTCTCTTTATCGAAGGTATGTGTTCCTAACCGAGGAAGCTATATGAGAGGGGTGGTAACCGTCTCAAACGGATAACAGGAGTCGAGTAACCAGATCCATTCTCCCCCTCGAATAGCAACTCACTTGCTTGCCAGCTCGCTCATCCGACCATCCGAACACCCGTATTTTCGGCCTTATCGACCTTAGCGCTTCCTGCTTGGTTATTACTGATAGAAAGTCGCGTTCTGGATTGTCACGTTATTACAAGTCATTAAAAATAGCGTTGTACGCATGATCAAAATTTAATACAAAACTAATTTGTTAGTAAATTTGATGAAATACTATTTGACAAACGTTTGACTCTTTTTGCACAGATTAATTTAAAATGTATAACTCGAGTAAAAAGAAATATTGAAACATTATAAAGTATTAAGAAATGCAGCTGTATATATCGGAAAAATGTATGATTAAGTTGAGAAAGAGAGTGAAATGAAATCAAATAACGAAGCCACGACAACATTCTAATGTTATCACTGAGGTAGCAAAACAGTTATTAGAATAGTCTATCGCCAAAAGCGACGATTGATGTTGATTTTACGAGAAACAATTGACGCTTCCGAGTATCTGCTCCATTTCTCGAAAGAGATAACTGCAGATGTCTATTCTTCCGACATATCAGGTATTCATCGAGTCGATTATCAATGTTGCTCATCAACACTCGATAGCAATCTTCAGGATAGAAGTCACAAGCCAATACGAAAGTGATAGCAGAGCCAACGGATGATAAGATGATGATTCGCTATAATGATCGCAGGTCCGCTGATAATGACGATTTAAGCTATCATAAACAATAACAGATAGATGTAAAAATTATAAAGTTGTACAAATAATTTATATGTATAGCCAGTATAGCAAATATCAAGAAATATTGATGAATAAAGTATTATATCATAATTATGACATTAAAAGTATCCATCCGAAATTATCAAATTTGTATTATGAGAACAACTCTTGAGCGAGCTCTTGGGTTTTTTTTGACAAAAGCTGAAATTACAAGGCAATAAATTATTAACACTAAAGATTTCCGATTACGCACATATGACATATATATATATAATTTGCCTTTCCTTAACAAATTATCAAATTGATGCAACTACAAGAAAGGTTGATAGTTGAATAACTTTAAGCGATTCTACAAACGAGACGAATGATTTGTGACTAATTAGAAATTGGCACGCGCCGCAAGTACTTGGCATCTTATCCGTTCGTCCACCGTGTCCTCGAGAGGATCTTTGACTTTTCCGACTTCCACAGGGAGTCAGTGAAGTATCAAGGGTATACGGGGCTATATACGAATGCAGCGACCAAACGAGGAGGATCCTCAGGCTGTGAAGGACTATCGATTCGACGGGTCGCCAGCCAATCCATTCGGTTCAAAGGATCGGGAATCGGGATCGAGACGGAAATCCCTTGGTGAAGACGGGTCGCAGGATTCCGTTGGTCCGCGGTGCTTTCGTATCCTGGTTCCACTGAAATCCCTTTTACGGCGTGTCCTTCGACCCCTCCGTGCCCGTAAACCTCACAAATTACGTCCCGAAGGGCGAGACCGAAAACTTGGTGGGGAGCAGGTGCGCGAATTCCGTAGCATACACGCGTGAAACGTGTATGCACGTGCACGTGCGCATTATTTCGTCTCTTCCCCGCGCCTCTCGCCACGCCGCGCCACGCCGGTCTCCTCAGAAAACCAGTACGCCGGGGTGAGAAGAGGGCTGCACCCACACGACACCGGGTATTATATTAGCATAATATCTGCACCCGATGCTCTCCTGAATACATCGCTTGCCACGGAGTTCGGGAGAGAGTTTTGGTCCCATCTTCGGAATCGCCATTTACTATCGTGCCCACCAACCAGGAGGTTTCACTAATATGTAATGCGCAATTTGCCCAATTTAACAGAATAAAATTTTAAACTTGTTATTTGTCGATGTTTTAAGAAGATACTTTTCTCGAAAAAATCGGTGAAACAAATTATACCCCGAGAAATTTTATTTTTGAATTTTAATTTTCGCATCTCAGTATTTTTTTATATTAAGAAATGATAATATTTGTGGGTTTTACCTTTTTCTAATACAGCAGATTAAAAATAAGAAAAAATCGAGGAAAAAAATAAAAGAAAGAGATGCTTTGATTAAATTGGAGTAAATGCTGCACATTGTACAGCGCGTTAATCGCGTTATGCGACGTATAGTCTTATTACGTTTTACCGTGGCTACGTTGCGTAGTCTGCCACAAGGTATATAGACGATGATTACCTGCGTGTTCACCGGCGATTTCGTGGAGGATCGTTTGAACGCGATCCTACGCTCCCGGACCGCGAATTTATAGTAAGTAGACTGCAAACAGCGAAAATTGCACCCGTCCGTGCCCTAAGAAATATCGTCTTCTACGCAACCCTTGATTTATGCGCACGTTGTCGCACTGTGTTTATGCGGTTCCCTTTGCCGCGCCGAATATCCACCCCGCTTTAAGCGTAAACGCGGAGATGATAAATGGTTCGCGGCGTGATTCTCCACGAAATTAGACGCGGGAATAGTTCCGAGATTATCCCAGGTGAATTTACTTAACTTAAGTGTAAGATACCATCTTATGCAACTATTTTTAGTATGATAATTCGTCTAACATGGATATGGTTAGATATTATCGAGAAAATATTTATTGAAAACTTCTACTTATCAAATAATCATGGACTTTCATTTTTAAGTTGCGAAGATATTGCGTGTACAGTGAATTTTTCTTAAGAAAATATCACTTAAAAATTTTCTGCAAAATCTGTTTATAATAAAATGCGACTTTTTTTAAGGAGTTTTTCACTTATTATACGCGACACTGTATTTCATATTTAAAAAAACTTTTTTTAAAAAAGTTTTTTTTCTGTTTGAAGATTAGTCAATGGACAGTGTTGCATCAAGGTGAACCAAGTAACGCGGTGCGCATGAATCTCTTCCGAAATATATAAGTACATGCGGTACCGATTTTAACGCTTTTGTTTAGTCATAGGTCGCGGCTTGTAGCCGTCGTAATTTCGCATAAGGCGATTACTCGCCGCCGGAAAATGAAACGTTAAGGAAGTGAGCCAGCTGGAACGCGGGCGCCGCGGCCGCCTCCTATTTTACTCTCTCGTTCTCCTCCTCCCTCTCTCCTATTTCCCAGCTACGTCTCACCGGCCCGCCGCGCACGGGTCTCCTCGACTCTGCACGCTCGTAAACTACCGGCGCGCACTTTTTGCTGGCGTCTAAATATTTTATACTTCGGACGCAGGCGGTGCCCGGCCCTCCGCGGGCACTTTCCGCACGCCGCGCCGCCGGCTCAATAATTGAGCAATGCTAACTTATCGGCGTACTCGATCCGACCGACCCCCAAGTCCCAGTTTCCCCTTACGATACGAGCCTGATACTTGCGAGTATAAGCCCCACCGAGGCACCGCTCGAAATAACGCTACAAATGACGACCGTTCTGGCCGTGCGTGGCGGAAGATTATTTTCTGGATATCAAGCGAGGAAATGCGTGACAAGCGTTACCGGCGATCCGGAGAACTCGCACATTTATCATGCGACTGAGGAAACAGGCGGTGAGATTTGAAATAAAGAGATTGACAGTTTGTGCACTAAAATACTAGATATTTTGATAGAAACAGATTTTTTAGCTGCACACTCTGTGGCATCGCTTTTTTTTTAAAGATAAAGGTAAATAAACGAAGTAATTATTTGTTACAAGTATTTAAATCTTGACAATTAAGGCTTAAATTAAGTCCATCAGCTTGATGTCTATTTGAATAATTGGAAATATTTGGAATTTGAAAGTATATTAAATAATTGCGCACTCCGATTTCCAGTATCTTCAAATAAAGGAATATTTGAAGGAAATTTGGCTTTAAAAGATATCGTTAGAATTTTATTCATATATTTTGACAAGCAACCAGACGATTGTAGCTGATGAATGAATCATTAATTTTTGTACTTTTTAAGTTAGAAATTCAATGTTCTTAAGTTCATATATTCCTGAAGATTATATTTATAGAAATTATTTATACAAGGATTATATTAATTTTTTTAAAGATTAAAAACTGTAATAATTGATTATTGTAAATCGTCGACTTGATACGTCGATGTCAAGTTCGATGCACTCTTTTCGAACCCGTCAACGTACGACCGGTTGGCCTCTGTAGGCTCTATGTGTAGTTTACGACTGCACTTCCGTTACGCCCCATATCCGGGCCTTGCGAGTATTTGGCTGCTGCTGCGTGTATACTGGCGCTCATCCATGATATTTCACGATATTTATTATCGCGTCAAGCGCGTACCCTCTCGTGCATCCTGTCGTCCGTTGGCATCTCTCAACCGTTATCGTATATCCATGGCAGGGTGCGCGACGCATTTGTTATTCTGAAAATTATAATTGTGACGTTCTGCTCGCGATTTTGGACCGCGTCGAATTGCACGAAAAATAGTCGAGAACAGTTATTTTTGATCATCTTGTGACAGATATTTAGCATTTTATAACATTGTTCAAGATCATTTTGTGCAGTTTGTCAACCAAAAGGAATTTGGTGTTGGCTAGAGTAACGGGGATTTTGTTACACGCACAAGTTAACTGATAAGATGCCTCATAATGTGTCTTCGCGATATAACTCATTTTAGCCCACAGCTGATAATTTCTGACACACGTGTCGGCACTTGGGCGCTTATCGACGCGCTATTGTTTGTACTTTGTAGGCTTGGTTGGAGCGAAACACAGCCAGAGCGCCCACAGCGCGCGTCGTTGCGTTTTAAATCACGGGCAGTTTATAGCCAATGAATGTAATTTCCCTATTCGGTAGCCTATGTCGTCGGCATTACATGTTTATCAATTACAGCTTGATTACCTTCGCTCAACGGAGTACGATATTACAGCTAGTTTACGTGCATACGTGCGTGCGTGCGTGCATGCGTGTGCGCGCTGGGTAGAAGCTAACTGCGTCACCGGGTACGTTTCATTAGCGAAATTGGATTGCCTCAAATCGAGTAAACGCGAATCTACCCCTTGTCGATTGTACGTTAGCGAAACGTTTCCGAACCCGCGTCGAACAATTTTTTTCTCCTCTTCCACGTCCTCCTCCGCCTCCTCCTTCGTGCACATATCGCGCGAATACCCGCGCGAAAATTGCATCGAAAGTTCCTCTCGCGCGCGGCTTGTTTGCTCGCGAGAGACTCATCCAACCAATGGATTTTCTCCGAGAGAAGTATTCTTGCGCTGTTCCCGTAAAAGGATTCCCTGCCGGTGTAACCACGTTTCCGCTTTTCTCCGTTTCGTTTCCTGTGCAGGATGCAGAGCGCATGCGGCCGCGCGCGCGACCATGATTTTTATTCGCAGCGCGTTTGCGCAAACAAGTTTTAATTTTGGCACTGGTATAAGATAATCAAATTTGTTTGAATTTGCTTTTCTGCAAGTGAAAGATATATCGCGGGGATATTTAAAGCAAGTAAGGTAATTGAGGCGTGTGTATATGTATATTATATTATACTATATGTACTATATACACGCATGTTCGTGTATCTGCCACTTGGATTGGATTATATCTTGTATCGTGCTTTGAATTTTTGGCTTAAATGTAATTCGTATAATATTTTGAGATTGATAATGTAGAAGAATATATACGAATCGATGGAACGAGTCATGCGAGTAATGAGAAACCGAGTTGTATCGATCATATATTGTGTGATAGCCATTTTGAAATGGAAGTAACAGAATATTTAACGTAGAGATTTATTTCATAATATCCCTTAAATTATATTTCGTGTCGATGAGACATGGTCCAATCGCCGAGATACGATCGTATCAAGTACCAGAAGATATCAAACGCGATTACTTCCTACGAACAATTAGTTACTATCACCGCGCGCGATTAATTAACTTCCATGATTAACGATCGTAAATGTATACACTATTTATTGGAGCAAGTATTTTGCGTGATTTATTTATTCATGGAAGAGACAGGAGACGGGAATTATAAATTATTGCTTTATCGCGATGTTTGTGGCGGGTAATAATAATTTCTTCAACAATTCAGTTTTTGAATATCTATATCTCGCAATGCGATAATATTAATTTATTTATTCTTATATTTACTTTAAATAATTCAGATTTATTATTATTTTTATATTTTACCTATTTATTTTTTATTTTTTACTGATAACGACTTTATATATTACTTGAAACAAATGTGATATCTTTTGTCCAATCTAATCCATTAATAATGTGATATCTAACAACTATCTCATCACGTATATAATATTGCCTAAAATAGTGGAATATTTGACAGATTTTTCCATCGTATTTTACTCGTTTCGCTGTTTACAATCAGTTGAATACATTCTCAATCAAAATGTGGCTATTGAAACGTTTTTGTTTCAAGATATGATACTTTATTCTGAACATTTCACTTGATACGCTTTCCGATACGAGATTCATGTAATGATTATAAATATAAACCTTAGTTTGCTACATTTTAAATATAGATAGCAAAAAATCGTTGTCTTCGATAATATACACGCGATAGAAAGTGTCCATGACCCGTTTACGTGGTTACGGTGTCGGAATTACGTCGAGCAAGGTGCGGAAACCGCAAGGGTGATACAGCGAGATTATATACACGACCACTTGGTAGTACGCACTACGAAAGATCGACAGGAGAATAACCGAGGCCCATTAATTGTTGGACGTAGCGCGAAGAGAACAAAAGCAGCATACGAATGTGCCGGAAATCACCTTAGTTTTAGAAGGTAGAGTAAAAAGAATAAGACTTTTCACTCTCTTATGCAATTATTTAATACTAAAAATTATAAGAAATTTTTTACGGATTTAAATTTGAAATTGCAAATAGACAGTAGGATTTCGTTTTTTCAATTAATTTTAATTGTGACTTAACTAAACAAAAATAGAAGTTACGACTTAATTAGATTATTAATAAAATCTGTGTACCTACTCGAAGACTTTATCCGACGTTCTTAGAACATTTCTGCAACGCGAGATTTCTTTTGATATTATTTTAAATATTGGATAAAAGAACGACTATTAACTGACTAGTCAACGAGATCGCGAGAAATGAAGCTACTTAAAAAAAAAAAGAGAGAGTAAATAATCAAAGCAGAGAGAAAGAGAAGCCTCCGCGGTCGTGGCGATTTCCCGCGCGGGCAAAGGGGCGACGGCGGTACAACGCGGGTAAACAGTGCGGCTGCTGAATGATAAAATTCGGGCGTTAATCAGAATCTTGTTTCCACGGCGGGGCTCTCTAACGAGGGACCGTCGGCCATTGTGCCATTTACACAATTACACGTTCCCATTCCCTGCGGACGCGTTTCCGCGTTTGTACGTCTACCACGGACTGCCGCTGCGCCTGTGTGCGAGCGTGCGAGAACGAGCGAGCGCACGCTCGCTCGTGGCACGTGTGCGTATATGCGTGTACGCGCGTGTATGTACACGGCTCTGTAAAGTGTAATGCACAGGGGTGGCCTTCGCGTCTGGTGGCGGCACGCCGGAAGAGGGGATGAAGCAGCCGAGTCGGTGGTGGTGCCGTTAGCGGTAGTGGTCCTGTGGATCGTTCGGGTTTAGGAAGTGGTGGGAAGCGAAGGGTCGGAGCGTGGGGGACGCCGCCGGCGCGTGAATGTAAAAGTGCGTGCGGGGGTGTGTGTCGTTGCGTACACACGTGTTATTGATCGCGGGCCGCTCAGCTCGTTCCTCCGGTTTGCCCGTAGCAGGGCCACCAACTGCATTCTCGCTAACTCTATTCTCTTAGGAACTCTTCTATACGTGTGTGTGTGTGTGTATGTGTGTGCGTATACGTGTATGCGTGCGCGCGTGTGTACACATACACGTGCACGCGCGCTCTTACATGCGCGTTCATGACAGGAATTTTGCGAGGGCCCGAGCGCCGCGCGCGCCGTCGTGATCAGTCACGCGAGAGACGCGAAATATAACTCAAATTTTTAATTTCCTCATTCACCCCAAGATGAAAGGATGCTATTCGAGGCGAGATTAACGCCTCGGGGATGTGTATTTTTAAGTTTTATACAAATCTTCAAGCTCATGCTAAGAAATATACGATGCATGCTATATATTATTTTAAATCTAAACGTTTTAATATATTTATCGTCATTGAAATATCGGAATCGAATAAATATCAATTTATTGCTATTAATGTATATGTGTTTGTGAGCAAGAATTTATTTATTAAATATGTTTCATTTTAAGAGGGATATCTTGAAGGAGATATCTTGAAAGATATTTCTGATCTTTAAAAGTTAATCATATTATATTTTCCTACAGTTTTGCAACGAAATTATTTGGTTTTTTGAATATTCCTCGGGAACTAGATGTTTCGCTGTATTTAATAGCTGTAAGATCTTTAATAAACTTCCTGAAATAGTTTGCTAAACCAAGAAACCGTTGTAGCTCATGCACGTCCCGCGGATAAGTATAAGTTTTAATCGCCTCTGTATGATCATGACTGATAGATATACAATACCTGCGGATGATGCATCACATAACCTAAGAATTCAACTCTTCTTTTAAGAAATTGACATTTTTCACAATTTAGCTGAAAACCATGTTGCTTCAAAAACCAAAGCACTTCTTTTAGCGTTTCTAAATTTTCTTCAACCGTTTTCGATGGTATCATTACGTCATCGATGTATACGGTCACCTTACGTTGACGGATAAGAGGATCGAATAATTTTAATAACCGTTTCTGAAATTCGGCCGCTGATTCACACCATCCAAATGGTAACACCAATTAATTATTTCATATGTAAATATTTAATTATTTGATAAATATCATGTATAGATCAAAGCGTAGAATGTTGGCGTCGTAAAAGTGATATATATGGAAATGCGCGGAACTTTGTATGGTAGAATTAACGGCGAAGTCTATGAAGTATGTAGTAATGAATAGCGCACTGAGTCATTCTCAGCGAATAAACAAATTGGATACGCCTCGGGATACGCCGTGAGTAAAGACCGAACGATGTTTAACCGAGTTATAAGCATGTAAGACGCAAATAACTTCAAAATCTATGTCAATGATTTCGTAATCATCATAATGAATATTTATGAGAGGACAAAAAGAAACGCGTGTCAATAAAAAATCATATTTCGAAATTCTGATATTTTGTTTAAAGAAAGAATTTACTATATATTTGTAAAGATTTCGTTTTGTTCTTTTTTGTTGCATATATAATAAATAAAGTTTCCGATTCTCATAAGTGTTATACCTCTTCCGCGTTGCGATTGCGACGTGCTCGTTTACGCCATAACGGAAGAGGTATAACACTTATGAGAATCGGAAACTTTATTTATTATATAACGGAGAATTAAAGAGCGAAGAGACACGTCTGCGCAGCGTAGGAGGGATACTTTTAACCACACTGTTCGCGCGCGAAAATTCCTCGGTTTCCGACTGGCTGGTTCTCCTCGATAGGGGATTATTAATTTTCCGATCGACAATAGCTCTCGCGATCCCTTAATCGGAACTCCAGACACCCATCGCAGCCGCCATCGCCGCCGAGTGGACGAACCAAAAAATTGCCTTATCGAAGATTCCAACCGACTGGCGTTGATCCGGCAGTGAGCCCTCTGGAAATTCAGCATCGAGGCTGGTGCAGGGATTTGCGTGACGCTGGAACGCGTCGATGCGACGCGACGCGGACGCAAAAATTTCTCATTCCGCCACGTTGTATTGAACGCTCGTGAAACGAATAAATCTCCCGATGCGACGCGTATTCGCCACTGGGATCGCAGTGCGCGGCGCGCATGAAGATCTTTGTTCTGGAGTCGATCGCGAGTTGCGCCGTCGAATTATTTCACATGCGATGCGAGTTATTATCGCTGTTCCTCCTACGCTTCCGCGACGCGTTGCGGGACAGAAGCTTATTATACCAGAAGCTCCGCGGCAATTAAATTCTTCGTAAACGCACAGGTTACAAATTTAATTACCCTTCAAGTTAATTAAGGATTTTGTGTTTAACAGCGGATATAGGAGGATAGCTTCGGGAGGATTATTTTACCGCCGCTTCCACCGGATAACTTTGTTTTCACGAGAAATCGCTCTCATTACTTACACCCGAACATACTTCGATCACGAAAACTCCGACTTGACGCGACGCTATTAATCACGGTGCTCGCTGCTTCTTGTCTGCGTTCCATCGGTTGGCGTTCGCTTCCGATCGGTAATCGTGATTCGCCCACGTTTTCGCTCAGTGTCATGCAGTTAAGTCCAATGATACATTTGCACGATGAATGAGGCACGACGTATGCACGGGGTAGGAGACAAGCTGACACTGACGGGCAGATAAAGAGAGAAACTTCGATGGCAACGCGGTTTGTCGATGTCGCGATAAGTCTCATATAGATTGCATGTAATGGAAACAACGAAGATTTTTACTCTTGCGCTCATCAATTCGTCTTTTTCGTTTTACAAAGCGCCAGTTGATTACAATACAATCGATCAAAAGAAAGTAAAATGCGTTTTGCGAAACGCATTTCAAAATCGATAACAAAAGAAAATTACAAAAACAATTTAAATATAGGTACATGTAATTGAAAAAAATTTAAAAAAACAAATTTCTTTATAATCGTTGTTGCGTTTTAGAATTATTAATCTTAATTGTCTTCATGCTTCTTGCTTGACTCGTCATCGCGTGAATAGGTACAGGTACGCAAGGATATAATATTTATTAGTTGCATAAAATATTTTGACAATTACCGCTAATTTCGCATGCCTGCGAATAAAACTGCGAAGCTAGCGGAGCTCACGGAAGGAAAATTACTTTTAACGCGCGCTTGGGTGATATGGATCCTCAGAAGTTACTCGAGGGATACCTCATGCCCGTGGGCAATCCACAGGGGTTGCGTTCCCTCTTTTGTTGGTAAAGGGGAAGAAAGGGGCGGCAATTTTGTGGCCGTGGCAATTGCACGATTCATTCTCAGGGCTCACGCACGGCACCGATGCACGCGCAAAACGTAGCAATCATTAAGTTTCTGTCTCTCGTTCTCTCTGTCTCTCCCTTAGAGTCGCCGCCCCCGTCCCTTCGTTCTTTATCTATATCACGTCCCCTCTCTGCGTCGGGATTCGCCAGGAAGTCGGACGGTAATTACAGGGCCTTCAAAGGGTCTGCTTCTGGCCTCGGCGGACAGTTTCGTGGGAATCCGAGGCGGTCCGAGCATTTGCGAAAGGGTGCCTTCCGACGAATCGACACGCGAAACTTCGCAAGAAATTGGGATTTGAAAGAGAAGCCTGATGTTGGGGCGGGTGAATGGCGAAACGACGGAATCCGCGGGTCTTGCATGCCGGAGTTATAGTCCGACAGGAACTCTTAAAATCGAATTAGTCGGAGAAGCTGTCCGCCGCCGTTCATTAGCCCGCAAATAGTTGCAGGCACCGCAAGTTCTTTCGCTCAATATCTTTTTTCCGATATCTTTTGATTAGAGGGGCGTACATATGCATTAATAACTTTATTATTGCAAGTCTATTTTTGTTCATAATCTCCAAAAATCGTCAGAGGTTTTAGAGGTTCAGAGATTTCAAAGATATAATAAATTATATATAATTACATTAATCCCCCAGCTCTGTATAAGACACGGTACTCGTATTAATTAATTAATAGGATACTAACTTCTAATTGATTTCTCGAAACTTATTGGAGTATTAAGTTTTATGTTATAAGCTGTTAAAAACGTAAGAAGATTGATGAAAAGAAATTTGGTAAAGTAAATTATTAATTAATTACAGAAGGATTATCTGATCAGAATTTTTATTATATTACAACCAAGTGCTAAACCTAAAAAATTCGCTTTTTTTTGTTACCGACATTATATGAAAACCTATAGTAAAGCCTTACAATGTTTGATTCTTAATTTACATAATTATGCAAAATATTGTCGAAGATTACATGATCTCACCGAGATTCTAAAGTTTATTCCCTTATCCTCGCAGAAAATAGCGTTCGTTCGAACGAAATTTTTATCGATCCCGATACCTTAATGTCCTTCACCGCTGCTGCAGGAAGAAAGCCGGCTCGATAACAACACGAATATACGAAACTTTTCTTGCTATTCTGGAATCTCGAGGCACAATAGCTGTCGTGGGATAGAAGAGAAAAAACACGAATATCGAGTCAGAAAGATCGAGTCAGCAACGAGTCGGGAGACTCGCTTGATTTCAGTGCGCGTGCACCTCCTTACTACCTCGACTTTCTCTTGTGAGTTTTTCACGATCAAGGGAGCACGCACCGGCATAAAGGCCCTTCGTCGACCCGTTTCCATGCAAATACACGCGCGTAATACGGAATGTTTGCTGCTCGCTTTTCGTCATCTCATTTCCCGAGTAAATATCCCGCTTGTCGGACCGGCAAAGTTTACCCTCGTCTATCTCTCTATCATCGATGTCCACAAACGTCAGGACAAATTAATCTAGCAATTTAAAAAAAATTTGTCAAGCTGCAATTATGTCAATTTACGTTCGAGTTTTTTAAAACAATGTAATAATAGTTGAAATTATACAGGTTGTTCCACAGTCACTCGGAATATATCCTTACGATTAAATATTAGAATGTAAACTAAGAAAAACAAAATATTGATAGTTATAAAATTATTCACTATATTGAAATTAAAGCGTTGTGCCAAATAATAAATACTCGTGTTTTAATTAATTTTAACTTTGATTTCGTGTTATAAAAATTTAATTTAACGATTTAATTATATACATACATATCATATTATAAATACTATGATTATAATTTTGGGATATCTTATATCGTATGAAATGCCTTGATTTGAAATTCAAATTTTGAATTAATATTTTATTTATTTTTTCCATTTTTTAAATACTGGCTTATATAAGTTGTCTTAGTCTTTCGTTAACGATAGCAAAAGGATATCAGCGCACTCGTTAAAACAACAAGCTGCTCGTAGAAAACCCGAGGGAAACGGTCCGCGAATTCTGTTTGATTAGCTCGCAACCATCTTCGTCGCGTCTTTCGCGCCCTGAGCTAACATCCAACAGGATATAAAGGCCCTTCCTCGTTCCGTTTCTATGCAAATACACACGCGCAATACGTGCCGTACATGCGCGACTTGCGTCTCGTCTAAGCTTGTTTGCCGAGGAAACACGGCGGACGCCATTACGGGGTCCAATAACATCACGATAAAGTGCACGATGGTGCACTGGTAGTAATACCTGCCTCGTACAAGTATGTACCGACACGCGTAACATGACGTCTCTAGCGCAGACGCAAGGTGTATCCGGTACGTTGTATTTGAAGGTAGATATATATTCAGCCATAAATTCATTTTTGTGTATAATAATTATGAAGAATTTAGGTTCCGTTATATTCACAATGTTTTTGTATTGGTAGATTTATTCCACACATCTGTATTGTTGCATTTAATTTTATCGTATAATTCCATTCATTCACACGATATTGTTACATGGTACGTGCATGTACCTGTGTCGTGCACACTTATACAAGACTGGTGAATCACTGTAGAGAGCGAAATGGATTTAAAATTAAAAAGCTGCTCATCGATTTGTTTCCATGCATTTCATCTTGTTTTACAAATTCTTTTAGTGAACAGGTATTTATATACGCGTATTATTATATTTATATTATATATTGGCACCGAGCGACGTTTTAATTTTAAACTCTTTAATTCAGCTCTTTCTCTGATTCCCATTCATCTGCTATCAGATATCAGTTCTATTTAACGATATCACATAAAAAGAAAACTGATTTTACCTCTAAAGCGTACATATGTATTGACACATTATTTTTCTATACATCTGTCATTACATTCTTTTCATGCATACGTTGTTTATTCACGCGTACGTAGTTGCGGCAATAATTTGCAATCGGCTGCACACGCGGGCTCACTTCTTTCTCCTCAAGATAGTCAAGATCCTCTGGCTTCGTTTCCCTTCGCGCGGAAAAATCAGCTCGTGCCTTATCACCGATCGGCTGAGAATACGCGCACTCGGTGTCTCGGATGAAACCAGATTATCGCGCTTTTCCGAGCGATGAGCGCCTGCGACGCTTCGATATGTTCGATCGTTTTTCATACAAGTGCCTCAAACCGTGCGCAATACCCGACAATCGACATACGCGAAGCGCGTTTGTAATCTGTAAGAGTGGCAAGACTTTTTCTCGCTTTCTTTCTTCTGACAAGAGGCTCGAGTGTAAGAATCTCGAGTATCCTTGATATGCAGATGGTTTTGCGGAAGAACGTTATGTATTGTCTTGCGAAAGGTGCATAGTCGCTTTTTAGTTCCTATAACCTTAATGAGCATCAGCATCAGAAATATATACGAATACGTGTTGCGTTGCAATTTGAACTTTTCTCAGATATTTTACATTTTTCTCTCATTTAACTAAGTCTGGGTCCTTTGAATCGTTTATTTCTTTTTGAAAATGCGTTTATGTAATTACATAAATGCTGGAAGACTTTTATAATCTCTTGATATTTTAAATACAGAGAAAATATTTGCACTATATAAGTTATATTGTAGAATTATAAATATGTATTTCATTGCGCGTTTATATAAAAGACCAGTTTAAAAACACTACTTGACAAAACTGACAGTAGGTATTTGTTAAGAAGTCAAAAATTACGTGTAAATAATAAATTCTTTACATTATTTTTTGCAAATTGATTGTAATTAAGAAGCGTTTCATCATTTATGTTTTATTATTTATCATTATTAAACATTCAATTCTTCTTCTATAAAACGCTCTGTAAGGCTCGATGAGATTACCAGTGTGCGCACATGTACGGAAGAGACGCGTAACCCGGATGCGTCGCAGTCGCGAACACGTGCGAACACACACGCACGCACACACACACACACACGTACCCAATGCACACGCATTCGTGCGTGTGTTTATACGCGACGGGCGTATAAAGCAACTCGCTCGAGCAGCCTCGCAGTCCGTTCTCGCGCGTTAAATTAATTACGGGCGGCGCTATCATTTATTTTCATTTCCCCCGCGGCAAATCGCCCCCAACAACGTCGCGTCGAGGCCCTCGCACAGTATTGCCCGCCAACTCGTCTCCTTCGCTCTCGTCCCCGCGTCTAAACCACCCCCGCTTGCTCTCACCCCTCGTCCACCGCTGGTCCGTTAACGGAACGGTAACCTCGGCTGTTGACTGCTTGTACGGACCTCGCGACTATTACCGGTCGAATTATCGCCATCTGACCCCCGACCAGATTTCTCCCTTAAATGAAACTAGACACCTCTCTAATACCCTTGAATGCGTTCACGCTTTTAGTCGGCGTACAGTTAACAGAGAATGAACATCTTCTGACGTGACGCTCGTGATTTCAAGAAAGTCGGGTTTACAAGAGTTCATTGTGTCGATGACAACGATGCATCGTCGAGTTGTCATCGCATTATAAATATATATATTAATATATAAATACTTATATAATTTTTAATCCGAGGATTGAAAATTGTGACGATAATACTGAATTATGCCATTGTTCCATACATTAAATTGTACATAAATATTTGTTCCTGTATATCTCGGGAAAGTTTCTTAGGGTAGCTTCGCACACGAAAGTTATTTCCCGGAGATCGCATTACGTCGCTCAGCCTGTTTCCCTTCGCAGAGACGTGGCAGAAGAGTAGCCACTTCGGATTAACGCTGATCGAGTTTCCGCCATCTGATCCCCAACCGTAATTCTGGCTGAATATGAAAATGTACGGTCTGCTAATGGCATCGACCACACGCTTCCCTGAATTCGCCATATGCGCGTTGGATTTTCGGCCTCGCTGATTGAGAAGGGGAATTCGAATAGCGTCGTTTCGATGCGCTGGGATTTATCAGGATTGTAAGAAAACGCTCGGGGTAAAAGGACCGATTCGTTACGCATTGATGTTCCTGATGGATTACCTCGCATAGCTGCCATTTGATATGCGCGATCACGTACATCTTTTTATTCGCAAAACATTTTTTAGCTCGTTACTATACGCTTATCGTCAAAGTCTACATTGCTATCAATATACAAACTATGAAAATGCAAACGAAACGATTTTCAATTTAGTGGGATTTTGTTTTCTTTTCAATCCTTTCACTTCCTGACGGATTTCCTGTCCCGAAGTGTTACTAGTCAATCTCTCTCTTTCTCTCTCGCTTACCAGGGAAACAAATATTTGAGGTGAAAGGTACACGTGTTTTTTTTTGTTTCTTTTAATTGGTGTTATATCATGCTGTGTGTTGTACATGTAGGAAATATAGTTACATATATAGGAAATTAAGTATTAAACACTGCATAAGATAATTAAAAATGTTGCTTGTGACACAATTTGCATACATTTTTAAGTATTCATACATTTTAAAATCTGTTTTTGGAAATAAATACAATTGTTGCTTGATCGAGTCATCTTCCCACGAGTATTAACGCGCGCATAAAACATGACAGAGAATTACGTAAATATTACATCGATTAATTCGTATTATTTAGTATCACGTTACATATTAATGTGCGTTAATAATACACGTCACATATAAAATACATAACATAAACATTATGTTTAAAACATGTGTGAAGTATGCATGATGACAGCATCCAATTATCATTATAAAACAAACATCGAATCCTGATATACATTTTTCTCTTTTTCTTTAATTTATAATTATATTTAAATTATGATACTTTCTCATATATATTATTACTTTTCCTACCATTTTACAGTATACTCTCTATTAACGGTAAAACCTAAATTATCTAATAGATATTATGGAAATAATGTAGAAATTTTTAAACAGCCATTTTTATTCCTTTAATTTATGTCAATTGTCGCTATTTTTTGTTTCGTCAAGACAATGAACGTATGGATGCGCTAGGCATTGTTGGTGGCTGGTCCACGAATCTCATTGACCGGGCAGTTATTCCAAGAGTAATATGGTAGGATGGCGATGTGCTGGTGTGATTTTTGTGGAGGCTTCGAGACGAGATGAAGCTGTCGCGTAATTACCGGCCTCGTTAGGCGAACCCGCTCATCCGGTGTCACTGCGACTCGTATTTAATTAGCGTTATCGCCAACCGTGCGGCCCGCACGTACGACGCTTTATTAGAGCCCCGACTCTTATTTTTATGCACATACGTGCCAAAGACATGGTCGAGATACATACTTCCGTATTATCTTTGAAAAAGATAGCAGCGCTTTTGAATTTTCTATCGCTGAATTACGTGGATAACGTTGGCGCGCGATATTAAAGTTGATCGTGCAACGATGAGTACGTTTAGATTTTTTTTTCTGACTCACGATGTATTTTAAACCCTGAGAGAATGAGATAAAATTCACAAAGAAAACTGCAAGTGTGCAGGGCAGAGAGGAAGGAGGTTTAAGAAATTCTATAATTTTATGCTAAATAATTCTCCATTATCTCTTCATTATACAATATAATATTTTAAGTAATCATTCTGCACTAATATATGTGGGTTACTTCTAATAATTAATGTATAGAAATTATTTTTGTTATAAATATGCTTAAAAAGTTTTCATATCTTCTTTACATATAACTTGTCTTTGAGATGGCATAATATTTTTTATTAGTTCTGGAAAAAATGATGGAGTTGACATTTAAGAGTAAGTTACATTCCGTACCGGAGAAAAAAGTCGTATCAGGTCGTATTTATTTTTGTGAAATAGATTAGCTTGACGGTACGCCAAGCAAGTTTGCGGAATTAATTAAATTTCTAGAATCTTTGCACGGTGTATAAATGGCATACAAGGGCGAAACGCGACGGCCGTGAGGAACCAACTGGCGAACAGCTGTGTAAAGTTCATCGTTACGCGTGTTTATAAGCGATCGTTGGAATGTCGCTGTTATTTCAGTCTGCATCCGCATACCTCCTCTCGCAATTGTTGTATTGCGATTGTTTCATTAATTTTGATCTATCATCGCATCGGTGCGTTACAATCACGTTAATGCTGCAGCGATGCATTACGCACACCGGTGGTATTTTAATTCCTATCTATCATCGAAAAACTACCGAATATATACTCTTAATGAATGAACATTGAATTGTCTCCCATGAATTCAAATCGGCGGTGGAGGAAATACTTGATGACGTGACACACAAACCTTTTATATACGCGTTATATTATAATTGAAATAATGATTCCATAAGAACCACGACGATGACTATTATTCTTGCTTGTGCGCTATACTGACAATGAGTTAGTATAGCATACAATATGACATGTAAATCATAGATTGAAATGGATAATTATTATGACGTCTATCATTCTTGCATATAATGAATCAGTATAGCACATAATACAATATGTAAATTATTATAGATTGAAATTGATAATAATTTTAGCAAGTTTAATTTTCGATATATATACAGAAATATGCTCGTTACACTATTTTTCGCGTTTTATTTATCGCAAGTAAAGATAGAAATTATTTTCGTATATCGTCAAATGTCAAAATCCGAAATTAAACCAATTTTTTTATTTCTATCTCTGAATGATAGTAAGATCGATACATATAATTATATTACCATTAATCTTTAACCGGAGTTTCTAGCCGGGGTTTTTTCGTTGATTATCGTAAAGATGAAAAATTATGACACCTATTTTGAAACATAGACATCAAATGAAATCAAGCAACATCAAGAGTGATGGCGAAACGAGCACCTCGTAATGCAAGCATTATACCTACTCGTTTCCCCAGTCTTTCCCTGTATATGGCGAAAGCAGATATCTACCTACATACCTATATATATTCACGTGTCTGTAAGTATACTATATCCTACGGCGCCGATAGAGGTTCTCACTCACCCACTTTCGAGCCCTTTTGCCCCCTCAACTGTCTTGCTTTCCTTTCTCGTTTCCCCGCTTCCTCCACTGCAGTTCCCTTCGTCGAGCGCGTAATTAATCGCGTAACAAGGTGGTGTTGTAATACGTCCTGAAAGCACTACCGTGCGCCTGCACTTTGCGCAGTAATGCAAGAAAGCCGTCGAGGCCCTTTGATATCGACCACGCCGGCCACGTGACTTCGAGCGCGAAACTTGCAATTTCTTCATTATCGAGATCGCGGTTGGCGGAATTATGGAGCAGAAGGTTACACGTGCCACTTGCTTGAATTTATCAAGGGTAGCAATATTCTCACAATCACGAAGGAGGAATTACAAAAATAAACTGTGAAAGCTACTGCAGGGAAAAAACCTTTGTGAGCTCAATTACCTCACGATCGCTCTTATTTATAATCCATTCCGTAGGTGTGTATATATGTGTTACACTAGCTCTAGAAAACAGCTTTCCGTAATCGAGACACGGCGCGCAATTGTTGCGTCGCGATATAATGTCGTGGTTGGCAGCCCGTTGCATCAATGGTAATTCGCACGATCGAGTAACACACATGCGAGAAATAATGCGCCGTTGAGTTGTGTAGAAATCGCAAGAAATAGACGTTACGATTGTCAGTTGAAATCTTGGTTGAAATACTTTTCGAGTGTATGTACGCAATAGGCAATATATTGGCATTTCATAACGAAAGCTTCTCTTTCAAACGCGCAATTTGATGTTTGCAATGTTACATTCAAGTGCTACAGCACAACTCGCAGCATCCGATCATACTTCTACTTCTATTAGTGTCAAGAGCACCATCCCTGTATCAATTATTTTTTTTTATTGCTACAAAATTTTTGAGCTTGGATGTTCCAAGTGTGTTTGAGCGCGAGTGTATGACCGACATTCGTTCATAGTAGCTTCCATGTGTCGACGACCCTCGTCACGCGGAAGGCACTGAGCCAATAGAGCACAGCGGTAGCGCTAGAGCCTCGGAAATAAGGACACACCGGTTGCTGGTACGCTCGATGTCGCGTCTCCGACTATACGCCACTTCACCGTCCTCGTTGCACGCTTGCACTTTGTGCAATAATGCGGGAAATGCACGGGACCCTTTGATATCGACTATCTGATCGCGACTCGTCGCTCGAGTGAAACTTCGCGAAAGGATCTCTTCACCCTTCTGCGTATGTATATAATATAATATAAAAATAATAATAATACATAATGTATACAATTTTTATACCGGACCTGTATACTATTTTCAGCGTTGATAACTATTTTTCCTGTTCGTTGAAATGAGCTGAGTCGAGTGATGATCGATTAAATCGCTGATGAATTCTGTAAGAATGAGAGATGACGAGCTATAATGCTGGCGATATATTAATAACTGCTGATCCATCGATCTCTTCTCTCAGGGAAAATTTCAAGGAACATTCGCGCGACTTCATTATGCACGGCTGCGATTTATTCGATTAGAAACGACGTCGCTTACAGGGACCCGCCGGTCGACCCACAATTAATCGCGCGGCCGTGTCGTAATATCGCGAAAGAGCCATGCGGTTGCATCACCGTCACCGCACCGCTGTACGCATCGATGGAAAGAGGTGGTCCTTTTGATGTCGCGCCTGCGATGTCATTAACAACATTATACGGGAACAGTCCTCTACCTCCTGGCTATCTCTTTTCACAATTCACTTCTTAACATTTGTACTTGAAAATCACTTCAAGCGTTATGAACGACATTCGCGCGATTGTAGTTTGTTGTAATAATAAATTAGGTAATTTACTGCGAGAATATGTAGCCAAATGTCACTCTTGGAAGTGGAGGGAAAGAAGAATTGTCTATTCCCTAAACAAGTCATTTTATTTATTTTTAAGAAAAATAATGTTACATATTATATGAATAGTTATCACAAATTATTGGCGAGTCACATAATGACGTTGCTTGATCTTACATTGATGTAGATAAAATATCAAAAGTTCATCTCCTTTATTATCTTCACTTCCGTCATTTTGTAGCTCGATAGAGCGCGGGCTGGCTGCTTTAAACGCGACGTTTAAAATACGGAATTTATATATACAACGTAGTGTGACGACCGCTACATCCATAACCGGCCGTATTTTTCTGTTTGTCCGCTTCTCGATTTAATTTTCATCTCTCGGTCTTTCTTTGCTCGCCAACGGGACGGGGAGGAAGGGGTGGTAGAATTCGTTTCGAGGCGAATAAATAATTATCTGTATCTCTTGCGCCTCCTCCGTTCGCCGGCGTAAAGTTCCACAGCGCGGCGATCCTGCGGCTCCAAGACACTTCTCGTTCGCTCTTATATCGGCTATACCCCATGTTCTACTTTACAGAGGAACCGGTTTTTATTCCCGTCTCATTTCATCCCTCCCCTTACTATTCTCCCTGATCTTTCCCCTAGCCGCGTGTATCGCTTCGTTTGTTGTCATTCTTCTTCATTCTTGCTCTTCCGCGCGCGTCGTCCACGACGAATTGAGACGCGCGAGAGGAAGCTCGATTTCTCGGCCATGCTCTCGTCGTTTCTCTCGCATTCCGCCTGCGCCATTTTACGGTAATCTAGAACGTTTAGGTCTGGAACTCCGAAGCGCGGCCGGAAAATGTCTCTTGAGTGCGTCGTAGGACTCTTTCTCTCGTAGTTATCCCAGCGAAATAACGGCGTGAAATTTTCAATGTTCGCGAACTTTGAAGATTCGCTGAGCGGCAAAGTGCTATTAATGCGCGATAAACGCACGACGATTTGCGAAAATGACGCGCGCGAGCGTTTCGAGAAATATTTCGTGGACTCCTGTTGCTGCACTTCGCGACATTTAAATGTCGCGTAATATTAATGTTTTACAACATTTAAATTGAATATTATATACAAAACCTATATGTTTCTAAAATATAATAACTTTTATACTAATCTTCTAGATTAATTTCCGAATTCATGATCAAACTTGTATGTAATTATATTATCATATGTATTTTTCACGGATTAAGAGAAATTCTTGTTAACCTTTATCGTGTCACACCTCGCTAGAATCCCGTAACGGTCACACTGGGTCCAATAGACCCAAGCGTGTTTGCACGTGTATAAAAAATTGTAGGTGACCTTTAAAAAAAAAAAAAAAATATCCTGTTGTACTTTAAGTCTTCCTTAAAAAGACTGTATAGGTTTGATTTCCAAAAAATTAATTTAACATATGTAAAGAAATTGTTGAAAAAAAAAAGTCGGAAAAGTGACATTTTTCACAAAAACTAATGTAATTTTTTCAATTTTTAAGATATCTTAATTTTTCAAACGGTTTTTTCATCCTCAGATGATGCACTTTTCACTGATTATTGCAGTTTATGCGGCCGTTCCGAAAAGTATATTTATTTTGAGGTATGAAGGTGCGATTTTTTGCGGAAAAGTGAAAAGGACATTTGTATGGAAAAAATAGCAATATATTTAAAAAAAATGGTTTAAAAAATATGAAAAAAATATATTTACGTTGCAAATGACATACTTCAAGTAAATAAAACGGTTACAATTTTTTATTCGATGCCATAGGCACATTCAACGCATAAATATGCGCGATGCTTGTCGCACATCGGTCGAAGGCAAGTGGGACACATGAATCTCGTCTTTCTATCAGTTCCTGACGGGCAAACTTGACATCTTTGTTTCCTATCCAATTTTGGGCGGTTCTCTCCAAATGCAGGCCTGTCCTGGAGGTGCAGGATATTCGCAATACCGCATTTGATGTCCTTGCGAATTGTTGGTATTGTGTATCGTTCTTGCAGGTGTGCCTTGACCAAATGTAAATATATATTTACATTTGGTCAAGGCACACCTGCAAGAACGATACACAATATATATACATAATAATATATAATAATATAATAATATAATAATATAATAATATAATAATATAATAATATATATATATGTATTATTATATTACATTACATATATATTATATATATAATATATATATTGCTCGGACACGTGGTCTTCGGTTCCATCAGTGTCATCGCCGCCAAGAATTGGCTGTTCTTCGGATTTCTCAAGCAATTCCTCGCGAATTGTACGGGAGCGCATGTTATAAGCCATCTACTTTTCATGAATAATTACACAGTAAAATTTTTTAAAAAATTCTAAGCAACGAAAAACACAACTGTGTACTTGCCTCTTCACTTTGGAACAACAAGAAACGAAAAAAAAAAATACTCGAAAAACTCAAATTATTACGTAACGGTCACACTGGGTCCAATAGACCCAACAATTTCGACACGCACACTTTGAACGGCTGCCAATAGAGAACTAACGGGCCGAAAAATATTCCACCGACGGGGATCGATACTTGAAGGTCCCAACTACCTGTAGATGGCGGCGCAAGACCCATTTCTATTGGTTTACTGGGTCGTTTTCGAAGTCAAAAAAACGCTTGGGTCTACTGGACCCAGTGTGACCGTTAAGGGTTAATATATCGTATCAAAGTTTGTTATTAAAAACGCACGAAGATCAAGTATAATTATACTATCTTAGCAAACTTTCTAATAGGAACCGTTTCGAAGGCACTGCTGTATCAGCGATAAATTTTTCTCTTTGTGTGCGAAAGCGAATCGATTTTTATTCCGTCATATCTCTTCGTTTGCCGTCGTTTCTCGCTCTTTTCTGCGTCTCAGTGGTTCATCATACCTGGGCCTTCCTATTCTCCTTTTTCACCGTTTCTAATCCTCATCGCTCAATCTCCGGGTTAATCCCTAGAGTTTAAACCTTGTGCGAATGTCGTGACGTAGGGTCTTTTAACGGAAACGCCGTTTTTATACTGATGACAGCCACCGAAGAGACTTCCCGCGCGGATGTGCGAAAAATGGCGTGGAATTGGACGTCGTATTTATCGGTTACGGAGCACTGAATGTCGTCCGCGATCGTGAAATAGGGATGGTTATTTCTCAGGGATGGTGAGTAAAAGGAGGTATGCTCCACGCGGCGGTGGAGAGGGGTCGGAACGACTCTTCAACACAGTTAAAATTGGAAACGGTCTAAGAGCGGAAAATGAAAAGTTAAGACCTTCTTATCGTCCATTTTCGTGCTGTCTTGCTGCTTCAGACTGATCTCCGATCTTGAGATCTTTAGTGAGGAAGTATACTTATAATATACGAATTTTTATTTCACGATGGTTTCTGTGAAAAAATTAATTTTGTGCCCAATGTACGTAAGATAAAATGTCTAGTTATAGCATTGTTTGTCAAATAATATAACGCATCGTCGAAAGGCGATAGACGAGAACTCAATATTAGAAGCTTCGAGACGCCTGTTTTATTTTTGGATTATCCTCTACGATATATCGGTCCGTGAATCATTCGTACGTTCTCTTTTTCCAGCCGTACATCGAGCGAGCCTTTAAAGACGCGAGTGTGTCACGGTATCGACCGCCAAGATCGATTGGCGTACGTGGCACGTATTCATTATCTTCATTGCGAAACGTACTCGGTACATCGATCACTTTCGAAGTAAAGATGGTTAACGTGCTATCGCGTTCCAGTAATGTAACTTTTCCAAGAAGAGTCAACTGTTCTTTTTTAAATAGTGAAAATACTCCATTGAGATAAAACGTGTCGATAGGAAAAGCTTTTCTCTTTCTATATAATATGTACATTTATCATATTTGTTATGCTCTCATAATTTTAAACATTAAATATTTTAGCAATTAGATTAAAAACACATTTTTGTTAAAATAATGGGGCATTAAATGAAAAGCAAGATTTTGTTATTTATTTGGAGTTTTAATTCGCTAAAATACATTTACTTTAAATTGTTTATATATGATTTAAAACAATATTTTTACTTTTTAAAAGATTTTAATTTTTTTATTAACCTCTTCTATTTCATATTTAATTTTTGTACATTAAATAGTAGTTGCAATTATCAAAGTTAAAATGATGCGTTTCATAATGCTCATGGTTTATCTAACAATAAGTGGTAGCAAATAGCAGCAAGGGTTAAAAGAACGAATTTTTGGAAAAGAACTCGATGAGTTGGAAGAACATGATATTATTTGTTCTTCTTCATTTCCTCGTTACCTATTTCTCAATTCGTTCAAATATCCTTGAATAACCCGTCTGCTTTTTCGCGCAGTACCCTCCCTTCCCCCGGGGATGCGTGCGCGAATAGAAACGAAAAGTTTTAATTGCAATTTGGGCGCGCGCTTCATCCGATAAACCGAGCTTCCGCGCCGGGCGCGGCGCGGAACGCGCGACGTGACGCGGACGTAAATAAATCTCGCGCAATCGGCGCCTCATCGCGAAAGTTTCGCGAGATAAGACCGCCGATGAAAGCCAGGCAGGGTCGCGTTCTTCTGCGTTACGATACGCGTAGTCGCTTCTCCTCCCACAGCGAATCGTTACGTCGATTACGAAATCGAGCGGCACGGGGAGAAAGATAATTGTGTGTACGACTGACAAACTTTATACCCTCTTGTATCTCGAATTGAGGCGCGACAGCAGATAAGCGAGTATACGACGTATACGATTGTACAGCGTGTCGTAGGACTTTCGCAGGTAAAACCTATACTGCGATGCTTTTTCTCGTGCCATAAATTCATATACCATACATTCTGAACATTCGCTTACGCAACACACATATTATGCAAGTAATTATTCGAATAATTTAATATTTGAACTGTTTGTGAAATTCTATATACATACGATAATAATAATAGAGATCCTGTATAATGTTTCGAGAAACATTTACGTTTAGTTTATTGTATTGTTATTATTTGCTGTATGTAGTTGTTATTTAGATATCATTATTACGCCAGAATGATATTATTAATTTTGATGTTGTTAAATAGGGAAATTATTTTGGTTTTAGGAGTTATTTTAAGAGAAACTGCTTTAGAACAGACTAATCGCAAATCCTTGTTGACAAGCTTCGCCGCGACAGGCCTCAAATGCGGTGATAAATATATTTGTTGGAGAAATATACTTTTTATCTTTAAGAAGCTTCAAGAACTCGTCGATAGAACTTCGCGACATCGTAAGTTTATTGGCGTCATCGAGCCACGAGTTTCTTCATCATCTTCGCGACGTAACTCGCTCGCGATCTTATCAGCTCGCTTATCTACAAACACCGCTCGCTGCAATCAGGTAACGGTACGCCGATATCAGTTTGCGAGGCTCGAGTTATCGGTGTTGGCACACTGCGTATATATGTTGCAGCGAATTGAAAGGAAAAAAATGACTGAAATTACGAAGTATTTTTTGTGCGATTCGGATGGACTCTTTCGGAAAGTAAATGAGAAGGAATATCAAAGGCGAAAAGCTCATTCGCACTTATAACCATAATGACCAAGTGCTGACGTTACTCGCAAATATCAATAACTCGCGTGAAAACGTACGATCTCCAATTAGTTACTCAAATATGGAATGCAGAATTTTCCTGTTTGCTCTCCCTTTAACTTTTCTGTGTCGTATTCAAGTAGCGGCTATCCCCAATAAATTCAGAGTAAATTATTTCGTATAGCAACGACGTTCGTATTGCCCGCGAAGCATGCCTCGGCGCGGCAAAGCGAATTGCACTCGACGGCCATAAAGTGGCCAGCGTCCATTAATCTGATGCCGGTTGCAAGGGACCCGCACACGGAAGGTGCACTCATTAAAAAAGCGCGACTTAATGGTCATCACTCGCGTGCCTGCGCGCGCTGCCCGCTTCGTAAGAGTGCTCGTTAATGGGAATTATTTCATATGCAGGAAAGGCCGACGCACGTATATATGCGCGCCTCTTCTCGCAGCGCTCTCGCGACAATCCGAGTCCCGCGGTGGTTTTAATTAATAGTATTAATTGCGACAAAGCCACGCGTTCCGTTCAGCTGGCGACCGTTTAATTGCGAGTTATTCAATTTCAGCGCGATACGACGATACGCGCGAATTTCGGACACGTTCGCGAGAGCGATTGTGTCACGCTGGTGAATAGCGACGTCGCGCCGCGCCGACCAATCGGTGGCGAAGCGGTAAATCGGATCGACACGACAGCGATAACGCTTAGAGTGCCTAACGCTGCTCGGCGACGCTATTTTCGCTATTAAACCCATGACGCTCGACGTCGGTAATTATATTTAATTTCCTTCATCTTTTTTTCGTTTCAGGTAAGCTCAACTAATTGACAGCGCGCTCGACGCGGGTTGATCGATCGAAGCGTCCGGTTGTCCGTCGGAGAGGGAAGCGAAGAACTTCGGTGCCTGAATATTATCGGAACAGGTAACGAAGGGACGTGAAAATCGCGAAAATTATTCTGCGTGACGTTGATTCCTCCTTATCAGACCCGTCGTTCTCCTTCCTGGCAGAAGAACGGCAGCTCTCAGATAAAATTGACACTCAGATGAATCAGACGATTAATAGTAAATCAGAATCACGGACAAATTAAGATCAACATCGTACTTACAATAGCCAAGTGTACAATCTATGTTCAACGTGAGATTTGTTTAATTGTCAAGGTATTGTCGATATGAAAGTTTCAATGAAATCGTTTCTCTCGTCATTACTTTTGCAATCCTTCAATATTTATCTTCAAACGACTAGTAATATTGTCAATATGGGAATATTGACAATAAATATTGACCTTCCTGGCCTTAACGAAGGCGCACATGATTTGTTGGCTGACCCGCGCTAGGTATCGGAATTGAATCGATATTCGTTTGCCCGGAATTACCATTATATTGACCGGAACACGGAATCGAGAGACTATTTCATGACCTCGCGGTGCATGAATATTTGAGTACCACTGACGGGATTACGAAAAGATCTCAATAAATAAAGCACGAATTCGCTGCTAAGTGCCGCAAACAATCGGGCATTATTAACCGTACGCGGCTTCGTGCATCCGCTAATCCGATTTTTCCGGAAAATGCGTTTAGCTTTCGAGCGCCCATTACTATCGTTCCCGCTACGAGAGGCGCGCGTTGCACATGAAACATAAAACTGACGAGGATAGAGATTCTCGAACCATTATCGGTTATAAGAGCAATATGCGATTATTCGAGCGCATTAGCGCATTGTTATTGCTCAAATAATAATGACAAAAATCTCAAATAGCCGGAACACAAACGTTTGAATCGCAATCACCGAAACTACGTACGCTTTATTATATAATTGTAAACAGAAAAGAGGTAATGGAATCTTAAGAAATTGAATTTGACTTCTTTATGATGAAACACACACGGTATTCGACATTTTCACGCTAGTTACATTTTCGAAAGCATACACTCGTTACTGTGAGGATATATACGTATATCGACTACATATTTGGTTAAGGAAAACTCGTTTTTACCCTCTGGTTGTACATCGACTGTACATAACGTGTTTCGCGAGCGCATGTCGGTAGAGCTGACAGGCTAAAAATGACGAGTGAGAAGAAAAGGTGAAGTAACGAAAAACGAGCAGCGATGGCCGATAATCGATGCCACGAACGATCGATAACTCAACACGCAAGTGCAATGAAGAGAAATCAAACGGATCGGTGAGCTTTTTCTATGGGACTAAATACTCGCGCGTCAACGTCGCACTGAACGGTTTGCAGAAGGTATTCAAAAGCAAATTAGATGATAGATAGGTAGTTTAGGTACTATACAAGTTGATCAAGGTACTTCGCACTTCTAGTCGATATGTTCTGTACTTAAATGTCATGCTCTTGTTTGAAAGATTTTTTTAGCGAAGTTTCTATTGCATTTGTTGCACTTGTGTAACATAGTTGATAAAATTATTTTTTTTTCTTACTTCGCTTTAGTACATTTACGTAATTGTGTCTATATATCTCAATAGATATCGGAAAAACGACAAGATTATAATTAGATAACAAAGCTGCCAATATTGTATTGATTCAATTTGTAAAATAATATTTGCCGGTTCTCTGCAGTAGTCTCGTATTCATTTTTAGCGAATGCGATTTTATTTCGCCGACTATACATATGTATCTTGGCACGAGAAGATGCGAAATTCGTCATCGTTGTCGACTGTAGGAAGAATAGCAGTTTGTTCTCCGCTTTCCGCGTCAGAAAGCCGGACACCCCAAAAGCAGTCTCGCGAACCTTACTGATTTATTATTGATCGGGTATCCTCGATCGATGCATACCCCATGCCTTCGCATCGGGCGCTTGTATCGTTCCGTCGGATATTCCGAAAGTGCGCTAGGCGGAACAAAGCTCCTGCCTGATTTATTATTGAGCGTAAGCAGGTTTTCCTTTCGGGGTTTGCCACCAGCGCGAGCTGCAGGGAAGGGATCCGGGACTGACGTTAATAGTCGACCCGACGCCCAGCGTCCGCCCGTGTCGGAAAATGTGTCGAGAGTCGTCTCGAGAATTTTCAAGCGCCGGAGAAAATCTCATAAAGGCTCGGAATATCCCCACCGTTATCTTCGTCATCGTGCCACGGTAGATATATCCCAGTGTGTATTCACTATTCAGTGAGTGACTGGACTTGTTTTATATTTATGACACAAAATAATATGATTAGATCATTTCTTATTCTTAAATAAGCACGTGGTATTATTTTCTTTCATTTATTATATATTTTGGAATAATAGTGCTTATACGGGGTGTTAAAAAATAGCATTTTTAAACCTGTATATAAAAAATTTAACAGTATGAAAAAGTAGGCGTACAGGGCATCAAAATAATCCTAAGACATTGACTTTTAATAAAGTACATGTTCGATGTGACTTCCATTTGAGTTTAAGCAGAACTCGAGTCGTCTTTGGAAGGCTACAAATACCCTGCCAAGCATCTCGCTGTCAATGGTTTGAACTTCGTATTTTTATGGCGGTTTCGAGCTCTTGTTCGTTTGTTGGTCTCTTAGAATATATTCGGTCCTTTAGAAAGCCCCATAGAAAAAAAATCGCATGGGTTCAAGTCAGGGCTATAGGGTGGCCAGGCCATTCCGCCGTCTACGAACTTGTCGTATCCCAATCCGATCACACGGTGTCCAAACATATTGTAAAGTGTGTCGAAGACTTCCCGAGTCCTATGGGGTGTCGCACCATCTTGCATAAACCAATAGCCATTGTCGTATCCGTTTCGGCGGACCCACGTAAAAAAAAAACGATTTTTTAATAGTTCGTTGTAGGAGTCTCCAGTCACTGTATTCGTGAAGATTGTTATGTACACTTGTTTGTGGGTTATCGCTGCCCATGCAGTAATCTTCGTGAGATGCAATTGCCTTTCTCATAAAAGGATTTGATAAGGCACACCTTTTGGTCGTTTGTGATCTTGTGGTCAGTCATCATAAAAATAAAAATATTCAGCGGAAACACTAATAAACACGCGTTTTAGAGATGCAAGGGCATTGGCAGTAAAGCACTAAAAGGAGAAACTGCTAGCTAAGAACGTTTGAGAGCTACGCGCATGCGAAGTACCTCAGGGTTTTTTTTAACACCCTGTATTTAAAGTGGAGCTCGTGGGCATTCATTGAGAGATTTTAGAATTGGAGATTCTATTTCTTGTTTAAATTTAGATGCTATTTGGATATTATTTATACGAAGATAAATAAATTCAAAAGTGTTTACTATTATTAACTTTGCTTTGTAAACTAGCCGGTCGGTTCTCTAAAAATGAGCATAGCACTTATATATATTCGTAGCTGCAGAGAGAAGCGGGTGATTAATAATATCTAAATACGAGGGAAAACAATAAAAATAAATTTAAATGTGAAAATAATATAAAATCTACTGTAATGATGTAAATAATAATATATGTAATAATTTTGCTCAAACCTGCTTGTAGTTCGGCTAATGAAAATTTGAAAAACTCGTTTTATGTGACAGAATAATGCAATATAAAAACAATGTATTAATCTGAATATGAATAATTGAACGAAAATTCGTGATGTTTATACTGGGAGAGGAAAAAAGAGAAAAGAGGCTATAAATATGAAATCCATATAATTGTAAAAATATTATTTATTAATAGATCTCTTTATTTTTATAAATATCAATTTTTTATTAAAACTTCCGCTATGGAAATTTATTGAAATTTATATCTATGCAGAACATTGTGCGATACACACTGCGAAACGGCCGGCGCTCTCTTTCCATTCTCTTCTAATCTGATTTAATAAGTTAGCCTGATTATCGTTCGACATTGACCATCACGTTCTTAAATACGAGTCATTTATCATACATGGGAATACGTAAGTTTAAGACAGGTTTGATAAAACGTTATGTGCGCATTGCGGTCTGATTGATCATATTGTTAGCTTGAGGTGGTGCGCAATTGATTGCTGCCGTTGTTGGTGTTAACTTGAAGCACGCTCGATATATCGCCAAACTATTAGATATAATACCTATTATTTGCTCCTGTTTCTGTCGCTCGTTCTTACTTTGCCTCTCTCTTGTCTCTTTCACTGGACAGTTCAACGATCCCGTCCTATGAGAAGACCATTTCGTCCCGATGGACTAACGCATTTTTAACCCTCGACCTTGTTGGCCTTGTTCGCTCGATACTGTAATTCTCCCGTTATAATACATAATCGTGATTACCGACCAGTCGACCCCATTATTTCATCGACCCGATTTTGGCGTAATTATGCGTAATGCAATATTAGTTATTGATAAATGCGAGTGCGCTTGCAATTTCCATCGGTTGCACAGTTGTTGAGTGTAATCGTTTTTACCGAGTCATCAATTTCTTATCTCTTTGCGAATCATATTTCATGCGAATAATTCTTTATCTGTTTCAATATCCATTTCAACATTCTTTCTAACATCAGTTTATTACAATTAAGAGCTTTTCCAACACTGTACTTTGGATACACTAACATTACGTAACGCTGTAAAATATATTCTGTCCGAAATATAGTTATATACCGTGAAGTTATAGTAACTCATACTTGATTCATCTACGAAATATGGCAGACGAAACTCTTAATGATGTAAAATTGAAGTAACGCAGTTATATATATCGTAATGCTATTGAATTCTCCTTTTGCTCGCATAGAGGATGTAACAAAAAGTTGTTTCCTCTCGCGAGCTCATGCACTAACCGATTCGAGGTGAGACTTTTGAGATGCGATCAACCATATCATGCCATTCCGGTGGCGACTTATCGCGCATTATCCGCGGGATTAAGTACTGTGTCGCGATTCTACGGCTCTCGGAACTTTTAGTTGGCTTTCTCTGCCACTCGTTCGTACTGCAGTAAAACTCGGTAAACGCTGTCTGGCGGGAACTTAAGTGGTACGGCAAGCCGCGACGAAAGCGCTGTCCTCCGTGACGGAGGATCAAATATCCGGCGATCGTACGTGCACTCGTCTGGGTGATTCTGCTTGTGGACGTTTCTGATGGTGGCTATCACACCGTGCTTCAGAAACAAGAGAAAAAAGGTTATTCTCGAATCGATACGATATACATATAGCCCAGTCAAATAGGGAAAATTAGAGGGAAATAACTGATAAAGTTTTGAAACTTGGCAAAGATGTTCATTCAGGCGTACTATTAAGGGTCCATATCCATCAGTAGATCCAAAAAATAGGTGATTTTTGTGAATTTTTTGTGGAGAAAGTAAACAAAATAAATCATTCAATATTTTTGGATTATATTTATGATACTTTTAAGTGGTTATAAAAATTTTTTCAGCCCACACTGTAAAAAAAGTATGTAAAATTACATACATAATTAAACTATTAATAACGAAAGCAATAACGTAGTAATTACACTATATTACTAATTACACTTAATAACGAAAATATATAAATTGTATTATTACAACTATTATAGTGGGTAATATTGGGACCATCTAAGTACATGAATTTATATATTTTCGTGATTAATAGTGTAATTGCTACGTGTTATTGCTTTCGTTATTGCTACGTTATTAATAATTTATGTATGTAATTTTACATACTTTTTTTACAGTGCATTTAAATAGTTTGGCGAAGCGGGATACTGGGCAACGGCGACCTGTGCGCGGAATAGGTTGCTCCATGGCGGAAGTCCTCCAGGTCGTAAAATGTGTCTGAAACATCGAATCAATCGATTTTCCTGTTCAGTACAAGTGTCCCTATAGAGTAGACTGAAAAAAATTATTTTGAATAAAAATTCATAAAATTGCGGCAGTTAAAAAAAAAATTAATTTTCACTATAAATTTTTGATACTTTTTTGCTTATAAAAATTAAATATTGCATATATCGATATGATTGTAGTCTACTCTATAGACAAACTAGTTTTATATATGTCAAAAAAAATGAGTGTCATTGAAAATTACGTGAGTTATCACTTCCGCCAATTCAATAAAAGTGATTTTCGGGAAAACGCGTTTAAAGTTTCAAGTTATGTTTTCGTTGATATAATGTATATATTTGGATACTTACAGCTAATCAGCTATTCCAGGTCCATAGAGTAACTCCTCAACTTCCTCAAAATTACGCATAGCAGCCAACTTGTCGTTTGTTCGGGCCAGTCTTTGTTAATAACAAAAATAGATACGGGAAAAATGTATGTAACTTTGTTGTAGAGAATTTTATAAGCTTTATTTTTTATATGAAAATCCGATATCGTTAATGGTTAGCGAGATATATAAGCAAAAAACTGAATTGGGGCGTTATTTTTCCAAGATGGCGGTTCGAGCGCAACAGATTGAGAGTTCAGGATTTTTAGTATGTTTAATAATACGACTGTGTGAATGAACATCTTTGCCAAGTTTCAAAACTTTATCAGTTATTTTCGTCAAACGTCAAAATTTGTTCCTATTTGACTGGGCTAATATGCGGTTTTTGCAATTAAATTTTTATCGTTACAACAATGCAACATTAAATTAGCGTAATTTGTGTAAATTGGCATCTTTTATCGTATATTTTTACTTTAATTGATCGTTAGTATTTAATACCTGAAAGTCAATAAGAAGATGGTTGTGTAAAGAAAGATTCAAACGAGTGCAAATGTACTACAAATAGAAATGGCTATAAAATATTCTGGTACATACCTACACGTTACGGCTTATTGTTGGCTTGCAAATGTGTACATGTGTACAATACTCGACTCTGTGTATGCGGGTATCAGACAGCGCTTTCGGTCGCGATTCACGGTGCCTCAGGGCGATTTATCGGAAGATTATGAGCTAACGTCTGGTATCATGGAGTCCTGGCTATCGTAGGACGTACAAGTCCGTCGGTCAGAAGAAGGTGAAGGGGCCCATCGGTGCAACAGTATCGATAAATCGCCGAAGAAAAATGAGCTCGTGGGTTCGCGCGATGCAATACGAGGATCTTGTGAAAAATCGGTTTTTGATACGGTTTCGTTGTAACGACGAATGCGCGATAGTAGTTCGCGATATTCGTCGTGAAGCATTAAGAGGTAATCTGGTCTTAAATTGGTCGGGAATGTGAGTTAGTCTTGTGCTTCCTTCGACGAACATATCTCGATTGTACTGTAAAAATGTTACCTTATTTTCTTAACGATGAAATGTCGTCACTTTAAATCATGATGTCTCACCAAACGCATACTGTACGCGAATGCGAAATAAATGGAACCAATGGATTAAAGGATCAATATTTAATCCCGATGAATCATTAAAAGACACGGCTTGAATCGAGACTTTATTTGAGAGACGATTTAATCGAATTCGCTCATTGGAAAGAGCTCCTCGGATGCGATGAGTCGGATGAGTAAGAGTAGACCGAATTAAATGGATACACATCGGAGCCTTTTTACTCCCGTGCAATCCGCAATGATTTACCGGTCGGCTTGCGGTACGAGAGAAGCGAAACGATAGCGGCTAATTCGCCTAGACGTTTATTTGAGAACTGAATTATTGATTATGCCGGCGGTGTACGTAGCAGTTGCAATAAATCGGCGGCACTCGGTTGCGCGCTCCGAGGGTATGAGGTTTCATGTAATATTAATAAGGTAATAAAGTTCATACTTGTTATGCGAATGTTTACTAGCTAATCGAACTTGTTTTATTCTGAAGCACACTTTTCTTCATTCCCCCTGTTTTTGATTTACCATCATTACTCTCAAGTTGCATTAACACACAGAATGTTCTCTTCGTATTCTCTATATTATCTATAGAAAGTATAGATATTATCCATACTAATCCATACTTTCTCTTACTTTTGAATTTTTCAATCAACCTGAAATTGATTTCTAGCAAAAACATCTCAAGGTGCTAATAGTTTATCAATTATGGATAGTTTTTTGTTTGAAAATTTTACGGATTGAGAAGGATATCAGATATTTATTCTTTCTTTTACTTTTAATTTGTCTATTTTAATATACAATTTAAAATTGTGTGTTATGCACAGAAATATTTAAAATTAAAATAAAATGTAGAAAATATCTGAAATATTTTATAATATATACATTGTTTGGTATGGTATATACATCGATAGATGGAAAGGAAGTGATAATTTAGGAAAAATCGAGAAAAGTCATTTATGCGATTCTACATAAGATAATGATGGATCGAAGACCTCGATTGGCAGAAATTGTACGCGATGATTAACAGGAATTCGTAATATTACATTGGAAATGTCTGTTTAAATAACCGCATTCATCGTGTGTACGATCTTGGCATGTGTAATCGTCTTAAAATCGTTACGACGACGTTGAGCTAATTAACTCGATGATCATCGGAGCTAGTTACGCGGCGAAATCGATTTAGATGCGGATCTGCACGGCCATCGTCTTGGCCTGATATCGGTTGTGGAGATGAACGAGTTCTACGACCTCGTTAATTACCTGAGTTACTGCGAAACTTTTCTACGATTCGACGGTAGAGAGCCACGAGGATCTCTAATGGATCCCATGTAATGGGTTCGCAGCGTGATTAGGGGATTCGTAAGATCGTTCGCGGCCAGGACGATTTTTGCACGTGGATTAACACTTAAATAGTCGCGCACGAGATTCAACTGATTCTACTATTATAAATTTAGCAACAGTTCTTCCAATGCTGTTAAATTATAGATTTTATCAATTGTTACTTAAATTTATTAAGAAATAGCTTTATAGTTTATGGTATACTATATTCAAAACATTAACGTTATGGAAAGCAAGTTTATTAAGATTCTGTATTTTTTTAATTAAAAAAATTAGAAACAATTTTGCATATAATTCGTCATATTATCTAATTTTATTAGCTCGGGGTACAAGGCAGTAGAAATAAATATTTAAAAGTTTTGAGAAATAAGGTTGGTTTGCTCTCTTCAATATCTTTTTGCCGTTATAAAATCATTGTCGTAAATAAAAAAGTTAAAAATAAATCGTAATACTCTCTCGTGAGAGTAATTAATTAATTGTGGAAGTTATTTAAAGTCAAGAGAAAGTTTGTCGCTGTAAGTGTTAAGCGTCCCTACGGCAACTCATAAGTCCGCAATTCGCTAAACTGTGCTTCGTCCATACTAAAAGATTCTTTGCGTTTCTATCCGGCTTATCGAAAGCAGCTCGCCGCGTTCCGTGTCGAACTTCCTCGATCGTGTATTCCATTAAATTGCTTCCCACTGGGCGAACGCCACGCCTGGTACTGCCGGCAGCCAAGAATATTTATCTTTAATACGTACGCTCATCCGTGCGCCGCGAAAGGTACACGGTACAACGTCTGCCTCGTTGCGCGGAAAAACATTTTCCGTTTTATTCGAAAAAAACACGGAACCACCGGGTGGTCGGCAGCAGTGCACACCGCTCGATGCGCGCTGCGTGCTGCCGCTACATGGTTGCCCATAAAGCCTCGCGATACCATCGAGTCCTCGGATCCATAAAGGCCAGTAATCGAACGGAGCACGGAATAAAGCGAATCCCGTCGCCGGGGAACTGCGGGGATCGATACTTCCGTATTATAGCAAGCGAGATATACTTGCGCGACAGCTTTTGGGCTTTCCGCGTATATAGGTATACGTTCAGCGATAGTTTCAAGGTCACGGTCGTTTGATCTCTCAATTCCTATTCTAACTCCGTCCTGATGCTTTTTGGAGAACATACGTCGGATTTAGCGACTGTTTATCGCTGGCATTCAGGACGAAAGAGAACTCGTCCGTCGCAATCGGAATCGGGTTCTCTCCCTTCGCGAGATGCCGTCGGGATCGTAAAATCTCTTAATCGGATGAGGTTCAAGTGTCGCGAGTGCGGAACGAGAAATGAAAACGTTCGTAAAATCGTAATTTCCGCAAGGCCGAAGCGTAGAAAGGCTGTACGCTCTGTCGCACTTCTTTTCCGTTGTTCACGAATCCGAGCGAGATGAGAGGCGAAGATATGAAATCGGAGCGAAGCTGCGATGCGCCGTTGCGCGGCGTCGGAGAGGCTTCCAAATGTATACTTGATGAGGTATATACGTTTCGCGGAATCGCGGACGGTGAAAGTTTTCTATTTCAATCGTGTGGTGATCGATATACCCTCGGGGTTGGAGTTCCGCTTGCATTGTGTCGCGAGTTGTTTCGAACGACAATCCTCCTTTCCTCGATTTTTCTAGTTATGGATTCTAAGATGGCCTACTACTGCACGTCAAAAACTCTCGCGTACGGAAAGTTTGCTTGAAACGTTAATTTTGCATATTAACGTGTGCTCTACAAGATGATATGCCTAACGATAAACAAATTTGATTCCATTTTTGTTCATTTTTTTTTATGAAAGTGAGTACAAATTAAAATTGCACACTGATGCATTAATTAATGGTATTCACACGCTATGGTCAACGAGACATATAGAGCAAATAATATTTATATATTAATTATGTTGAGGGACTGAACAATCTGCGATACATACATTTTATAATTCTATATTTTTTGAAGTATATATTTAACATTTTTTAATATACAGAAGTAAATTTTAAGTTAAAGCCACGGGAGTCGATTCTGAACAGATCAAAAAATTTGTCAATAAAACAAAAATTTAGCATTATTGTACATAAATATCGATATTTATTTTCTTATGTTATCCATTCCATTTACGCTAACAATAAGTGTGCACGGTTTGATGTCGTTATATGTTTGTCAAATTTTCATTGCGCTCATCATGGATCTTGTCGAGAACCAGGCGAGCGAGCTTTCGATCTATCGGCAGTCTTGATAACGGAACAACTTTACAAGGGCTTTTACCCGCGTCTTCGTCGTTTCGAAGAAAACTTACTCCTATGACGATATAAGCGAGTGTAGAAGTCCTTATCCTCCGATAAACAATGTCAAACATGCCGCGATACGAAGGCACTAGATTCGACGCTCACACCGCGTTCGTTAAGGAAGCTGTCTCTTTTTTTTTTTGGCCGAGTGTCTCGTTACAGCTGACGGTCTTTTTTGCGTTTTCTCACCTCGTAAGTTTCTTACCTTGACGTTGCGCACTTTTCCCGTTCCTTTTACACCCTTATCCGTCCGTCGGGTAGTTCTTTGTAAATCTCTGTAACGTTTTCGCCGCGATCGGGATCGTAATCGCGTCCGCAGGAATATTAGCTAAAAGGAAGAAAGAAGTTTATTATGCGGCATTTTTACGACGCACTACGGGCGCATCTCTTTCTCTCTTTTTCTCTCGCAGTTCGAATGTGCCTTTTATAATCATGAAACTTTAACGTCCGTGCGGCAAAGCTTTTGCGTCCATATATTTACAATTGTCTCATCATTAATTCATAAGTGTTTATGCTCTCATCGTATTGACTGACGGTGTAATTAACGTACTTCCGTTACGCTCGTGGCTCCTAATTACGCGAAAGGCGTAATAAACGCTCATATCGCGTTGCCGTCGACAACGTGCGAGGTTTAATTGCCGTTAAACGTTAAACGGCGCGATTAATGCGAGGCCGTCTTTGCGAATCGCGCCGCAACACGATATAGACACACCGCCAATACGTTCGGCATCCTCTACAGCCGAGATTAAACGGCCGCGGGCACGTGCTCCCGGGAGGGTTCGGCGCCGTTCTGGCAGGTGCGCCTCGGCTGTGTTTGACAGGTGCGTCATTGTTAGCGAAGCATAAAGAAAGGAAGTGGCAAGAGTCAATCCCGACCAGTAAGGGCGAAAAATCGAATGCTCGTGGGGACGGACGACGAAAATGCAACGGCGTAAACGTGAATATAATTGCGACTTTTTGATTACCTAGTTTTTTTGTAATGTATTTATATCTGGCTTTTCTATTTCGAGATACATATTCAATCACAGATAAAAATAATTGTCGGATCTTTTTCTACTTAAATACGAGTTATTTTTAAAACTATGCATATATTTCAAGAATATATCCCATTTTGAAAATAAATCCCTGGTATTGTATCAAAGATCATCATAATTTTATCGAAGGTTGTAATGGATCAATGTAATATTACCGAACTACGTTTCTCCGTAGCTCATTGTCAGCGGAACTCTTCGGTGAAATTAAATCTCGTAACGTATTGATGCGGCACGTCAATTATCGACGTAGACAAGGTAGAACTTCTTGAATTTCTGACAAATTTTGAATCCCTCTATATACCTACTTGCACATATTTTTACCAGTTGGAATAATTCTTTTACTCAGTTATATATATTTTTTACTTTTCTTCTTGTACGAGATTGTTTTGAAACTTAAGCCGATGTTCATGGATCCCATATGTCGAGAAATTATAACATTCGTGCTCCCATATTCAACACGTGTTCAGTGTAATATCTCTCGGTCGTTGCCATTATCCATTTTGTTTTAACGCTCACATTCACCAACGGCTTCCACAGATTTCACGGGCGAGGAATATCTGTCGGCACGCCATTGGACGCGCGGGAGTGAGAGAGACGCGCGGTAGCTTTCCGTTTTCCAGTGAAAACAGAGTGAGAAAAGCATAGTTGCAGATGAGGGCACGAGGGAAGGGCAATCCAGTCAGTCACTTGGACATTCACAATATGGATCCCTTTGGTGTAATCGCGACGCGGAAGCCCCTTGTTTCTGCGAGCCTTCGGTGAGCGTTTCCCCAACCCTCCAACAAACCTCCTTCATTCCCCTGCTCTTTCCAATCCTCTCTCGCAGGCAGTTGGACAGTCTCTCGCTCCATATTCTCTGTCTAATTTGCCAACCTAAGCCGTCGGGACCAGTCGGACAGAGCGACGGCGATGGTAGCCCAACTTCATTATTCTCCCATTGTATCAGCACCCCCGCGGACATAAATCATGGAGGGTCCACCCTCGCGCATCCCACCGCCATCGCCACTGGTCGGGGATTTCGTTTGATTCCCGTCCATGGAAAACGCAGGCCGGCCGCGGCGAGAAACGGCCACCGACTTTCTGCTCCAATTTCCGCTTTTCGGCTGCCCACTTCGATCGGCCGTCCGGTGTTCGCCGATAATTTCTGCACGGTCACTTCCTGCGGGTGATTCGTGGCCTGCCTGAATTTTCACGCTTTTTATATAATATGAAAAAAAAAAGAGGAAAATAGAAGAGTGGCGTTTCTTTCATGCGAAGGGACGCGGTTATTTTATACAGGAAATCCCGAATATTTCTCCGTTTTTTTTCGTGATTACATTTGAATTTATTGCTTGGTACATGATTTGGTGAATTGATACGTGCTTTATTGATATGGGCGAAATCAATTTAGCCTCGGATATAATCACGTCGCTGTAAATATAATTACACTGTTTCTGCACAGTAGATTAGCAACGTTATTGTCGCGCATTTATTTTTTGATAATACGCGCTGTTTTTTAAAATTCTTTTATGTATATCGTAAATATTTGCGTTACGTATGAATTAATTAAAGATTGTCACAAAGCAGCAACCACAATAGTTTGTTGAAAACCTCAAAGTTAAATAATTTTTAAGTAATATTTAAACTTTTAAAATTTAAATAATACCAGTTAATAATAAATCTATATGTGCGTTGCTAATGTCACTTTAACTCGTTGTCTTTTATGGTGTTATGTCCATCCAATTTTTATTGCCTAATTAAATTATACAGCACACTGCGTGATCAATTGTGCGATACTTTGGGAAGCAACCAGCCAGCGGGGTTAATGGCGGATGTTAACCTTTCTCGACGAAGGGACATACGCGCGCGATCGATATATTTATTTATTATTCACGAGCGCAGCATCTACCCACGCGACAACCATTGAGAGAGCTCATTGTAAACTGATTTTCCACGTAATACGGGCAGTATTTATTCTGGTATAATTATTGCACGAGACGTGCGCATTTTCAGAGAGCTTAACGATGTAACTGTAATAATTGCAAACAAATATGATCCGCTAATAATTTAATTATACGATATATATCTATTAGGTACTGTAATAGTCTCGGTAATAGTGGATGTCCCGCTACATAAGGAACTTTGTCGTGAAAATTTATGGGGTTTATGGTAAATTTATTCGATATATTTGCGTTGTATACCGGGATATTATCTATTTGACAGTACTAAGACATGCCCAGACTTCATGAAACTTCTAACAGGCGATCAAATTTAACACACGTAATAACATTGTACCGTTAATGTCGGCAGATTATATTACGCACTTAAGCATAACTTATGTTGGCACGTGTAATTATCTTCGGGCCCTATAAAGCGGGGAATGCAGTACACATCTATATCGGTAGCCGAGGTCTACATCGTTACAGGTGTTTGCGTATTAATTTCACGATCCTTAGTCCCGACGCTCGCGTACCACACAGCCCTAGCCGCCGCGATGTCTAAACTCCTGTGAACGGACCAGCAATCGCGGCAACTATCAAATTTCGAATTAAATTCAAGGAACATTATCCCTTATGAAGCGAGGCCACGTCGTTCAATCTATTTTTCACTCTAATCGAGAAATAATACTTAAATACAATATCATTGTTAACTATGTTTTAATAGACAAATCGATGTTTCTATGCATCTAATTACACGAATGACAATTTAAAATTTTTTTTTACGATTCAGCTTTATGATTGTTAACAATAATACAAAATATCGTTTCTATTTGTGAGAATTTATATCACAGTGTCACATAAATTTTCGTTGCTTCAGGTTTGAACCTGAGCAATATCTGAAAAACGATTATTCTTCTTCCCGTTCGGGCAATTCTCGGGACCTCGTGAGAGATGGTCCCGTAATCGAAGGTTCGTGATCGGGGAGTCTCGGTGGACAGTCGGAAATTTATTTTCAACAAATTGGCCGATCGTTCAGATTTTGCACTGGATAGCCGTTACGGAGTAGCGTGGTGAAACGCGAGCGAGAGCAGTGATAGGGGATAGACAGGATCGCATTAGGGTCTGATGGCGTCACGGGGTCGTCTAGCGAAGGTAAAAAGGGTGGCAGATTCGTCCGAAAAACGGCGCGAAAGGCACATGAGCGTCGAGAAAAGCGTGTAAAAGGATGTACTACAACCATTTAGATTTTCGAAAAGCAGTTCTCTTATTTTCAGTGCCATCTGCATATCTAGAAACCAATATCATGGAACTAAGACATTTCTTTGCTTATTGAGACATAATCATTGAATAACGAAGTTGAATTGCGTTATTTGATATTGTCATTTTTGCAAACAACGACATATCATATGTTCATGCGCAAAATATATGGTTCTAGTGAATATGCAAGTTAGTCCCGCCGAGATGCGAAAGTTATTAAAGTCGGCTAGAAAGTACGGTGGAAATTTTTTGATGTGTTTTGCCAATCATGACAAAACATAAACCCCGACGACACATTTATTTGTCAGATGTAACAGTGGCAAATAAATGTGCTAAATATCATATGACAGACTTTGATGAAGCGATTTATTATTAATACCAAAATGTTACTTCAATAATCGATAAATACACAAAGTCGTATTTAGTATTTGCATAATTAAGAAGTTAAAATTGAAAATATTATACGTTTGTAATGTTAAATATTCAAAGAAATAATATTTATCAGAAGGAAACGAATTTAATTAAGTTATTAATGAATGGTATAGGTATAGTTAATGAATTTGTTGCGCTTTTTTTTAAATTAAGTCAAAAGGAGAATTTTTAATTTACTTTATTTTTGCTTTTAACAAAAATTATTTAGATGCATTTCTCTTTGTGTGTGTATCTTTTCTTTTCTTAAAAAAAAATTATATTGGCATCTACGAAAGTGTATGAATTTATGAAGCGATTAACTGTCATCAGACATGAAACTGGAATATTGGATCTTCAATATAATTTGGTTAAGTCCCCTGCCGTATGAACAAGGGAGAATCATTCGATGACAGTGCGCAATTTACGTTTGGCGGGCGGTGTCATTTTGGTATTTTCGTGTTGGTTGATTCACTGTGAATCATGAATGGCGATGAAAAATTCATTTTTACGGGTCTGGCCTGGCATATCGCGGCGCCTCGTGTCTGTATTTTCTCATTAGCGGCGTATAATTATCGGGATATAATGTGGCGACGATACGTCGACGTCGAGAATTAAATGGCGACGCAACAGGCAACATGTCGCCCGTTTCCTGTTGCAAATGAAACGTGTATAGTAGAGTCGAAACTGAAATAAAAAGAACCAGTAATATTTTCATCGCGCCGTGCGCTGCATGCGGGGTTTTTTTTTAATGACAGAACTCCGTATTGACAAACCGCACGACGATAACGAATTATACACGATTACGACGCTTAATACCACGGATTTCCTCGCGACTAATTTCACATTTAAATCCCTTTTGCACGGGACGACAAAGTTTTCCGCTGCAGGATTTGGACGTGCGAGCATAAATGAGTTATGCAATAATAGAGTTAACGCGATACTAGCCTTCGACATTCACATAGATCAGTATTTATGTTACACTTTGTTGCGTCGGTTTTTTTTTTATTAGCAAAGTCACCATCGAGAATCGATAAAGCGAAGCCATTCCTTAAATGTACGTAGCTCAAGATTGATAAAGCCGATCATGTTGATCCGCTATCAAGCGGACACTAATCTCGATATTTATTACACGTGGCATCGACACGCAGTAATCGTGTCTCTATAAATAGCCACCATTGTGGTCGACGAGTTTCTTACTGCAGACGCGGTAAGATTTCGATGATTTACGAGCGAGGCGATCTTTGATGCTCGCCGACTTCGATGACTTAGAACTGATAACCGAGAAAGCGCACGAATTTGTCGACGACGGACGGACGGACGGACGGACGGATTCGCCACAGCGTACTTGTCGGCCACGCAAGCAAAACAATTTATCGGGAGCCGATAGCTGGCGATACTGCAATGCAGTTTCACTCGTATAAAGTTGCCCGTGCGATGAATATCGAGGATAACTTTGCCGAGCGAGACGTCGTTTCTGTACGCGTCTAACTGAACCGCATCGCGCAATTTTTTCGTCTAAACTCTAAATAGCTCGAGAATCATGAATCGCACCGCGTCATGGCAGATAAGATGTATGAGATGCGATATAAATGATTGATTTAAAATACATATATTCCATCGCTCGATTACTCGATGATATTTATGTTCGGCGATTCGCGGAATATCTTCGCAAATACTCCGCTCTCGCGATGCAGTAAATACGTATATATAATGAATTCGAAACTTTACATGTGTAAGGAAGTAATAAATGAATTAACAAAAATTTTTGTAATTTTATCTGCATTAAATGATGTATCTGGAATTCTCTGAAAAATATTGCAAAGAATATAGATCTATCTTATAAGGGACAATAAATTTACATAATGTGCATTTATCGCGTACACATCATGCGGTAATAGACCGTGGATCAGCGTTTATAATGGGTTTTGGGCGGATTTAAATTGACTTATTGTTAGTAGCGTAATATATATATAATTCAGTATGTCAATGTGTTATAAAAAATGAAAGCAAGCGTTTCATTAACGATGGTACCACCTGTCTGGCGTGAATCCATTAAGTATCCATTACATAATAATATATAATGTATTATCATAGATGCAGGATATAACAGATTTTTAAATATGCATTCTCATCAGGGTAACGTAATATCCTGACCGTGGTCATCGTTGTCATCGCTAGTCGATTACAATCGGGAGATCCATTAAATCTTGATACCCTGATACATGGATGTTGACTATAGTCGGATCATACAAGAGCATCTGTAATATCAACAATATGACCTGTGTCGCCTCGACATCTCGGATATGTGCTTTTCGTGTCCTCTGTACCTCGAGAGTTTATTACCGTAAATTCATCCGATTCTACGCAAGCAAATATCGTCGAATTCGCTGTATATATATGTACACACGCGCACGTGTGTACTCTCTGACTGCACATAAAGGGAGGTCTAGATTAGAGACAGCCATGTAAGAGAAATATCGGTGTTTTTGAAATGTTGATATGTATTTTAAAATTATCAAATAATTAATATTTTTCTTTATTTTATCAAATTTTGAATATTTTATTTAAATATTAAAAAATATTCGCGCGATCTTTATATTGCTTATTTATATATTTTTTTATATTTATTAGTAGTCGATTGTTTATAGTAGTTTATATGAAATAATGCAATTTGTAATTCGCAATTAACGAAAGAAATGTGAAAATTATATCACAGTTTTCAATCACATGGACTTGATACAATATTTTCGACACAACATATTGTTTTACAAAGTAATCCCAATTTATAGCGAATAACATTGTTTTTGCATTTAATTAAAAATAACATACTTCTATGAAAAAATGTCACGTTTGTGAAACCGCTGAAAATTCGATATTCTCGAGATGCAACTGTGTATCTGAAATGTACTCGCGCTCGGATTGAAACATCCTGGCCGTAGTGGATTTACACGGTGTTTACATTACTTAGCAGCCTTCCTCGAGCACGTACGTCGTAGCGCGTGGTCACTGCCGCTTCCGGTAACTTTGGAGAACGTTTCTGTCCGGTGGGCGCTCGCTCTCTCGGTTCGATGGCCCGTGAGGTTGCATCGTTCGCCAGCAGGAAATGTCGCGTCTACAAAGTTTCCCTCGCCGAGGCCTCCAACGGTACCATCATCGGTCTTGGTGCCGTCCTTCCTCGTAGCGTCTCGCTCGCTCGCCCGTTTGCTTTCATTCGCAGTTGCGTCGCTGCTTCTCTTTCTAATCTATGTATCCACCATTTGCCCTTGGACTCCCGCGTTCTCCTTGTTCATCCTTTCGCCCTTCTCTATCTGTCCCCGCCTCGCTCGCTTCCTCCCTCATCTACGAGCAACTTCGTTTCTCCTGATATACCAGAGCTTTTGGTTCTCGCGCCGTTTCCATAGAAACGCCACGGCGAGAGAAAGGCGGACGATGGAGGACAGGAACTCCTCCGCTGGCTGGAAGGGCGAAGGGTTGCGATCCGCGAATGGAAATATGATGGAGCGGGATAGAGATCCCCTTTCCACCGAGCGGAGCGCAGCAAGTTTGTCCTTAGCGAAGAAAGGAGAGAGCTTCTGGTTTAAATTCTATTGCGCGGACAATACGGTCACGGTAATGCTCGGCTTTGATTCATTGCCTGCCTGCGGGATGAGAGGTGAAGTGAAAGGTATAGCGGGCGACGTAAAGGAAGGAGAATAGTTGTGGTCGGAGGTTTGTCCTTTCATGCATGTTGCAATTCGCGATCCGAGGACATCAAACCCTTTTCTCGTCTTCAATATCGTTATTTTCTCGTCATCATCAGGTACACGAACGACCACCGCATCAATTTTCTCTCGTCCGCAACGCGTGATTTTAATTCGGTTAAACTGTAAAATGGAGCCGTCAATCGATTTATTAATATAGGCCGCTTTTATCAAGTTTATTGAGATAATAAGTACTTACATCATAAAACTAATTATCGCGTACCAATGGATCACGCTGCCTATGCGCATGTGGTTCGTAAGTTGTTTTTTTCATTGTTAGAAAGTCATTATCCTCGTTCCGTATAGAAAATTCTTGCTGTATTTTCTAATTTAACGTCCCTTCCACCCTTCATGTGCCTTTGTAGATTACATTTGCAGAGGTAAAACGAGGGTCCCGGTTAAAATTGCCGCTAAAATTCGGTGAGTTTCCACTTGGGAACTTGGAAGTACGGATTACGCGTGCTCGCGTGCATATACGCATATTTTATCTGGCATTTCCCGCACGCGAATGACACAGGAAAAGGGAACGCGGTAAATGAATCGATGTCGATACAATCAATGATTTATGGAGAGTCCTGGGAAAAAGAGAAACAGAAAGAGTTCCGATCAAAAAGATTCATTTATGTTGCAAGAGTGCATATATATATATCATTAATCTGGCATACTTGATTTGCAGTCAAGCAGATATATTTTTTCCTTAAAATAATTCTTTCGTACCTAAATTAATTTATTTTAACCATATGCTGATATCTTTTTATTGGAATCTTTCCGACACATAAAGGTCTTTATGGCTTCTTCTCGGGCTCATTTAATCGGCGATCGTCGATCTGCCAATTTGGCTAGCTCGACGAGAGCTTTCGCAATAAAAGCGAGAGTGGGCCATAGCGAACCAGAGGCAGTCAGGATGAGCGCGGATGGACTCTGGAAGTATTTCCTAATGACTGCTCGACGAGAGCGGAAGCGTGGCGGCGCGGGCGACGGGATCGGGGGTGAAACCGGGCAGGCAGCGCGGAAACGACGGTCGATACGCTGACGTACTAATGACCTGTACGGAGTCGCACCGACAGACTGCTGGCTAGACGCAATGGCACCAACGTGCCGGTGGTTTTCGCTCAATTATAAATTGAATTACTCGCCGGCCGGCTCAAAATGGCTACGGTTATGCGCCATAAATGGGAAAACCGACTCTCGGCAAACGACATCGGGGCAAGCGGCGGAGGGGGAGGGAAAGCGAGAGCGTGAGAGACTGAGAGCATGAGCGAAAGAAAATGCAGGAACGTAAAGCGGGAACCCCTTTCGGTTGGCATCGATACGCATCGGCCGAGGTGGGAGGACAGTGGCTTGAGGTCGGTCTACACCTTATACCCTACTCTAATTCCATGCATTTGCAATTAGCTCATTAATGAACGACCGCACGACGAGTAAGTTTACGGCGACCGCCGTCGCGCAGCGCGCTACAGGGCCGATTGTATTTCGGGGCCCGTTTTGTAAGCTGTCTGCATGTTTCGAGCGCGAGAGCTAATCGCGCGGGCAATTAAGATAAATTGAAATCGATAGCGGAGTGACAAATGGTCGAGGGATTCTTCTAACAGTGCAGCCGCCGTCGCTGCCGCTTAGAACGAATAATTAATATCACTTCCGCATACGTGTCCCTTCGCGGATTATCGCGACGAATCAATCATGCACGCGCTTGAACGGATAATACCGAACGTGACTGCCGATCTTTTTTGCGTGAAGTGCGCGTGTGACGTGCAACTAATATTGCGTCTTTCTTTCTTACGCGCAATTGCGTAATATACGATTATATTAAATGCACGACAAATGCAGTACAAAAACACTGCTTGACAAGCTTGTACATCAATTTCGTGCAAATATTAAATAGGTATGATGAATGGCTATATATCGTTTGCCTGAAAATTTCATAAAATACATGACTTCTTATTGATACAATCCTATAGTACCTATCTTTTGTAATTTCCTGTGAAACTATATTGATTTTAAATGAATATTGTTTAAAATTTGTAATATCCTAGATATACAAAATGCTAAAATAATTAGCTTATTTACGAATTAATGCATAAGAATATTTTAGACATATTGCCATAACTAATATATTAAGTTATAAAAATTACAGAATGGAACACTAATTCGTCTCAATATTAGAAAAATCCTACAACATAAGCCTCTCATCATGTATTCGTGACAAAACTTAAGAGTCAATTTCGAGATTGCTTCAACCGTAGCTACAGAAAAAGATGTTGATATTTCAACATAATAAATGTTATACATATAATCGCTGCGTGTGCGCGTAAAGTCTAAGGTTAAAGAGAGCTTTTGTTTTTTACTTTTGTGACGCAATGTTAGTAATCGTCATAGAAGTCTGAAAACGCACGTGTTATTAACCGGAAGTGCTGGCGTCAATAAGAACTCGCCGGATCATCTCGTGTCGTCCGACATCTCTCCGCGTCGTAATCGTGACATGGAAACGCATCGATAATTAGCGACGGATCGACGGTCGGCCTACGGCGATCCTCGTTAACTGCTTTACGACGTGCTTATCCGACCGCTCCGTGTACGTTCAGGACGGTCAATATCCTTGGCTATTTACTAACCACCGTTGCTGTTAAGACGATTAGCTCGGGGACCCGCGGGCAGGATTTCTATTCACAATCAAGGAGAAGGAAGCCCGTATTACGCGGAGACGACCGTTTCTTACGGTATGTGCGTGCAAGTATCGCACGATATCCCGCGCACGTGTTTTTAACAGGCTTTAGACCGTGAAAACCGGGCTGGATTTGAATACTATATCCCTCTTTTCAGATGTTATTGCTTCGCATTTTTGCCGTCACGCGAGTGCGCGGTGTCTCTTAACAACCAGTTCTATAGCGACGCTGATTTAAGTTAGTCGCCGATTGCACTGATGTGAGATAACGCTAATCCAGATAAATTGAAATTTTTTTTTCCTTGCTTATGTTACGATATGATTATAGGTTCGAGAGGGGTAACAATCTGTTAACTTGGGATTCGTTTAACCCCAGGTCGTCGGTGCAAGAGGTTAAGAGCTTTAATCATTGTAGCTTGGCTTCACGATGCAGTAATGTATCGCGAGGTTTTAATAGTCACTCGTAAATCATTATTTCTTTGTTAAGAAGAACTTTGCGTTGTCATGATTTTTAATGTTTCGCTTTACGCTTCGTAATGAAGGTTAGAAAAGGACCGAACTTTGAAGCTTGCGTGCAAGGGAAAAAGGGTGGAGCCGAAAAGGGTTGAAATAACTTTTTCTCCGAACGATGCTATCAGTAGAAAGAATGGCAATCGCGCGATCGTATCTTCATGATGGCACTTGATGGACGACATGAAATGAAATATGCGCGTTATTTGAATTTATTGCTGTCATGTCGGAAGGTATATATCGCGCATGCGATCCCGGCGTTTTTATTATCATTATCTTTGCTTTTCTGACATCAAGAGGAAAATAAATGAGATAAGAAGGGTATAGGATCGAAGGTAACATCGAAAGCTCATCGAAGTATCACTTTATGAATCGAGGCAATTGCGAACCGGTATATAAAAGTCTCTTGACATTCCACCTCGAGCAACAAATCGATTTACCGACCGTACTTTTATGAAAACTTAAGAAAAATCTCTTGTGTTCCAGATCGCGCGGAAAGAAGTACGTGACAAAGCGTGCTCGGTAGAATTTTACATTCTGTATTGGTTTTTCGGAAGAGTGGATCCGGCCACCGAATGCTAAAATAGCTTTCGGCTGTGACATAGCGATATCCGTACTCGAAAATTCGTTATCTTGCAAATTTTAGGTTACTCGGCATGAATATTTCTCAGCGTTCGGGAACTGATCGCTGCCTCTTTTTCGTGAGTTTTCGCGTCGACAGAAAAAATTGCTTCGCATGTATTTAGATGGATACCGATTTAAATGATGAATACGTCCGTAGACCTTACCTTCCGAAATCTCTCGCAAGATCCCGAAAATGCTGTCGATCATTTATAATACGCCAAGCAATTTGGATTGGGCGGAAAAGTTTCAACGATTTCTCATATTCCGGTGGAAATTTTTGCCCGGCAGTCAGATCGTTAAAACTTTCTTGCTGGAGTTCGGATTACCTGGCGCTATGAGGATTATCGATATAACTTTGCGGTTGTAAATACACGTTTTTATCGCGTCAAATTTTGTCAGATTTAATAAATGTTAGGAGAGACAAATGATATATTGATTTAATTATTAATCCATCTAACAATAAATAGATGAGAAACTGAACAATAAACTGTTAACTGTAACGTTGTATATTGAAACTTTCCAACTGTTCACTCCTTGATGTAAAATTCACTAATAGTATTGCGAAAATATGCTGTGTGATTTCGATGAAAGATTCAATTTAGTGAACGGATAAATGAAGGGCAACATTTAATATGGAATTTTCAAATATTCTGACATCCGATTACGGTAAAATTATATGGATATCAGTCCGGCTTGTCCCCTGCCGCTTCCATTTGATTCTGTAATTCCTCCTAGAAGCGGATAATTCCGGCTTCGATCGATGCTCGCTTTAATCCTAGCGCCAGGAGTTTCGATCTGTTCCTCCACCGCATGAAGTGCCGTTTGGATAAGCGGACGGATATTCCTCTTTCGATTCTCGAACCCCTCGCCACGTACGCCGGTCTCTTCCTAATCCACGGAAATGGGCACAGTGTCGACAAGATTCGTATTTGCATTACGTCCACGGAAGTGCGGAAAGTAACGTCGTTTCAAAATTTCCGGCGAGCGAGGGACAGCGGGACCGTCTATGACTTCGGTGTGCATCTATTTGGATGTGGTTGAATTAGGCGCGTTCTATACACGAGAAACTGAACAATTTCTTTGTTTTTAATAACGTAAATTTTTAATTAAATTATCTTTATTAACGTAATTTTAAATTTTGATTAATAACGTAATTTCTCTTGAAAACGAGATTCGATGTATCGTTTACGATTACATAGACAAATCTGTATAATGATCGTGTTTAATAGTAATAGAGGGAGTATTTTTTTATAACATATGCATTGCTACTTATTGCGCTTTTTATTCGAAAGCTGAAGCATAATATTGCTGTGTTACGAGGAAATCGAGAGATAAGAGTTATTTATTTCACGGAAATGTCGGAAATAAAATTGTCCGGCTGCTGTATTAATAATCGCAAGATTTTTCCCACGATACACTTCCTGTAACCTTGCATATATAGCGCGCCTCTATAGCATAGTACCTACTTTCGCTATGGCTGCTCACGGACAAGTTACGTCTTACTCAACGTCGAGCAGAACCTTGCGGAATCGTAAACATTCCGCATTTAACACGATCGTTACGTAATAATGCGTACCATAACGTACCGTTAACGACAACGACATTGGGCACCTGAACGATCACCATGCCATAATTCTTTCCTGTAACATACCCTGCAAGGTTGTACCAAACTCGCCGGATATCTTTTCATATGACAAACTAAGAAATATCGCGATTGTTTAAAACGTTAACGATTAAAAAGTTATCTAACGAAAATGCACAAATATTGTTTTTTTAGTTCATTTTGACTGAATTTTAGTTTTTGTAATAGAAATTAAAATTTGATTGTCGAGATGTACAAAATTGAAAATTAAGAATTTATTAAAGAAGAATTGATATTAAATGTGAATAAGAATGATTGATAGGACATTCGGTAGTTATGGAATAGTTATATGCGAGCGTGTTAACCCGCGCGGTTAATTCATCTGGCTACCTACCTACCAACCTACCGACCTAGCTTCCTCCTCACGGTCTGCGCCGGATATTCCGGAAGTGACGTCACCCTCATTGTAACATCCCGTACAGCGCGTGAGCGGAGCGAAGCGAGACGCTCTCTTTCGTGTCCCACGGACGGGCCGAGTGCATGTGCGGAAAATATAGGGTAGGGAGGGCAAGAAGGGCGAGGATACGGCGCGTTGCACACATGTGCGTGGGTGTGTGAACGCCGGCAGAATGCGTCGAGTCCGTACGCGGCGTACCGTGTAAATACCTAACTGGCATTGGCGGTGTCGTGTGTGTGCAGTTACGTAAGTGTAATGGGAAAGGTGGTTTTGTGCGGCGCGTAAGAATCGCGAGTCAGACCTCGAGATCGCTCCACGTTGCGTTGCTCTGTCGTCGCTATTATGCGCCACGGAATCGATCTCGCTCGCGCTGCATCTCGGAGTAGCCCAGCCGTGAGGGGACGTCTCGACGAGTTGCAAACATTTTTCGAGAAAACAAACTTTTTTAAAACAATAAATAAATAATTCTTGCAGAAAAAGGCAATGATTTTAGGAAATATTGGACGTAGATATTTTCGGAGTTTACTGAAAGACCGTTGTTAGTTTCTTGAGGCGCGATGACATGAAAAGCGAACTCTCGCTCTTTGAAAATTTGCTAAGCTTGGCATTGACTAATTTAAAGTAACTCATACAAAACAAATTAATCAATAAAAGTAAAAGAGACATGTTTCTTTTATATTCTTTGCAAAAGACGCTCTTTTGTAAGATTATCGATTTTATATAAATATGAAATCTATTTTATAAAGAATTGACAACGCGAATTGGAGAATAAAAGTTATCTTTTAAGTTGTATTTTAATACTTTTCATGTCAATTAGTTATAAAGACTTTGTAATAACGACAGCTAACAGCCATAAAGACATCGCTGCATATTCATTAAACAGGCCAGGATATCATAATGGACGGTTAATGAAATAATTGCAGCAACTCGTGCAAGAGTCGTATTAAAAAACGCAAGTGTGATTCTTAGCAAACACAGCTGGGAAAATTCCGCGAGGGGATTAATGGAATTGCGGCATGGGAAAACGCGCCGCGGCCGTGTTAATCGACGCCATCGTTGTTTATCCGTATTTGTACGCGTTTAGAGAGATCGAGAGATGTACACGCGTAGGCGTGCGTACGCCATATGCTTCGCCGTTACGCATCGTTCGATGTAAACACCTAACTGGCGCGTCGAACGGCGCGTATGGTTGGGTTACGTAAAACTTCTTCGCATAAAAGCAGTCTTCCACGTCGCGCTCGCGCTTCCCGAAGGCTCTTCTCATTGTGCACCGCGCCGCGCCGCGCCGACAGATGCTCGCGCGTGGCACAGCCGCACAGCATGCACGCAGAGCAAAACCGCGGCGTTTATGTTTTTCCCCGCTTGCGAGGAGTATGTGTCATCTCGCAGGAATGCGCTTCCTTCGTCGATAGGGCTAATTATACGCGTTCGTGTAATCGCCTCGTTGCCGACGCGAGCCACTTCGAGGCGATAATTTAATCGAACGCTGCTTTATATGTCGTAATCGTTATAGAGTTTTTTTTCTGTTCTCATTGCAGTTGCTCGTTGTGCTTATGAAGGAAAAGAGTAATTGTCAATAGTATATAGTCATGTGCGCAGCAAGATGTATTATAGGAAGTAATTTCGCTAGAAGTCCTTGTTTATATTTGAGAATAGGAGCATTTCTATTCTATTAAGTGTGCATTCTATTTTTTATATATATTCCATCGCATCAAAATAACAATTAATGTTGTTTTTTATATGGTTATTTTACTTCACTTTAAGATATGCATAAGAAAGATAATGAAAACACCTCTCATTACGTACATGCTCGTCACTGAGAGTTATGCAGATACTTCGCATAGTTATTTTTTAAAACTGATGTTTATAAGCACGCGTGAGCTTAATAAATATTGATTTTCTAGGCAATTTACATTTACATTTACTCCGCTTCGAAATAGTTTCAGTTTTAAGCACACGCTCGAGGGATCCACCCGGTGTAAATTCCGCGCGCGTTATTCATGCTCGGAGCGTTTCTCGAAAGCGTGTATGTTTATGAGCGGAATAACGATCGAAGGTTTACTAACTTTCGAGATCCATTCAGACGACTCGAGATTGAGGCTCGGTGTTAATTCCACGCGGACGCGATGATTCATTGACGAGGCGCGGCGCGATGCTTCGCATAAAAGAAAACAACGGTGTAGATTATCCAGTATCTACGAGAGGACTTTGTATCCCGAGTCATTAATATTTCCGGCGTCGTGTCATTGATTTACGCCGCGTCGTGAACGTATTCGCCGGCCGACAACTCCTATCGTCCTGTAACTTTAGCAACCTGGATGCAAGAACAATGTCGGTAAATCACGATATATACGCGACGTTACGGTTGCCGTAGAATAATTAAGCTAACGAGATAATTAAGTCACACGAATTCTTCTGCATTGTTTTCAAACAGAAGTAGATCGATGAATAATTCGCGCGATGCAAGTTACACAAATTATTATCATGGTCGTTTATTATAAAATTTGTGGTAATCTTACTTTTCCATTAACTTGAGATTAATGGAAAAAGATTTATCTACAAGAGAGAGAAAGACAGAAAGAGAAAGAAAGAGAAAACGAGAGAAGATTGATAGCGATAAATCAATATTTACTTGATTACTGCGGTAAAGTTCTGTGTTAGGTGTATCTTACTTATAGTTATATGTTGAGGATACGTAAAATTAATACACTACATATCAATTTATTAATCATACATTTACAATATTTAGCTAAAGATTGAAACGAGAAAATAATTTTATTTGCGAGAATAGGCTTTTTTTTGTTGTAAAATATATATGTTCAAAATATATGTTTAAAATGTAGGGTTAAACGGCAAATTGTCTATAATTGTCGACCATGTATGTAACAGGAACTCATACGAACACATTTGCTTCCGTAAAACAATGCAGATAATTGTCATGCGATAGCGAACATAAATATAGCCAATTTCGCAAACAGGAAAACAGGAATTATTTTTGTTATGATATGAGTGGAAACCTACATCTTTTGGAGAATTGTACTTTCTTAGAGTGCTGTCTCGAAGCAACTCATCGAAAGAACTTGTATCGATTTCATTGCGGTAAACACCAACGCGTATACGCGTGCACGTGATTCGCCGTACACGATACAAAAAAGCATGCACGAGCGCACGCAAAGGTCGGTATTTACGCGCACGCAACCGAACTCTAGATTCGAATTGGAGGGTTAAGTGACGGAAACGAAACGAGCTTCTGAGATATTAAAACTGTAAAAATGATAATAAACTTGATATTATGTTCTTTGTCATTAACTTACTTTATTGAACATTTCAATGTGCATTACATAAATTTTTACCTTTAGTATATCTCTTTTACGTTCTGATCGATACAGTATCACTTCTGATGTGTCCCATTTCCGCAATTGATGCTCATAAGATAATCCATCGATATGCAGCTGACTCCGAAAGAAAAAACACGCTTTATATAAAACTAATAAAATAACCAGCAGTGCAGAGAAAAACATCCGAAGATAGAAATGATATGATCGCTGTAATAACTCGTTTATATGTCAATCTTCCCAATTTTTATTACGACGAGATACATTGAAAATGAGATGGAAGGGAAGTTCTGTTTTTAGAATGGATAAATGGCGTTAAAATTCCAATTCAGACGTTCCGATCAGCACAGTTATAGCATGCAAATCACGTTATAGGAGAATTAATATTTCTGATTTATATAGTATCACGATCGACAGTTATTCTTACTCGAATACGATCAATTATGAATTGCTTACTCTCTTTGTATATTGTTTCGAAGTAGAAAAGTAGTTCCTCGAAGATCTGAAAAGCAGATAATTTAGAAATTTATTAGAAAGTTTTTATAGGCTTCCTAAAATGGAAGTTGCGTGATTATGAATTTTGTTTTTGAATCGTTATTATGAATTCTGTGTTATGTTATAAAACTTTGGTGAAACAACCAATCTTTCACTCTTGTCGATGCTCGACATGTCGTCCAGAAATACATAAAACTCGGATACACAGCTAAGCCGGGGTCTTGTTTCGTTCTCCCTTGTAATTTTCTTGGATCATTGGTATTCCTCGACAAACCCTAACGGCCGAACGGACCGGTGCAAACGATCGACATTTCGCCCGTGTTACTACAGAGGGATACGAAACGATTTCTAAGAAAGATCGTTACTACACCACCGAAGGTCTCGAAAAGTTCCTTCGTTTAAGGGTGGAGTCCGTATCGAGTTACCTCGATTACTTTCGGGCAACATCTGCATGAAATATATCGGCTGCGGCGAGGAGCACTTTGCGCGGAAGTGGGAGCAGTCGTAAAATACAGCGCGCATGGTAAACGAGACCGATACGTCTCTTAAAATTGCGGAATCGGCGAGGGACATTTTACAAATGGCTCTGAAGCCACGCGGTAGTACGTTATAGCGCGTCACCTTTTATAGACGAAGACCATCGTCGATCGTCGGCTAAATATTTCTTTAAGCTTTTTGCTGCCAATCGACACTTTTTGTGTTCCAATGGGTTGAAAACACACAAAGTTTCAGTCATTTATCGATGATCGATGTCGAGATATTTTTTCTTTGTGTTTTAACGACGCTTTTTAGTAAAAGAAAATAACTTTGCTAACAATAAGAAAAGTTTTAGATGAATTTCTTATGTCATTGTCAACAGCATTTTAATATTAGCATTGATAAGGTCCAACGCTCCGATTTCTCCGTTCAATAACCGGACGGTCGTTTAAGCAGTATGCCAAAATAAGCTATAGCAAGTCAGAGTAGAGGCCAATTTGGAATAGTTTGACCTACTCTAATAAAGCGCTCTAACGTACTTCGGCAGCCTTAATCTCGTTTACTTCGGCTGCCATCGGGGGTGCCACAGTTACTTTGGCGCACTGTGTCGTAATTTGGCGGACTTTAGCGCATTCCGTCACACTCCGGCATACTTGGCTTAAAAGCATATTCTGGCGCAATACGTAATGGCCATGGCAGTGGCAATAAACTGACATACTTGGTTTTGTTTTTCCGTAAATCTTAAACTTGCTTACTTTACATTTTATATGCATACATATACTTATAATAAGAATTTACGATGATAAAAATATATTAACAATTTTCATATATTCTATATTACACATATATTTATTTGCAATATACATCAGATTGTTTTTATTAAAGATCCCCTTTTGTCGAATATCTGATCTCTTTTTCTGTTAAATGTTTCATAATTGTTATTATGATGTAACGAATCTCTGTCTTTCTTTTGCAATACGCATGCAATTAGCCGACCCTTTTTGGCCCCTCATTTCGTTTCTGCATGCGCGATTTTGCGTTTCCAGAAAAATGATTTTTCCGGGGGAGCGCTTCTCTCAATGAGGGTGGTCCACGTACATACACAGATACCGTGAGACACGCATATACTACGTGTATAAATAACACAGGATACTTTTATGAGTCGCGTAAATCACTTTGTAGGCCAATTATAGGATTAATATTTATAGCTCGCACACGCGCTATGCGTTTACCACCTCGCCCGTGCCGATCTAGAAATTACATTCCGGGTGAATTTTATAATCGTATAATTATCTTTTCGTTCTTTTGAAGTCTTTAAAAATTACAACCACTTAAGATATATTTATCATTACATTTAAATTAGTTATTTTAAATACTCATTGTTTATAATATTTGAAAATATTCTCACTGAAAGAAAAATTGAATAGCGATAATAATTTTTTTTATTGATGGAGATAAACAGTGGATTAAAATACGTTATTTTTTTTATCACTATTCTAAATTATGTAAGATATCAAGGAAGCACGCTAACAATATGTAACAATATTGTTTGATTGAATTAATTGTCATTTATTAGAACACATTTCTTCGTTTATTTCGTCAACCAACGTTTGTACGCCGCGGTGAGAATCGTAGGAAGCGCGTCAAGAACGACGTCTGCCATTGGATTTCACGAAGATTGTATTTTTGAAAGACGTTATAGCGGAGGAAACTGAATATCAAGTGGCGGCAAAACACAGGGGAAAATCGAGGAGAGAGTGAGTGGAAAGCTTTATTAGGTCCTGAGAATTCCATTATCTAGAAAAGCTTTCTAGAAATTACGATTGCCCGTTCTCAGTTTCTCTTCTTTTTCTGGCGCAAACAACGCGAGCTCGTCGGCCAGTATAGATGGCCCAGAGGAGAGGACCGTCCACCCTCACTGACCTACGCTAACGTGGAACGACACGTTCCGTCGTGGTCGCGCAATCGTTTAGATCATTAGAATGCGCCGGATAATTGGGGCGACTGAGCGGAAGTTAACCCAAGGGCCCCCACTCCCGGAGAGTCCGTCTCGTTGGAGATTTACTAAGGAATTCGGGTCATTTAACCAAACCGGTCATTAGAGATCGTAATACCTTATAAATCGCTCTAGGCCAACACTAGGCTGCTACTCGCCTGTTTTGTCGCGCTCTCATTACTCCCGCAATATTACTGTAAATTAGTCTCCACAATCGACGTTGCTGCTGCAGCGAAAGATAAACTTGCAGGTGCGTTTCATGCACACGTGCTGTTCACATTCGAGATATTCATACAGCAAGGACTCTCGTCGACTGTATAATTAATCTAATATTTTCTTGTTTGTGATAGTTGCTAGAGCATACTTTTTTTATCATCTTTAAAACAATTATTTACGACTTAAATTCATAATATTACTAAACAAGCTATATGTTTAAATATTACTAAAAATTTCGGAGAACCTTTTTTTTTAAATATAACCATGTGCTTATATGTGGTTAAATTAACTGCGTATTTTAATTAATTAATAATTAAATTTTATACTAATTAAATTATTAATTCAAATGACTGGAATAATTAAAAATATATCTGTATGCGCAATCTTTTTATTAATATTTTACAATTGTAAATGTTTTTGTTCCAGGTAAGTTGAAATATTGTACAAAAGGGATACGCTCCTGTTACGTCGGATTGTCCGGACATCCCGATGATGTTACGCTGAATTAACATATTCTGGTTTCCATCTCGTACCATCGCCGATAGAAACGGACTGCACGAGAGCAGCTAAGGTAGGCAAGGCAAATTTCCCGTCCAATTTCGCATCCGCACAGCTGCCGGTGAAGTCTTAAATCAATTGCGGGTCCAGGAAGGGGTTGCAGGAGGGTGGTTGGCGGTGGGTCCACGTTGAAGCGGCGGGTTTGGCACGACATGGGGGAAGGTGGAGGGGAGGAGAGGGAAAGAAGGGTTGGGGGTTTAAGGTTGCACTCAACTCCATAATTAGTTGGGAACCCGAAGCCCGACATAGCTCTCGGATTTAATATCTTAACGCCCTCCTTAACACGCCTTGAAATTTTGCCTTACGTTGCTATATCGGCAAGTACGGATAGCGAGAGTACTCGAGAAGCGCGCGCAAACTTCGTCCTCCCTCTTCCGCGTACCGTTTACCCCATTGGGATGTCGGAATGCTACCGCTGCAACCATCGGCTGGGCTGCTCCGATGGTGGTCCGAAGAGAGAAACAGTCAGGAAGCCCCGAAGTCCCGCCGAAGTTTCTTGCTTTCAGTGGGCTTTGTCGTGGTACGCTTCCGCGTTGCGGAAAAGCGCCGGGTTTTTACCGCTGCTGCGATATTACGCGGGGTCGCATAACGGCAATAAATTGTCGACCGTCTCGTGAGAGAGCGACCGAGTTAGACTGAAAACATCCCGCGGTGAGGAACGCGAGTGTGCAACGAAGAATTTTATTCCGACGAAACGGTGGAAGCGCATAGGAAAACCGTGACGGTTATCGTAAGTCGCCTGACTGTAGAAAAATATGGATGTATGTTTCCTTACTGTATTTTTCCTTCGTTCAAAATGCAAGTGTGTGCTGATTCCATTTCACTCTTTTAGTAGGATAAATAGATATTTTGGATAGGGAATAGACATCTTACATAAGTCATTTCTTTTTTTACATAAAATAAAAAATGTCTATTTTCTGAAGTTTCAGAACATTGTTGCGGAAGAAGTGAGAGGATTATTATAAAGAAATTACGTATTGTTTTTTTTTTTTTTACCAATGACACATGCATTGTTCTACTAAAAATTGGTTCGAGTATCGTATGTTTTATTGGAGATACCTGCGCGTGATACAAATTACGCAGCACGCGGAATAATTACGAACGGTTGAACGTCGAATCATATTAAAACGACCCCCGACCGGCGATCGTTGTAATTCCAATTACAACGTGCAGCTTTGTTTACCGCGCGGTAGCCTCGAGCATAAGCTTCAACGTTTACAGCGTTTTCAACAGCGCAGTCAGCAATGGTCAGCAACTCGCTGTTGAAATATCCCGATGCAGTAATACCAGCTCTCAGCAAAACACATCGTTATATATTTAACACGCTAGCATACTAGCTATGAGTTTCAATGGAAAATTATAATATATTTTTTCTTATTCAATAATTGCGCGAAAAATTGTCGGATAAATAATTTTATTTGCATTCTGTCGAATGTTGGGAGAGTATTTCGTAAGATTTATTTTCCTTATTTTTGTAGCCAGTCTTTTTTAGAATAATTGTCTATATTTATAAATATGAATACCCGCAGTCGCGTTACTGTTTGAATTAATTCTTTATACACGCGTGAATTTTCTTTGCTGTTGGCAGGATATTTTAAATCCATCAGAGAATATTTTATAAACAGATTTTTAAATGATTGTATGGCTCGAATCTTTTTTAATTCAAATATAATTGCATTTAGACATACGTTATACATAGAATGAATATTGGATACGTTATACAAACTTAATACAGATTTAAGAGAATGAGAGACAGAAAGAGGTTTAAAGCGACGCTTGTTGCATGACGCCAAAGGTTAATATCGATCACAGAGTACATCAGCAACGATATAGATAGACCATAGCTGCGTTGATATACATTTATCCGAGGTTAAGAAATATAACCGGGTTAAGAGGAAGAAATCGTCTCCGTCGTGTGTGGAAATAATTCCTCCAGCTGACGACGTGCCATTCTTGAAATGTCATGTCGCCTCGCATTAGCGCGGGTATTATTTTCTCGACGGAGACGTTCCTGTTCTTATTGTTAGCCGTCGAGGGGATTAATCGCGCGGTCCAGTTCTTAAATTTAGAGCCGCGGCACAGCGGCATCGTGTGTCCATCGAGGTCGCCTTGATGATCAGCGAAAGGTTAATTCGCCGTTTTCACACTGTGACCTGGTTTTCTTTTCGCTTTTTCGCTTCCCCTCGTTCGCCTCCGACGAATGTACCTTTTAGGACACCTGCGTCTAGGTGCAAAAGTCTCTACCGTGAATATTTTACGCGGGATACGGGGCTCACTCTCTTAAACGGGAGGTCAAAGGTTACCGCAGTGGCGAAAGCCGACGTCGCGAGCCGGACGGTTGTGAATAAGAGAACAGAGAAGTAAGAATGAATAAATAAAGCAAGATGGCGAAAAACGTCGGAGGCACAAGAGTTGGATTTCGATCTAAAGATTTGTATCGCGTCGAATGTACGTAACCGGGATCGCGAGTGCGATTTATTTTGATTACGTAATTTAACCCTTTAAGTGCGCATCGCTTTGCATATATGCAAAGCGATGGCTTCGTGTACTTTCCCTTATAAAGTTTGAACTGAAAAACACACACGCTTTGCACATCTGTAAAGGGCCTTCTCCTTCTTTTCCTTTTTAATGGAAAGGCTCAGAAGGTCATTATTTATTTAAAAAATACTCAGAATGCTACGAAAAATTGCGCATTTGAAGGTTAAAGTCATTTATTATTTCGCGTTGATGACGGCCGTTCTGGCGTTTCGTGATAGGAATTTCGTAGACAGATAGAAATATTTATTTGATGACAAAGTAAAGATAGAGTAGAGAACAAAAGATGGGACATCTGCAAAAGCAGATGGCAGACGCGCTGTTTCCGTAGTCGGAGTAGATAGACAAGCACCACAGCAGATGGCACGTGTCTATTTTCGTTATCTCTGCGTAGTTCTCCAACTAGGCCCCGAAATCGTCCAAATCTATACATCGGCTTTATCGCATTCTGTGTCTGATCGATCCAAATTATTCTCACTGCGGAAATAATTCATGACCTGGATCTCGTTCGCGTTAAAATCTATTTACGATAAATATTATCGTGTATTGCATGGATGATAATTTAATTTATATTTATTAAATGTTCCGTAGCAATGTCTTACGATCGATTTATCATTTTGTTTCACTCGAATAAAACAATGCGCCGCGGATAATTCGATTTACTCTCGCATTACGTCGTTTGACGTAAAACCGATGGAATTACGGGCCGAACGTTTAACCTGGCATGTGCGTTATCTGAAATTTTTCAATTACGTGCTACTTTAATTAGCACGGAAAATGCGACGAGTCCAGTCCTCGTGGCTATAATATATATACGAAATTCGGCCCGGATAAATCGTTATTCCCCCGAAGCGCGTTTCACGCGCATCGAACATTTTCGCGGGAGCGTTCGTATGCGAAATTTCCGACTTTTCTCCCCGCGTCCCCCGTTTCTCCCCCGTTTGCGCTCGACTCCGATACCCGGGGTATATACGGTTTGCAGTTTGCGGCTGTCACGCAATACGTACACATAACAACGCTATTCCAGGGAGTTTCGTAAACACAGTTATTTGCCGTTACCAAAAAGCCAGCTTTCGCTGTTAGCGTCTTTTATTTCCGCGCGCAGGCCCCGTCACGCACGTTACGCTCTACCCGACATCAGCAGGCAGAGTCCAGTGCTGGTTTCCGGCAAGCATGTTCCTCCGATCCGATATGATTTCAGCACCGTAATCTCGTTACCCGGCGCTATCGGCTGGCCAAATTATCCATTTCGAACGAGATAGTAAAGCCGTGGTGGGTTAACTGGCCGCGATAAATTTCGTTTATCGAGGCGGCGCGGCGCTGCTCGCCGATGTCGAATTATTCTATTTCGATCGCGCGCGATATTCCCGTGTCCGTTCTTACGACACGGGAATAAGTCGGCCCGAATTGCGATCGCGCGCTCGATCGTGCCCGGATCAATACCTGTTCCGCGCCATGCCAGGAGAAACGGTCTCGTTCGACGCGTTTGAGATGCAAACGAGTCGCCGTGGTGCCATTCCCGTTTATATTGCGCTCGCTGAGAGTTCAGGACTTAGCGTGAGACTGGCGCGAAGAAACGAGTCGAGTTCGTAATACAGAGAAATCGTTAAGTCCTGCGCGATGGTATCCCGACGTTCTCTGCGCTGTGTGCAACGCGCGGCGTTATGACGCCCGATGTTTTTGCTTCTTACACGTCACGAATTTAATTTTGATGCATGCGATCCGGGGAACGTAAAGCGACGTGAAGTACGTTCTACCGCGAGACTCTACTGTGAACTTGCATAATCACACAAGCGTAATTATCGGTCGAAAAGCGCAGGAACATTGTTCGAAAAAATCAATGTATTTTTGCAATTAAACTGAAAACGAGAACGAAAATATTCAGATTTCCAGCTTGGTGTAGTGAAAATCTAAGCTGTTCTTTCAGTCATTTTTCTACACGATGTTTTGATATTTCTAGCTGTTTAAAAATGAAAGAAAGAAATATCGTTCAAATTATTTAATGTGCATTTTCTTCTTGATAATTTTAATCATTATTTTACGTTTTGTTATGCCTTTTTATCATGACAAACGTGCTCGAAATCCGTTTGTAACATCGCGCTCTTGGCATGTTCTCTATTAAAGTCAACTGTTGAATGCAGCTACGTAATCTTACATGTGCAACAGTTGTTTCCTGTAGCGTTCTTCTTTTTATTGGCTTTTGTTAATTTATTAAATAGTGTCAAATGTTGACGGAGAATTTTTGTCATACTTATTGTTTACAATTTATTTGGTTCAGATACATGTAAAATTTGAATTCTATACAAAAATATTCAAGTACAAAATGTTAATAAATTTAAAATTTGGATTTTAGTCTTTCGGATTAACATTTAAAATTAAGGTGTATTTATACTATCGATCAATATAATACATATAGAAACGAACACGCTCCTGCGTTTGCGCTCGCGGATTTTTTTAAGACGTGGATTAATCGATGACACGGTTATGCATCAGCGTGTGACCCGCGTGCTCTATACGACAATGTGACCAATTGTACTCAATGACGTGCATGCTCGCGGTCGTTATGCTTCTCTCGCAAAAATAACTCGGTAAGGAGCTGAGGCGAGGAGAAAGCGTTCATTGATCGGCTCTCCAGTCTGGGTTCGGTGTTGCTATTTCCGTCGCTAATTCCACTAAAGGCTGAATTGATTACAGACGGCCGTGCATATACGCAAGAAAAATGGAACGGCCGTGGAGCCGTTGATTTTTTTGTCCCGGGATCCTTCCGACCCCGATACTCCGCTCAGATGACTCGCCCATTCTTCAATGATACTAATGAGGCTGCCATCTGTCATTACTTACGCCCGCCACGCATGCAAATGGAATGTTAATAGCGATTATTTAATGCCGCAAGACGGTGATCGCCAATAGGACCGTCGTGCCTCGATACCTAGCGATTCGGTTACAATCGAGTCGACACGGTTGATCGATGACACAGGTGTCGCATTGAGAGAAAACACTATCGTAGCTGCGACGATTGTGAGCTATCTTTCATACGTCGTTTGTTTGGGCGTTGCGTCACTCGCGAAACACGCAGCGTCGTATCGCTATGAATGCGATATTGATATGACGTGGTGATGATGCTATTTAATGCCTCTGATTTACATTCGAATATTGCCTTTTACCTTTTTTTTCCTTCGAGTTTTCTGGCATGTATAATATAATTGCATTCTGCATAAATAGAATGAGCTAGGAAAGGAGAGAAACGATATCTATTATGCTCCGATATTTAATGGTTCATTATGATTGTGAGAGTATCAGGAAAAAATATACAGCTAGGGTATATATTTTCAGTGATAGAAGAAGCGAGATATGTGTGTAATATTTAAATGGCGAACATACAGAAGGAAATCGTACGATAAGCTTTTTTAATGATTTTTTTTTTGTAATGGTTATTCATTAATTTGCTAATGTGTGTTACGCGTTTTCACAACGGCACTTTGTGTACGTCGTACAGAAATTAAATCATAATAAGAAATTATCAGTAGCCATCAACGCTATTATTACCACCATTATCATAGTAATAGCGAAAGTGGATTTATTAATGCTTGGAATATTTTGATTAGCATAAATCTACTTGCGCATGTAGATATATGCACCGCATTTTAAAACACTACTGACTTATTAATCGGTATTCCACTGCAGATACTGCTCGTAATTAAATCGTATATTAACTTGTAGTTTTACTTCAAAATATAATTGTAAGAAAAAAAGTAAGAACCGCGTTTGTAATATAATATATATATATATATATATATTTATATAATTATAGTCATACTATATCAATTAGATAATAAGAAAACGTCGGATTCATATTCTTCGTTATATCGATTGGAGCAACGTTTGATCGATAGATCAAGAATATTACGTAAGCTTCAGGAAAAATGAATCATCCTCTTTAAGAAACATTATATTCAATATTTAGCACAAAAATTCATACAATATTTCGGATTATAGTGATGTGATATACGAAAGAATATATTCTTGCTCATGCGCGCACATAAAATTCTTGTAATATATAAATTATGATTTACATCTTTGATTTAATATTATCAAAGAACTTTTTCTGTATATAACAGTTAAAATTCTATAAACTACCGAGATCCTAAAACGCTTTCTCTCTCTCTCTCTCTCTCTCTCTCGCTTTTTCGCTCTCTCCCTCAGCCGATAATTAATCTCGCTCGCGTACCACTGATCGCGGTCGGCCCATTAACTCCCTCGAGGCAGCAACGCGATCGGCGAGCTTAGGTCGACGCTCTCCGGCACGACGAGCGCGAGAGCATCGATATATCGGTCGATCCACGAGAGGACAGGCCGCCGAGACGCGTATCCTTCTCTCGTAGTATCGACTTTCTGTCCTCCGTGCCTGGGCTTGTCATGCTCTCGCGCGTAATCGTATATAACGCGACTCCGACGCCTCCGCGTGTGCATGCTCCCTGCAGATGCAATGCCGAAGTAATATCGGAGCTCCGGTGGAGCACTAGATAGCGGGTGGGTGGTGCAAAGTACGGTATGGTAGACGGAAATAAGGGACGGGAAATGCAACCGTGGTATCGGGTGACGAGGGCTGCGTTATTCAGAGAATGGAGAACTCTCGATCGAGACTTGCATACGCGTCGTCTAAGATGTTCCTCGTGGTAAGCACGCGAAGAAAAGAATTAAAGCAAGCATAGGCAGAGATAAATAATAAATTACAATATAAAAATAAAATCCAGAAAATATAAGAGGTAAAATACACATACGAATAGCTTATATAATACTTGAAGTCGGGCATTCTGCAATAATGGAATCCAGCATTACAAAGAGTACAAGATTCGAAATATTTTAGTATCAAAATAATAGTAATATGATAGTTATTTTTAAAATTATATAAATATGCAATTATCTATTTCAAGTAGGTACCGAATGCGAAATAAACGTAACGTTACATTCAAGGTCCAGCGAGCGGAGAAAGTTAAATTTTTGTACTCGCTGATGCCAATCGGATTGGTATTTAACAGTCAACGTGATAGCATGATAGTGCGAACGATTTTATATGTTCATAGCCGTTGAGTCATGCGGAATTCGATCAACTTGTAACGCGATACAAAGGATCGTACCGGACAGCCGTGCGATGAGTGTGTAAACGACGATAACACGAATGACAAAGCAGTCAGTAATTTTTAGTCTGTCATTGAGAAAATACGCATATATAATTTCCAACTGTACAGGCGAGAATAGGCGAAGAATAAAATATTGATATGCGTGTGATATTTAGGTCGCGTTGTGCGCTGAAGTGCGCACATTTGTCGGACAGCTGGAAACGGTCGCATCTGCATAAATGCAGGTATCGATTATGCCGACCGAATGACGAACGATCCCTCGATCACATATGCGCCACACTCTCGCTCCTTTTCCATTTTTTTTATTCCTTTTATTATTCCTTTTTTTATCAATCTCCCCTGTCCCTTTGACGATTCCCGTGCCGTACAAAGGAACGCAGTTCCGGCGGCGCAGAATTGTTTCAGCCTCTTTCGAAGCGACACTCTGTCCCGTTTATCGTGCATATTCATACGCGGTGCATCGTTGCATTCGCCGCTATTCGGTCGCTATTCCTCCCTCCTAACCGCGTTCGCGCTTCCCCTATCCCCCGGCACCCCCTAGCTCCTCGCTCCTCCACTTCCGTTATAGTCACCGAAGCGCATTGAACTCTCTCTACAATGCCGCGGCTATCGCGCGCGCGTTGTCGACGCACCAACCCTCGACTGTCGCTGCTTCACAACGCGGCCTTTGCGAATGCAGCGCATGCCGCGCGCCGCGTACGTATGTACCTGCGTGCACGTTGCGTGTGCTTTTCGCATGAGAACGCAATCAACGGCCGCTTATTCGTTGACGCATCCGACGCGGTCCGCGCTGCCTCGATCGCGGTGGCTCGATTTGAATTTCCGTATGAATCGGATGGATCGGAATGTTGATGCAACAATCCTTGTAGGAGTTGTCGGTGATCGAAGTGGATAGATTTTTTTAGGCGATAGTAAATATTTTTACGATACACGTTATTATTTCGACCTTGCGTTCAGCATCAACCCTGGCATGATCCTGAGTTTTATCCGCCTCGCATGAACTTTGCGCGGAATATTGTACAGGATTTAAAAAGTTATTTGAAACCACTCGTCAGCGCTAAACGCGAGATGCGAATACGCTAATCAGGGTTTTAAATTAATAAATTATTAAATCTGTAAGTAGGTATATAAATTTTTTCATGATATATCACTGTAAATTGATTATTTATTCTAACTACTGGTTATTTGTAGTCTGAAAAATAACCGATTTTTGTAATATTAATGAGTTTTTCAACATTCCAATTTATTTGTTATTCATGCTCGAAATAGCTTAATTCGTACCGAGAAACTGCGTCGCTCGACGGTTTCGCGCGGTTTACCGGTTCGCCGAGCGTGATCGACGAGCGGCCACGGATAACGGATAAGGCCCTCGGTGTTTGCGAAATCCAGTAGATCGTCCGTGGGATAATCCGGTTCCCCTCTCTCTATCTTCCTCTCCCTTGCTCCCTCCTGGCTTTTCGTCGAATTTGACCGCTGCCGGATGCGGGGATTGTCACGCGCGGGATCATTGTTGTGGCATGACGGATTGTCAGCGACCGTTTTGTTTTCGGGGCGTGTGTATATTCGTCGCTAGCTGATCCCTTTTTATATTCCGACCGAACCATTTTGGATTTCGGAAGTTGGCTTGGCGATGTGCACGATTGATCGAACCATTCGCGCGAAACTGTGCGCGAGATATAGCGAGTTAGATTCAATATGGTTTTCATCAATTCAAAGGTATTAACCTTTGAATTGATGAAAACCCTTGAATTGAAACTCTGACTTTGTTTCACGTATTATTAGCATTACCTTTGAAAATTTGAAATATGGCCGAGTGACAGGTATTTGAACCTAGAAAGAAAATAAAGAATATAATTATAAAGCATAATCGAGGGAAGTACAAAATTTATTAAAATAGAGACTGGTAGATATTAGATAACCATATCTGTGGATAAATTTATTTGAGATGTAAAATGGTTATACCATAGTTTTGAATTGAATGTTTATTATTAGCCATTTTGAATTTGATATATCTTTTATGAATTACACATACAGAGATAATTTTTAACATCTATCTCTGGTAACAAAAACGCGATAGGATATTTTTTCATATTTTCAGCAGTAAAAATTAGATTTATTGAAATTATAGATATATATCATTATTCCTGATCGATACTACTCGTCATCAAATCTCCGAATTAATATCATATTCTAAACGACATTCCGAAATCGCATCTAATCAAGTCGTGAAGTTCAATAACCATTGTTAGTCTATCGATTAGCAGCGTGACAAAGGAGCTCTGAGCGTAATGAAGAGTCACGCTCGTCGAAGGTGTCTCTGAAAAGACAGTTAAGCGGTGGATCGCCATAAAGTGTCTCTTTGAGAGAGGCTCGTCGTGCCTCGAGGTCTATGCGTGTACATACGGTGTACAATAACATATCGCGTGTACGCGATACGACGCGGTCACTGCCACAGCCTGCTCTCGTTGCAGCGTAACCGAACGATTACCCCGATAAATTTCATGAATGGGCCTCTCGCGCGGCAGTCGTTGACTCCACTTGTGTGCGCTGTCGGTGCGCGGTGAAAGGAGCGAGAGGAGAAAAGGAGAGAAAAAAAAAAGGAGGAAAAAGACGAACGCGCGCGCGAGGTCTATAGAACGCGGTGCCACCCCTCGTTTTGCGCCGTTGTTGTGCGCGGCTCCGCTCGCTCGTTGCAGCCTTCGCCGAGGCATAATGCACTTAGCAGCCCGACGCGTACCGTTTCGCGTTACGCCATTGTCGAGGGCCCTTGTCCTCCTCCTCCTCCTCCTCCTCCCCCCCGGCACACTTCTCATTGTGGCGAAGAAAGTCTCGTCGGCGAAATGTGCCGCACAACCTGCACGAGTCGCTCACGGCCGGCACACGTGCGTACAAACGTACCGCCCACTATTAGACCGCTGCTCTTGTTTCCCACGAGATAAATTTCGGCTGTCACACGTGGCGTGATACATGAAAAATTAACGATATGTGAAAGTAGATCGCAACGATTTTACAAACTTTGAAAAACGTAACGCGTAAGCAGCACGTTGAATTGATATTGCTTATCGATAATATAAATTGCTTTTCGTTAACCGGTATTTAGATTATGACATTTTGATAAGGTTCCAAAGCAAGCGTATCCCCTTTTTAACAGAAGAATTTCCTTGTGTCATGCATCGTGATTCGCAGGAATATTGTATTCATTTTGCATTCTCTTATTGCGTACATATTTACGTTCTCTTATTACGTTTATCAAACGTGTTTTTAGGTTTTTAAAAACATTTTGTTTCTTTTTCTCATGTACCGCATGCGTGCACGTGTCGTAATCTAGGACATATGTTAGTTCGCTTCTTGCCACTTGTTCGCCACTTGTTTGTTTGAAATAGCGTCTCATCGAATTGTACCGCGCAATGTTAATTGGCTTCTAGCAGTAGATCGTAATTATATTTCGTAATTATATATGTAGATTAGTACGTATATACAAACGTGACTAATTAAATATTTGCATCGCCTTCGTAGCGCACTGCGACGTAGTCTCATATTATATCTAGGACAATACACACAGTAAGATGACAGTCAACGTGCCTAGAATCAATATGACAGTCTTTAAACAGACACACGCCGATGTAAAATTCTTCGCAATATTTATTCCTATCGTCACATGAAAAGCGTATGCTTATCGATTCATGTCATTCATCATTAATATTTGCTTTAAAAATTCAAGTCTAACGAATTGTGGAATTTTGAATCGTACATATAATTTATGTAGAGAATTTAAATCTTTAAATATAAATCTTGCGAGATTAAACTACACATTTATCAAAATCTGACACATAGATATTGTGTAAATATTGCGTAAATTGTTAGAGACAAAACTTGCAACTGTTCTAACAAAAAACTAGTACTGGTTTATCGAATTGAAATTATAAGCTATAAAATTAATAAGATAACTTTAATTATTACAGTTAAAATAATCGAAAAGGTCAAACTTTAACTTGAGAGATGGAACGTATTTTTTATTTAAAATTAGCTTTGCACTTAACTGGTCGTTCTGAGAGAACTTTCAGCGTTGTAACTGGCTTTCTTTTGTTGGAAGAATAGATCCTCGTTTACACACTCTTGCAGAACTGAGCATTAAATAAACTTTGCGTTGTCTTAAAATCATTCTATCAGCTCGTTTGTACTCCTATAAAGGACAAAGTGCAGATGTTTCAATTTACCATTACGCGACATTAAGAGGAAACGTCGCAATTTGTAGATAACAACGATCGAAAAAAAAAAACAGACGCGTTGCAAATCGCTTTACATAATGTTTATTAAAGTCTGTTGCGATATACCGTGACAAAATAATCTAAATTTATCTCACAAATGAGCTATCTGTATTCCGCTCTTTCCAAATCGTCTTACAAGAAAATCGTTAATTTTTTTCAAATCTGTTAGATTTCCAAGTTGATTTCGTTCCGCAGATAAGAAGTTGGAGAGATCGTTATTCGGTTGTTATCCCTAAATCCGCAGCGAATGCTCACACATTGTATTTTGTTGTGTAATCTTTCGTACGGTCCATTGCGTCATTTTAAATATGTCGACTACGTAATACGTAGGGTTACCACACGTCCTACTTTCGTTAGGACAGTTCTATGATTACGTGTATCTGTTTTACATTTGTGTTTGAACATACTGCTTTAGGAAGAGCTGAACCAAGAGTTTAATCACTCGTTAAAATGAAATGACAGATAAAAGGTTAAGCATTAAAAATGAGATCTTTTTTATTTGATCAGTTCTCTACAACGTTCTCTTTAATCTAACAATAAAATATTGCGTGCTACTAAGTGACGTGTACGTTTACATCATCTAACACTCTCTAATTGACCATCGTTGGCTCTGCAAACAGAAGATAACAAACAATGGGTCTTTATCGTCTATTTGTTCTGTTAGTACAAACAATGATAGTTACTACTGTGGATTCACATTGCCGCATTCTCAGTAGTTTACGTACGATAGCCTAAAGCTGTATAGTGATATTGTTTTACGGATCCTTTTATAAAAACCATTGAAAACCATTTTCTTCTGAGAACTTTTAAATAGACTTATTTATATCTAACTTTAAATTTAACTTTAAAAACGTAGATGCGTAACAAACTTGTTTGTCTATCATTTATAAATATAGATTTTATTTTGACAGAGAAATCTGCCATTATAGATCGTAATTAGCAATACATTTAAAATTGCAAAAAGAAATTAATATTTGTTAAGGAATTTATCTGTTATTGTAAAATAGTACGATTTAGTATTTCAGGGCGCTCTAAATAAACAGCTATTCTCGGTTTCAAAACAGTTGATATTTTTTGAGATTCTGTATCGCAATTTTCGCGTACATTGGTAGAGCGCTTCTGTAAAAGTGGATGTTGTTTTATTTTTTTCCACTTATCGAGCGCGTACACATACACATACGCGCGGGATAAGGGACTTGCGGCGCTCGCTGTAGCCGGCATTGGTAATTCATGCGCTCGCAACCCAGAGGAGAAGAGGGGAAGTTGCGTTATAAGATTAATGAACAAATAGCCCTCCCTGCGGAGAGAGGTTCGGATGAGACGGGGCCAAATATGGCGTTCTCTCGCCCTCGGGCCGCATGAATGATGCAACGCGCGGGCATGGATTTACAATCGAGTCATTATGCGGCGTGCACAACGGGACCGTCGATCCTCGTTGTATGGTTTTTTCGGCATCCGTAACTTTCTCTCGAGCACATCCGCTCGCTGCATGCTGCATGCAAACATCGCGCGAAAAACCCGCTGTCTATTGAGCGATTAATGCAGAAATTTTACCGAATCAGTTTCTATCTCTTTTTAACTCGATCAATAATCGATCTTTCTACTTTGTTTATATATAAAATTGATGACATATAATTTTATATACCACGTTTATAACCTACGTGATACTGTCACATTGACATAGTTAACGATATCAATTATGATTATATCATAATCTTCAATGGTAATGTCTCTGAAGCTCGTATTCTTCTAAAGAATTCATCAGGTGAAAAGAGTTTGGAAACATGATACGATTTAAATAAGTGGATCTCGAAAGCCAATTTGATAATTATTGTGTCATATTTGTAATCGCGATGATTGAGAAACACAAATCGAATTTGTTTCGAGACATAATCTGACAATGAATTGTTGTTTGCGATTGTTTCTCGCGATTTAATGATCGATTATTGAGACATTATATATTATTATATGCACATATTAATAATGTTTGAATCGGTTGAGTATTAAATCGGAAAAGATCACGAAAAAATTATGAATCTCCAAGAGTGACATCAGTAGAGAATGATTACTCATGTGGAAAACCTAACTTTATATATTTAAGAATAAATTTTTAAAGTATTACTATTAGGGAAGACCATCCTCTATTACATTTTATCTTGAATAATAACGAATAATTTTCTTGTATTAATATTGTATATTGATTAACGAGGTAATAATGCACGTTGTTTGAAATTAATCTTTTTTCCAACCCGATATGGATATCAGCAGCATTAAATGTAACATCTATTTATAAAATAAAAATTATTTTTGATTTAATTGGAAAAGTTAATTAGTTTATTATTATAACTTTTTTCAATTCTTTTATTTCACGAAATCGACAAAGTATTGCGTGATTTTATGGGTAATAAATTAAAAAGTAAAAGATCACGCACACATATAAGCGTCTTGCTAATCTTATTTTATATTTTAACTTGCATTGTTTCTATTGGTAGGCTTAGTAGCAACATTGTGTTGATGCCTTACCATTTGCGTGCTCTCATCATTTTACTCTCTACAACTTGTATGTCTCCACCAAGCATTGCAATAAATTAAATTAAATTAAATTAAATTAAATTAAATATTAATCAAATTACAGTATAGCTTTCGAAAGTTAAACCGTAAGTAACCAATATTGCAATTTTAAAATTCTCGTAATCTAGTTGAATTGAAACGTTATCTTAGATTTTTGAAAAACGTTTTAAAAATTGTGAAATGTTAAACAACACTTGTTCACTTAAACATTCTTTTTACGGAAATCAGCACTGCTTTTATGACGCAATGCATAATTATTTTATATTTTTTATTGGATATATTAAAACAATTTTGCACAACAGATTTGTTCGATATATATAACAGTTTTTTACATTGACGCGTGCACTTGGTGCCTTTTTTACCTTTTTTAAAAAGATAATTTTTTAATGGTATCTTGTAATTAGATAACGGCAAAGAAATCAACAGAACAAAGCACAAAGTATACGTGACGATATAATTATTTTCTCGAAATTAGTTTGCATAGATATTTGCAGATATCTATTGTACAATACGTTAAATATTTCAAGAATAGCAATAAAGCTAGCGCACAGGGGGCCTTGGTATATTTGTTTTCGTCACCTAATGGCGCAGCGTGTTTATACGCATGGTCAGTGTACCTACTGCCATTCGTACGGCAATACTCTCGACTCGACAGGTCGCGGTGCTAGATGTTCCATGCGTTATCACGTTATTTCGAAACGTAGTTGCGAACAGATAGCAGGATTTATTCGTGAGCTTGTTTCTTTAGCGATACTTTTATAAATTTGTATTGTTTTTCGCGCCATTGATCAGATAGATCCACGAAATATACCGAGAAATATACGAATATCAATAAATGGCGTTATCAAGAAAGTAATAATTATAATTTTTAGTATTCTACCAGAAGCATAAATAAAGTAGGAAATTACCACGCATTATATTTTAACTAATTTGTTTAAATAGCACTGATGATAATTAATTGAATACAGTATTGTCCTAACCTTTTATACTCCATATTTATTATTGATAACTAGATAACAGAACTTTATATACAAGATTCATATAATGTTCATGTACGAATAAGCGGGCCTATGACCCCCTCAAACGTCGGTAAAAACGACGGCATAAACGCCAGAGAAACGAGTGCTTTTTTGCGCAATAATGGATCGGGAAACGATCTCCGAGCATTTAGAGGCTGAAGGATTGCCGTATGCTAAAGCGTCTCTCATATCATGGAGAGTAGCAATCTCCGCGACGAGGTTGGGCCGCCCGGCGCGATTAAGCGAAAAATGCCGGTATCAGATACGGTCGCCTGCTTTCCTCGGACGTTACCATTAATTCTGCATAAACGAGCTTTTAAGCGATCCGTGATACGATTCGCCCGATTTCCCTTATCATCCATCGTACTTACGGTTCGTAATCACGACTACTTCTTTCCTCATTGCAAAATCTCTCCCTAACGCCCGTCTTATAATTATGGTTGACGATCACCGTATTTCCATGTCATCGTTATCGCCGTCATGATCGTCCTGTCGTTGTCATCATCGCTGTACCCATATCTTTCTTACTGCCTCGCACCGCCAAATGATCGTCAATTATCAGAACAGTCCTCATAAGATTGTCATTTAGATAGCGAATCTCGGATAAAAACGCGTTTTGCATGGAAAATCGAATAATACGTAAATTTATTTATGCTAGAAAGGATAACAGTTTTGAAACATCGCGCGTTTGGGAAATGATTATTTAAAGTCATTTCAGAGAAACAAAAGTTTTATTAATTTAAGCATTGCTTCTCTTCGCAGCTTTGAGTTTAAATATTATTTAATTTAAGCATAAAAGGACATATCACGTTTATTCAATTAATTTAGAATTTAGAACGTGCTTCTAAAGTGCGTAATCTAGTTATTGCACATTGTAACATATACATGATAGGTACTTATAACTTCTTATCCACCCATATTTGGTCGTTTAAGGGCTAGGTACTTTAAGGGCTTTAAGGTCACTTAGCGCTAACTTTGGTTAAGCAAATTATCTTCCACTGCCTCTGTCATGATGGACCATTATTCAGAAAGTGTTAATTACTACATACGATACAATTAAGTTGCCATATTTGTTTCAACATGTAGATACGCGAAAATCATTGATGCATCGCAAATGCGAGGATGCTTTCAGATGGAAAGGCTTTTTGTTAGCGTTCATGTGCATGGAGTGTCATTATAATACTTCATTATCACTATGTCGGTTGCGTTAACAAGCCGCGATTGTTCTCGTGATTCGCCGGAACAAGCGCGCGCGCGCGCGCGCGAAAGTATTTCACCGCTGTGCGATTAATAATCGGCCCCTCGCACGCGCGATTCCGCGCTGAGTTACAAAAGGCATCAAACCATCGCGCGTTTATACAATATGCATACGCTTTTGCAGACGCGATGGTGGTCGCGCAGCGTTGCAAATTTAACGCACTATTCGTAACGCTAAGCACTCCCATTGGATATTCCCTTCGCATCATCGAGCATTTGTTCATTTCGACGGGTTTATCGTCGAATCGCGGCAGCTATGCGAGCCGTAAGCTACATTATTATTTCGGAATTAGAGTCTGTGCGTGCTTTTATCGTGTATTACGAGTAGTGCAGTCATCTTCCTGCGAGCAATAGAACTCAACAGTTTTAATCGCGCACTTCCGCGCTATAACACGTCTTAGTACGTGTCGCGGTTCTTCCTCCGCTCTCTCCGTAGCGCGGCTGGTTATCGGGACTCTCTTTTTACTTTCGATAACGTCTTCGTCTGTGGCGCGCTTAGAATGACTTTATTCATTTTCCAAACACGACACACGTTTGCGTTTGTCCGACTCACATGCGCGCGCGCGCGTCCGTCGCTAGAGTTTCACGAGTTTCTGTTCTTCGTTAGCGAAGTCGCTTGAGTGAAAGAGGGTTCAGTGAAGGGTCGGGACGCCGAGCAGAAGCAGGAATCGTAGAACTTTCGCATCGAATACACTACCGGTATTGTTTCGTTCGTACTCGAGAGGCAGGAACAAAGCGACGTTGTGAGGTCTTATTCCGTAAGCTCTATTCTCGCCAGCGCGCAGCGATAACCCGCACGAGAGTTCTCCTTCTGGAAAATATCGGCCGATTTTATGCCGGGGCAGTCTCGATGCCTCCGCGAACTCGATAAACTCACGGAAACCTCGTAAGAAATTTTTAAGCCCGGAACGGAAACGTGGGGACCCACTAAATCGCCAAAGATATTACCTTTCTGCACCTTTTGCTAAATCCCGATCATTTTTCTCTCCAATATTAACAGTAGAGGCAATTTTTAAAGCACAATTTATTTTAGTTTTTCCGATATTTGTTATTAAAGGGAAATGATTGATGGAGACATTCTGTATGTACATATTTTATAACGAGAGCTTGTACACTTCTACTATTAGCAAAATTAAATTTCGGGTTGCTCGATGTCGCTACATGGTGCGATTCGAATATTGACTTCTCATTAAACCCGCCGTTTTCAAACAGCGGCTACGAATACATTAAACGGGTCGTTTATGTTAATAACTGTTAATTGCTGTTATAATCGGAGCAATATGGCTTTTGTATTGTTTTATCGCAAATAATCGGGGATTACGTTTGTGGCGGTGAGCCAAGTTCATCGAATCAAGGATACGACTGTTTTATGTTTCATCGATCGCACTATATTAATGTTACGTGGAACTTATATCGTAACAAATATACAGGATGTAATTCGTGAAAATATGATGTAGTAGTAACATAAAGCATCTACGGATGAGTCATACTTTCGCAGTATGCGAGAAACGGCTAATAAATGTACGATAATAAAACACGTTAATCGAAATCCGATACAATAATACTACCGCGTTTATGACACGTTTATAGTATGCTGTGAGACAAGTGTAACTTTTACGCATGTTGTACTGGGAAATCATGTAACACCGTGTCAAGCATCGGAAATTACGTTTTATCGTCATTGAGTAAAATCCTTTCTCGATGCGTAGTTTTCAAAGCTGCATGTTGGTAGTACCATTTTTAATATCATCCGACCTTAAGACAGTATCTCGAGAGTGTTTGGCTCTTAAAAGTCGGACAAGTGTTTGACGGTGATCTTCAGCAGAACCGTCTCGCAGGCGAGACGAAATAAAATCGATCCATGCCTTTAATGTGAACACGTTTATGTACTCTATATAAGTGAGTAATCTAATATTTCTGATTAACGTAGCTTGATTAACGTCTCTTAGCTTGATATCTCTATAATTTTAAACTTTTTATGCTATATGGTGTTGCGAAGCAACAAGCATCAAAAGAAAGGCGGTCCAGTTTCTTAAAACAACAGGTGTAATACCACATGTATAATAGTACTGTGCAGCTGTGATGAAAAGATTAAAAGTTCACAGCGCCTTGCATGAAAGAGGATCTGACGATGCGTTTGTAAATTCTGCTCGAAAAAGTTAATAACGGAGAAAGTTAATGACATCTCTTGCTCTCAATCGGGAACAAAAAGTAGGTACAACAAAGCGAGTTTAATTTAAAGACGCGAGTTTTAGGGATAATGATTCGTGGTAAAACGGGAAATACGAATCTTCGTAAAACATGGTTTTCAAATCAAATAATTTTATACGTGATTCGGCGGTCAGATAGACATTATTGTAGTATATATGTATATCGATGACACATAATTAAGCGCGTTGCAAATGATGAATTAAAAAAAGATTTAATTATTCTGTTTTTCATAAACATACGGAAATGCATCGTTTAAAATGTGCTAACAATAATAATATGTTGAGCGGATACCAAGATACATTTCTAGCAGTAAAATATTTCTTTATTCTACGTTGACTGGAGACTAAGCAGAATCGAGAGCAGCGATCGCTTCATTCAGACGCGTCTGTATGCAATATATGACGTACACACACACACATATATATATATATGTACATGAAATGTCCAGACCAGCCGATTATCTGCTCGAGTGGACAAGCGATGTCGTCTGTTTTTACCAGACAATATTGCAATTCTCTTTTTCGGTCCTGCCGCGTGCGTTCTTGCACGTCCGAACGCGGCATAAGCACAACTCGCGAGGAAAACGGCGAAAGTCGAGGTTTATCGGCGTGCGAGTGCACCTTCATAGCCTGTTGCATCTTCAGGGCGCGCATATTGCAGGTCCTGTTACGTTTCGTTGGATTTACAATTTAAATCCGGGCCCGATCACGCTCTGAAAAGACGGGTCACTCCGCTGCGGGCACATGCATCGCCATCCATTCGTGGCAAAGGATTCGTGCATAGAATTTTATTCGCCGCGTTTAAAGCGAGTTATGCGGAGTTATGCGAGGTTTTATTTAGTGTGGTCTGTGAAATATCGTTCTTGATAACTTGCTGTACGATATACGCAAATGAATATGTAGATGGAAGATGATGTATAATAAACGCACAAGTATTATTTCTATATATTATTTTTAATTTTGGTATAAATATTTGTTCGGTGACCGAAGGTTCGGTAATATTTTTTTTCGCGATGATTTCAAAAGCGAAATGGAACCGTTTTTTAACGCTGATGATTTTAACGCATTCGAACGGATGGAAATTGCATATTGCAAAAATATTTACTCGCCTTGCGGTAGAAACAGTTAATAGAGCCCTCGGACGAGATTTTAACGACGATCGCGTTTCATTGATCGATCTACTTCCCGTCGCGAAAGATACTTTATCATGCAAATTTGCTCTGATAACCAGACTGTCTGTATAAATCTCAACTGCGCCTACCTGTGACATTGCCGTGCAAACTTCAAGGAAGGGAAAGAAGCTGCGATGAGTGTATCGATCGAATGGGTTGAGTGAGGTAGAGAAACCGATTGAAAGGGAAAGGCACGATAAAAATTTAAATCGGAATCAGCAACCATTGACAGAGATTCTGCTGTCTTTTTATTACTCTAACTGGATCTTTGAATCTATTTAGTGGATCGTTTATCGATAGTAGTATTTTATGATACGCGTAATAAGAAAAGCACTGCAATATACAAGCTGTACTTTATATTATATCTTATGTAGACAAATAAAGGAATATTGGCATATGAAACGTAGTATGTATTATACGAGAGAATTTTTTTCGTGTTGCGTAACAAGGTGATAATTAGATACATTTGATTGGTTTGTAAAAATGATTATAACGCGTCATCTGAAATGAGCTGGCGGGCCAATGATGCAATCAAGTCCTCGTAGCACGAGGATGCGACTTATTGGTCGAGACCGCGCTAAACCGTAGGTAATTAATGCTGACCGCGTTTCCACGGTTTGTCGCGTTTACTCCGGCTCGTTATCGGTCGAGGAATGCGCTAATGAACGTAATTACAGATAAAAGGTCGCGAAACGCTGGCAGGACATGACCGCCGCCGGAATCGCTTTGTTGTCGCGGATCCAACGCGCGATCGATTTCACCATGAGCAAGCAAATCACAATTTGCCGAGCGCACTATCGGCTTCCGTGGAGGAAACGTTTAACGAGCGCCTTAACAAAGGCGGAGAGAGAAATTGCTTTTTCGGTGCGGGAAAAACGATATTTCTTTTTTCATCACATGGAGTGGAAGGAAAAGAAAGAGAGAGAGAGAGGAAGACAAAGCAAGTTTAAGGTTCTCCTCAAAATATGGACCAAGCGCTCGACAAAAACCAAAGTGCTCTTACTTCCGGCTCGGTTGTTGGCGAGAGCGCTTTTTAATTTTCTTTGCTAAGTAATCGAGCAAACAAGTCGCGGTTTACGAGTGCGCTTATCCCGTTGCTAGCTGACCGCGATTCCTACTTCGCATAAATGAGAGATTGTTGGCTTGCGTATACATTGACCCATTAAGAACTACCATCTAAACATTCCCAAAACATTTCGTAATTGTATTAGTCTTTATATCTCGTTAATATTAAATTATAAAATTATATTATATTAAAAATGATTAAACGTGTTTCCTATAAGTTGACTGCAATTAAGAAAATTGAAAAAATTTTTTTAATATTTATTTATTTTTTTTAATTATTATTCTTACTGTTTAAATTATTTTTTAAATTTTTACTTATTCTCTATCATAAGAAAAAAAATTGGAAACATATCTTAAGACACAGAGATAAAATAATTAAAAAAGAAATTAAATTTGTTATTTGTATAACTATCTAGTTGTTTTACGTTAATTACAATATTTGTAGTACTCAATATTATATGTTTGTTCGTATATTGTAAGAAAATTGTGTGTGACTATTATTATATACATAAAATTTTAACATGTTTTTAAAAATATTTTATATAGATAATATACGTGTGGGAATCCCGACATTTCGGTTAATAGGGTACAACAATGCGTTACTCATGTCGAGTATAATTTCATAAGACGGAATGTATTTCTCTTGCCGTTATATAACTAACATTTACGGGCTATGCCTAAAGGGTAGTCTGATCTTTCGCGTCGCAAAGCGAATGCGCGAGGTGGAATCTACGGTTCTCATTCCACAGGTGCCGTCTATGCCAGACCGTGCTAGGTGACTATTCTCTTTATCGAGGATGAATAATTTCTCTCCAGTGAAGTGCGCCGAATCGATTGAGCCACTGATTTTCCCAATCCCCGGGAATTTCCTCGGGGAAATTAGCCTCATCGGAAGATCCCCATGGTTCGCGTCAGGGCGAGATCGGTGGATTATGGGGAAAGCTTTAGCGAAGTTTCACTTTCCTCAAATTCTGCGCTCCGAAAGCCCGCTTTTATTACGGCGGAGCTTGTCTTACGCGGATTTGCGCGATGTTATTACTTTATAATTCGCGCGCGCTGATGCGACCCTTTCTCCTTTCAGATCCCTCGGTATCACTCGATTCACTTCTTGTAACATAACATAGTACGGTGACCTGCGTTCGAGGCGAACCGATCGCTTTCAACCGATCGTGATCGTAGAATTTTACGTCAAGTTTGCGAAGTTCCGGAAAAGTTACCGCGCGCGAATTACTTCTTTTTGACGTCACGGCAGTTTCCGCGGGCTTTCAATTAAACGCCCTTTTAGCGGAGCGTGGCTAACTCGTCTGAAACTTTCCCGGGGAACACATTCGATTCTCATTTAACTTGGTCCCTTTGATTTGGAAATGAATGAGCAATAGTGGCCTTAAACTATTTTCCCCACATCGGGAGGAGGGAGCGACAAACGCCACGACCGTCGCCGTGGCCGTCGAGCTGCCATACGCGGAGGCAGGTGCCACTTTTAGGAATTAATCGGGGGAAAATCGATAGCCGTCGCGGTGTCGTCGTCCCGTCGAGCGATATTTTGTGCGACTGCCGGCATTCAATTAAAATCAAACCGTCACGGGATGGAAAGAGTTACTGACCGTAGCGCACTGGTCGGCGCTTCGACTGAGAGAGCGAGAGAGAGAAGGGGGGGGGGGGGGGAGGAAGAGAGCGGTTTCAAATTTGAATGTCTGATTGGACAAGCGAAATTCAATTAAGCGCGCCGCATTGAAAGGAGATCAACATAGGTACCCGATGGAGCGCGAGGAGAGAAAGTCTATTTCAGAGAATCCTTTCCTCGACTTGGGAATTCTTTGCCAGTGCATCTCGCCGGCAATTATCTCTCTTTTAATTGAACGCTTAATGACACTTCGATCGTGCCTTAACGGACTGCGACGTCATATTCCTTCGTAATTCCCCGGCGATAGATCGTTATTAATTTAGATCGCTATTAATTATAAGTCACCGAAGACTCTCGTTTTAGATATTCGTGATATTCCAACGCGGATATAGATACCTCTATACATATACACGAGCTCGTTCGCTTCGCAAATGACGCATGAGAGACGCTTGAAAAAATAAAACTGTTGAGAATATCTGATAAACTATAGACGCGGATACAAATTAGTGCGTTCTATATGTATTTCAAATAGATCTTCAAAACCTAACTTGCGCCATTTTCACAATAAACGTCTCATATCTGTTGGTCGTTACGTTCCACGTCACGTTGGAATCGCGACAGCGTTAATAATTTATCGTCCAGAACCGTTTTACATCGTGTTTGCCGAGTCCGGAGCATGAATAATTTTCAGGACTGCTGAACGCACCGCGCCCGCGGATTAGCCCGCGAAATGTTTTCCACGCTCGAAAAGTCGGCGCGTTTCTGCTGCTGACGCGGCGAGCTCTTGTCGTGGCGCAAAATGGCCACGAAAGTTGGTCAACTGTTGCCAGTTTGACCATGGGGCAGCGACAAACGCGTACAGTTACGGCCGGGGTTACGCTCGCCGCCCGGTGGAAAATTTTCGCGGCCCTGCGCGCATCGGCCGCATGTTGGTGCATATTAATGCGCGCGACGCGTGCATTTCGGAGCGGACGCAGCAGCGTTATATAGCACATATCTTTCGGCTCGTTCGATACGAAGTTATCAAATCGCATATAATAAAATTTACGTATAAAATTTGCATATAATGAAAACCTGCATGTTAGTAACCGTTTTACTTCGGCCGTGACTTCGAGAAATATATATGTATTTGCTCCGTTTGGCAATATTATAACTACCATAATAAATGGTTTTTTTTTGTCGAATACGTGCGCATGCGTAAACTAAATCGTGCGATTATTCGTGTACAATTATGACATAGCGTCGTGTGTTTATTTCAACGCGGATAGAAGGTTTGAAATATTTGAGATTTATTGACATTCTCAAATAACAGATTTTATTCATATATTTATGCTTATGCATAATGAAATAAGAATTATAGTGAACAATATACAGCAATAAGAAATAAAATAAGCATAAATGATTTTGATAAAAAATGAAAAAATTGCATTAACAGAATTAATAATTTAAATCTCGTTACGATAATGTATTTTTCATATTTTTCTTTGTTATATTGTCACACATTTTATGTTGAGTTTTATTTTACTAACAATAAATTTAATATTGACGCAATTTTGTGAAAGATAGATTTAATAGCGTCGAGGCAATATCATTAATTAGACCAACGCAGCATACATGCGTGCACGAGTCATTATCACGAGGAATCTCAAGAGCGACCGCAAATCCGACGCGCTCTCTGAAGTCCAGCGTCTAACAAGTGAATCTATAGCGTGTACATATATCAGCGCCTTCACGTGCGCTGTTCAGAGCGGAAATTCGTAACGCTGTAAATCAAACGACGTGTACCGTCGAACAGCACTGCAAACGGTAAATCGATGCACCACACGGGGACATTAATTGCGAAGTTTTATGGTCGGGACAGGTGGCGAGGGGAAGATCTTGCGGTCTAATTTGTGGCTGTTTTTCATGAATTTATTATACGAAATTGGAAAAATGATTTTTTTTTTTGTGAAAGTCATTCGTAATTATTAGCTGTTAATTTAATGTTTTACCTCTGACATATTCCATTACGACAATTATTTTTATCGTAAGCACAAAAGTCTTCAAACTGTGAATTGTTAACGGAATAGAATTATTTCTGATAACATCAAAGAGCTCTAGGGGTTGAATTAATACCGAAAGCAGTCTCGCGCAAATCGTTGCCATTTTTACAGCCAGGTGCGACGACGTGCACGCGGCGCGAGAGTGGATTTTGATAGAGCATGTCACGAGCAACGAGCAATATCTCCGCGTCTTTCCCGCAGGATGTAAGGTTCCAATAAAAATGCAAATTCTCGGCGTCACCTCGGGCCGAGTTAGGTAGCACGACAGTCTAACCGACGTATTTACTCGTCGGTGTGTAGAATCGAAAAGAGGAAGAACGATGCGACGAGTGTAGTAGGGCGAGGACAGGAAATAGATTTATGTGGTTATGCATGGAACTCGTATTACATCACCGCGACTTCTCGCATACCATATCCTTACGTTCCCGTTTGGGCATGGAGAAACGAGAAATGGCCGATGTGACTACGCGATTTCCATCTGTGGTATCTGACGCGCACGCACAGGGAGGCAAATATAAAAGTGCCTCGCCCACGCATACTAGAAAATAGTTTTATATTCACGGCAAACTCGCTAAATCTCCGCTGCTTGGCGTGATCCACGCGCCATTGCGATGTATCGTTAATTCTTTTAGCAGCGAATTATTTCTAGTATGGAATATCTGTATTAGGCAAATATTGCAAAACCTATATAAGTGTATATAGTAAAATTTTACTATGTACATAGTAAAATTAATCAAATATATTTTATATTTTATTGTAGTAGATATTAATATTTTTATTGTGATAGATATTAATCAGAGAAAATTGCATAAAAATCTTCCCGTACAAAATGGTCCCATGATTATGGTGATTTTCAGGGTAAATTTTAAGAGAGAATTCTCTCCGTGTAGTTCACATTAATTGTCATTATAACATGGAAGCATTTTGTCTGCTAAATTTTGTATAATAGGTAAATTCTTTAATCTTTTGCGTAACATTGGTCGAATAAGTCATTCTATTGTATACATCGCTGTGTACAATACATAAGTGATTATCCTCGAAACTGATAGTGTGCTTATTCTATATTAATCATAACTTTCCATACGCGATGAATGTACTCTCTCGGCAACAAAGTAGAAAACACTTTACAATAAGAAGTTGCGACACATGTATATTCCGCACGATGCATTAAACAACGGGGAAAGTTCCCGAATACTGGTTCTCGGCGTTGTGCATTATCACATCTCGTGCCTAACACATAAAAGCAAATTCTCACCACATACATTTAACGTTAAACATGGCTCTGTGACTCTAAGCCTTTGTTTATATTGAATGCGTTAGGTACATATTGTGCAGAACTTGAAACTAAACAGGCAAATGCGACCGTCTGGTGAATCAAAATCTTTATTTACTATGGATGCAAACCATTAAACTTAAGCTTATATATTTATTATATTTGGCAATTAGTATGCAAGGAGAATGCCTAAATATTTGAACATGTAATTCTCTTTCGATATATTCGAGGATATATTTATATTTTAAGCTTATATATATTTACGGTATAAGAAAAAAAAATCATATTTAAGTAATCAACTAGTTAATTGAAATTACTTGTGACATCCGTGCAATTAATTTTTATAAATTAACGTTGATGCGAATAGTAGAATGTATAGAATAATCAACCGATCGATACATTTATTGTCCTCATGTGCATGCCTTCTTCCCATTTCACGGAAAATAGGAGGCTTCAGCTTCTCTCCTATTTTCTTCTGTTGGTTCTTTTCGCAAACCGTTATCGTGCTTCGAGGCCGTCGGGTTCTCGTCTGCGTAAAGCAGAATCCTCAAAAGCCGTAAACGCGACGTGCCATATATTAAGACTCGACAGGATCTTGTCGTGCGTCCGATATTCATTCTGGCTTTCGTGATCGTGATATTACTACTACACATTACTACTATAGGCGGGCACATGTAGTGGTGAATATGGTACATATATAAGACGCGGTTATATCTCGTAACACTATTCGGAGAATATAATGCTCAATTAATGCCAGACTTTTGAAATTTTAGTATTTATTTCAAAAGACTTCCATCATAAATTATATAACTGAATTTCTTTAAAACTTTTATATTCTTATATTTTTTTATTTTTGATGAAATATTAGCCATATAACTGTGTTCTTTGCTTTAAACTATGCATGCTAGTGATATATATGTATTAACTTTTATATATATAATTTTAAACATATTTTTACATATTTATTACATAAATTTTTATATATTCAAGATTATTATATTTTTACATTTTTTGATATTTAAAAAACATTTATCCTATCTTGTAATCTTACTTTTATCTTATGACTTTTAAATGTTTATTTTTTTTTTTTAAATCATTTCCGTAAGCTCTTTTGGTGTTAGTTTAATCGATGATCACCGATTGCCAATCTGCCCGATTTAATGCTGCGCTCGGTGTGTATGTTGTTTGAATCGGCCGCGACGACGAATGAAGCGAGAGCGTATCGCTAACCCAAGCGTCTCTAATCCGTGCAGAATTTTACAGCCGTTACGTAACCGGTATTTTTGCGCGCAGACCTTGGTACCAACTTCTTCGGCTAATTTAGGATCAAAAGGCCGTATGAGCAAGGGGCCTCCTGCGCGTAGATAACGAGTTCCGCACGTGAGATAGACGAACGGGATGAAGGCTGATAAATGCCCTAAGTTCCCAAAAGCGAAAACACTCAGTCCTTCGTTGTTTTTTTCTCGCAATAACTGGGATTATTTTAAGGTATATGTATATACACATACACGCGCGCACAAGCATTCTTGATTTTCTACAGTTTTTCCAATAACTTAATGAGCTCTTTTTCTACTTCGTAAAAATTTAACTTAATTACGATGAATATTCGAAGAATGATCGGAAGACAAATGAAGGAAAAGAAAGTAAAGAATTAATATGCAGATAATAGAAGATTGAAATTTTTTAGTATTATATCTTTTATCAGCATAATACGTAACAATTACTTACATAATATTGAAACATCAATAAGTATTGACAATTAAATAACTCTTTGTATCTTTCGATATTTTTGTTAAAAGTTTTATACAATTACGTCTAATTATGGGGTTAATAGTGGTGGACTTATATATTTAATAACCTTTTAATTAAAGCAATTTATTGCTTTGCTTATTTATAAACGTAACATTTAATTATTACTCTTGCATAATATTGAAATGTGGATAAATATTTCCAATTAAATAAGTCTTTATTTCAGTTTTATTCATTTCGATGTAGATTTCAAGAAGTTTTGCGCAATTGTCCTAATTATTTCTGATAACGCTGAATTTCCTGATTTATTTTACTTCTTATGGTTCTTCAATTTTCGAACGATAGCTTTTGAATGTAGGCAACGAAAGAAATGCGTCATCTCTATGCAAGGAAACATTGTGTGCTCGGCTACCACGAGCGAGTGTCGAGCCCACAGACATCGGTAAATTTGCCGTTATATGTAGACATAGTAGCGTCGGTTCCTATGCTTCTTTCCATACTGAGAGAAAAGTTATACTAATGGTAACAAAAAAATATAGTTGTTCACAGATAATAAATAATTTTGTTACGATGGCAAAATGTAATAATTTTTTGGTTGACCAAGCAAAATTTGGTAAATTTTTTGAGTTAAATAAGCAATATTATTTGGTTACTTATTTGGTTGTAGTAATAATAAAATTTGATTGTAGTTACAAAATAAATTTTTATTTGGTAATTTTAACAAAATAATCTGTTATGGTACAAAATACTTTTGTTAAAGCAATACGGAACGGTATGACACCTGCAGTTAACCTAACATTTCTTAGCCCTCCGTTTGACAGTCACCAGCGTTCGAGCCAAAACAACATCTGCTCGTAAAATTTGCAAGCCCGCCAGGAAATATTAAATAAACGATGTTTATCAAAATGACTATATATAAAATCGTTATCTACAATGTTAACACACAGATGTTTTATGAATTTTTTAAGATTTTTTAAAATACTTTAAGGTTATGGGAAAATAACGTCAAAGACGACAGATCCACGTTGTCAATCGAAAGATCCCAAATAACGTTGTCAGACGGAGGGTTAATAAATATATATATGTACCTATATATATAAGTTGGTTAGTATTACTATACACATATTACTAAATATTTTGTACAAATTATAGCTCTGATGGTTCGACGCATGCATGCATCACATGCATGCGACTGCGTGTTAATGTATTACGTCATTACGATGATAGAAAGTGTCCAGAAGCTTGTAATATAACATATTGCAAGAATTTGAAGAGATACTGACATATACATATTACATAAGTTTATTATAAGACATGCAAATTAATGTGTTTATATAATATAATTGATATATCTATATAAATATATTAATATTTCATATTGCAAATATACTTAAAAAATATGTAATGTTTTGTTCCGGTAACAAAGGATTATTGTAGATCATACCAAACAGTCAACAAAATAATATCGGCATGGTAACAAACGGTTTGGTTGATCACATATCAACAAATATCTTTTGCGTCAGTAACAAAATTTTGGTTGGTTCAACAAAACATTTCTCTAGACATAGTAGCGTCGGTTCCTATGCTTCTTTCCATACAGCCATATTTCGTATTATTTAACGGATTGGTACATGCTGCATTAATTTAACAGTCGCAAACCTCGATGAGCATTCCAAACGGCGGCATCTAACGTTCATAAATTTTGCAGTCGAGAAGCCGGAGTTTCCGCGACCCATTAGGCGGTTTGGACCGTGGCGGAACGATTGGATTATGATCAAACGGCAGAAAGCAATTTCGCGGTAGAGCCCATTTCTCCTAGGTGTGGTATATCCGACCGCGGGAATGCAGGGTGCGGGAAGTGCAGAGTAATAGTAATAATAACAATAATAATAACAGGTGCCTAACGAGCGCGTAATCACGCGCACGTCTGTACGCGAGTACTTAGCTTAATATGAAATTACTGTCTTTCCACGTTACGCATTACGTTGTACATTCCGAGTCGCATGAAATATTAAGTGTGCAATTTGTATATGTTGAAGGGCTAAAATGAAGATCCTATGATATGAAACGATGGTCTGAAACCTTTATGCATATAGTAAAATTTCACTTTCATGAACTCATACATTTCCGATTTACTAACGCAAAATTCCTTTGGATAAAGATGCTATAAAACGTTGATATATATTATTGGTACATTATTATATTATATTATTTTATTGGGACGAAAAAACTTGCTATTTTGTTCTCAAATATTATATTATAGATAATCTCAATTAAAATCCAATTAATTCAATAACGTTTTTAACGTATAATTATAGAAATATGTTAACTAAAATTTATAACCATCGACAAACGACATTGAAAATGGAGTTCTATGGAAATACCGCTTTGAAAATTATTTTAGAATATACGCTAATTTTTAAAGCGATTTTTAGCAGCGATTAATTATTACTGCTGTTAAAAAGAGTATATAATAAAGAATTATTATTTTGTTGTACAATTTCCTGCATTATGTGTTTCAATGTGAAACGATTCGTTATCACATTTGGATGTATCGTAGGTTATACCTACGCTGTAGTGCGCAAGCCATTACGATCAATAAGTGATATCCTTTTTCACGTTATATTGCCTTTCCGCTCGCGCGCGATACGTTATTTTCGGAGCCAACTCTTGCGTCCGGCGAATTTCATGATTACGACGCGATATTATTCTTATTCGGCGATGAAACGGCGCGTACGAAAAAACGGGCGGATGGATTATCCATCCATTAGCATCGACAAGTATCGCCGTGAAAAATTGAGCAGCGAACGCGCACGATAGGCAGAGTTTCGGTATCGGTATCGATCATCGGCGAAACCGATGCGATATCGGATACGCACGCACGCACCTACATATGTATACATATATATATGTACGTGTATGCACCGGCCGATGGATTTTCTTGTGAAATTGCCTTTGCCACTTGCGAGGCGGGTTTAACGGACGGAATCTCGTTTAACGACCGATTTCTTCGCCTATGGATAGCTTTATTTGCCAACAGCAAAATGCTGTTGCTGCAACAACAGCCATGCGATCGCGTCCGAGCTAGACAAAGAACGGCCGATTCGCCAGTTGTAGCCGGTAATTGGCGAATAAGGCCAGGATATTGTGCTGATTGTCCGAGGCCACTTCGTTGATTTTCTCACGAGTTGAAACGGCCGCGGCAGAGCTGCGGAAGTCGAACGGAGGCTGCATCGTATACGTGACGCGGTAAACTTGCGTCTATTACTTACACGTGGGTCGTTTTCTTCCTGCCGTTACAGAGTAATCCGTGCGATGCTACCCTATATTTCAAATTCACGAAAAGTATAACAATACATCACGATATATCACTGGAAATAAAAGTCCTGAAAATATCTGCGACATTTTCGTTTCAAATTAGATAATTTTTAAGTTAGGAGAGTTTAATGCGAGGTTTAATGTTTGGCTAATCACGAGATGTATTTGAATAGCTGCTTGTCTATGAATCGCGCATATAATTGTGCCTTTTGTCTAGCGTATCAGTAATTGCGCTAGCTAAACTAACACCGTTATACGCACGATTTGTAATTGCTTAACCATGATTGAATAGGCTTTAAAATATTATTTCAAATATTCCATTGCGATGGAGAAAAATTTGTTAGTACGTTACTTTTGTTACGTTTGATATTTTTGGTTGTAATTACTTATCACAAATTTGAAATAATCATGCATGAATAATCTTGCAGTCTAATTAAACGATATTATACATATATATCATACGCCTAAATATTGTGAGAATCGATTTTAGAATATTTGAAACTACGCGAATTGATATTAATTTGACATAGGTATTGGTCTAATTGTAAGCACTTTGCTGAGGCAACAGAATGTATTGGAGTATCGAAATAATGTTCTTCAAAAGTATTACACAATTGTGTGTGTGTGTGTGTGTGTGCGCGCGCGCAGAAACTTGAATATATTGTTGTGTAGATAATGTAGAGGTAAGATATTCAATAACGAAAATTGAATTGTATCATTTGTGCGAAACAATATCTGAATTCCGTATGTCTACCAGTTTCCACATTTACATACAGTGCATAATTCACAATTGGATTTAATCAAAACTGGATTTCATCACATACAGCAAGCTTCGCATTCTCGCGCTTCAACACGAAGGTCATTCGGCGTTCCTGAATCTCTACCTTTCTCGAGACGCTTGCCACGAAATTTCATGAGAATTCTCACAGACAACGCAATTTCGTGACTTTCCTCAATCACTAGTGTTCTCGAATTTGTGGCTTTTCGGTTAACCGGCGGAATTTACGCTTTCGATGCTCGTCGTAAATGAATTGTAATCGTGGAAAGTACGCTCATACGATACAATGGGATAATAAGTAGTTAGAATAATTTATGCTGTAATGGGGGAAGCAGTGAAAAGTTTTGCATATAATCGAATTAGCTGCGGTATAAAGATATCTGTACTCAACACTGTTAAATATTAGAAGAGGAAATTTTTGAACCAATATCTTGAGTTAAATAAATAATTTTGTTATTTTTAACTACCATGTCGAAATTATTATTTAACATAAAACAGTATTATTTTAACTCCATTGATTTAGTTAAATTAACATTGTTTTAGTTAAATTAACGACATATTTAGTAAGAGCAGTGGCGACCTATAGGAATGGTTAAGAATGATTTAAACTAAGTATAATAATTTGACAGTGAAAATGGTAGATTATACTATGTCTCAACTACTTGTTTGTCTTTTGAAGTGTAAAGTTATCTAATATATAATTTAAAACGTTGGAAGAAGATATCGCGCAAATATCCAATTAAATTATATTTTATATAACTATATATTTTTATTAAATTTTTATTGAATTTTTTTATCGGATATCTCTCTTCTTGCATTAAAGTTTTTATACATCGCTTAAAAATATGGCTTACTTAATTAATGTATATTTTTGTCACATAGAGTAGTTACAAGTACAATTAGATATTCGTTGCAATCTCAACATGATATCGTTTTCTAACTGTTATCATGCGAATCGTATAACAAGAATAAATACCCATAACCGCGAAGGGATAACACATGGTAACTTCATGGTTTAAAGAGATTCCACGATTTACCTTGATGAAGCGGTTAAGTAATTTACGAAGACATTTATGCGAGGTCACAATCGACTCCACACGGATAGAGCGGTCTGATTAAATCCAGGACGAACGCGAATCACCCGCGAATCCTGAGCGGATCTTCGTTAGCGAACCGTCCTTTCTCATTAGATGTAATTAGTCGTCGTACTCGTCGATGGACTTCATCGTGTTGCATTAGCATGAAGCAGAAAGGACAAACAACAAATGTCCAAGCAATTGCAATTCAATGAGATTTTTATTTTCTCTAATATCCCTTAAATCCTGCATTATAACGAAATTTTGCATGCAAAATAATAACTATAATAACCTAAATTATTATGTAAACTTTAAAATCTTTAAGTTACATATTTATAAAAGAATATGATATCGAGCGTGTTTTTAAGAAAGCTTTACAAGCGTCAAATTTCAAAATAGTGAAATAGTTTTATTTTAAACTTTTATATTATGATTTTAAAATAATGGTGTACTATCTAAAAGTAATTTTTTAAAAATATGAAAGTCACGATAAAAATAAAATAGAAAGTGTTTGTTTTACAATGTTATAATGTAAAACAGTCATATCTCGTTATTTTTAAATTAACAATGTTTTTATTGAACATTACATCCGATTTGGTGTTTGTAATTTTTCCGACACTTTTTCTGTTGTACAGTATTTTGCGCAATAAAAATTGTTATAAAAAAAATTATAAATGTAAAACGTAAATAGGAATTATTGTCATGCGTGGCCTCTAGCAAAAATTGTTGGTCCCGCAGCTGATGTCAGAGCTGACGTGCCATAAAGTCAAGACGGAGGTGGTCGGCTACCAGATATTTCGGCATGATATTCGATTTCAGCTCTTATGCACATTTTTCGTTTGATAAGCAACAAGCAAGCATCGCTGGACAAGCGTAACTTAATCAGAGTGACGAATTACTAGCATTTTGTTTTCAAAGGACTTCGTACCCGGATTTTTTAAGGACTTCGTACCGGGTTAATGTTTCGTTCGTCAATCATATAAGTGTCCAAACAATTATTTTATAAATTATTGCAACCAGTTAATAATATAGTATGGTTATTTTATCACATTATAAAGCAACTCGGTCGAAAGTAAATTTCAACTATAAACGAACTTGAAAATAATGGCTTGGAAAATAGCATCGACGATGCACTTTGATATTACGAAGCGGAGATAGATTTACGAACATTGACGAAAGACAACTTGAAAATTATAGAAACAAGCATTACTCTATGATACGAGATTGGTAAAGAATGTTCTTTTTAATATCCTAATGTCATAGTTTCTCAGTGTGCGAAACGGCTACTATTTTCATACACAATTTATAGCTCTTCGAAAACGAGCCTCGCGATGTTTTTATATTTGTGGCGCGCAATACGTATTTGCGTATTCGGGGTTGGTGGTAGACGCACGACAAGCATGACGATGACAAGAGCTGTAGAAGAGCAAAGCGGAAATGCAGCGCGGCATGCCGCACCGACGAAAAGCCGGCCCCGACTTTCATTCCGATGGAACTTTCATGAACTCCGCGAGCGGTATGTAACGAGAACTTAAGCCAGTGGCGTAGAATCATTTTCCCATTTTCGTCGACGTGAAGCTTCAGGAAAGTTACTAATTCGCTAACTGTCGTTGCGCATTTTAGAAAGGCAAACATTCTGATTTCTTTAAAATAGTTCATTTTCAATTAGGAACACGATGTGATAGAATTCCCGATTACATAAAACGCTAATAGATTTCTTGATGACATTTTACTGCCAACGAATCTGTAAGATTGACATAGAGTAATTAGATCCAAAAGTTTCTGAAGGTAGTACTAGTTGTAATTGCACATTGCGTTCAGGATAGGAATATTCTAAAATCACTATGTATGTATATTTATGAAGCAGATTGGTTCATTATATTGTATTTACTATTATTATTTTTAAACATAAGTAAAATTGTGTGCGCAAATTAAATATGATATAATTTAAATATAATCTATCATTCGATATAGGTGACTGTTACATGTGCTAATTTCATTTATATCGTAATCTCAATTCTAATCAAGATAGAGAAACTATGTTGTAAAATATAATTGGTGCTAATTCATTATCGAAGTTATAAAAAAGTTATCTAGATAAATAAAAACAAAATTTTTTTCGAATGAGAGAAAACGAATCTGGATGACTGTGAATTTGATAAAAATGTAATACCTGTAATAGTAATAAGTGGAAAAGTCATAGGAAACGTTATCGCTAAGTTAACATTTATGTCCCTCAACGTCGACGCCTTTGAGTTACACAAGTGCAAGCAGACATATGCGCGTCGCATTCCCGTCAGTTTTCTAGACTCCTTCTCGGGCTTCTCTATGGAACTTTAAAACTTTAATCTCGACGTGGTCAGCGCCCGAAGATAATGCAACAATGGAACCGTCGAGTTGAAGGCAGATGCACTTGGAAAGCCTGGGAAATCATGATTTCGCAACGCGCCGCACGTTGACGTACTGTAACGAGATTCGCCGGCCTGGTAGCCTGTGTTACGAGGTAAACAATCCCTCGTGTGTACCGTGCTACGCTTAAAATTGAATTTTTTATTTCGAAGAGCGGGCGAGACATGAGTGCTGTTTCAGCAAAAATATCGCGCTCACAAACAGCACGTCACGCTCTCTGCCTGGCTTCGAGAGTTACTCGGAGTGAGCATTTTCGAAGGGCTGAAAAATCCGAATGCGCCGAGTTATCGTGTAGTAAAGTATCGTACGTCGGATATTTGAGCGAAAATTGTGACGTTAATGAGAAATTCGTTTTGCACGTGCTTTAATATGTTCGCTCGCGGAGATAGCGTGTGATACGTTATCGCACGTTCACGCTTAACGTGTCGGGTCACGAATTTTAATTTAACACTTTTGTATTCCATATTACGCAACGCCATACGATGAACGAAACTGATTGACTGAAAATGAGAGCACTTATCCGAAACAGCTTTTAATATCGAAAAGTTATTTGAATCGCACTTATAATGGGACCGAAATGTTCGAATATAATCCATTGATTAATTATACTGCATATAGCAATCTATTCTTTGCATTAAATATTCTTTATTGTAAAATATGATAAATTAAGTATCATATATTTTAATTTTTACGATTATTTCTTCTACATATAAAAATATACATTTAATCATAAGACTACTTCAGAGTTCACGAGAAATGCATTTATGCATTATTCAAGTAATAGAGGATCGTTTTTGACTTTCTGTCATATTGAAGGACAGCTATGCGGCTATAAATTTCTCCAAGTTTCCAGACATCTCAGTTATGACAGAATCTCTCGACAATAATTCGTCGGTGAGGTACGAGTGGTGGTACACGCGAGCCACACCCGTCACAGTTTTCATAACGACATGTTTAGATAAAGATAAAAACGATATGCTCGGCATTTCCGTTTAATGCAACTCAAATAAGGCGATGACGTTATATTTGGGGAAAGCGCCCATATTTGTGCGAGATTCACGAGCGTTATTTCGTAAATGAGCAAGCAATCTCTCCGTAAAGTAGCCTCTGGGCGAAATCGGAGAAATTGTATAATCGTTTGAAACTTCCCGAATACTTTTTTTTTAGGAACGCTAGAGGTTCCCTAACTGTAAATTTGAAAGCACAGCCAATTTGTTATTTTAAGTCGAAAACATTCTAAGGCATATAAATTCTCGATCGTACTTAGAGACTTATATCTTAAATTGGATTATTTAATCTTAATTTGTTAGATAAATTTCAAAACGGACAAGTATCGATTAAAATTTTGTGTAAATATATCGTTGAAAGTTAATGAACACACACAAATACACAAACATGATTTTCTTCAAAGTTTAAGACATAGGACACGTATAATTTTTTGCTTAGAAATTGTGACTATCTATTATTACAAAAATTGTTCTATATAATCACTATAAATTTTATGTGTCCCTGAATTAGCAAAATGACTTCTTTTTTCACTTTTCGATCCAATGGTTATCTTTATGGCGACATTGTCTATATAACCTACTTTATCTTTATTTCAAATGGTTCTTGGTTTGAAACGATAAACAAAAACGAGCGGCCTAAATTCGTCTTGATACATGCTGTATATGCGTGTATTCATTGATACAACGTGTTATTATGTAAAGTATTGCGCAGAGTTCCGTACCCAAACGAAGTGGAATGCCGTTTCCTTCTTCGATGAAAATCTTCTTGGCGACGCGTATACACGTGATACATACGCACGCGGATGCACGCACTTGAGTGCACGCTAGGAGCTTTAATGAAGCCTCTCACGAGGAGTTATAACGAATATACTTCGGCCGCGATCTATTCATAGAACGGTGAGCAACGCGGCGTCAATGAGACAACAGTGGCAGCAGCTGTGTCGTCTAGAGAGCTTTGTTAAATTATATATACTGTGTTCTCGTCAGCAGAGCCCGTCAAGTCCACGTTGACAGATGCGAGGATGTAACGGGTGATGCGATAAACACATGTACGTTGTCATCGATATTCAGTCGGGCTCGAAAAGCTTCGTCTCAGATTATGCCTACTATTATACAGATTAATTATACTAATCGTATTAGTGTTAGACACGTAATATTTTATTATTTATGTAGCCTCCATTTTTTGACAAATTAATAATTTGCAAAAAATTGGCTCTAAAACTATATAGGTATCTACTAATACATAACGAAGTAATTGATTTACATTATATTTAATAATCGCATTTTATCGATGCCATAATTTTTAAAGTAGAAAAATCATGTTCTTTTCGGTCAGTTTGTGCGATTGAGAAATCAATTAATTTCTATGAAGGTCTCGATACGCGAATATTGCGCAACCGAGGGAGCTCCATGTTGCGCATATCGATCCTGTGGCAGCGCACCTCGTCCCTTCTCGCAATTCTACGTTTTTCCTTCTCCCTCCTTCTCGCTCCTTCTCGTTTCTCTTCCCTTGTAGGCTTTCGTTACGCACCACGGGCATAAAATCGTGTCGAGACCCACCGTGAAAATGGACCAATGGAGTAGGGTTGGTTGCGGAGTCCTTGGGTCACCTGAGCTTTGACTAGCGACCGTTACGAGGGTGGATTTGTATACTCTCGTAATTAAATAATTTCCCTCTTGATTTTTTTAACGAGCCTATCTGCGCGAATGAGAAGCCGAAGAAAAAAGAATCGATAGAAAAGAAGGAGGAGTTATATAATACAGAATAAAAGAGAATTGAATGGCGTACTTAAGAACGGATGAGTTATCAATTAATTAAAATACCGAGAAGAAGTTGATTTTGAATATAAATACGAAAAATATTTTTATAGTGATATATAGAATAGACATGAATGATCATTTATGATTTGCGCAATATCGCAATACTGCAGTATAAAGAAAGACGACGGATGTATTATTAACTTAATGGAAGGTGAAAAAGTGTAAAAATGAGCAGAAAAAAGAAGACAAATATACAAAGAAGAGTGATGAAAGAGAAACTTGAACGCATTTTCTTATGACAAGCTCGATTTCTGCTCATTCATTTTCATTTTCCCTTCTTGCTCGTTCATTTTCATCTTCCGCAAACAAGACACAGAACTGACAGTTTTTTCCCGGTGAACCAAACTGCAGGAAATTTCGATCCCGAAATTTTAAAACGGCCGGCAGGGGAAAAAAAGGGGGAGAACGAAACGAGTTGCAAGCCTGCGACTGAAATTCTGAACCATATGGGGTTGCGCGATGTCGTGCAACAGTTGCGCGCGTAGGTCAGTTCCATTGCGTTTCGGAGTAGGTATATTAGGTCGAGCGCGTCTAATTGATGCAATCGTCGCAGATTATCATACGCACTACTCACGTTTAAAAATATTCATATTTTAATGACTGTAAAATAATGAAAAAAATGCATACTATCATTTTACAAATCTATTTCCTGAACGCACATTTTCTAAAGGGCGAATAATAATTGATTTCGAAGAATGAGTGAGAATTCATCTGTGCTTGTTTTCACGTCCTTATAAATCTTTTGTTAAAATAATAGTAAAATAACCGTTACAAGCGGCGTGATTAGCTGCATCTGTTTTTAAGCTTGAGAATTTTCGTTTCATTTGCTTTATACACACACACACACACACAGATGTAAATTTCGGACACGAATTATTTTGAAACAACCAATCATTTTTACGGCGTTACAACGATATTAATCTCAGGGTTGTTGTTGAGAAAATATAAAAGTAACGCGATACCTCGCGCATGTCCCTGTGCAGCGGCATAATTACTCTCACGGTAATTGCGACTACCAGATAACACAGCCCGATGCGCGTAATTTCGCGCGAGTAAACGACTCGAATTGCTACCAAGCATAAAGTCTTGCCGCCGCTTCACTTCCCGAACGTTTTATACCGCGTAAATCCAGTCGCGCGTATCGATGCAGCATTTTTCGTTCGTTCGCTCAGAACGTCATATTATCGAACGAAACCAAGTGTACCGGGTGACGAGAAATCCAATAGCATTATCCCGTACGGGGATGTAATTACCGCTTTTTTTCGCGGTTGCCTTTGTTCACGGCATCGCGTTGCAGGGAGAAAAAAAGATATAGGGGAGAAAAAACGCGAATACCTCGGGCTGACGTCTCCGGATGGTTGCGGTTTTTAAACACCACATATCGGCGCTAATGGCTCGTCCGTTTCGACGCCGAACGTGCAGCGCTTTACCGTCGCATCCTCTCGCGCGACCTATGCGGATGTCGGGGGGGGGGGGGAGAAAAAAAAGAGAGAGAGAGAGAGACGACGGGCGTGCGGAAATACGTACGATTTTATCATTTTGACGCTCATACATATTCATCGCGCGGCGACGTTACGTACCTCTTTTCATAGGGCCATGTGTTTGATGCTCGCCATGGCGACGTGATGGGCGCGCAAAACGTCATGCCATCATGACACCGCAACTGGTGGCGGCATTAATTACCTCTCGTCTCCGTGTGATACTGCCAAGATCACGCGTGGTACCCACCTTCCGAAAAAGGGAGAGATTTCGCGCGCTCGTTAAGAGCAACTTTGTGGCGCGAGGTGAGTGCCGTGATTTCTTCCCTCTCGCGTGCGGCAGATAGCCGGCCCCGTGCGATTTACATACATTCCTGGTCGAATAAACAACTCGTGCGAGCCGGGCGTTGAATTCTGTGGAGAATTCCGCGGTATCGCGACCTGGCTTTTTCGGTTCAACGTGCTTTATTTAATGCGTCACGATTATCATCCTTGCACGCGACGATCGCGCAACATAAACGTGTCTACATGTAGAAAGAGACGAAAGAGAGGGACACCCGCAGAGGTGCATGATGCTGCGCGCGAGATCCTTCTTCCTATACCCTCTCCGTTTCTCCCTCTTCTGTTGCTCTCCTACACGTACTTTCTGCTCTCGCGGGGTTAAGTTACGAAGCTCGTAAACACACGCAGATACGGGCGCAATTACCGCTGGCAGCGGGAAGTCATACCAAGCGTTTATTTTACGAGCGCCAGTACCCGGGCGCCCCGGACCTCGAATATCGAGTGAAATCGCCTTCTACGTCAATTACGAATTCGCATCTCGCCCGTCCGGACGCCGTTCCGCCAAGCGGAGGATTCTCAGCACGTTGTCCGCCAGGCTGTTATTTCGACAGTCCCGAAAGTGACTTCCACTTCGACGGGTTCCTGCGCATTTCAATGGGTACTTCCCGTACTCGGCGAAAGTTCGCGCACTGCGGTCCAAGGAAATCCTGCAGGCGAGTATCTAGGGCAGAAAGATCCGAGATGCACCAATTCTAGGTTGGTAACAAATTAACGCGTCCACCTATGGGAGCTTCATACAAATCCGGAGCGCGGATAAGAACGATGCAAACAAATTGTGAAACAAAAGTATAATAGGCTGTATATTGTATATATGGATAGAGAGAGAGAGAGAGAGATTATTTTAATAATAATTTTTTTAATTATGTAAATTATTAAATAATTCTGATTATCGCATAATCGGTACATACTTCGGAATAATATAGAGATTATTTTAAAACGAAACAGAGTGATACTTTGCGAAATCGTGTAGATTTCTTTCTCGATTTCTTTATATTACCTACACGTACGCGCGAATAAAAATCATTAACTGATTGTGTTAATTAGAAAATACTCATTAATTAGAAATATATTGGCTAATTACAATCAAGAGAAATCTATTTAAAATGATTTTATTACTAATTACATTACATAATTAATAATTTTGGCAACAACAAAATCTAGTATTTGATAGTCAAAGTTCTTAAGATTCTGATATATGCACAGGACATGCTAGCAGGAAATTGTAATAAATTATGATAAACAATATTCAAATGTTATGCCTATGATTTAGTGAAAAAGACGGAGTTACAAGCCAAATTCCGAAAACTTTCCTAAACCGGATTTACTATGTGCATTTTCACATCGTATATCGGTTATATGTACGCTACCGTGGATTGCAACTATGTTGCACAATAGAATTTTCAATGTAACCCGTAACGGCCAGTTCGCTATTCTAAAAGGTCGGTCTCCAGTTTCTCGCTGAAAAGCGCAATCAACCTACGTGTAATTAACATTTCCGCGATTCGCCGTTCTCAAATGTAGATGAGGGTAGAAAGTGTGGGGGAAGAAGATTGTTTGTCCGAGAGTTATTGATCCCTGTGAAAGCGACCGTATTTTTGCATACATTTAAAAACAAATTCACATGATATTGCGTATAATATATATGCTATAAATCTTAACTCTTAAATACGCAATTTTTTGTACCATTCTGAGTAATTTTTAAATAAATAATGACTGCTTAAGAAATCGTAAAAAAATATTTAAAACATTCTTAATTTGAATCCTTTACAAATAGGAAAAAAGGGTTAGAGAGAAGGCTTTTTACAGATGTGCAAAGCCACGCGTTTTCAATTCAAACTTCATAAGGAAGTGTACACGGCGCATCGAAAAGTCGCTTTGCATATATGCAAAGCTGCACACTTAAGGGTTAACATCCTCGTACCAAAACAGTTCTTCAGAAAATAAAGTATATAAACGTGATATTTTTTTTCACAAAAAGATGGATATGTATTAAATAGAAAATAAATTTTTTATTTATTTTTCATCAAATAAACAATCTGAAAATATTATTGAACCGAAAAGCCGTTTCTGGATTATTATTATTTTAAGTCTACAATATCGCGCGATGACGATAATGATGATAATCTCTCATGATGATAATTTGGCAACCGCGTAACAAGATACATATTGCAATCATCCTCACGGAACGTTGCTTGTGTTGTACATTTACGATGCTCTTGTTATCGAATTCGATCGATTGAGCGCATTTCTCTGGAATAAAACGTTCCTTGTCCCGCACGGCCGCGGGACACGACTCATTTACATATCGTGTTTTGATCGGGCGTGTATCGATTTTCGAGCATAAACAGAATGCGGAGAACGTAGCCTATTCCCTGCCCATTCACCGTGACCGTAGATGTACGGACATGTATATATACGTACGTACTCCTCGACATCTAACCTTGGACGGGGAAGCTTTCCATTGCGCAGTAGGGCACGCATTCCTTCGTATGCCCGACTGGTATGCCGAGGTGAGCAGCGGCATGCAACGGCATCCAATATTCGCCGATAGGTCGCGGTTACGACCCCGCGAATTCCGGCTGCTGCATACCGCGTCGCGGACTGCACCGGCCGGTTTTAAGAGTGCACCGTGGGCCACCGCTTCGAAATCGGATACGTGATTCTATTCTCCCTCCGTCTCTCCGCTCCCTTTTCCCCTCCCTTACCATCGTTCCCTCCGTCGCATCGAGGGCATTCGAGAAGAATCCGAATTCATCCCGCGCCTTCAGCGCGTTCCATCCGCATTACGCTCCACCAACACCACCATCATAGGGTGGAATTGCGAAGATGGATTTTTCTTCTTTGTAAGCGATATAAAGTAATAAAATTTTGTCTTTCGATAACATTTATAAGGAGACTTTATGTTATCTCTCCGTCCGTTGCATACATATACGGAGTAATTACAGGAACACGTAACAAGGATATTTTATTATTATGAAAAAAAAACCACAATTTTTCGTTGTATTTTTACATCTCGAAAATATATTTTTGAAGTAATTTAGTATATTTCCCTCCTCATTATACTTCTAAATCTTATTTTGAATTTGTCTGATATTATTCTTCTCGTGTTTTCCGCACATCGGCTTTCCTCTTCGTTTGTACGCTTACCTAGATGGTGCACCTAGATATCTCAATAAAACATTTACTGCCAGCGACGTGCGTTTTACGCATCCCTGACGCCGCGCCGCGCGAAAGAATATGAAGAAAGTGTCGGTACGTTCACGTGCATACATATTCATATACCGGGCCTTTTAGCATTCTTAGTGCCTTGAGGTTCGTCCTAAAGTATCTGAACTCAGACAGTTATTACCCGCGCTAAAAACGCGCAGCATGCAGTATGCAGGCGGGCCTAAGCCAGAGCGACGATACAGCTCCATTAGGCCTCCGCGTGAGGGATAAAACTTATTCCCCATAAACCCCTGAAACGTACTCGTAAATATCCCTTTCTCGCTCTTCATCGCCGCGTAAACTGGAAACTCGCGTTCCGCGAGCGATTAATTAGACAATTAAGCGTGCTTTATCTATCCCAGGACGCGCAAGCTATTTGATTCCGAGCATCATAATTTCCAACTGCAATCTCGCGCACATAAATTAATGCGCGAATGCACGTGCTAGAATATTTGAATTAAAAAGTGGCCGTCTACCTCTTTAGTAATTATGTACGCGTTACTGTTCTATAGTAGGTATAGTACAGACTGATTTCTACTTCAAACAAGTTTCCGACTCGGAAATTAGATTCTTATGTAGGTATCTATAGACTTTAAATTATATATATTTCGAACTTTATTTTGAAAATTTACAACGTTGCTCGTCGGTTTTAAATATTGCGTACATTATACATATAAGTACGCGCGCGTAAATATATCAAGCTCAAAATCTCGAGTACTCGCAACTCGTCGCCTCGCGTTGATAGAGCCACGGGGCGGTCTCGCTCCGCGCGTACTACCGTGTCTCTTGATATTTTCCGATTTTTCGATGCATTTATGCAATGATTAAGAAACTCTATGATTACTATATAAAATTAAATTTGTTTATTCTTTTTACATATATTTTACATATTTTAGAAAAATTATACGAGAATCTATATAGACAATTTTGTTGAACAAAATATTTTTTATCTAACCGATCCTATTTCTTGCGAGTAAAAATTAACGCGTTGCAAAATTGGTAATGAATTTTTATCTTTCTGAATGTGAATATATAGCTGCGTCCAATTATTTTCACCCCTGACATTCGCCGCTAATAAAACGGATGTTGTAATTTGTTCACCGATACTTACAGCCCCATTGGCCCGACTCGTGCCGTCGTACGTTGTCATAAAAGGGTTGCGTCCCGAGCTCATATCTATTAATTACCAAACAATAACTGTTTGTCCCGGTGCGGTGGCAAGGTCGTGAAGTCGCATTATCGTTCCGTCATGTAATAGATTTATCTTGGCCATCTGTGAATCTGTTGCATTTCTATCTTCTCCTATCTTTTCCCGTTCTTGTCTCTTTCCGCTTCCTGTTTTTTTTTTATCTGTACAATATCGACGGCTTTCTATCTGCATCCTTCCCTTTGTTTGCGAGTATCATCTACGTGATCAGCGATCAAAGTATATGCATGTCATATATATTGCTGTTATAATACGATATAATTTTCTATAAATTTTATATTTTTATGTTTTGTATAATTATTAGCTGTTCTCTTAACTCTCTCCCATCGGAATTCCATTTTATTTATCACATATTTCGATCGTATCGTTCTTACTCCAGGTTTCTGCCCGGAATATAATAAAGCGCCTATCTGTCTATCTCGCCCTCACGAATTCCACCATTCACGTTCTGCCTCGGCAGTCGGACGGCCACAAAAGCGCGAGCCCGGCCATGCCTGATAATGAAACGATTTCGCGTTTCGTCGCGCTGTGCAAGACGAGGAGAGAGAGAAAACGAGAGAGAGAGAGAGAGAGAAAGAGAAAGAATTGCACCTTGGTACGGGAGTAACTCCGCAGCTCTCGGCGACATAGAACGGCTGCCGAGATCGCGAGAGTCCACGGACAATTAAACCGTTCCGTCGTAAAAACTCCCGTTATAACGCTCTCGCCTTCCCCTTTTCCTCCCTCGACGATTGCTTACTATGCCGTTTCTCTTTTCGCGCGTGATTCTTCCTATTGGCGCGGTTCCATCTGCGTTTCTCTTGTATCTATTCAGAGGCGATATGCTCGCGCCATGCTTGTCGCGAATACTTCCTACGTTTCCGAACGATGAATGGACAATGACTATATGTCGCGCGACAATCGGCTAGCCTGATTGTTATCACCGTTTGAATCTTTTACGCTTACAGAGTCACATACTCGCCAACTTATTTATCCGGCCAACGCAAATTTGTTGAATATTCTTATAAAATTTCTAAATTATTATTGAAATAAATCTCTAGCAGCGCGTAAGTTTCTATGTATAAAATTTTACATATCTTGATTCGTGTTTATTTAAATTAACCCATTTTACGTTAAAACAATCGAAAAAATATATCTTTGGGATAGTTTATCTTGTGAACGTTCCAATGAAATTTTAGAAATAGCAGTTTATTAAAAAGTTTTCAGTTCATATATCGGAATACATTCTACGCACGAGCAACAAAAGAAGTTTTAGATATTCGAAGAACGATACCACGCATAATTTTCATAAGCGATGAAAATTGAATAGTACTACATCAAGGGTTAGATTAACCGGTATGGGGCGTGCGAAAAGAAAATAACAGGCTGACAGTTTTATCTCTGAGAACTTGTAGACGGGCTATAATTACGCGGTAACATATGCCGTGGTACGTAATAAATAAGCATTTATCGCCTTATCGTGGCATAGTGTAGCCTTCGTTCTGTATTATCTTCTTGGTAGTGAGTTTATAAGAGCTTCCCTTCTCTCTAGAATGCCTATCGACGCATTTTACATGAATTATAAATATCTTACTCGAGCGCACATATAGCGCTACTGAATGTTACGACTTGCATGTTGAGATAATTTAGAAGACATGAGAAGATATACACATCCGATAAAATCCTTTTAAGAAATAAATCCAAATTTGTTGAAAGAGTCTACAACTGAAAGGAAGTATTGAATCTCTAGCACATTCTGTATTGGCAAAGTAAAAGCGCTTATTTTGAAGGAGATGAAATCAGGCAGAAGAAATAACTCGTGTCGTAAGGTCCTTATTCGGTGACTCTCGCAAAAGTTTCGAGAAAGGAGATGTACGGATCCCTCGTGGATTCTCTTGTGACGATCAGGCTGTATGTATCTAATCATGGCCTATAAATAGCCACGTCGACTTTAACCGTGGTCGAGTCGATCGTAACGCGAACCCGTGGGATGTCGATTGTCTTTCTCGCTCTAATTCTCTCTTTCTCTTTCTCTCTCTCTCTTTCTGTATTGCTCTCTTCTTTGCGTTTCTTCTCTCCTGATACTTTGATCCCTTGTTACTGTCCCTTTCTCACCGCGGATCGACGTAATATTTTTAATATTAAATGTTTTTACAGTATATAGTAGTCTTTAACTTATTTGTTGCATGGGACATGTTTTCTATATCACAATAGCTATTGATTTAATAATCATTTGATTATTTTCCCTCTTATTGCTTCCTGTTTCTATTTTATTCTGTGTCTTATAACACCAACTGTTTCTAGAAGAACTAATAATAGACTCACTTCTATCTAGAGTCGGATCTATATCTAGTGCTGAAACTATATAATTTACAATGAACTATAAGAATAAGATAAAAAAAGATAGAAAGTAGATGTAAGTTATGCAGTATGTAAAAATAAAATGTCGATAACAAATGTAAGAATAAATACTTTTTTTAAGTTTCTTCCATTTTATCTCAAAATTATAATATTCAAATATTGAAATGCCTTTACATATGATTTTGCATATAATGCCATATATTGTATTCAGTTTTTTATTGATTGTTTTTTAATTGAGCATTGACATTAGTAACGTTACATTTTACTTCTTATTTACGTTTTAGTATTTTGTATATTTGCTAGCTTTTTATTATTCAACTAAACTTATACTACATTGTAATACCTATACTAAATTTACCATTACTACTATTACTTTATTTTATTCTTATATTTCGGCCCTTACTCTCTTCGTTCATATTTCATCGTAAAATATCATTCATACTGTATTGTATGAGAAGCATCATGTGTGGGTGGATTTTTTCGAGTCTCGTTTCTGCGGGGCACTTAAGACGGTCATTAACTTCATTAACGGGCGAACCGCGTAATCGTCTGACTCAATCGCCTCTTACGAATGGCCTTTCCAATCAATGCCATTTCGTAAGTTCGGCCTTAAAGAGATATTGAGTTTTTCGATATAGCCATATGTATCTGATTCTAATTGCGAATTTAAAAATATCAAATTTATATTTATTAAATAAGTAGAATAATACATATAAAATAATACAATCAAACAATAAAAAACAACAGAGCAAATTTGATAGATGCTTAATTGCAAAGGATCATAAATATGGATTTTCTCACTTAATTCATTCGAATTTTTTTAAATTCAAATTTTGTAAGCACTTTGTTATTAGATCAATAAAGTGAAATTTATCAAAGCGAAGCAAATACATTATGAAAAAAGATAATATTATTTCCGCGTAAAATCAATTTTTATATGTGAGATGTATTCACTCTAAAATTAATTTAACTGTTTTTCATTAATTCAGATATATAGGGTGATGGATGGTGAATGATAAACGATTAACGATTGACTTAACTTACGAATAAATTCCACATTTCGACCAGAATAATCGACCGGATTTATTTATTTTATTGGCAGTAAAATCACTACTACTACTATACAGATCATGTGTGGACTTTATATTTATATTTTACAGCGGCTGCTCTCTCTCTCTCTCTCTTGCGCGTGCGCGCGCCGTTCCCTCACTGTCGACCTGCCGTACATTTCGAAATGTCGTGGCGTTTGAAGTAACACGCCGCGATATTTCACGAACACGTGCTTCCGGCGGCGTTGCCCGAAATTCGCGGCGTTTCGTCCGTTTCACCGACCCGCTCTCGGGCGCGAGACAAATCGACCTCGAAATGAAACGCCTGTCGTCGATTTGATTTACACCCCCGCCGGCGTATCGGCATTCATTATTTATGCGTCGACGGATCGAGAATTATTGAACCGCAGTGTAAAAAATACCAGCGCCCTTTCGGAGCGAAGAGAACATATCGGAGTACTTGTCGCCGTTTACTTTTACCGCGAGAATGCAACGATTATGACTTGGTCAGGTTATAGTAGAGTTGCATTCTCAATTAATGAGAATTTTTCTCATCGTGTAGCTACTCTATTATACCTATTATGCCGCGATTACGCTTATCTTTCAGATCGCGATTATATGGTATAAGGTTCAGCTTTAGAGATTATCTCGCGCGACTAGTGGCGATTTAATAGAAAGTATTAAGATACATTATGCTATCTTTGGTGTTAAGCAAGTTATTTCGAATTAAATATTGAGAAATCATGTCTACAATTAGAAAATCAAAATTGAGTTTTATCATGAATATAAATTTAACCATTAGTTTATTTATTAGTAATTAATAATATACTATTACTTAATTATATAGCCATAAAAATATAATTATATTATTATATATGTACTAATGGTACGAGTTCTCTTCTTATCATTTATACATAATAAATAAAAGTATAATGAGAAATTATTTATTGAAATTAGCGGTTACTGATTAGTATTGGTGTTAATTTTGTAAATTTGTAATATTTTTCTTTTATTGATAAACAATATATTTTTTACATGAAATTAACAACATTCTGTACTATTTTAAAGACGAATACATGGAAGAAAATAATATATCCCAGGTAACAAAGTGACGTCAAATAACGTATTAATACCGTCTTAATGACATCTCTAACTATTAATACCGTCTTAATGACATCTCTAACGTCAATAATTATATGCCATTAAGACGTCATCCTGCTACCTAGGATTTGTTTAATAAAGAAATTGAATGATTTAGTAACATTTCTTAACGAGCTAGTCATCGAAGGTGCATGTACATACTTTCTATTATCACAAACTTGCAAAACGGCCAAAACGATCGCATCGCGACACGATTGCGCTGAACAACATCTCGTTACATCCAAATGCACGTACTTCGGGACGAGAAAAAGATCTAGAAAATAAGAAGAAAAAAAAAACGCAGAAGCGTCTCTTACATCCGGGTATCGTAGCCGTAGTAATGGAGGAGATGCGTTCCCATCGGGAATCGATATCGCTTATCAAAGGCGAAACCGGAACCGGCACGCCCGTCGCGAAGGCAGATACGAGCGTACGCATTCAAAGGCAGAGGAAATTCATGCCTGTTCCCTGCAGACGGAGGCAGGCTTACGACGTTCCATCTACGGTATCGCACGGCGCGTACCCGCCGATCTCCCTCTCCTTATCCGCCCTCCCGTCCTGTCTTCGCTCGCCTGTGCTCGAACGCCGAGCCGATCATTCCTCCCCGTTCTCTGTCTGCGGATGGAGAGCCGCTTTCTAAGAGTTACGCAACCCTGCAGCGTCGGTCGTCCGCGCGCCCGCGCGCGCGCGCGCGCGCGCGTGCGTTGATTATTTTTCCAAGAGCAGCGGTTCCAGAATTTTTAAATGGCGGTTGAATGAAACCGGTTTTCCGGCCGCCTCTCTCCGTCCTGCTTCCCGTCCACGGTGTGAGAGGCTGTCTGCCTCCGTTCTGACAGAGCTGGATCCTGACCGGCGCGGCGCGGCGCGCGCTCCAACTCCACGTTTGCCGGGATCCCTTCTACCTCTTTCGCTCTCTCTCTCTCTTTCTCTTTCTCTCTTTTTCTCCGTATACGTCGAATATATCTACCCCGTTCCCGTTCTAGCCGCAGAAACGTTTGTGATATTCCTTCCTCCTATTCCTCGGCTGCGCAGGACGCTTCCTGGGACGCCGCAGTAATGCGGTACCTGCCTCGTCTTTGATTCCTTCGGCAAACCCGTTCGAGCGACGAATACCGATGCTCTTACGAGCCGTAGGAGAGCAAGGGAGGAAAGACGGGCTCCGTAATTGCGAAATTTCGGACGAGAAGGCCGGGTAGCTCGGCCGAATTAAAACCCTTTTCCGCTCGTGCGTTCACGTTCCCGCCTTCTCTCTCTCTCTCTCTCCTTCTCGCTCGTTCCCTCATCGTGATGCTGTACATGGACCCTTTTTTTTTTTTGCGAGAAAGAACCGCGCGCATCCGCCTCAGCAATGATCCCTATATCGAGCGGGACCGATCCGGAGGAGCGGCTAACGAGATATAAATAGCACAACAGCGGGGAGAGTCGGGAAATATATCGCGTCCTTCGCGTACCGTCGGTTGTTACATTTATTTCGTCGGCAACCATTTGCTGCTTTTATCGCGTCGATTTCTTGCCGCAACAGATATTAATTGCTGCGAGAGAAATCGCGATAGCATGTATTAAGGACGGCGTTCACAGTCGACATAGTTTCCTGATGAATAATCATTTAAACAGTTTCATGAATCCATAATTATTTACTACCTGTGCTCATGTACTATCTATTTTTATTGCTTGCGAGGATTTATAATTTCCGGTTAATTCAAATGTGTCGCACGACTTCTTTATTTCTTAATGCATTTTCTTTAATGCATCCTCGAAATACTGCTTTGACAACATCTGCTAATATTTCACGCTGTCGAGGAAGCACTGCTTTCTGAACTCCATTTTCGTAGACGACAAGAAGAATGTAATTTTTACATCAAAGAAGCAAGGCGAAGAAAAATGCGGGGAAGCACAAAGAATAGCCGTCACGTAGAAGATTTTCTATTTGTCTTTGTCCATAGCTTTCTGCGAGTAGTTTTCATCTTTCCGAAAGGAAACGAGAATATACGCGTTCGCCATCTGGGCCGCGGAGCTGTGGTTGTTTGTAGCAATGGGAATAAGTAGAAGAGGTGCTAAAATACCAAATGGGGGACGGAGAAAGTAGTCGAGCAAACAGAACCGCCCCCTTTTCTCACATTTTCGCAAATTTTGGTTCACGAGGTGGATGTAATTTTACGCGAATTTTATTCACTGGCATTCCGATACATATCTATAAGCAACTGTAAGAGATAGTACAATCGTATATTGGGTGTTCAATCTTTTGAATCTTCTGATATCTTTGATAGAATAATCCAATAGAAGTTTGATATTTTCTTTTTATATTTCTCTTTCTATTGGTAACACACATAAAATCAAAATGTATGTTGTTTGTTACACATAAACGCGAAATATTTAGTGACTTTTTACGTGATTTTTACGTGCTATCTTAGAAAATTAGATTCAAGATGAAAGAAATCACTGTAAAAAATTACTGTAAAAGAATAGTGTGATAAGGATAATATATTTGTCTCTTTCTTATCTTGAAAATATCTCGTGAGGCTTTCAACTGGATGTACTTTTTTTATTGCAAATTCTGAGACACCCTGTAAGTATCAGCGAATGCTACTTTATATTCGGCATACAGAAAGCCTGACAAGAGGAGTTGTTTGACTACGCGGTAGTCGCCGAGAGAGTACTGTCTCTTCTCTCACATAGTCGGGCAATAGAGCCGTGTCCCTATGTACCAGGTGCTTTGGAAGTAAAGTTATTCGTGATATTGCCTGAAGTCTATAAATAAAACGACCTACATGCATTTTTATTATCTCTCTACATATACCTATATACTTGGACAACAATCTACTTTTATAGCCCTTTATTAACGTGTATTATATTTGCTGTAAGTTATTCGGACGTTTCGTATTTATGACAATAATTAGAAGATAATGAAATAGTAAAATGTTTTGTATAGCATAGTATATAATTTTTTATGTGTAAAGACAAATAATAAAAGGTACAATAAAAGATATCTGAATAAAAGGAATAAAGGGAATAAAATAACAATATGCATAATATTCGCATTATTAAATAATATAATGCTTGTTTAAACTGAAAATTCGGCAGTTGTGAACAATCTTCATATTATAAAAAACGGTAACAGGCGGCAAACTTTCTTTTTACACAGCATATAGAAGCTGTTTACTATACCGCGACTGGAATAATAAAAGTTCAACGTTCGGGTAATAATATTAATTCCGTTATATAGCATACCGGTTGAATTCTCTCTTGTATAACTCTTCGCTTTGTTATATAGAGATTCTTGATATTTGCTGCAAACTTTTTTCCATGCCGTCTCATTATCCCGAGAAATGTCTTAAACATTCCCTGGCGTACTCTCTTCGTTTCACGTTCTAGATGGAAAGTGCAATTTTCCGATGCCAGTACAATGTAATTTCTGATACCTCTAAGAACTTGTCTTTCCGCATAATCGAATTACCCCGGGAAAAGTCTCGGAATCTATCTCGATGAATATTTCCTTTAACTGTCTAACGTATGTGAATAATGGCCGTCTCGAGAAAATGCAGAAACCGTAAAACCTATAGACTCGCAATCTTTCCAACTCTCGCGAACAGTAAGATGAAGTACAAAAGAATACAGAAGTTGAATAGAAATATATTTTAACAGAAGGCTCACAGTCACTATTTTCATGTTTATTTCAAAACTTTCGATTCTCACCGTTTTAAATTACAAATCATTATGTATATATTAATATATATATATATATCAGTCATTACATTGAAACGAGTGCGATAATAATAAATGAAAAAGAAAAAGAGAAGAAAAACTTTCAATAGAATAAGATTTATTCATTCTATTTGCAAAACACAAATATTTAAAATTCTATGTATAATCAGAAAAAATACATTAAAAATAAGTAATATAATATATGAAGAAATTAAGTCAACGCTTTAGCGCGTTGACAATCTTATAGTAAAATATAAGTACAATATAAAATTGGACAAACGATAAAAGAAACAAAAAAGATATTCTATACAAAATAGAGTCATGGAAATAATGCTTAAGATAATAATTTGCAATAGAGAACGTGATGAAAGGTAGGGATGATAGGGAAGTGAGAAACAATGAGAAACGGAAATAACGATTTTAGTGGTACAGATAAACCGGAGCTAATTGGATCATACGGCGGATAAACGATAAAGCGCCACCCGGCGAAATCGGAAGAATTGTTCGAAGGCGAGAATACAAAGAAGACAAAGAGATCCTTGATGGAATGGAGGATGGGGGATGGTACGCGCCTAGCCCGGGAGTTAAAAACGTGCCAGAATAGTTGCAGGTCGGAGAGGGACAAACTCTCCGGCGCGAAAAGTGCGAATTTTCCCGCTGCATTGTCGACTATTGTCAACTGTGGTTAACCTACCTGTTGGAGCACGAAAAAGAACTAGGTTGGTGTAGCCTTTGCGATCCTGACACTCATCCTACGGAAGATTTTCTCGCGAAGGTTCTTGTACAGCCCCACGTTGTATTCAACGTCACAATTCGGATTTTACCGACTTTGTTCTTTAGAAACCTCCGCTATATTACGATGATATAAGAATTTCTTTGAACAACAAGAAGCGTCAAATTTATTATTGTGTTTAAAAGGAAATAACAAACATTTTTACAGACGTCGTAAAAGTACATATATCTCGTCATATTGAAACCATCAGGAACAATTTTACATGAAACGTTAGTTATTTATAATAATTAGCAGTATAAATTTAATCGAGATATTTTTATGACAAATACATTTAAAAACTTCTTTGCAATATCTTATTATTATTTACAGATAAAGCAATGCATTTGATATTCAGTATATGAAAATTATTTTTTTATAAATTTTTAAAACTGTCTATTGATACAAGAAACATATGAATTATTATTGTGTCTTCCGGTAATTAATATCAATAATTAATATCCGGTAATTAATATCAATCGCACCAACAAATTTGGGGTGGCAGCATGACGCTCATCTATATCTCCTTCCCTCTTCCAAAGTTTATTTAATCTGGAAAATGTCCAGAGAGCGGATAATTAGCACGACAATTGCCAAAGTTTAATTGGAAATCCAGACGAACCTTACCCTTCCACGAGTTTCTATCTGGCATGCGCGTGTAGATAAGCCGGAATTGTAAGTGGACAACTCGTGGACATGATGGTCGATGCGAGAGTAAAACGAGGTTAGAGGCCGTAGAATAATAAAAATTTGCCAATCACGATTGCTTCGATGGCACAATGTCGGGTTTCATCGATACGTTTAATAACCGAAGACTATGTATTTCTCTCTACTTCAACGAATTCCAGATCACTAAAACTCGAACGTTTCTCTCGACGAATATAAATGAGCATACCTAAAATTCATATTTTGACCACGCTTTATTCATGATTCATTTCTAAATCAATCTCGAATAATTATGAAACTTCAGACAAAGCCAAATGTTATTTTTGTGTAATTGATATACCCTTTATTATTATTTTGCCTGATAAATATCGATGAAATATGATATTTTTCAAATTGTTTGCATAAACGTTCTTCTGCATCAGCAATATAATTAAATATTTAAATATTCGAAAATGTTTGTTTTATTTTTCAAAATTTATGGATTGATTTTAAATCGGAAAATATTGAATATCATCAAAAGCGAAAAAATTTTTCAGAAAATTACTGTTTCAAATTAAAGAAATAGATATTGTTTTTCAAACAAATACAAATATTACACAAATTGTTATTTTGTACACGATATGAAAACTGTTTCTTTTTCATTCCTGAATTAATACAAATTCCAACGAAATCTTCGAATACATTTATATTTTTTAAACGTTATATTGTCTTATTTTCAATAAAAATTCCTGTAGAAGCATCACGTGTATATATAGCTGCATTTCTCCGTACGCAATTATTATTTCCAGCCGACGGGGTTCGAATATTCCAAAGAATAGGGATGTAGGAGGGGACATAGTTTTCTTCCCGCAAGCACAAGGGTACGCCGACGAGGATGAATTAAGATCGATCCACTTAACCGTTCGTCGGGAATTCGGGGTGCGTTCATGGGATTTCACGTGGCCGAATCGAGCGCGACCGAAGGGGCGGGAAAGCCCCCCCCTTGCGTCGAAATAAAGTTATTAAAGGTCGGTCCGGGGGTGTAGCGCACCCCTGTCGACGTTATGCGTACGAATGAGTTATTCCTTTGCCTTAATTCCACTCCATTAACCCGGGTACTTAAGTGCCCGTGGAGCATACGAGGGGTGGGCGGTGTCATTAAAGACGGCATAAACATATACGTATACGCCCGGCGCGGCGTGGCATCGGGGGAGAATTGTAAATCGCGGCGATGCAATAATTCCATCGGGAGCGGCGCAGATAAGGGGAAAACGTCGCGTAATCTCTATTTTGCATTGTGTTATCGTGCAACGGCATTTCGCAGTTTCGGTATGCCACGAATAGCAGTATTGTTCAGATCGCAGCGGCCGAAATGATTAGATACGTCATTCGTTCAGCAGATTCGAGTACCGACGCATTTACTCGTCTGTCATTTACGTAATCTGTTTCCCGCTCATAAATGAAGTCGATAGAAACGCATGCTTCATATATTTCTGCGACATTTATGTTATTGCGCGTAGAATCAGTTATTTTTATAAGACAAGACTACCTGCGGCGAAGTAGCTCGGGGCTCGGTTAAAGACGGTTTAAAGTTTGCGTGACAAGTTTCATAGAAGTGATTAAAACTTGGTTCAATTAGAGTGACTTTAATCATTAATTAACACATTGTTAATAATAGCATAAGCTGGAGTAACTTTTTAATCTCAATGGGATTTTTCAATAGCTGCCCGCGTACGAGTTATTCACCGCTGGTAAAATATTATTCTACGTAGGTGATAACGTCTTACGAGTGAAAGTGATGCAACGTTGCAGTTGTAATTTTATTGCGCGAATAATCCTGCCAGAGGCGCTTGGTCGACGAAATAAGATTATTCAGCATGCATGACTCAATGAGATGTCTGTGTCTGTCTGTACAATACTCGAAGTGCTGGAAAATCAGAGATTGTCTACCGACCTCACAAATAACGAAGATTGTATATCGTACATTGAAAGGGCTGCTCGTGGGTCAGGAAGGAATTAATTCGTGGAATTACCATGGCCATAATCGCTTTAGCGCCCGGCTCGTGCAAAAAGGCCGAAGGTATAAGAGCCTCCCAAATTAGTGGTACTTTTTAACGAAGGGCCGGCATTTAATCCCATTGACCACAGCCATTTCTTCTTTACTCGGAATTGCTCCTTGCCCGCGTAAGATCGATTTCGTTAATCGACTACCCGATCTTGATTATATACTAATAATTATATAAGAAACGCAAAATAAACGAATAAATAGTTAAAGAAATTAATGAAGGTTCAGCATTATTGGCGTTATATAAATAGTAAAATAACAAATTATAGCGTTAACGTGTTTATGAAATCTCAGTTCAGTATCTGACTTAAAGTGGATATGATGTTCGATGTCTAATCGAGTTACAAAAATTTCAATAAATTATTATTGCAAATGGCTTGTTATTAAGGGATTGCGTTTAATTTGCAATATAACGTGACAATTGAAAATTTTTGCAGTTTTTTTGGGGGGGACTACGGTTTCCAATTTATCAGTGAAGTTATACAAATAACTGCATGATTATCCGTAACAATTTGAGAACGGTAGATAACTAAAAAAACGTGAGAAATTGACGTAAGAAAAATGTGAAGCTATCGATGGACTGTTAAACTTGCACGAGCTGTATCTAAGTTAATTAGAATCCAGTTGGTATAAATCTGTCAGAACATTATCTGGCAAGCGATAAGCCGAATGGCCAATAAATGAGTAGTCTCGCAAAAGACGTAAACAGATTGCACCTGCATGTAAATTTATTTGCTATTTGAAAATGTTCGGCATTTATGGTAATCTGTTCAACATGCCTCGATAGATTGATATTAGGGGTGCTGCGATATACCAATGTTAAGCGATCGTGGTATTAGATTATCAAACGAAAGGGAACGAATAAGTTTGCCTGTGACGGCCACGGCAGAAGGGCGAGAGAGAGCGCATATTACCTACTGGAAGGCACGACTTTCCAAAATGAAAGCGACGCGGATTGAGAGTCGACGGGCGACACGAGCGTTCCTTGCTGAAAAGTGGACCGCGCTATTTTGAGGGTGTCGTAGGAATTGGAGTGAGAAAAAATCGAAGGCCAGCCCGCGTTTGTTAGCGCGACACGACCCGCTATGTATAGCCCGCAATATTTCGCATATGTTTTCAACAGGTCACATATTTGACATAAATAAATTGCGAACGTTTTACAAGGAATATTTTTTATTAAGATATTCAGCAAGCTTAAGTTTCTAAATAGATCCATGCAATCGAATTTTAAATGTGCAAAATTTCGAGTCTCTTTCGATGGTTAAGAAAGAATTGACGACGCGCTCATGTCCAATAACCAAATAATACATTAGATCCTGGTTTTTATCATATTCAAATTCTCGAATAAATTCAGTCGCGTCCCGCGAAGGAATCTATCGTTTCAACAGTTCTGTCGCAGATGCGACGATGCGACGTCCGCGCAAAATCGACCTTCGGCAAATCCTTGAATCGCAGACGGTGGCGTCGTCGCCTTTTTCGGAAACGGGCGGAAAATCAGGGATTCCACGACGCCACGAAGGCTCGAGGAAGCTTGGTTGGATGGTAGAAGGATTTGCTCGCAACCCGACAGGAATGAGATTCAGTCGGTACTCTTAGTAACGTTCCTCCTTTCCTCCGTCCTGTTTGAGGCTCGAGACATCGGCGGACTCGGTAATCGATATACGTGCCTTTTCTTGTCCCTTCTGTTTTTCTCGGGTCCCGTCGCCTCCTCTTCTCCTTGATTCCACTTTCGGCGTACCGTACCGTACCGTTGCGTCACGTCGCGTCGCGTCGCGTCGCCTCCCCTTTGTTTTCCCGACTGCTTTCCGGACGGAATCCTCTTTCGAAAAAATACCCGTGAATCCTTCGAGAGAGCGAGAGGATCCATCGTCATTCGGTCTCTCCTTCTGGATATCCCTTCTTCATTGTTCCGAGTCCAGCTGTGATTGCGATCTCCGCATCTGCGGCTAAAAGAACCACTTCTCTGCGCGGCCATCCGTTATCTCCTGTATATGTTATTTTTTTCCCCGGAGCCATCTCTCGCTGTCCCTTTGTTCGGCGGTTGGATATCTGGGAATTGGCTTGTGTGGTTATCATTTCACGAGATAAGATCTGAAAGACTGCGGCAACATCTTTATTTGCTCAGCCGCTTCTCCACTTCGTTTTCCAGATGCTCGCGTGCAACCGGTAGTTAAATCCTCTTGCCATATATATAAATAACCATTCGGATAAATTATTCTATCTCAATTTTATCCAACAGACCATTTTATCAATAGAGAATTTTTCTGGGACGCGGCAATCGTAGTATATGGACCGTGGAAGTATCATTCCGATCGATTTTATCCTCATTAATTAATTAATCCTCATTTTTTTCTCAAGCGAATATATTTCTGCGAACATATCCGTGAAATAATGCGACAAACGAATTAACGAGATATTTACCGGTTTTCCTGTAACGACATATTTACGATTTTGCATGACGGCGACTGCTCAGGTAGAAACTATGTACTTACTTGTTTACGGTTTATGGGGCTATTGCTAGTATAATATAGTAGCCCGTAACGGATGGGTATACTATATGTTTACACGAGCGCACGGCAATGTGTTAATCGGAGCGTTCGCTCATTTCAAATTACCCTGAACGGCATCAGCTACGAATCCACTGGCACGTAATTGTTATCAAGCATGACAAACGAAATTTATTATTATCATTATCATCGTCCAGCACCGCACGCTTGATAATTCTCTCTCGATACGATTATATCTCGTATGATTAGGTATATCATAAACATGTAATTCACGATTTTCTTCCGCACAATCGGATTAGCATCGAATGGGATAGGATTTAAGTCTCGCATCAGGAATGCGCCAGGATCAGCCATCTGCCATAGGAGCCCGCTGTGAATTGGTAACATGAATTACGATAAAACGTTGCACTCGAAACAGATGCGCGCATAAATTATACGCTACAAAATAACTTCATCACTTATATATCGCCTCATCAGTCATTCGCTTTATACCCTAAGTGAGTTTTCGGACACATTTCCGTCAACTTGACGGATTGGCCTCACTTTATGATGTTTTGAGAATTGAGCACTGTGCTGTATAGCTTTCGCAGCAGTTGACAGCGATGTGAAACAAAACTTAACTCCTTTTCTCTGTCGCTAACATATTAGTTTAAGGGTGAGGCTGCACGTATTCATATTTCAGAACATGATGCAGATAGTTTCTTATATATTTAAGTTCTCATAATCTATGTGTTTGACAAATTTCGTACATATTTATTTTTTCGGGCACTTGTTATGTTCTAATTACAAAATGCTGAAAAGATTAACGTAGATACATTTTATCTTTCATACGTGACATCTTTTCTTTTATGAGTAGCTTAATCGATATCTCATGTCAATATTGGTTCATGTATTTTTAGAATAAAAATATATCTATTTTTTTTTCCTTCTCCCGCGCTTAAAATTTGTGATCCCAAATATTTTAATCGGAGCATGTTTATTTATAATATTGTCCATTAATGTATTTTTTATTTAAATTATTATTAAATAACACACATATTTAATAATAAGTGATGATCTCTGTTGTAATTTTTCTTGATAACGGAAAGTAGCGATTACGGTATTTTTAAGAAGTAAGCAGGTCTTCTCTCTCTCTCTCCTCTCTCTCTCTCGCTTCAAGGAATCCAGGAGTGCATTGGTCCGTGCCAAGTCGTTACACGCGCGTTTGTGATTCCGTCTAAGGGCATTAGGGTCCATGGTACTCGTGGGCAAGCCTTGCGGGTACAATTCGAGATCAGTAAGAAAGTTTCGTTACCGAAGTTTCAGCCATAGGCATAAGAGGAGGGTGGAGAGTATCTTGCAAGGACTTGCAGCTCGACGATGGGGAGATGGGAAGAAGAAGAGAAAGCATAGATCTTGGATCCAAACCGACCTTCTTGGCGTTGATCTTCCTCTCGCCTCCCATTGCCGGTCCTGTATAAGAAAACGAGAAAAACTTTGAGCACACCCCTCGCGATACAATATCTCTCCTTGTTTTTCTCTTCTCTGTACTTTTTCTATGCGTTCATCTTAAATTTGTTTTTTGTCTGTGCTCAATAAACGGCATTTCCTTCGCCTTTTCATTTAATATGAGTGTTTCAGAATTTTTCCGCTTTCTTCCCTTTTTTCTTTTTTTCGTCAGAAGAATTTTCTCTCTTACGTTTAACTCATTATATTGCTATGATACCTTCTCGGTGTGAAATGTCTTGGTATAAGTATTTATTTATTTATATCTTTTAAATGTACTATGTACAACAATGATTTTGTTTCTCCTAGGCTTTTAAGTTATACTTTCGGATAAGCTTTTAAGTTTAAAAATTTCGCTTATAATATCTATATTAATGTTTTATACTCTTTCTGTTGCAGGTGAGCACATCTTGTAAAAGATTCTTACGATGGTTCCAGACAAATTTGGGCACATCTTTAACAACGTATACGTGAGATTTTATAAAATATTATATATGCGAAAACTCTCACATTGCCTTAATTTTATCGTTATCATCTAATTAATGCATTGTTAACGGATAATGATTGAATCTATTGTTTCTTTTGTATATAATAATGGTAATTATATGTAATGGAATGTAATGTATGATATATGTTTTGATGATAAGAGAGTTAATGAAACATTGATTCTTCGTGAATTCAAGCCAAGAGCCGGTATAAAAGTCAGTACATTTAACCCCTCATGTTCGATTGGAAAAGGGCCGGGGGAAAAATGTGTTCGCGGGAATGGACATGGTAGCGACTAGCGACTTTGCTACCAGTCCGCTGCTCTATTCACGTTCTAATCTGGGCCAATGAAGCATCCGTTACCGGCGTGAATGAGTAGAGTGCCTACTCTACCGCTACCGGAATAACCGTGAATGCGTGCACCGTCAGTGAAGGGCGATGCTTGCAATGATGACAACTATGGCGATGACACATGTACTCGAAATAGAAGCTCGTGTAAGGCCCGTAACGGTACACGATGCACGTCCGTTCGTAGTTGAACTTCTCACAAGTCGCATAATAATTCTCCGTGGTCATTCGAAGCTTAGATCACTCTACATTCGGTATGAGCGGTTTTATTCCAATGGTGGAAAATGGAATCGCGTGGATTTGGCGGACAAATACGTTTATGCATGCGTTATCATTGCCATCCGTTATTGTAAGAGAAAGAGAGAGGTCGCGAATGCCGTATGAGCGAACAGGAAATTGGGTCATCTGTTTCAAATGAGAGAAATTTTAAGTGGGAAATTAAATTAAGTGATGAGAATACGCGGCTTAATTTAGAGGATACGTATCCCAGAAATTATTCATACATCCTGATATAATTCACTACGTGTTAAAGTTAAACAATTGGAAATATCCGAGGATCAATTGGAATGCAGCAGTGAAATGCGGCACCGTGATTGATCCGTTTTTTTTTCAATCTCGGGATATTTTGTAATCAGGGGAACTTTCAAACGCCAAGAGCCGACGATAGATTTTCATGGCAGATGGGAGACGACGCAAGTTATAACGGTCGTAAGATTATAGTATACTAGTATATAACCGAATATGTTTTCGCATAGACAGTACGCCTTGAGGCGAGCAGACGAGACGCGCACGTAATACACCCAGACAATATTCATGTAGACTCGAAATGTTGCCAAAGTTCAGGCCAGCGCAGCGATGGGGAACTCCGCGGGATTGGTTTTGAATGTTCGGCATTCTCTGTCGGGCCTTCTGTATTTCATCATTAAGTTATAATTGCGCGCACACTTCAAAAAATCATTGAAGAACTTTCTTTTTTTCTTTCAAATATATTGCTCTTTTAAAAATTTTTAGTTTTTGTCGACTTTTGACGCAACGTTTATACAATGTCACAAATCTGACATCGACTGGATGATTTTTACATTTGAGATCCTTTTAGAATGTATTGAATAACGTTAGGTATACACGCTATAAAACATAATAGGACAATAAAACGTTTTTTCTTTTTTTAACATAAGGTTGGTCACATAAAGGTTGCAACACTTAATTTTTGGATGGGTGATTTGTTTTGGCAGTGGTTCGTAGTCTCGAAATATTTGTGCGTTTTAAAACTTATCCAAAAATTAAATGTTGCAACCTTTATGTGACCGACTGTACATATTCACACAAGCTTTTCTTATTCTTGTTTTTAAAGTAATGTTCTTGCTATTATTGATTGAGTAAGATACAGCAGTGATCATTGAGGCTAAAAAGAGAATATACGTACTTATAATAAAAAAGATTAATAAGGTTAGACTTAATCGGTCGCGTATGAAGGCATGAAAGGTCGGCCATTCAAGTTCAATTATTCGATCGCTATCGAATTATTTACTCCGATAATTAGATAACGATGTAATCGGTTAATTAACACGTATAATTAAATCTATGCGTCCCTATTTTTCCCCTATTATTTTGCAAATATTCCAGAAATACTTTTACTTGCCACAATTGTGACAGAGTCGCATTATATGCGATAACGCGTATCCTGCAAAAAGCGTTCTCTCGCACGTTTAACGCGCTCTTTTCCATCCGCGATAATCATGCTTCAAATTATTGCCGCGAACGCTTTTTTTTTGGAATTACAAACGTGTAGCGTTGCATGCTTGTCTCAGCTGTCGACTTCAATCTGCAAATGCCACGTTTTTTTTTTTTTGCATGTTTCTCTTTCACGAGAAAGTCTCGTTGGATACGCGCCAACGAGAGTCGAGAACGCAATAGCGATGTTGATAAAATCGAAGACATCGATTATTGTAATCGGGTGTATGCAAATCCGCGGGATTAGACGATTGACGATCGATGAAAGACGCGTCGCGCAGATTCGCAGAATGGCAATTTGTGCTATAAGATCGGGGGTGCACAGTATAACGAGATAAATGAAAGCGAATCGATTTTGAATGCATGGCACTGCATTGCGTCGTCGGGAGCATCTGCAATGCTGATCATTGATGTATCAATTTCCGTTGCGCGACGGCTCTCATAAGAAATCGCCGTAACTCATATGCACCCTGAAAGACGTCTAGGATCAGTAACGTGCGCCGCTCGCATAAATCATCAAATAATGCAAATATCGCCCTGCCACGACATATCTCTTACCGAAAGTAGCACAGCTTATAGGAAGCGTTGCGAAGCACGCGCAAACAACCGTGAATCCACGATGGGGCGCCGGGGAAGGAAAGGGGGGGAGGAAAGGGAGACGCACATGGTCCGGAGCGATTTCGCGTTAGCGAGTCTTCGAAAAACTGGGTCGATTTTAAATGCAACTCGGTCCGTAATGCGACGATCGTAAATAGCGGCATGCTCGTCCATCCATAGTCTTTCCCTTACGCCACTATCATTCTTTATGTGCTTCCGCCCCGATCTCCTTGCGGTCTTTAAAACGGTTGCGATTTTCTCCTCGAAGTGTCTGCTCGTCGTCTGCTGTGCACGGAATATACCGCGAGAACCGACGAGAGGGAACAGCGCGTCGCGCCCTATAGTGCGCAGAGATCTGATGATCGTCTGCTCTCTTCGCATACCACCGGTCACTCCGTATAAACCGCGATCTGCGTCCAGGATAAATACCGGTCGACACGCCACCCTCTACCCTTCCTTGCAACGACGAAGAACGCGTGGAATGCGTTCTGCACGGTTTCGCCTGATTGCGAACCGGAACGAATTTACGGCAGAGCGTTACGTTCCAGTCGCAGGCATTTTACAGCAGACATTTAAAATTTCAACGATAAGTACGATTTCAACGTGGCTAATCTGAATTTTAATCGCCGTACTTAACTCGCCGATTTTAATCGCTGTACATACGCAATTATAAACTTGTTCTTAAAACTTAAGATCATTGAAATCGATTATCATTGCCAAACTATTATATGATCTGCATTTCTTTAGTAACAGTTATAATGTTGTCTCGAGAAAATGTCGCGTATAAATATAGAAACTGTACGTTAAAGGAACGTAGCAGTAATCTGTTTGTTTATAAAGTACATTTATTTAAATTTACTTTAGTTGCAAGATAAATTAATCACATTTAGTTGCCGCTAGAGTCGAAATTTATTAATATACAATAGGAAATGGAAACAAAGGATGGAAAATATAGAAATTCTGCTTGTAGAAGGTGAGAATGATCGTGGGGTCTTTAACGAGACAGTCAAGCGACGAAATGAGCGAAAGGGCCGACTCTTTGATCATTAACCATGCGCAGGAATCACTTTTCGCGAGAGCGTTGACTTTTCTCTCCCTTAATTAGTGGCGGCTGGACCCGCGCCAAAAGTCGAGAATCACTTTTCGCGAGGACGGTAGGGCCACTCGCGCCGCACGGCCGTGAAACGACGTCCGGACCGCAAGCGCTTCGCATTCCGGTCGGCCGCACAAATCTCGTCGACACGCGTGTGACATTCTGCCCGAGAACACAGTCCGGCACGGACAACGGCGCGGTTGCCCTCTCGGCGAGGGATGCTCCGAGGAATACAACCCCGCGGTTTCGAGGCGCAGTCTGGGCCCGTCGTGTCGCTTCACGGCTTGGTTAATACGTCTAGGGCACTCGATTGCAGTTTCGCAGTTGAGATTCGCGGTCAGACAGACGCTCAGCTAATTATAGACATTAATTGAAGGGACAAGCGGGAAGTGGTAATATCCGTGGAAATGGCGTTTAAGGAATTTTAATTATCCGCGTTATGACAGCGGCATATTATTTGTATCGTTCATTGTAATTGATACGAAAACGTTGCGAGAAAGAGGAGGACATAATAATCAAAATGCATGGAATTTCTTTCGTCATAAATATTACGCATTACAAAATTGCTAAATTAAATTGAATATCAAATATCTCCAGCTTATAATTATTTTACATATGTGAAAATACATTTATCGAATTCAATCGTTACGTGCCTACGCATAATTAAAGCGCTTAAATAAAACGTTAAGCTATACCTAACAAATTTGCAAACGAGATCATCAAATTATTAATGAGATATGTTCCGCTCCGACAATTTTGAATGTATTCCGTAATATACACTGTTCGAAAAAAAGTGCCTAAAAATCTAGGAATAATATGATCAAACCTCTAAATAAATGCAAGATACTATTTCTCATTTAATTTATCTTGATCGTCACATCTTTTATTTTATCAGATACGAAAGTAACGATACAGTTTTCACGAGACAAGACGCAAAACGCAGTGATAAGGGCGAGTAAACAATCTCGACAGTTTCCGGATACGATCTCGGAATAATTTTGTTTTCCGGAGAGCTAGAAGAGCAAAACTGGCACCCTTTCTTGTACCATTTCGCTTTTAGCGTGTCCCTCTTCAAAATGAAGAAGGGGATGCCTGGATCGCCAAAGGGCCGCCTGCGGGGTTTACGACCCTCGAAAGGCCCTTGGCTAACGACGTTACGCGTCCACCGACGCGCCCGGTATACTTTAGGAGCTCTCCAATTAATTATTCCGCGGGATTTCGCTCCGATTTAATTACGGTTCTTACCGTTTCGGCCTTCCACTACGGTCTTTTTCTCTTTCTGCCGTTAGACTTTCACCTTATCGTGCCTTGGCTGCGCCGCTCGATCTTGAAAGGCGAAGATGTGGACGGATTTCTTAATTAGGTGAGGCGACGCGCCGTAGTTTAATTTTCTAGAGAACCGTCCGTTCGCGTTTCTTCGTTCGTTCACCGATCGTAATTAGTTTCGAAATTATATCGTTAATACCAGGTGCTGTAAATACGAGCGCGATTCTGGAAGTCTTACAATTAGTAGTATTGCGCGCGCGCGCGCGCGCGCGCGAGTATCTCCGTTCATAAAGTTCAGGTATTATATTGGACGGAAAGAGCCGGGAAATCCAACGTACAAGTTATTGGCTGATAATCGAATGGCGATGTCGGAGACGCGCGCTGTTCCTTTTTATCGATTAGCAATTCTCTTTCGACGTTGGACGATCATCGGAATCCGAGCGGAAGTCGTATAAATAATTTGCGAGGGGACGTTTTCCTGTTCGTTTAGACGAGTCGCCTCTCGATTATCACCGAGTCTTCGATCGGGCTGGCAGCTAATTTGGCGTGAAGTCGGCATATGCCGATGATTGGAAAGCAATCGCGATGTACTATCCTCTCTACCTTCCGTCTTGATAAGCCTCGACGGAGGTCATCACCATGGGAAACGCGAGAGATAGCAACGTCGCTCTCTCGCGTGAATACATACCACGACTAAAACGATTTCTCGCTATTTCTCGATGTTGAGGCCATTAGCTGCATCGGAGATGTTTGCGGATATCGATAAATACGAAGCGTGGGGACCTCAAGTCTCGAAAAAGACCAAATACCATGCGGACGATTTATCTCCTTCTATGTGCTATGACAGGACATCGGTCGAGACGACGTTCGGCAAAAATCGCATTTCCGATATATATTTAGAGACCTTACATGAGAAATAAAGATTATAAAAAGGTTGAAAGTATCATTATGTCAGGTCATATCTCTTCCAGCTATACCTAGATATATTTAAATCTGTACATATCAGCAAAAAAGATATACATATAAGTATATTGTGTATGGATCTTGAATAACTACTTCTTTTGCGGTGCAATAAAGAAAAAAAAATTGAAAACAAATTTATATTAATTATATATAAAATATAAAGTAAAATATCTTATTTCGACATGTACCTTTGGTTTATATATATAATATATTGCGCCAGCTTTCTTGCTCATTATTTCGACTATACGTGATAGACTGATGATGGATGAGCGTGCTAGACTTCGGAGAATTACGGACAACTTGAACGACCGGGTCCATTCCGTGGTGGCGGACGATCGCAGGAACGTACTAACGGAACTCGCTGACGAGGGGTCGAGCTTCTCGCACTGACGTGGCATAAAATTCCACCAACGATGCCCGCCCTCCCCGGGGTAATCTCCACGGTAATGTCTTCTTCCGTGGCGCGTGCATATATATACATACACACACACACATATACACATTCACCCCCGAAATGAATTCAGGGGCCTCGGAGTGCTGCGTTTGCTTTGCCATCCGTTCTGTTTAGAAATTTCCACCCGAGTCCAACCCGCGCGACGCGACGCATGCCGGACTAACATACGAAATTTAATCTCTTGGATGCACTCCGTAGAATTAAAATATGTCCGGAGGGGAACGCGCGATCTGCGCAATGAAATCGGAAGATTGTTTCGTTTGCGAGCAGCTTCAAACGCAGCTTTGTCGTAATCGCGGAGTAACAACTTCGCCGAACGATTAAATTGAAAAGGGCTTTTACTCGTCCCGCGGAGAGTAGTATTCCGCGATACGCACCGCGAAACATTCTAATGCAAAATTGCGACGGTGAAGAAACGTTGTATTCCACAAGTTGATCGTAATACATACCTATATATTATGCATAACATGCAATGCGCGAGAGGATAATGCACAGTAAGATAAGCGAAAATTTACAAACACATTTAATAAAGAGCATTCATTGCAATGAATTAGTATATTTAATATCATCCAAATTCTAATTTGTCTTATTCTTAATTCTATTTAGTGATTTGCTAATTCGATGCTAAAAGCTTGATATTAAAAATTAATATAAAACCAAATAATGAAAATAGTATATTGATATTAATATATTAACCATAATAACATCTTCCTCTTTTTTTAGTGAAAATATTTATTGAATCGTATGTTTCGTATACAGTTTTATATATAGACCACACGGTGATTTTGAAATATTAACGTAGGATCACATATCGTGCTCATGAAGAACGAAGACAAGCAGAAGTGAGGGACGGAAGGGTGAAGGTGAGAATCCTCATCTTAGCAGGAATGGAAAACGTTCATCCGACACGGCAAAAAAGTACGGAGAGCTAATGGCGCGCGTGATGCTGGTGATTCGGAAAATTGTAGATCGGAGGGCGTATAATCGAGCTAATATCGTCAACCTCTGATTCCCGTTCTCACGTACCGAGCAAACCACTTTTCTTCCCTTGCTCGTAGCTTTGCTATCACATCCCTCTACCCGCCCTTGCCATCCGACCGACCGTCTGTCTCCTTTCTCAATACGAAGATCTGAAGGAAATCTCACTAGGAAGCTTCATTTTCCACGGCAACGCCTCCGCTTAAAGCCCGCATCTTCCTCTCTCGCCCTCGTACTCTTTTGCTCGGCCCCGCGGGATCCGCAAAGGACTCTCGTCGCGAGCCGACCCTGAAATCCGCGCTTTGCAATTTTCGTATCTTCCGAGGTGGGCACAGCCACACTGCCTCTCTTTGAGGAAATACGGATCAAGTAAGATTTATGGAATATTATGTTATCGATTTTATTGCCGTTCTTATTTCTTTATAACGCTCACGCTAACGAGATGAAAATTGCTGATAAACAGAAATCAGTCCATATGAATAATTCAATAATGTAACAAAGAACCACGTTGATTTTACTATACTAATTATATTTTTGTAATTAGTTTAGTATTTATTGCTTACGAAAGATAATATGTCTGTTTTGTGAATTGTTATAGCTATCTACATAATGCTTCTTGCTCGTGTAACAGTATCTACGGCGATTTGTATTTTCAATAGTATCAGAAATTTAAAAGACATCACTCTTTCAATTTATCGTGAGAACGACGTTAAGCCAGCAGCAACGGTTGACTCACTGTACTTCCTGTTTCTGGAAGAACCAAGCATCGGGAGGAGCTTGAGCATGACGTAGGCGTTATACATGTACGTCCTAATCGCACGGAATTATGTGACGAGTTACCTTCGTACATTCATTTAATTGCTTTCCTTTAAGCGAAGAGACTTCTTCCTTTTCCGGATTGGAGAACCGGAGAGACTTATTTAAGTTTATCCTTTTCCTTTAACCGATTATCAGATAAAAAGATTTTTTCAGAGAAGATTGGCATTTTTTATTTGTCACTGCGATTTGATCAATTCAGGCATTAATTTGGGACGCGTTCTTTTAACCCTGAAATCATAACGAGCGTCGCAGGTCGATGCTCATTTCGCTCGGTCGTCCTGAGTAACCGTCTCGTTCGCACACTCGGAGCATCGAGAAATGCCTTCTCCGCGAACGAACTTCATCGACGATGATGTAGACACTCCGCGCGTGTTATCCATCCCCGTGTCCTCTTTTTTGCTCATTCACCCCTGTGGACTCTCCTTTTTCTCTGTTTCTCGTTCGATCCGTCGTAGTAGCCCGCGCGATTCGGCGCGCGTTCGGTGGACGATGCTCGGTGTCAGCATTTCTTGCGCCCCGCTGATTTCTCTTACCATCGTCGTCCCTCGTTCCCGAACGACGACGATGATGAGAGGACGCCGCGCCGTGAGAGCGCGCCGACGACGTCGGACATATCTGCGAGAAGGATTCGTTTGGTCGGTGCTCACTGTTTTTGGGATTGAACGAAGCATATACCTATTCTCTGTTTTTTTTTTTTTCTTTTTTCTTTCGACTTGCCGTACGACGAGTTCGATCATGTGAACGAGACTGTATTCTTTCCTCCCTCTTCTCTCCGTTCGTTCCGCCCTCGCTTGGGGCCTCGTTACACGGCGCTTCGTACAGAACGAAGACGATCGATATTCTCAGCTCGCGCGGTCAACTTCCGATCGCCAGACCGAACGACCAGAACGAGGTAATTCGGTGAAACGAGAGTGGTGCGCAGCCGGGCGGCAACGGCGTCCGGCGTATACGTACAATACGGCACGGACCCCTCCTCCGTTGCACTCGCGGGAGGTGTACCTCTCGCGCGCGCGATGGTACAGCCGTGCCGTACGGGGTGCATCTGGACGATGGTTCGTACCATTTGGTAGCCGAGCCTTACCACCCTCCTGGGCGCCATCCGTCTACTCTCGCTCGCTCCTCCGCCACCCATCCCGCAGGAGTAATAACACCCTCGACTCCTCGTCCACTCGATCTCCCCCTCTCTCGCGCGCTGCTTTTCTCCCCGATCCCGGGTCTCTCTCTCTCTCCCGCTCTTCGTCTTCCTCCATTTCCGACATCGTCGTTCCACCTTTCTTGTACCGTGCCTTTCTTATTCCCGCAACGACACGACCGCATATTCTTTCCCTGCGTCGTTCCTAACGTATATACATAGCGGGAGTTCTTATACACGTGTACAGTGACGATCTCAAGATGCCATCGTTGTAGCAGGCTGCAGGAAACATTGAATATTCCACGGATATCTTAATGCGGTTCGTGTCTATTTCTTTTTTCTAGTTACGAGTTCTGGTTATCATCTTGAGATAGCGAAATTTTCGTAATATTGTTATGCTCGCGACCGCTGCTAGCTTGGCTACTTCGCGTCGCTAATTGGATGAATCCCGGCGCACTTTCAGGAAAATTAAGATGACGAATGTCGCATATTCTTCTTGCATAATCTTCTTGAAAGAATTTTGCAACATAAAGAACATTAGAGAGTATTATTTTGACATCGTGCTCTTAAATACATGTCTTATTATCGCAAGGTATATATCTCTGGAAAATGTATTATAAATACGACTGATATAAACATAGTCATATGGCGCGTGATTCACGAATATTATATGCGTCACATTGATAGAGATAAAATACATCAGACAGGCGCACGCACATGATCACGCCCTGCATCCGACATCCCCACGTGAAGGGAGAAGTGGTTAGTAAGTAAGTACAGGGGACTTACACCCTTCAAGATCAAGATAGAGATAACCGGCTTACACCCCCTAAAGCCGGGTTAATTAAAGGCCATTCCACTAAAATCGTGATCTCCGCGGAATGGCGACTGCGAAATCGCCGATCGTATCGTGTGGACCGGCGCGGCGTGCACTTATCTTGTGAAAAATCAATCAGCCTATGGAGCAAAATCTTTTGAATATATTACAGAAAATGATTGGGCTGTGCGATTAGATACACGCTTAAAATCACGCAGAAAGCTGTTGTTATATTCTAAGAAAAATGAACATGGTACTTGTATATATAATCGCATTCTTTTTGACGGGTAATTTCGAAGAAGTGACTGCATTGTGTTAAACGTATATCTATCGAAAAATTTAATTGAACGATGGAATATACTTCCTCATTTCGCGATTGCGTTCACTCTTTGTCCTCGATTTCTCATTTCGTATATGCTTTTTCACCGGGGCAAAAGCCGAATTATCTCACGTTTAATTATTCTTTCAACCACGCTCAGTCGCCAACACGACTCGCGAATACACGCGCAAACACGCACTTTGGCGAATGCGACCCAATGCGACCGGGCCACACATACATGGTACCAGTCGTGTTTGTAGGCCATTGTCGAAGGGCTCCGTTCTCGGTTTAATTGCGGAAACACGTGACCGCCACGTTAAAAAAGTGCCAGAGGGAATCGCTTCTCTCCCTTTCGCTCTCCGTTTGATACCGTTCGTATAACAGACCATTGTATTATTGCGTATACTGTGGTCAACCGGATCAATTTTTCTGTTTAAACTTCAATTAGTTTTATAAGATATGAAATACTGTCACAGCATATACATGCAAAAGTATAATCAAATTTGAAAATATACGAAAATGTATCAACTGAAATTATTTTTAAGTCAGAAATTCTTAAAAGATTGTGCCGAAGTTTATGATGACGATTTTATTAGAAATTAATGAAATATAATAGGTACAAATGCGTTTAAACAAACATATTAATGCATTAAAAAAATTTTTGTTATAAAGATACATATAATATGCAAAACTATCGTTTAATTAGCTTTATCTCAATATACGTTCTAGTTATCCCAAAAATGTATCTCTACTTAGGTATACATTATTCTAATACTTCCATAAAATCTCATAAAATAATTCCGTACTGGTTGATAACGATCATGCACCGCCGGTTTACGAGTCATTTGGCGAAGTGAATTTAAATTTCGTTAAAGTATACCTCCGTTTTATGATACGCTCTGTCAAACTCCTCGTGCATGTCCCTCCCTCTTATCCCTCGCTTCCGGTGTTCTGTCCTTTCATTCTCGTTATTCCACGCGTATGTAGTACGCGCTCGTGTAAATAAAGCAGCCGAGAAAGAACGAGGGAACGATAAATGGAACGGGAATGCATACCAACCAATGAGGAGACATTGAATGAAAACATATAGAGGAAGATAGTCTGATGAGAAAAAAAAATAATTTATTATCCTCTCAAATCGGGATCGACCGTGACTTGGAGCATCGCGGTGTGTCCAAGAAAAATCTGTTCTTTTCGTCGTCTTCGTTCCCTCGACTTTCGACTCGCATAGAAGTTCCGTGAAAGACTCATTTAACTTTCTTCGTTTCGAAAGAAATTATCCAACTTGTAATGCAGCACTGAGACCGCAAATCGCAGAATAATGGAAAATCTTTCTCATCGTAGCGCCATCCATTGATCCGAACGGATCACTCGGAAACGTGACATTTTTAATGAACAGCAGACGCATTTTCGTATTCAAGAATTTTCTTGGAAATTAAAAAGGAATATAGTTATTATAAAAACCTGTTGTCGTAAGCACGGGCATTACATGATGTCTTGAATATTTCATTAAAAATGGAAGTATTAGAAATTTCTTATACAATTTTGTAAATTATTGTACGAGTACATTATGTATTGCTTTCTACTTTTAACATTGAAAAAAAAAATGCGATTAAACTATTATGCACGAAAAAATTGCTGTAATGTTTGAGTGAGAGATTAATTTATGTGGGTAGCTGGAGAGCGATTTAATGAACGTATAAATATGAAACATAACGAATACATCACGTTTATCAGGGACGCTTTAAAAGCGCCGGAAAATGGAGGAACTTAAATGCATTTGGCGGAAATTCATTACAATCGGTTACATCGCGCGATGAAGAGTCCCGTTAAACAGACTGAATTAGAGGGAACGTGGGAGAAAGAATAGCGAGAGGATAGATAGCGGAGACAAGAATGAGGAGGGAAGCGAGGAGGAAAAGTCCGTAATTACGGCTGGCAATTATTTTCTCTGGACCGAGCAGAGAAGCTGAAGGCCGGGGTCAGAGGAAAAGGCGAGAATGAAATCGTAGTTACTAGAAGTTAATTAAACGCGGACGGCGATTACGTGATCTGTGGAATATGGCGCGACACAATTTCACCGAGTTTCCGTTATCGAAACCTTTTCCAATCTCCTTCCGATTCGCTTTATACACGTCTTCCGCTGTCTCTTGAAAAATTTATTTATAAAGCATGATGTTGACTTAATGTTAAATAAGTTAAATCAACTCACAATCAGTTATAACAACCCTAATTAATCAAAATAGATTTGGCGAGAAATGTTGGCAAAATCTATGATTTAAAAGTATGAGTAAAAGCAAAAAAAGTATTTTTTATTATATATGTATTAAGTATTTAGCAAATTATTGCCTTTTCATATTTTTTTATTTTAAATTTTTTTAAACTGTCTTTTTTACCAATTAATTTTTAGTTTTTTTATTATTATTTAACTTACTTTAGGCATCAGCAGTTGGGAGTCGTTTTTTTTATATAAAAAATTTATTTATGTATATCTGTCGCACTTTTCTCTCTCTCTCTCTCTCTCTCTCTCTCTCTCTCTCTCTCTCTCTCTCTGCCCCTAAAGCCTGAATATATTCGGTGTTTTATTCTGCGTATAGGGTGTTTGTAATTAAAAATTTCAATGCAAAAACGTTTTCCGTAACAACATATGTTGACGCACTCTCGCCTCTCATCATGATAATCTTTTATATAACGATGATGTGTGTTAATTTCGCCAAAGGAGATGTTATATTGACTGTTTTCCATTTGTTTTTTGTTTCAGGTAAGCGAATTGTGCTTCATATTTTATTACACATCGAGAAAGAAAGCGATTTTTATTTGGGTAAGTGCATTGATGGTTAATTCACGCAACGATTTAATCGTAAACTAGATAATTAATTATTAATTAATGTGGTCAAAATGTTACGCGAGAAAACAAGGAGACAGATTTAAGAATTCTAAGGGCTCAGACACAATGCGAGGAATAAGGAACAAACAATAGAATTCATAGTCGCATATCTTTTTTTAATAGACGTGCATTGGAAAAGGATGCGACTATTAATATCTATTCCTTGCTCTTTATTCCTCGCATTGTGTCTGAGCCCTAACAATCTTATTTTGATATTTGATATTCTCGCATGTGCGAGAGGGGTGGGTTGAGATGTTTGTTTTGAATCGCGTAGTCCGAGCCTCGAACCGATTCCGAGAGAAGTCGCCTTCTCCCCCACCACTCCCACCTAACTTCGCGTTGCGTACGGGCATACTCCGAATACTCCCGACCACTCCCGACAAGTCGCACCGGTCGCGAGCGACGAAAAGTATCGAGGACCGATGAAAATTACCGTATAAGCGCATAATTTAGAGGCGTCCGATCGTTCTCGACCGTCGCAACGTGGAGTCGCGTTTCCCGAACGAGTATCCGGAGTGATGAATAATCGTCGTAATGCGCTCGGCTTATTGTTAATCGCGAGTGATCGCGTCCGCTATTGTAATCGTCGCGTCGAGCCGAACAGACTGTTCCCCCCGTATGATCGAAGGCGATCAGAAAAACGTCGTTTCGTTGGAGTGTTACGTCTCGTGCTTAATTACATAGAGTAAAAACAGCGTTTCGTTGGAGTGTTTGTCTCGTGCTAATTACATAAAGTAAAAACAGCATCGTAAGCGCGGCCGAGTGTCAACGATACCGACAGTGACGAACGTGGCGAGATATCAATTTCGCATAATAGCCGTTCACGGTACGTAGATCAGTGGTTGTGCCGCCATCTTGCGCGATGTCTTTTCGGCTTTTTTTTTCCGTTACGCGAAATACGTCGCGACATGCAACGAGCTTCGGGAGAATCGGGAGTGCCGGGCGGAGTATCGCGATCGCGTACCTCGCGTTATTTACACGCTCGAATTGCATCGCGATTATCGCGAATGAAGTGCCGAGTGGCGGCTAAATAACGCGCGCGGTAATTAGTCGTTTTTCGGATCCGATAGTGTTGTGTGTGAGTGATTCCCGTCGGCGGCGAAGGAGCAGATCGACAGGATGACATCGGCTGGTGAGTGTTTTTATTATACCATCTTATTATATATTTTTCAAAAATAATTATTTCATGATAACCTGTCCGACGCCATGGAAGACAATGAAGAAATGATTTGTGTGGCACGATAAAGTTGCATAAAATATGTAATATGCACGTATGCATTTTCGAACACCTGCTTCTTCATTAACACCTCATTTGCGTGCTTGGTACAATATATTTTCAGAGATCATGCCCTATGTATTCCGGTCTCGTGCGCATATTTATTTAGTTAATAGCTTTTAACTTTGAAAATTCAAGTTTGCGAGTTTAAATTCAAGAAACTGTATACGTCTAAGAAATCTCAAAGCAAATGAAAAATAAGCTACACAGTAATTGAATGACTTCTTGGTCAGCAATATAATTCTCGTAGTTTAAAGACATAAAAAATTCTCTTTTCCTTTTTTTAATCTATCTTGGCTTTTATTTTATATTTCTCTTATATTTATCGCTTGGACTTTCGTTCCGGCGCTTTTTTGCGAATTCGCATACGATTAAAGTTCAAGTGATACCGTCGTCGCGGCGATCTCGCGGCTTGGTGTCGTCGTCACCGTCGCGAATACCGGATGCGGTTACGAGCCGACAATAAGTTCTCGTCAGATGCAGCGGTCCAACTTTCGCTCGAGACGCGGGCGAGCTAAAGTTCTGTCGGAAGTTTTGGCGTCGCGACTCGCAAGCACAAGGACGCTCGGCGCGGCGTGTCGCTCGTGTTGAACTTTGTTAGGACGTAGCTACATTTAATTGCTGACGCTGTCGCCACGAGATTCCGAGCATGGCTTCTTCGAGTATTGAGTACCGCGCGAAGCTTTGTAAACAGATCTTTGTGCCGGGACACTGGCGAGTAATTTCTTTCATTGACTAGTATAAGCCAGTGAAATATTAAATTACCATCATTGCGGTCGTTGATTAGTTACTAATAATCATTACGATTGTGAACTAGAGACTGGAGTAAATAATATAATTTTTTGCTCTTTGAATTTTTTTGTGGTTTTCTGATTATAACCAGTGCTCTTATATCAAGTTTGATGGAATTAATCACAACAGATTTTTTTTTTTTTATAAATGGCGCATCTCTCTAAATTTCTTGGAGTGAAATCTCACTACAAAAAAGTGAGATTCCACTTTTTTGGAGTGAGATTTTACTCCAAGAAATTTAGAGAGATCGATATGGACGAAGTAATTTTAGAGCAGCTATTATTGCTTCTTGAAACTAGATTTCTTCTCTATGGTAAAAAAAAGTTCGGTTCGTATTGATCATGCGTAATAATGGTACATTGACTTGAAATAGAAAATATTGCTGATAGAAATGGTGTCGAAGTAAAATTGTCGTTTCGATTGATCCGTGTAAAACGATATTTCATCTCTCCGACCTCTGCACTTTTCGAAAACGGTCTACACGTTTCAAATCGGGTCGAGATCGACGTATTTTTTTTTTTTTTTTCAAATTTTGATGACATATTTTTGTGGGTCGTTACGATCACAATTTCAATAATACTTTTTATACTCGTGTCCTCGCTTTTAGTACTCTTTTGTCGATGACAAACGCAATCGCGGGCGGATCAGAAATTTGATCGCACTAGAGGAAACACATTGTTTTTCGCGAAGAACACATCGGTGTGCAGAACGACATATTTTAAGGAAATACGTACGCGGGCGTCTCACCGTTTTCTCAGAGATATCTCGTTTCAATATTCCACGACGTGCCGCGTCTCGCGCCCCTTTTTTCCGAAAATGCATTCTCAGCGAGGGTAGACAGTCGCGAGGGGGTGGCAATCTCGGGCGGCGCGATAGAGCCCCGGAGGTTTACGACGCAGACTGTTTCTCTGAGAGACCAATTCGCGAATTCGACCAACGTCGACGATAAGCGACGAGGCAAGTAGAGGGACTGAAGTGTCGAAGGTTCGGTCGGATGAATCGAGGGCGCAAGGCGCAAGAGTCTCGGGCGCTTTGAAAGAGAGGGGTTGCTTTGAGAGGGCGGCTGCGAGTTCCAACGGCAAGGCAGCAGGGACGGCGTCCTTATACTTCAAATTAAAGGGAAATTCGAAATACCGACCACTTGCTCAAAGCGGACGAGCTTTCCATCACCTCTTTTGCTCGCCCTCGCTCGTCCGTCTTCGTCCTTAATCGAGTTCTGCGTTCTTCGTCCGCGGTTGTTTCCTTCGCTCTTTCATCTCCTCGCGATCTCTTTCTCTCGAGAGATACTGTCTCTTCTCTTCTCTTCCATAAAGGTATTTAAACTTTTCAAATTGAAATTGTTTTCGATATCCAGATGAGTGCTCTTGAAAGAAAGGAGTCAATGCACGCGTGCCGTCTGCTCTTCTGTGAAAATTTTATGCAACTTTGAAATCTCAGAGCGTGCTCAACCGCTCGATTTTAGCCCTTTCCTCGTCAACGGTTTAACACTCGACTTAATATTGTAGTCTGTCGTACACCGCGATGCATTGCGGCTTTCTGTGTGAGCACTGCTTTTAACATGTTTAACTTTTCCTCATAATTTTAGTTATTTTAGTTATAATTTTAGTTATTTTTCTCTTTATACTAGAATTTCTAGTCAACTATATATTATACTGGAATGTGAACTCTACTTTATAGAAGAAAATGCACGAAAGAGATGGAGAATTATAACCAACCCGTCCTTTTCTATTGCTGTACTTTTTGAGAACAATAGAAAACAATTGACAATCAAAATTTGCTAAACAGAGACAAAAATGATCCCTTATAATCAACCCTTTTTCTTCTTGCTGCTCGGGCGAAGCATGGCAATTCACATTCCATAGTACATAATAGTATATAGTTAACTGGGAATCTCAAACTTCTTTTGTTCGCTCACCTATAAGCAATTCTAATAAACAGTCGAAGAAAATAAAATAGCTACATATAAGTACATTAGTATTAATACTCACATTAATAACTATATAAGTAGGTATTACTATTAGGTAATACAAGTAAAACTGTAAAAATATCTCATCAAGAATTAAATCCTATTATTAAGTGGAATTCAATAAACTTATTTTTATTTGATAATTTTATTTTCTGTGCTTTTAATTATATCTATATAAGCTATTACAATATCATAACTTCATAATATTTCTTTTCACCAATAGAATGATTAGTACAGATAAAATGATTAATATAAAATATTGTTTTCAATACTTTTAGAAATTATATTGATTTATATATGTATACATACAAAATAATGTTGTTAATTTTTGATCGTAAATGCAAGGAGCTCACATTTTTAGGTTGACACTTTTGTCAGCAGAGATACATTATAAATATTACGATTTTATCCTCTTTTAACATTTTACTGATAGAGTTTTTATCGAGAAAGGTCATGTTTCAATCATAGCCGAAATATCGTAGAATTAACTTTTGCGAAATATAGAACCATTCCCCGATTCATCATATCCTTCCATTACTAGGCAACTCGTAACAAGTTCATGTCCGAGCGTAACATTTTGCGAAACGTTTCCATTTAACTGAGTTATTCACGCTTGATTTTTAATATGCCACTCATCGCCAACAAAAATAAACTCATATTCGTGGCGAGTAGTCGAAACTTTCTCGCGTGCAAGGCACACACACACACATAACGCAACGTAACGCAATGTAACGCAATGCAACGCAATGCAATGCAACGCAATGCAACGCAACGCAACGCGTAAATGGATATAATGACGTTTTTTTCCGGGCTATTTAACGATAACGTTTCCCAGTTGGAACTTTAAAACGCTCATGTTTTCCCATGAAAATATATATGTTTCATCTTTGAAACATCATCGCCAACGAAAAGTATATTGGCGGGAAATCGCGTTTCTTTCGTGACCGCGTCCTGCCTCATCCTTCTCTTCCTTCTTTCTCGCTCTCTCGGCTTGCAGGTGCATGTCCTCGTGATGACGCTCACGCGCAAAGGTGTTTTTATCGGCTATTGTTCGGCTCGTTTTCCAATTGCACGTGCGAGCATCAGCCGAACGGCGTCATTGTGCCCGATGTAGGTTGCCAGCGTGGTGGACCTACTCTTCTTTACGCCGGCAAACAGAGAATGCATAACAAAGTAACATAAAACAATGTCACGCGATTCTCGCGTGTTCTCCGTTTCCCTCTCTTTATCCTCCTCGTAGCCTATTCCGCGATATTTCCCGTTTTCCCTCTCATTTCGCCGCTGGAGCGAGTGAAAGCGACACGTGGCAATAATATCACGAAGTCCTAACACTCACAGGCTGCCTCTTTCTCGTAACATTATACGCATACCGCGCCGGTTCCTATTCAGGTTGAAACCACTAGAATTTTTCGAGCATGTGCGAATCTCAAGATAATGGAAATCGTTTATGAATTTCTGTAAAAGTATTACGGATAAACATGCTATCTATTGACTGCTCCAATCAATGGAACTTTTTTCTGTTATTGAGGAATGCACGTCAATGTATATTTCGCATTTATGTAATTGATTTAAAAAATTAATAAATAACGGTTTACTGAATATGAGAGTTTATTAGATTATATTATTTGATAGGTAGTTTTTATTTTTGCGGAAATGTCTCTTTCTCATGTATAGTTTTTAAATATAATAATAATTAAAATAGATTCAATAATAATAGAATAGATACAATATTAATTAATTGATTCGCTGCACATATTGCATTGTAGCTTCATTTAATTCATTTCGTACTTGCGGTTTCTATTCTGTACTTCGCATTTCTGTTTATTTCTCGGCAAAACTGAACAGATTCGGGGAGGGACATGTTTTACATCAAAAGTCGAAGACAGTCTAGTCTGTTTACGTCATTCCCTGTTTCTTCGTCGTGCCGTATAAATAACTAATTCCGGATCTCTCGGCATATCGAGAAAACTTTGATCAGCTCCCAGTTGCGCGCGTCGTGCGCGGGACGCTCCGACGCGTTGCTTGAATGCAAACGCGCCGCTCCAATCGCACGAGGTATGCATACTTCATTACCCGTCCCTTCTAAGTTCTGCTTCTCTCGAACAAAGTACAAACTGTTTGAATCAAACCCCGGTATTTCAATCCGTCCTTTCTTTCATCAATGCAACATTATTCGTTGCGGATAAGTTCTTTGTGCCGTCGTATAATCATGAATATATGAATATATCTAGAATCAGTCTTAATATTAAATATCATTTTCGGAAAACGAATATTATTCTTCGCAAATGTAAAATTTTATTCACAGAAATTAATAAAAAAATTACAACATATCTGTGTGTTTTTTTAATCACGTTTATTGTCTTGTAATTTAGTGTCACCGAGCGCTTTCGAAAAGTTATATTGGTCATCGCTAAATCCTCAATTTTTTATTAGTCCCTCGGCACTTGACACTTTTTTAAAATATCGCGCTGCAGTGGCATGACACGTATTAAAAATTTAAAGTAGAGCTAAGTATTACGATCAAGCACGACGACCGAGGTAATTTAAATGTGAGTTTAAATTTTCAGAAACGTAAGTAGTATCCGGACCTCCGTTTGCTGTCCGTTCCCGTTTATGGCATGCGTTTATATGAGTGCCGGTGTGCAGGTTCTGGTGCGCTCAAGAAGTTACTTAACTCGTGATACGCGACGTTTGGGGGACTTCCTTAATTTCCGGGAATACGGGCTCTTCCGGCTGACGTTCTACTCGACAGCAGACAAGCCCTTATTAAGATTTTAGGAGGCGGCGTGCGTTCTCGTTCGGATAAATGCCCGTGGGTAGTTCGCAGATGGAAGACGAAGTCCAATCTTTTCTAAGGACAGTTTATCATGTAACGATATCAGTGCAAATAATATAATGCATTATAAGTTTCCTGAATTACTTAATTAAAGATATTGTTAATTAAAGAATTAATTTTTTATACACAAACGGGGTAATGTTATACCATTTTCTCTGAATGCAGTTTTTTATGTAGCTTGAAGTTACGCTTAATATAACTAGAAATATTTGTAAAATAATTTCAGTTTAAATTTGATCAAGAATCCAATAAATTTGAATTACCCGAAGAAGGATTAATCCAGATTCCAGATAATGAGAATGTAGCTTTTTTATTTACTTTTTAAAAGAGACATATTTGATTTTCCTTACATTATATATTTCGTGCAATTATTATTGTTTCTTTAAGTTGTCATATCGTTCCCTTTAAAAGTAAAGTTTAAGGTACTTCCATCTAAAATTCGCTTTAAAAGCGAGTTTGTCATCGCTACAATTTCTCGCGAGTCTCGTTTATCTTGAAGGTTTTGTTGTGTTTTTTTTATCCGTCTGTTCTGATCGCGTAAATAATTTTAAGAAGATATAAATGTATTAATATTAGTCTTTATAATAGCATCGCGTTGCTTTGACAGCGATTCTTTTCGCTTCGCGAGAGATTTGTTTCTCCGTAAAAGGATCATACTCAAATGTCGGCATCGGGTCGTGCGATCTTTACGAACGACGAATGATTTTCGTTGCGCCACATTTGTCGATTCCCGGGAAAGATTGATTCGTAAAAGGGGGAGGGAAAGGAGAAATACAGTATCAAGATGGCTCGGAAAAACCGTGGCCCGCGAAATACGACGCCAAGGTAATTTGAGATCCGTGAGAGGGTTGTCAGGCCGCGGGCTATAAGACGAGGGTGCAGAGATGCAGAGACTAGCTGCGGCGACGGATTCGGGGGGGGGGGGGGGGGGGGGTGGAATTTCGGACGGGCTAGGCTGGCTCGCCACTCGGGTTTCTAAGTTTATTAAGTCCGACCACGACTCTCGCCTTATCTGGCAACTCGGAGACTCGACCGCTATCCGCTGGTATACCCTCCCACTCCCATCTCTCTTCTACCGTACTTCTTTCGCCCTGTGCAATCCTGCACCGCCCGTAAATTCATATCTCGAATAATTTTCACCCGGCACGGGCCCGAGCGACTTGGCTAACTGCCAGGGTTCCTCGTAAGCTCTCTCGCTCTTCTATCGTCCATCCTCTCTCGGGCAACCCTCCAGCTCTTTTGGTCCCGCGTTTCTGATTCTTTCTCGCCTGCTTTTGGTCTCTTATTCCTCGCACTGGAGCGAAGTGCCCTTATTCTTCTTCTCGCCCCCTTTACTGATTTTATCAGGATATCGCCTTGCTCGTTTCCGTGCATTCCCGTCGCCCCGGTATTTCATCTGCAGACGGCACCGGTGGAGGAATCGCCTATGAAGGCACCGTTATCCACGAAACTCTGTGATCTATGCTCATCGCTGAGCGCATTACTTTCTCGACAGAAAGGTAGTTACAAAAACCGTTGTGAAACGCGCTGTATTTTTATCTAATTTAATAGATTCATTGACTGGGTATAAATGACGTGTATTAAACTTATCAATCTTAATTTCTATTTAGGAAAACTTTTTTTTTTACTTTTAATATTAATTCACGTTTTAAATATAAACACTCATACAATTTGTTTAAATTCTTAATAATAGAACATTTTAAGTTATATTAAAGAATATAAGTACATATATATAGATTTTTTAAATATTTGCTTTGTAAAGCTTTCGCAGTTAAAATGGCATGTGGATTACATATACATATAAATATTTTAGAACGTAAGTTTTGTTTTGTATCACCTCCACGAGGTGTGCAAAGCCACCGCTGTTTACGACGTGCAACTCAAACACGTTTTGAGATCGCGTTTGCAACTTCCGGGTTCTTGAAGGCGCCATCATAGAGCCGTATTGAACATGTGCGTAGCATACGTTCAATGCACATTTGCGACGTAACTGTGCTGTAGAATTTAGCAATGCAAGTGAATTCTCAAGATCTTTTACAGCAAAACGATTTAACACAGATTTGCTCAGCTTTCTTGTTAAATTTTTGGCTTTTTGCCTTTATTTTATACTTTAATGATACATTACCCTAATGATAAATGTTGTTACATTTGCGGCATTAAATTTTTATGCTGTCAACAAATTTCATTTACATATTTCTATTTCTTTAAAACATGGATTATATTTAATCCGAGAAATTAGTTAACCTAAAAACGAAATTAAGGTAAAAGTTCTATGCTGCAGCTTAGTTAGTAATTCTTTTAGTTTATTCAGAAAAATCTGATCACACCATATTCTAATCTGTTTATTTCATTTTTTGTTTACATTCTGTATTTTGATCATATACAATATTAATTTGTGAATAATTTTTTTCCCTTTTTTTTGTACAAATCGCACAATTTAAAATATTAACGTAACTATGTATTAACAGTATCTTAACATTAAAGAGGCAAATTAAGCCAGATTCTCGACTCCATATCACCGGAAGCGAGTATTAGCGAACGAACATGTTAAGTTATATACCGTAGAATAATTTCAACGAGGCGCTATAACTACGGTTTTAGCGATAATTAAAACCGTATTGCCAACTAAGCTCTTCATTGGTCTTACGTACTTTCATATCCGAATATACTTCAGAGTAATCTTTTAACGAGCTTTGAACAGGAACACGAATTAGGCGCGATACAAGGAGGGAAACGGGGAAATTCCTGGCACTGCTGTTAGATCGTAAATGCAATTGCTGCATCACGATCAAGCGCATCTGTCCAAAAATTATGCATGTCGCGGCCTTATTAACGAGAAAAAAAATCGCTTGTTACGCTCGAATATAATTACTAAATAAATAAAATTATACATATTTTATGCACGCCTTTACATACACATATATATCCATCTGAAAAAGCTTTTCGTTTGCTTTGAAAGCTTCAAGAATTATACTTTTTATGGTTATACATGTCACACAATACGTTCTTCCAATACTAGTTTTTTATATTTTTATAAAGCAAACATATAAATCGAAAAATTTGAAGTCACTTTTTTTGACAGTTTATTTTCATAGAAATATATGTATTTTGAAATAACAAACTATTGTTTTGTGATTGCGAAAATTGAGTTTATTTGAGTGAAATCAGAAGCCTTATGATTCATTGAGAATGCATAGAGTGATTTATACGGCTTACGAGAATTATTTGCATATAGGATTCTATCCATTTTACATGAATTTTATGTAGTCGCATAGATAAATGTGTTACCGATGCATTTGCGATTCCGGTGAGACGTAAGTAATTTACATAAGCGACCTTTGTCAACATTGCCTAAGTGGCGCTGAAACCACCAGGCGAACCAGTAGTATTAACTTACATGCCGTCTAACATTTTGCCGTGTAATGCACGCCTTGCGAGATTAAGCCATTTAAATGTACTCATGTATAATTACGCTTTGTACATAATTGATACGACATTCGTTATTCAAATTTGCACTTTGCGTAAGTCGGAAGAATTAAGTGCGTAGCATCGATATCGCATCATCATCGGTTTTATGTTGCAACGCATGTTTGTTGTAAGACTGTTCAAAACACGCGGCTGCCGTATGATCGTCTCGAAATAAATTAGAAGGCATGAGTTACAATAGATAATTCTTCTAGACACACATGAGTAAATTATCGTAGTCGAATTTCTTTGAAAACTGCAATGAAAAATTAATTACGCAAGAAGTTAATTATTAAGTAATTATCCCTTTCTCATTCACGAACAGTTAAATACTCTTGCGTTCGTCGTGGGCATTCCCTCTTCCTATATACTCTACTTAATTTGCCGCAAACAATTAGTTCGAACTAGATCGATGAACTCATCGCGAACGGCGTTTATTCCCTATCGTAATGAATTCCAACTTTAGTTTGCCGATATTAAGCGCCGCCTTTACGGCATCTTTGGGATCTTCAGGCACCCGCGTGATTTTTTCGTGGCCCGTTTCGCATACCAACCTCCGGCGATGGTGCGCGAAGGAACGTAATATCTTCCTCGCGAACACGTCTACGTTATGTGAATTGTAATGCCGGGCTCGTTATCATTCGCGAATCCAGAATGACGGTGTTCCTTCTCTCGTGTTGGGAAAGGGGGGAGGGGGGTTACACACTTCGTAGATTCCTCACGATCGGCAATATGCCACAGGAACAGCACCCACGGGATCGGCGTGGGCATTAGTATTCCGAGAACACTGTGGTCGGCCGTACCTCCTGGTGTTTTCTGCCTGCTAGTCTCCACCTAGCCGTTCTCTCTCTATCTCTTTGTCTCTTGCTCTCTCGCGCGGATGCGGATGCATACGTGTGCGATTTCGCAGCCCTGGCACCCCTAGCCTCTGGGGCACCGACTAAATATAAAACATTTTACCTCTGGCTCTCGCGGTCTGACGTGGTCTCCCGACGGTAAACACAGGCACAAAGATAAGTTGTGTGACTGTCTCTCAAAAGGAGACAAATCGGAAAATATTTATTTCTCGCGCAGACGGTAGACGGTAGTGCGAGAACCAACCGAGTTTTATTTGAGAACTTTATTTGCAATTTTTAATGGATTAAGCCCATGAATCTAGATCGAAACTTTGTATTCGAATAAAGAGACTTATTATAATTATTATTATATACAATTGAAGCAATTTTACACACAATTATTGTTCATTTGCATTATAATGTAGAATAACTAGTTGCTGTTGAAAGTCCATGATTACGATAAATGCCGAATTTTTGCGAAGAATGCAAGTTAAACTATATTTATTTTATTTTGATCAATTCTAAATATTGCTAAAAACAATCAACAATTTTTTGCGAACGTCCATTACAACGATGGACTACTTCGATCAAAAGGATTTGATTTTTATTTCGAAGAGTAAAGTTCGAACTTTATGCGCAGAATAAAGTTTAAATATTTTTGATAAATATGCATAAAAGGTTACACCTCACCGATTTTAACGCGACTTTAGTATGTTGTAGGGGAGGTCTTCCTGCGTAATTCTACGTAAGAAAAAAGTGAGGGACCGCAACAAATTATTTGTTAAATAATTTGTTAAAACAGAGAATAGTTGGTATATGAAAAGTACATATTTATATATCAACTATTTATCGTACATATAAATATGTACTTTTCATATACCAACTATTCTCTGCTTTAACAAATTATTTGTTAAATATTATTAACAAGACTTCTATAATATATGTTAAGATCAAAGTCATCGGCGTGATGTTACTTTATAATATCTAATAAGAAGCATTAAAATTCTGAAATTTTAATTTGCTATATCTTCTAAACCAATGCCGTCCCCAACTTTTTTCTTGCGTAGAATTAACTCAGGAAAACTTCCCCTACACAGCATACTAAAGTGGCGTTAAAATCGGTGAGGTATAACCTTTTATGCATATTTACCATATTTTTAAGGGAAAAAGCTTTCCTTCTTGTAGATTATATCTAATCGCCTGATGAGATGCTTCGCGCGCGTCTCGCAATCTGGAGCGGGAACTATATCGGGATCGTATACGTCCCCCAATTCTATTCTGCATATTAAGCGATCCTCGCTGCCACCCCGTGGACCCGATATATCGAGTATGCCGTCTCGGATCGACAGCGCTGGCACGTCACTTATGAACTCCATGCCGTGGCATATGCCGATGATTGGCCGCCGACTCATCCCTCGCATTTCGATCCCTGTGCGTATCTACGATACACCCTTCCGTATTCTCCCGTGATCGTGTAGATCTATCACGTAAAGGCACACACATGTGAGCACGTGCGCATGTATATGTACGCGTGCCTCGTTGATAGGAACGGCGATTGTCAAACATTTTGCTTTCGTGCGGTTCGTTGCGATAGTTTGATGTCTCATCAATGCTCGCAGATTTTCACAGATGATCCTTACGTGGACTGTGCTAGGATTAAGGCAAACTTACACATTCGAAATGACAAATGTTTTTCAGAACAATATGAGAAGGGAAAATGACACGAAGAATATAATGAGAAGCGTTATTATAATGTCAATTTATAAAAATTTAAATGTGATAAAATTCTACATAAATTCGCAGCATACGTCTTTATACATTATATCCTACATATCAACAGCTGAATTATCTAAAATAAACCTTAATAATATTTTATAATATTCCAGTAATGGCGTGTTGCTGGATCTATTATAAATAATTTATTATACTTTGAGTAATCGAATCAAGCGGATTTCCAGTTTCGGAAATTATCAATATCCAGTAATCTAATTTATATTATTAATTAAGAAAATCGGAAAGACACATCTTGCCAATCTGCAATTTTAGTTACATCTATGAAATCAATTATCTGCGATTTTGATCGACAACGTTTTATCCGACACTCCAATGCTGTATCTCCGATGCCATATTGATTATTTATTTATCTTACCCGACCATCGTCGGTCCTTTTGTTTTCTGCTATCTCTTGCATTCTTCCTCTTTCTCTCTTCTGTCGTCTGTTTTTCGATTCTGCCTTCTCTTGAAATGTACTTTGCACAGCAGAGTACGCGGACCGTGTTCACAATTTGATGGCACATGGTCACCCACGCGGTCGTGACACGTCCAACCTAATGAACCTCGCATGATAGAGTGCGACCATGGGCCAGCTAGCTAACCAAGCCGGCTAAAAAGGAAAGAAAAAGCACACACGCGAGAAGAGAAAGCTAGTTGGTGGAGAAATCAAGCAAGCAGAAACAGGGGAAAGAGGTAGAAAGGGCCGTATACGATAGATAGGGAAAACAGACAAAGAGAGGAAGAGGAGGAGAGAGAGAAAGAGACATACGCAGGTAGGAAAAATGAAAGCCCATCGACGGTGATTAATTGCGCTGTGTCCCGCGACGTAACGAGCAATTAATTATTATCGGATAATCAAATGAACTGCTCTACTAGCCCTCTTCCCCGTTTTCGCATCGACTCTTTCGCGCGAACTGATAGCTATAATACGATTTTTAATTAGTCGCGTGCTCCGACATCGAACTCGTTTGTTTTCGTTATGTGACGTATGTGGTATTTTATGTCGCGAGCACGTGTCTTCTCTCGTTACTGTATCGCATCGGGCGATAAAAGCACTCTCCTGTGATTTGTAGGAATCGTACGCGTAAAGTGTACAAGTACAAACAAGCGTGTAAGTGGGTGTTCAGCTCTTGCGCGAAACTTTTCCTCTCCTCTTATCGTTTATCGCTCATCTTGATTTGTATTTCCGCTGCATATCTTTTCTCTCGCATCCCTTTTCGTCCGCCCCCACACCATGGAGTAACGAACCTTATCAGTCGCAATCATAAATATTATCGCAAACAAATTATCGAACGAACACCCTTGACTGGATAGCCTTCCTCGTCCTCATCCTAATCGAATCCAATATCGCGCGCAGAATATTCTGAAAATACGATGAATAGATAAAACATAGTAGTAGAGACCTGACAGGCAACGTCTCTTCGAGTATATTATCGTAACATATCGTAGCAGAGGCTTCTTTTTTTAAAGAAAGTAAATTTTATTCTGTCGTTACTGTAAATATGTATTATTTTATCTATAACACTGAGATATATATGACATTATAATTTATATCGAAATCACAACATAGTACATTAAGCGAGTTCTATTTTGGTTATCATAAGAATACGAAGAGATTGATGGCTGGCTTTTCTGGATTGTTTCAAGAAATGAGAAGTAAAATGAGAATAAACTTCATATAGCCACTTTTGCGACAGAAAAGTTTAATAACAATTTCAGACAATCTTTTTCCTCCATTACGGAATTTCCGATTGAGTTCTCGAGCAAATCGTTTTCCAACTTTCGCACTTTGTTACGTCTGTGATCGAGTCTCGAGATTATATTCCGTCTGTTGATTTATCTACTTTCGCGCTCGGGAAAAATACGAGTGCGTCACCTAAGGGATACTACTTTTGCACCACCGCGCGGAGCAATCTCCAAGATTCTCCGTAATGATAACGTTACCGTTCTCGCCTTCGTGGACTTAGTCAGCTGCACGCATACGCACGCCCTTTTTCTTTTCCACGTTTCTGCACGACGCGTGTCCCTGAGGATGGATACGCAGCACGCGAGCATGCAAACGAACGTTGTGACTCACCGAGTCCGCCGAATCGTTAAGGGCGCACAGAACAAGAGAAATTACATAAGAGAGAGAGAGAGATATGGAGAGAAAGAAAAGGGTCACTGTACTCGACACAAATTATCTTTGAAAATAAACGTTGTGTGAGAGAAGATACGAAAGCAGAGAAAAATCCGACTAGCCTTACTAGATAAGAAATAAACTCATTGCGCGCGATATCGTTCCATTCGCGAAAATAATACAAAGGGGTGACTATCGAAATTTATATTTCAATTTCAGACGGATTTTCGTGACGCACGAATGCCTCGCAATCCTGGCACTAAATATAATTGCTCTGGTATTGTCGTGAATACTCATTAAAGTCGTTAGCTTTCCCTTGTAGCACGTATATGTCAATCGTGCGAACTATCTGACGAGATTTGCGAATTAATTTTCGAGTTAATATTGAACATAAGCTCGCTGGTATTTCTACATGAGAACGCTGTCAGCTATACAATCGTCGCTTAATGCTAAAATAACCGATACCTAAACGAACATGGACAATTTGCCCACTGTGATGATTTCGATCATCTGCAGTAGTTACAGTTTATAACCGCACGAACGCTGCTTTCGTTGCTTCATCGTTTCCATGGAAATATTATCGGAAAGTACAATAATCGCGCAAGCAGACAAGCATAATAATGGACAAGTACGTGACAGTCTGCGCCAACAATTAATTACATCAAGTGAAGTAGTATATCGTGAAGTAGTATAAAGGCAAATTTATCGTTCTTAATTATCATTTTCTTTTATTTAAGTTCAAAAGTTCTAGAGAAGCAAGTTGTAGCTATTATATTACATTTTTCCATTGCGGGAGACCGATTAAAGCAGACAGAAATTCGTTTAACATCTGACGGCTTAACCAGCTCGCAGCGACGTAAATCTGGAACAATTCTTTCTCGACAATGGTGTGCTTTACCATACTTTTTAATTCCCACGTCAATTCTCTATCTTTCTCCCTGTTGTAGTTATCCCTTCTTTCCTCACTGTCGATTATTCGAGCATGCGAATAACGCGAATAACTCGCTCGTCCATGACACGGCCACGTTTCAGCGATTGAGAGAAAAGAGCGTGACGCGAAGTATGAAAGGCAGAAAGAAACGAAGAGAGAAAGAGAAAGAGAGAGGGACATGTGTGTTGACCAAAGCAAGACACGCAAAACGACCGAGATATACGTACACATAGCCTTTCGTATGCTTGCGCGCGTGCGAACTACCGGCGTTTCTCGGTCCCGTTCGTGGCAAATCCAATTATTCGAAACGAGACCGCAAGCTTTCACAGTCTCGTTCAAACCCATCTATTTATACTGCGCAGCCGGGCGCGGGCGAGAACGGGAGAATGAAAAGAGACAGCGTGAAAAAGGGGATGGTGGTTGAAGGGGTGCGACGAGAGTTGAGGTAGGTCCGCGCGGGGGTGTACAGGTGTTGTGCTTTCTCTCTCTCTCTCTCTCCTTCTTCCTTTTTCCGAGCATAGCGAGCGAAATACACGCCGGAAATACTCGTTGACCACTATCCGTTCTCTCCCTTTCGTTGGAATTTTCACCAATCTTGCTCTTGCTCCTTCTTTCTCTCTCACTCTCTCTCTCTCTCTCTCTCGCTTTCTCTCTTTGTCTATTTGGTCGCATTCCTTCTAGTGTGCCTAAACGCCGTAACCGCATTCGCACATATATATACGCGCATGTTCGCTGATACGGTTGTTGCGACCAGGGACGCAGGGTGGATGCAACAGCGATGCAACAACGATGCTAACGTCGACGACGACACGTCCCGTTGACGTTTAGCGACGTGGCGACGCTGATTGCGGATAACGGGGAAGGTGGTTGAACGACTATAGCGAGGGAGCGAATGCACACTTTAAGTGTAATCGCGGCTGCAAGCGGACTGCAGGCGGTCGACCGACCGGCGCGGCCGGCCGATCGGTTAGTAAGCCGACGACGGCCTCAATAGCTCGCTTCCGTGCTGGCCAACCGGCGTTATTGCCTGCCTAATGGCAGGTACGTACGGCGAAGAACGGCCGCAACTGATATCGCTTCTAAATTGGACGATTTAACGAATCAGCCGCAAACACAACTGCCGCGAAAATTATTTTTCTGTTTTATAGTGCTTTGCGATCATCTCCAATTATCTAATCTCTAAACGTTAAAACATCTATATAATTCGTGTCATCTATTAAGTATCAGTCGTACTTTTCCGAATTGATGTTGCATACATTCTGTTGATATTTGTAATTAATTAATTTCGCTAATGTTAGAGTTATTAATATAATAAAAGCGGTAGTAACTTATTTATAGGAAACACATTGCTTATTTTTTTAAACTTTATTTATTAAATATTAAACGAATCGGAAAGCATTTTTAATATAGTACAAAATTACATTTACAGGAACAATATAATCCCATTTGCCTATATTAAAATATAAATTTTTAATTTCGTTAATTTCTCTTTTTCTCTGTATTAAATACCTGATACTATATAAATAAAAAAAGATAATAGGAAAGAAGTCCAATGCTACCGAAACATACATGTCTATACCAATGTGAAACAAAAATAACAGAATACGATTAAAACGAAATTAGATAAAACGGCATAGCGAGAGTCGAGAAGGAGAAGAGAGCGCGTAATATACAAATATTACGCGCTTCTCTCTCGCAATTCTCTGAGCCTGTTTTAGCAACTTGGAGCCTCATTGCACGCAAGCTGGCAGGAGTCGAAAGAAGGACTTAACGAAATATTCAAATCCGAGCCGTGCGGGAAGAGCAGGCTCTTAAATAATAACGCCCGCTTTCGGTATGCTAAGGATCCTCTATTTTCACGGGAAGAACACGGTCTCGAGGGTTCCTGCCTTTCTCGAAGTTTCGGGTCAAAGGAACGCCGAGCTCGCAAACTTGGGTGCGACGCGCCACGAAAGAGAATGAAATAGTCATCAGAGAAGAGCACGGCGGTATATAATCTCACGGTTTTCATTCCGGACGACGTGTTTGCAATGATACAGGCGAATTTTTTAACTGCTTTAAATCTCACGTTAAAAAGAAACTTAATGCTGTTGCAAATATTATTGTACGAATCACAATTGTATGTGTAATTTATAATTACATGCAATTTACTAATACATAATTGAACTAACTTTTTTTATATCTATAGGAAAAATCGATTTTAAGGAAAAAGTGAGAGAAATTGAAATCTTATAAAACTTGTAGGATATTCATTTATATAAAATTCTGTAACACTATTTTAAAACACCGAAGAAATGTCATTTGTCACTTAGTACAGATATTCCACATAAAATTTAGGATTTTATATTTCTGAATTATTTAAAGTTAAACTCTTTTTAGATCCTGGTGACGTTAATGTTAATATTTTATATTTATACGTCAGAGATTTCGATAATTGGAATATATTGAGAGGAATAAAAGAGTCGTGCTTTACAAATAATATATATTCGCTTTTTTTTTATTTCATATACCGTCAAACATCGCTTTTTTATGATAAATTTCTGCGGATTCTTCCTTCCTTATGAAAAATATATGAAAATTTCTGTTGAGCGAACGTCGATCGTAAAATATAAAAAATTTTGCAATTTTTAATACGAATTCGTGCGAATTGGCTCTCGCGGTAGAGGATGAAACAGTCATCAGGAAAGAACGCAAGGGTATAACTCTCGAATTTTCATTTCGTCCGACGTATCGGTGGCGCGCACGTACGAGTCGCGTACGCTCGCGAATTCAATCTCGCCGATCGGCAGGCGCGTTTTTCGCAGATTTCCATCCAGCTTCCGCTTTGCCTTCGCTGGTTACGTCGGTTCAATCTGTCGGGCGACCCGGAGCCGTTTCCTCTCGCGCCATCGCCATCGCGCCGCGGCTCGCTTCCAGAATCGATGACGGAACTCGCCACTATCCCGTCACCGTCGACAATTCACGCGCGGCTCCGGTAGGTATCGTTCATATTTTAGCACGGTATTTGCGATCGCCAAACAATCCGAGCCGGTCTCGACAAGCGTTTCGACGTTCCGGCGCGAATTCAGATCCGGATGACGCATTCGAGTGCCGCTTGTTTGTCGTGCCACGTTCGTTTAATGAGCCAGGAATTTCGAGCATTTTATCGCCGACGACGTGGCGCACTGTCCGCAACCGGATTCGAACCATGCTGTCATGCATTTTAATGGTAGCACCGATCGCACGGCCGATCGTATCCCCCCGTTAACGAGGCGTTCGATCGCATGAGAAATTGCCGCGGCAATAATTCCCATTCCATTCCTCCGAAATGTGTAACTTTTATATCTCGTGGATAACATATTTCCTCGAGTATTTTTCAATTGCCGTGATTTTTCACGGCGCAGTATTTCTCGAGTATAATATCTTGGATAGCCCGAGAGCTACGACGTAAATTGAGTTCTGATAAAAATTGAAGTAATACTGATTAAAACTCAAACGACAAAAGTTAATTGGTTTAACCATTTGATATCGAATCACGATGCTTTTTATATAAAATATCGCCAAGTTGTTCGGAAATGTACAGAAAAATCGGTATATCGGAAAATTCAGGACAAATAACAATCTAAAATATCTTGAAAGTTGATTGAAAGTTGATAAAGCTTCAAGTAGAATAAACTTGTATTCTTTATTAGCTACCTTGACTCATATTCGCCTCACTTGTTAGTAGTGTCGCGTTTGCAAAATTAGATATAAAAGCTTGTATTAACGATCGAATTTTGGACTTTGAAAAGAGATTATAAAATTAGATGCTCAATAATTGTATTATTTAATTTACGTCGATTAAGAAATTTAATTCACTCAATAATTGTATTAATCTACATTTCCTTCAAAATTTCAATACAGCAAAAAACTTACTATGTATTTTCGGTGACTCACTGTTTAAATAGACATGATAATCACCTTTTACTGAGCGGCGTGATCCTTCGTATGAAACGGCATGTTGGTAGGGAGGCAATCCATGGGAGGCACAAATCCAGATACATTATCCGGCGCTACCATAACGGTCAGCTGGGAACCGGCCAAATGGAGCCACGCGCCCTTGGTGGTCTCTCGTACCTTTCGTATCGCGGGTTCGTATATATCGCCCGCGTTACAAGACTCTCCCTACGGGTCTTTCCTTCGATCCTCTCGGTTTTCCTCAGTGTTCCGTGCAGCACACGTCGGCCGTGCGGGGTGCATCGCGCGTACCCAGGACACAAACCCCACAACGGGGCTGACGGGCTAACCCCCCGCGGCGAACCCCGGCTGACCACACCGCGTTCACTCTGTTAAAACAGCAGGACGCGTGCGTCGCGATTACTGTAAGAGCGTTTCTGCGATATTACGTTGTCAGACTGCAACATACGTATAGGTTCTATTATTATTGTCACGCTTTTACGGTTGTCAAATTGAAATCTAAGATTCTAATTTATAAACATAATAGACATTTTCATTGATATAAGAATATTGATGTGAGATAAAATATATACCTATTATCTGTAGAAGTTGTTGCAACATGAAGGTCTTGATTATTAAGAAAGGGAAATCGTGATCATATTAATTCGATATAAAACTTCCTTACAGCTATATATATGTATTATATTTACATTAGAATTCCATTAATAAAAGATTATTAAATATTTGATAATTGAAAATTTAATCAAGAATTATCAAATATTTGAAAATATCTGTGCTTTCAGATATTTCAAATATGTTACAAAATTGCTACAAAAATTATATGTACGCTATTTCTTCTTTTCTCTATTGCAGCAAGAATTAATAGGTACATATTTAAAGATGAAGATATCAGCAAAAATTTTAGCTATTTAAATGCTAGGATTTTATTGGATTTTATGTACAAGCATTATCGTATTTAAACTACCTGTTGATCAAAAACTGCACGTATAAATATTTACCTAATAAAATAATTTGTATTTTGTGCACCTGTAGCAACTCCATACGGAGGAATGGGTGATTTACATCGTTGCAATAATGAACAAACATACTTGGCATCGTTAATTCGCATCTCACATCTGTCAATTGTGTAAATCCTACTAACGCGCAATACGTACATATGTGCCGTTTGCGTGTGCGGTGTGATGCAAGATTGATGGCGACTTTCGGTAAGCTCATTGTAAACTCATTCGTAAGTTTCCCGAGAGAGAAATAGCTGCCAGAAGATCACGACATGGTCCCGCCGAACGACAAATCTCGTCTCGCGAAATCGGTGGGCAATTCCAGAAAGACTTCCCTGCCGAGATTTGCGGCTCGCACTGTTAAAAATACGATCGTCGCGTTAAACGCTCCCGACGTTTCTCCAATAAAATGTTTCCTGCGTGTTCGACAGCGTCGCTCAACGAGCTTCGGGGAAACACCGTGAAATAACAACCACGGCAGTGCTGCATAACTGTAAAACGGATTAATACATTCCAACACAATTCCGTTCAATTTTTTCCGTTTGGAAAAGAGAAGAAAAATTACAAAACTGTTATCCCGCCTATTGTGTCGATCAATCTGTTTGACAGCGCGGACGTGACATCACGACAACTTTATCGTCATCGAGATACTAGTACTGTGTATGTACGAACTCTATTGTGCAATTATTATATCATTTTAACCCAAGAACGGGCAGCTGATATTTTTTTGCATAAATGGATCATCTGGAGTAGTTTTTACCACACAATTAAAAGTCATTATTATTAATTACATTTAAATACAATATTGCATATTTTTTATTGTTCTATAATTTATTAGTATTTAAAGTGTTCTATAATTTATTAGTATTTGAAGACAATATGTATATAGATTTGCTCAACATTTTCTGAAAAGAGTGAGGAGAAATAAAAAAAATATTTAAAGAAACGAGAAAAGCACATTAAAATATTACCCTAACGTTATCTTTGTTTTTTTGATACTGGAGTGTAAAAATCACCCCAGGCGCTCGTTCCAGCGGGTTAAAGGCAACTTTACTATAGTAATTAAATTACCATATTAATTATTTTTATACACTTTTAATTAAATCTTTACGGTATATTACTAAAGCACATTTTTGTCAAAGAAATACTTTGTTTTACAACAAATATTCTTTATTAAACGATACGAATTACAGAAAGCAATATCATCTTTAACTTGAAAAAAATATTATAAACTAAAATCCTGTGCCGTCACGTTTTCTACGATATGCTTAATATTCTAAGATCCTAACAGCATGCAATTTTCTTTAGCCGGTGGCAAATTGCTCGATTATGCTTCGTGGACAGTTATACATTACGCATTTAGAACGACGAGCTGCAGCTGTATTGTCGACGCAAATACCGACGCAACTGCAACGGCATGGTTAATAAGCGCCTTTGTTACGACGTTAATTAAAACTACGCGGCATCACGCAACACTTAAAACCGCACGCGGACCATCAATTTTCTCATTGCGCCGCTATCGTGCACTTGAACACTATGGACACACAATTATTTCGGCGCATATGCAACCCATGCGCATAATTGTTATTCCTTTTGCATACGGTTTTATTTCAGAGCGTCTCTTGAATCCGCTATATAAATGAATATTTCTACACTCGTGTGTAATTTGCATTTGCCTATTTTCAACTTGTATTCGTTTGTTTTCTCTCTGAGTCTTTCAATTTTTAATTTGTCTCGCAGTTGAACCTGGATGAGGATGTGAAGATTTTGTTCTGCTATTGGTGGTTAAGTGGCTTTTACAACTTGGTAAAAATATTCGTCGTTGTTGTCTGCAACACCTAACGATGTCGCTTGCGTAATATGAATTCATACTTAAATTACATCTTGTTAATTATATTCAAATGTATGGCGTGGCCTATTTTTGAAAGATTTTGCCGTATAATTACTGTATAATTCAACGCTACATTACGAATCGGAAGCCGTAGAAGCCAGCTGCGCCCAACAGTTGTTTTGTTTAATCAGAGAAGAAGAGATTCTTTGCTGCACAGCTTACCGTCTGTTGGCTTATCTCTCCAGCTTTCACCCTTCGCAGTGTCTCTTTCCAGTTTTTTCCTTGGTCGTCCTTTTTTTCCCTCGCTGAGCGAGAGACGCCAAACTCTGGATAGGATACACAGACTTGTAAAAGGGTCCATTCCAGTTGGCTAAACACAACATAGGTCGATCGTTTTTTTTTCACTTTGTCGTTCTTTCGTCTATCATCATAGAGTTTTCAAAAACCATCGGATACAGCAATATTAAACGTAAGGCGAAAATACTAAAGTGAAAAGTACCTACTAAAATTTTGAAAGTGTGTGAGTGTGTGTGTGTGTGTGTATGTAAACTAAAATATATTAACAAAGCCATTTATCTTATTTATTTAGATTTTATTTGATTTCTTTATCTATACAAATCTCTCTTTCTCTCTCTTAAGTATATCGACTTAATGTCTGATCCTTCAAAAACTTTTCACGCTACTTCTGTGTGCCAATTATATTTTGTTTATAATCCACTTTTCGTTAATAAGTATCCAATAAAGAACATCGAGAGTCAATAAGTTTTCATACAGACTCGTTAGAAGATGAAGAGGGAAATGCAAGAATTATACTTTCCGTGGAATTTGCAATCGCGACGGTGACATCCGCGGGCGGAAATCCTGCCCCATTGAAACGTATCTACGACAACCGGAGTTATAACCCCTATGTGGTGAATCAGACTCATAAATTTTTTTCCACATTTTGTCCACGACGCGACGTACACATTTCTCGACCTAAACTTTCCTCTCTCGCGCATATGAGGAAGTCTCGCTTCGTGTAGGAGAAGGAGATAGAGAGCCAGCGCGGCGGTAGTCTCTCATTTTCCTCAGCTTCTGGCAAGCGTGTTCACGACGAGGCCCTTCGGGATTCAGAATATGTGCGGGAGAGCCACCCAGAGCCACCCTTCGGTCGCCTCCCTCATCGCTCACCCACCCTTCGCGCACCGCCCGCCGCCGCCCACCTTTCGTGTCGCCCCGCGTGCCCCGAAATGACCAACGTGACATGCCACAGGCACAAAGGAAAACTTCATCTACCACCCGCCACGGAAACAGGGTCGCCCTCGCCGGCCATGCTGTCGCGACGAGAAGAAAAGAGCGGAAGGTTTATTTCTCAGAAGGAGTTTTATTCTCAGCACGTCAAGATTTATGTCGGCTCTCGCCTACTGACGCGCTCGCGGTTTCTCCACGGTGGCGCAGAACGGTACGGCTTACGATAACAAACGATAGTGATTTATGTTTTCTGCTAATTGTTTTCTAGTTTAATATCCGTGAGAGCACGAGAGCCCACCGGCGCGACGTGTCCGCTCGATTTATCGGTTCCACGTTTTTGCGTCGCTAAACCGAAAATTAATCTATATTATATCTGTTGCAATGGGAGCATAGAGAACCTTGTTACAGTACAAGCAATGCTATTTACTTGAATTTATGATAATAATTTTTATCTCTTCCAATGTATAAGAAATATTTTTAGTTTTAAATTTATAATTCTTTTATCCACTAATTACTGTGTAAGGTTTGATTGAATCTATATATATATATATGTGATTTTTAAAAATTTTTGTAAAGTTACTTCATAAAGTTGAAAAGTGTAGAGAATTTAGTAGCTTTTCATATTTTATATAGCATAAATATTTAATGTATATGTAAAATATAATGAGTTTACACACAGAAGAATCTATTATTTCATCGGTTATACCATATAAGAATTTAATAACATTGAAAGAAAATTATACGATTGAAATAAGCTTCCTCTAGAAGTCTAGAGTTTCAATTATCCATTTATTTGTCACATATTTAAAAGATCGTAATAGAATGAAACTCATGCTAACATCAGCCGTCGAAATCAAACATTTTTCCAGCAGCTTAAAGCGACAGGTCCGTGCATTGTGCAGCGCATTGCAACGTGCGTTCTCCCGATGCTTTTATGTATGTATGTGTGCGTATATATATATATATATATATACGGACTCTGTTGCAGGCATCGAAAGGTCCTTACCGTTCGCGGATCTTTGGTACTCGCTCAACGCCAGCCAGCGGGCGAACGAGCGAGCCGTAAAACGGTTCTTCGACGACTTTTCTCGATATCGATCTCGCTACGAATGGAATCGCCAGACTGAGAAGTTTCCTTAAACGTCGCTTGAGAGTTGGCACGCTTCCGGATACGATTCGATGCGGCAATGTAACTTCTCGCTGTAAATGCCTGACGTACGACACCTCTGTTTTAATTAACGCGTACATATTTTCTATAATAAGAGAGAAGTTCCTGTGAATATCTTTCTGATGAATGTGTATCAAAACATACATAACAGATTTAAGACGGTCTCTATGAATTATTGTGAACGCTTTATGACGATATTGAATCTGATGATGAATTTCGTTACGTTTAAACATCCGTCACAGTGCGACGGGTGACATCATTATTATTGTATGGCGATTGCAGATGCACATGGCAAAGTTACATGTGCATTCGCGAAGCAACTGGGTGCCTCTAGGCCTAGTCTGCCGAGCAATAGGTCGAAGCCTCTAATTAAAGGTAAATAATCGCACGCGCGCGCGGCCAACGCACGTGTACGGGATCACGGGGACCGCGTTTCACCCCGCTTCGTTCTGATTCGGCGCTACTCCCTGGGGCGAATGTGTCCTACAACCGTATTTCATATATTATGTTTACTACTGCAAATTTCTACTGACATTGAATTCTCAGAATCTGACCAATATCTCGTTTCCCTTCTAGCGATTGCCTTTACTACAATTGTATTGATACATTACGTCGAAGTTTACTTATTATAGGCTATTTTGCCATTTCACTATATTTGATGTTATTTGTTACTTAATGTTTACTGATGTATTATTATATTGAAATAATTGTCGGTTGTGCAAGAGCAACGAAAAAAGGTTTCGAAATAAATAATATTCGCTTGCAGTTTTTGCCATTGCCAGCGTTAGGTAATCAGAGAGGCAAATCGTAGTTAAATGAGATTTCAAATCGAGATTTGAATCGCACGATTTCGCGAGAGTGTTTACGCGTACAAACTTTTTGCATCGACGCGCAAGCACATTTTCGTGTCGAATGAAAAAAAGAGCGGTTTGTATTCCCGGCCCGTGATGTACCGTGACGGGAAAGCGAGCTTTCCTCGTCTCCCCTGTTTGCGCCATCGAGCTATTTTTCCAGGTGGATTTTCACCGTCAGCTGGCGCGCGACCGGTTATCGGTGGCCGTTGCAGCTCAAACTACCGATCGCGATGACCGGTTTCAATTTGCAGGTCGGATTATTTCGTGCCTCCCAAACGCGCGGCGGCTGCCGAGAGCCCACCAGGCTGCCTCTCGCCGGCAATTCGCAATTTCCTGCCAATTCTGCTATCTCGTGCTGCGTGTGCCTGTCGCAACCCGCCCGCGCCGTGCGGTAATGCCATATTTTGTCCGCCCTTCGTTTAGGAGCATCGAGCGTACGGCGCGGCGTTAGTCCTGCGGAGGATCATTTGCATCGCTACTCGATGCAATCTAATCGTAGCGTAGTAACGAATACAGTAAATGCGATTTACAGCGATTTTGAATAAGGTGTAATTCATTCGTAACAGGCTAGCGCGAATTAATTGACTTGCAAATTGCAATGAAATTTAACAATTCACGAAATCAAATATGCAGGCAGTCTATGACTGAGAAGCAACCGGATATATAAGTGTGAAAATAAAAAATTGACAGTTTGAAACTGTTAATCCCTTTCGCTTGTCAGATACAGAAATATTCTCGGAAATATCCATACTTCTCTTTATGCCGTTGCCTGATCGATGTTGAGTACGGTTCGCCTACTGGAATAGTCTCGCCTACTATAACTCGAGGCGCATGAATGAACCGGAGAATGCTCGGAGGACGATTATGGGTCTCTCATGATCTCACATGCGTGCCTACACGGATATGCATATGAATGTCTCGAGAGACACAGACGTATTCCCTGCCAGAGGACCGTATACGTATTCGTCTGGCTGTGCTACTCAGTGGAGAGAGATAAACCTTCTAATGTCCACGATGGGTTAATTTCGTGTAACATGTCTTGTTTCTCTATGTATATATGGTCAAATGGAAACCGTTGGAAACCGCTTTGAAAAGCAGTTTAGTGATTTATATTTGACACAATGCGTTTATCATTCTATAAAAGTGGTCTTGACGAGAACATGACCATTCTCTTTTGTCAATCTTCTGAACTTTGTTATAAAATAACGAAATCATTGAATATTTTTTACATAGATTTGTTATGTAATTATACGTACATATATTACGTATTTTTGCGTGTAATATATCTTTTACGATGTTGTAATGATTTTATGCGATTTTATAATTATTACATAACTTATACTTATCATCGTCACTTTTTCTGGAAAGTTATAAATATCAGAGTGTAAGGGGAGTTATTCTATATTCAGAATGCCACTATGTAAAGTATCATCAAAAGATGTAGTCGTTTATTATCCCTCATCGATATGTCGAGGGACACATAGAATGAGAAATCGATACCAATTAAAACAGATATATAGCGCCGAATTTACGCATTGATTACGAAAATGTTCGATGCAAAAATATTTGTCTCCCGAGAGCGGCACGGCGCATCATCCAGAAAATGCACGAGGATAAAAGTTCAGCGCGGGCTTTTAACCCTCGTTTTATCGGAAAAGTTTGCCGGCCTTTATTTACCACGAGCTGCGCGCTTTGACCCCGTTTTTCCCTACGTTCCATAATATAGTTAGAAATGAAGTTACGCTTAACCCTAACAATATCATGAGAACGGAGAGGGCGAAAAAGCCCATAATTAAATATTCCCTTCATTTAACGCAATTTAAAAATGTGAAAAACATAATTATTGTCGGAAACATTGTTTTGAAAAAGTCGGTAAAAACGCTCGGCGTCAAATACAATGTATGATGTAAAAGTTGCTGATTCGCATTTCAGAGTCTTCACCCATTAATACGCGGGATAAAAAATACCTTAGCATTTCTGGAATTAAGACCATTTTCACCAGAACGGAAAATCCATCATAAAAAGAATGTATAAATAACGCGGGGAAACATAAACGCGGGTATAATGCGACGGCAAAAATGAGGTTTAACGCGAATATATCTCCCTTTGGATGGTAAGCCTGTGCGTGAGACCGGAAGGTAAATGCGACATCCCTATCAAACACCGTGGAGCACTATGTCGGATATGAGATTCTCGGTTTTCCGTTCGCTCTCCCTTTCTTTAGCTTCCTGCTAGTGCACCGTCATGGATCGCTGACCAAAATAATAATTACTTCACGTGTTGTTGCTTTCGACCCGTCGTCAAGCGTGGATCTGCGTCTCACTCGATCGTCAATTAACTGATGCACGACGCAACAGCCCGGTGCCGACACTATGCGATCATCGTCCCTTTTCATTCTGTCGACATTAATTAGCATGCTTTGCATGCAGGCGTTGCTTCCTCGAGGAGCGAACGATAATTCATCCGCATTAATCGCCGAGATTGATTACGATCTGTTTACGTGTGGGCGATGATAAAATCATGAATATATAATGGCATACTAAACACCGTTTAGGTATACGGAGACATTTAATCGGATGAAAGTGTTAAGCGTAGTTTAAAATTAAACTGTGTATTCACAATTGTTGCATTTTATATTTTTTTATTTGGGACGCGACACGTCTATTTTGGAATTAAAAGTTGAAAAGCGTTGGTAAATGAAGGCTCATAACTGAAGATGGAAATACGCGCACACTGAATACATAATTAATTAAATCTAAAAATGCTTATGTATAAAATCTTTTACGTTTTACTGTAAATATACGATATTTTAAGAATTCTTTTTTTTTTAAATTAACTAGTTTACCGTGCCGTGTTATCATAAAATAGCACGATCATATTTCGATATAAAATAAATCTCATTATTTCTCTACGCCGCCAAGTACCCGGCATTCGAGTTGTCGAAGGTATTGAAGCAGCTACCGGTCTATACATTCCCCGTTATCTCGTCCCGTTATTACCGCCTCATATTTCCGACGATCAAGAAACGCGGAAGAATTCTCATTGTACTTGGATTCCCGTCCTCCTCAATTTCCGCTTGTAAAGCACGGACGTAGCACGAAACTTAATGGAATTCTCTCTTGTGCGTGTTACAGGTAAGAGCGGGCGATTTGCACCGAGCTGAATATTTCCCTCCGCGCTATTTCCCGCAACGTCGTTCATCGAGTTGGAGCATTTCAGGTAGGATGGTTACATGTTTGTGGGTTCTGTAACGGTGATGACTATAAGAGAGAAGCGTCACCGAGACACACACAGCGGCTAGAACGAGGAACGCTGGCAGACCGACAGCCACCTTTATTTCTAATTGCGTCTCGACTTAATGGAACGTGTTTAGCCAGCCGGCGAGCTTGCGCAATCTCGGGCGCGATTCCACCCCAAAATTAAGCACGCGAACCGCCCCTTCCCACCGGAAAGGCTGCCCCGCGATGACCGTCCTGCAGCAGCCGCTACGTCTGTCGCGTGCGTGTTACGAACACGTGATCATGAACACGCGAGTAGATTACACGACTCGTGTGTGTGCGCGCGCGCGCGCGCTCGTTCTTTCTCTCTCTCTCTCTCGGGGGTGGCAGCCCTTCTCAAAGGGACAGAAATTCATCCCGCTGCCGCGATACGCTTCGCAGCGGTTGTTCCCCGGAGCGGTTCCTCTTTACGTTAACGCGAAAACGCGCTCCTCGTTCCTCGTGTACTTTGTGTCGATGCCGTGGCAATGCGATATAACGTTGCGAAATCGCTTTCCCGCCGGGCACTTTTTACGTAGACACGTAGACGCGAAACCCTTTCCGAGGGATTATTGCGTGGCGGACTTTAATGTGAGCACTTGTATTCTCAGATTCGCATTCGGGAATGAAACGTGCGTAAATACTCGTTTGAGGTGGAGTCTGGTGCAACGAAATACGAAATTGATCGTTATATTCTCTAGTATAATCTCGCGTATATTGCATCTCTAACGAAAAAGAGTTCACTGTTAAGAATTAATTTTTACATTTTTTATTGCATTTGAACAAACAAAAATAATCATTTTGTAAGTGATCGCAAATGGTATCTAGTATAGAAAAGAGAGAGCACTTCTGTCTTATGGTGCTTGATCTAATCTTCGTATCCACAAAAGGACAATTATCAAAAGCTTTTATGAAGTTAATAAATTTATTTTCTTTATTAAAACAAATAATATTTGCGTTTTTCTATTATTTCATCATGTTTTCGTTGATATGATAAGTTAATTAGCTAATGACTGGTAAAATTGGTAGCATGCTTTAGTCTTTCTGCTGCGAAATGCGATGTATTCCTACGAAAATGGTACTCAATTTGATGTGTGATTTTATTAGTCTACACGCAATGGGATGGGCGAAAATGGCACGTAACATTTTAATTGAACGACTGCCTAATAATAGCTACGCCTTGCTTGTTCCGGGATCATCAAGGAACACGAAAGATGAGAAATTCGTAGGAATTCAGCTTCGTTAATTGACGAACATGCTATAATGCTGTGATTAGCCAATTTCGAGTGTCTATATAATTTACCGCTTGTTCTATGTGCTATAATTTATTTTACAACATGCGCTTCCTTTACTGCGTGTCTTCCACCGTACGTCCATCGTAATTTGTATCGATAGTTTCGAAGGTGTTCATCTCTTCGAAATATAGAGACACATTCGATGTAGCGTATAACGATGTAAAAGTGTGGAAATATCACGTAATGGCATGCTATAAAAATAGAGAGAAAAAAAGGAAAACCAACGTCGTACGCTCTTTTTGATACCGGGAGCTTTTCGTACCTCCGTGACGCGGCGGGGGTTCATAAATCATTGCACCTAAAGAATTTTTTCGCAAAAAAACGTCGCAAGAGCAATGGCGACATCGTCTGTAGCTAAAGTATCGATCGATCTTACGAGATTCCCGGTAGAAATCTGGTCCCGCACAAAAGCGGCGGCGCGGGCGCGGCGGGACTAAAAGGAGGAGCGCGACGGTGTAATTTCCACTCTCAGTACGCGAAAGCCAAAGTTCGCGGGGTTTGTTGCTACTTTTTGGCGGTCCTGCAATTTGTTTCCCTGACTCCCGTTAACCCTGTCACCCCGGCAAAAGAGGCGAGCAAAAACTCCTTATCTCGGCGTAATGGCGAGAAACTTCGTGCCTCGTTAAACCGCCATGGATGCACGCCTGCATGCCGCGCGTGGATGAACGCACACGTTCGTGCGAGGAGAGTTGGTTGCGTGGCCCTTTGATGCCGCCCACAGCGTCGGAAAATAGACCACGGGCGCGCTCTGCGATAATGCTCCGTTCATACCGATCGCCCTCCGCTCTTAGGGCGCTCGGGTTATTCAGATTAAAAACGAGGAACTGACCTCGTTAGATCGCAACCTTCTCTGCCGGGCATTGAACGCCCTACATAGTGTTACTACAGGAACGTCCGCGTGTTTGTACTCTCTCAGCGATAAATACCGGAGAGAATTAAAAATATCCTTTAAGCGCGCCAAGAGTTTTTTTTTTCATATTATCATTATAATTTTCGTTATATACTCTTAATGCATGTGCCGGATTAATTTTTTTTTTATTATTTAGCAGTCGCTTTATTCAAGGGAAATGGCTTAAACTTGTCGGTAGCACAATGCAATTTTTTAACTATATGTTTTATATGAATATTCTTAAATTGCTAAATTATTGTGCTTTAAGTAAGTCGGAAATATGTTGTGTTAAAAAATATTAGATTTAATTTATTAATGTCATTGTAGAAAACTTGTTAATATCTTTTCCGTTCGACTTTTGGTACCACCTTTGTTAGAAGGATCGTAAGTAAGAGAATAGCAATTCTCAGTATTCCAGAATGGACGGGAATAAATATGGGTCTCCTGACTCGTATAAATGTATAAGATAATGCTTGCTACATCGTTTTCCTCTCCATCGGTCCATTTAGCTAAAAGCTACAATCTCGTGCGCGGATCTTAATTACGTTAAAGATCGCGGCATGACATGCTGGGTGCATCAAATAAATTATCATTCTTTCCTCTGTTTACATCAGATCCGTGCTATTTTGCATGCATGTTTATAGTAACAGAATTTGCTTTGGATAAATCCCGACGAGTCTAAAGCATTTTGATATATTCAACATTATATTCGCGATAATTTTCAATTTACTGATTGGTATTTATTTTGCTAATTGCGGTAGTATCAATTTTGATAATAATATATCTTACTGCCGCTCATGCGTGGAAGGAGGGCTGCAAAATTACCAGCCGATCTCATCAAAATCCCAAACGAGAACGCTCGAATTTCACATAAAATCACCGGAACGCCGCGGCGCAACTGCAATAATACCGAATGACCCGGGGAATCGATTTTCGATTTGTTTATCTTGCAGTCGCAGTGTTGTATGCACGTATGCGCGACACGGCTTAGCCGGGGGAACGCTAAGGGATCCCTTTCCAGGAGACTGGCGCGCCGGGAAAAACACTCGTCGGGTTTACGCTGTGAAAAAGCACGACGGGGCTCACTCGGCGTGGAAGCTTTACGAAGCTAATCGATGCTAACGACGCTTTAATCGTACTACCGCCGCCGCTGCCGACTCGCGTTTTACTACGCTCTCGAGCTGGCGCTCGAGAATTTTGGCACAAGCAATGAGATCCAGCTCGAATTACCGGATACATCGATCCGGCTCGCCGCTCCAAATAACCGGGCGGAAGTATAGCTTTTTTTTTCCTCCTCCGTCCGCTCTCGTTCCCTTCGGTTGTTCCGCCGGCTACGATTAATTAAAGCGCGCGCGGGGGCTGAAATCCAGCAGGATCGGTCGGGGCGAGCAGCCGTCGTCGCTTATTTTTTTTTCCAGGAAAATATTCATCGCGCGATATTTCCAATAATTCGGCTGCGGCTCGCGACTTCGTTTGTATTTATCGTATAAATATGCATGTTTAAAACTCGCGGACGCGATATGTCATGGGAAACGCGCGATGCGAAGGTGTTACAAAAATCATCCAATAGTTCATGCCACGAGCACTTGTTCAGACTCGTCTTGCTTTTACAAAGGTTCAATTGACATTAATGCATTATCAGGGTCGAAAGCGAATCACGTTTGTATATATACGCGCTCTACTTCCTCGAGAAAAATTTATCTTCTACGGAGATTTCCGTGAGGCGTTTTAAAGACGTGAATATTTACATCTCGCATGGTTTCCGCCTTTTCTCCCGTTCTCATTAAACTCGCGTGTAATTATATGACAGCAGCGCGCGACTTTGTTCGTGCCTACGAACGACACCGTGAACGTCGTGCGCCGAGTAGCGCTAATGACAGTAATAACGGATGTAACGAGTTTAAACAATTCCGCATCACCGAGTGGCGTCGAGCTGCTTCCGTCTTCGCCATTTTCGCGGGGACAAAACCTTCCTGCGTTCACGCGGTCGGCGTTACCGGTTACATATACTACTAATGATCGACGTACAGAGATGTTCGAGATGTTGCATCGCTATTTCATTTGATAGAACAGAATAAAATAACAAAATTGTAGGATATATTTTATGACTTTATTAATCATCATAATTAAAATATGTAGTCAAGAATTTAAATGCGAGACTCAAAAATCTTATGTTTCATGTTTTTCTTACTCACCACTTTAATAGCAGAATACGAATTTTTTTATTTGAAATCATATTTCTTGCTCTAGAAATGCTCATAATTTAGAGTTGTTTTTGTGAAAAATTTTGTGGCATAAAATGCAAGAAAATTTGAATTTGAAAACTGTTTGTTTTGGACAGTATTTTGATTGGTCTAAATAATCGGAGATAAAATGATATATTTTTACTGTGTGAACGAACATATCCTGTTTATACGTAAAATCTCTGACGGAGGACAATAAAGGAGATAGTCCTTGCGCGCGGTTGAGATTATTCGTCGTGGAAAACGAGCGAAGTATGTAATCCGGCTGAAAAACTCGTAAACATCATCCGCTCTCTGGGCCACGGAACCGCACGGTGTGCGGCCGCTCGGGTCCGTGGCATAAACCAGCGTTGTCTCCGCGAAACCGGCGCTAGCCGGCGTAATTTTTCTCACTTTGCAAGTTGCCCCGTAAATAATACCGGAGCGCACGGCCTTCGCGCCCGCACACTCGAGAGCAACCTCCGTCTTCTCCATCCATGCCGTGTGCTCCTCTATCTCTCCCTCCTCCTCGCAGCCTCGGGTGCAGCAATTCTCTTCATCCTCCCTACTCTTTTCCTTCATGGTCTGGCGACATACTCCTGGAACCGCATCGTAATCCCCGACACTCGTAAGTTCCAGACGACCGCGAACTCCCGTCCTACGTTACAATTTGCCGCGAGCCACAGTGAGAGCGCGTGAATCCCGCCGATATTTACGGTAATGCGATAGCCGGTCTATCAGTCGTGATATTACCTGGCGAGATTGGTTGACCGCGACTCACCGAGATAAGTTGAGATATCAAGATCGACAATATATCAAGATCGAGCTCTCCGTTGAAGAATTTCCAGATTTGTGAACGAAATATATATCAATCTTTGAGTAAAATATAAGTAAAATAATGCGTTCTCACAAGAACAACTATCCATTCATTCAAAGAAGAAAAAACATCTATTCGTATATATTAAAACAATAGATTTCTGTGTTACAATCATCAAATTAGTATCGTCCGCTTTATGCGCGATTTAAATAAATCATCTTGCGTTCTTTATCCCCCGAAAATTCGCTCGTCTCATCCTTTTGTTGGAACAAGAGCACATATTATAGAGAGATCGTCATTACACGTGCAATTTTGTTGTGAGCCTTCGTGCTCACGCGAAACTGCACTTTTCCCCTTGCTCGATATTTCCTTCTTCGCTCGGTTATTTCCTGAGAGACCCTCGCCGTTTTTTGCCCGTGTTCCCATCTTTCCACGAAAGTTGTATGATTTCACCCTCGTCAATGAGGAGGAGACGAGGGGAAATGCGAGTGCGATGAGCAGTCCGGACCCGCCCAAACGTAATTTCAATCAGCTGTTTGCGTACACGCGTCGGGTTGCATATTTCCGACACGGTCGGTGGGCCAACCACGGATGGTGCGCGTCGTATGCACTCGCCCCGCGATGCATTTTTCATGGCGGCGACGCGACGTGGGGAAGGGTCGGGAAACGATGGAGCCCTGCGGCCTCTGGATTATCCACCGCTGACGGATGGACGCCGGCGTCCAGCCGGCTTGATTGGTGTCGGCCGTGTCCGCGCGTCGAGATTCCGCGGACGAGCAAATATTTTATAAGCGCGCGGGTAATTGACACGGTCCGGATTCCCATTTTCGCGGATCCGCCGGAATTTCGCGTCGTCGGCTTATCGTCACACGCGCCACAGATTTTATACCGCTCGCGATGTGAATTTTTCTGCCTTAGCTTTCGTTTTGAATCCAAGATAGGTATATTATTTTGTAATGTGTTAGAAATTACAGTTTTGTGTCTCTGTAGAAATTTTGATGCGTTTAATGCACGTTAAAGGACGTTCTCTTCTGTATCCTTTTTTTTTCTTTCCTTTTAATTATTTTTTCACTTCTGTACTGAAATTTTTTTTACACCCATTTCTACATGTGCATTTAAATTGTATAATATTTCTTATAATCTATATTTTGTTTTTTCTTCATACATTTCTTTGGTTTATTGTACATTAAAAACGTAATTCCTGTAAAATTTTTTACACAGATGAGCGCACTGACAAAAGTATTTTTAATGTGAGCTAACGGCATAGTATCCGGCCATTATCTGCTAATGACATTCTAATTAAAATTGTATCGCAACAAGGTTCCTTCTTCGGCGCGCAATACGTCTTTCGCATAACCATCTTTGGTCAGCAACAGGAGCCCTAATGCTTGCCTAGACGTGCCGCTCACGAGCTGTGCACTGCACCATTTCCGCAGAAATGCTGCCATTACGTACATCTGGCTACGTTCGAGCCGTAGCTACATCCAGTGCCGCGTCTGGAAATTGACATCGGGTTAAACATAGCCACGATATGCTTCGAAGCCTCTCTCTCCCTCTCTCTATTTGTCTCTCCCTCTCCTTCTCTCCCTCTTTCTCTCTGTTTCTCCAGTTAGAAGAGCTACACGATCTGTATTATAGATCATGGAATACGATGTTATTTCGTTATATAAAGCATTTTCCGCATATATCTTCAACTGGTGTCGTTCTCACACAAAGAAACTGAGTCAGTAATATTCTAGGAAAATTACAAATGCAACAGGATACGAAACAAATTTACACGAAGAACAAAAAGCAAGCCAACGATACTAAATTCTATTTTGCATAAAAGGGCAAGATACAAATTGACTTTGTTTAATTTATTGTTTTTTTTTTATATTGATATAATTCTATTAAGATTGTTAAATAATTAACTTTAAGCTTATTAATTCTATTTGTTTTGTTTTATAATTATAACTAATATCTCTTTTTGAGATTCGTAACAATTTTTAAATAATACATATATCATGGAACATTGTACTCTTCTTGATCGTTTACGATGTTTTCCCATCGATTGTCGCAAAGTTCCGAGTGACTTCATATCGATCTGATAAGACCAAATGCACGCGTGCCTGAAGAACTCTTTGAAGGCGATTTCGTGCAAACTCTCACGCGATGTGTCGAATGTCCCTATCTCTTTTTCTCTAGCGATGAACGATCGAACTAGCAAAAGTACATCGTCCGACCTTGTTCCCTCACTTTTGTTCCCGGACGACTCCGCTTTTCTTCGTGACGGAATAGAAGACGAAGTACCAAGTACCACGCGAATTCCTTCTGCCTTTCGTTCCCCCGATCTTGCTCCGCTTGGTATCTCGGTGATCCAGAAGGTCGCGTCGATGGCGCCGTTGGAAGGATTCGGAAATCCCCCCACACGATAGAGAACGAAGGCGAATTTCCAGGTCAGGAGACCTGAAATCGCTATCGTCTTACGAACAGAGGGCTAAGGATTACAGATTCAATGGATCCCACTGAATCCGTATCTTCCGCTTTAGCTTAAACTTTGAAGGCAAAGAGCTTCCGGCGTACCATGTAATTCGGGATGTATTTGAGTTATTAGTTGTAAATTATGCGTGAAATCACTATCGTGCCTAATCTTTGCTTAGGATGATGAATTATCATAACTAGAATACGTTCGAGGATCATTAAAGCGAGATGTGGGAGATGGGGGATCATAGAGATTCTCGCCCTTGAAGAGTTTTGTATTTACTGCGTCAAATCAAACAAATCGCCCGTCAGTCTTTTCTTAAAATATAAAATTTTAAATAAATTGTAAAATAGTAAATATGATTCCTTTCATTAGAGAAGATTTCCAATAAGATAATTAGAATTCATATCTAGATGTCAGCTACTTACTTCAGATCAAAAGCCATGAAACGATCTTACGATATAATCCTATAAAGGATTAGATTTAATAAATCCACATGAACTAGTAACCTCTAATTTAGAATATATCTAATAAAGATATCTCACCTTGACGAGGGATCTCTCGTTTCGACAAAATCCGTAATAAAACTGATTAAGGAACAAGTCCAATTATCTTTGGTATCCTTGTAGGTATTCTCTGAGATCAAGATTAATAATAGCGGAAATTATATATATAATTTAACTTTTGTCCATAAATTAGAGAAAATTATTTTAATAACAATTTATTATCACCACGACAAATATTTGTTCTTCGATATGAAGTAGTATCATTATAGATTAGATAACTATTATATACGCGGAAACTTGTTTATCAAGAGCAATATAATATTGATTAATTAAATTAAATAAATGCAATATAGATAGAGGCCATTTGTGTATTTATAAAAAGAAATTGCTTTGTAAATATTTTAATCGTACTTTTTTTTGTAATTTGTCTCAAAAGTTGTAATTAATAATGCAATTAGACTTATATTTTACAAATCGTTATTTCGATTGTCGCTTCTAATTTAAGATCGTGCGAGAAATTCAACTAGACCGACGTAAATGAAATTTACGGAATTTTGATTCCATTAATGTGCAAGATTGAGCACATAGTTTCCTTGGTGAACATAGTTAGATCCTTCTACTTAACATGGTGCATCCAAGTGCGATGTCATCCACTACTCCTATGCTGGATTTTACGAAATACTCCTGCAGAAATTAAGCGTAGAACTATCTCCGTGTTTCGTCAACCAAGCTTGAAAATCCTATCAGAAAGCTAGCACGCTGTTTCAATTAATAATGCTAGACTATGCTGTTAGTAGGTTCCTCGAGCTTAGGGAACTGTTTATTTTTCTAATTACTAAACTTAACCGCCGCGCTGCCGAATTAATTTTCTCTACATAATGAGATAATTCCTGGATATTGTATATGTAATTCTGCTAGTTACAACAAATTATATCAAAGTGTGTTATATAAATATAATATAAAACTATATATTAAAAGAGACGTAAGAAAAATCCTTATTAATACTTTACAAAAAATGTTTGATACGTTGATAACAATAATGATTAATTTTTATGAAACAAGAATCTTAAGCAGAATTTCTTACGTTATTTTTACGTAGATTAAAGAAACTTTAATTTTTACACTAAACAATTGAACATGATTTAAGATTATAATATATTTATATGTCAGTTATCTTTAGTTGTACGTCATAGCTTAATCATTTTCTTTTTGGTATAGCCAAAATAATTAAGATACTCAATCCTTTTCCGCATTTATCGATGCATCAGCTACCCCCAGTGTCTTCGAGGAACACCCACGATAATTCACAAGCCAAGATTTATAACGCATAATTCCGGGTCTCGCGTTCGCATCTTTTCCCGGCGTTATCTCGGAACGTACGGATGCGGGATTAAAAAGCCAGAGCGGCGATGAAAGGGATCTTTCCATCGAGTTTCACGAGACGGCCCCTCCGGGCGCTCACTCCTCCCACAGACACACACACCCCCGTCGCACCCTTTCTTTCAATTCTTCAACGTCACCGCCGGCCGATAAACATTCGGGCTCGGTTCTCCAATCGCATCGGGCGTAAGAAATGGAAAGTCATAAGTCTGCGGACGATCGATCGCCGCGTTTCCGCCACGGCGCGGCCGTTAAGTCGCTGTCACGACTCGGGCTCGTTTCAGGGAATGATCACGCTTAACTCGCCGGACAAATCGGCGACATTTTTCAAGATTTACCGCTCCGTATTTGCGCTCTGAGCAACGCATCCGCATGTATCGGACGGGAAAGGGTTTTACGAAGAACGTGTTTATATGGGGCTGTTGCAGCTCTCATTAACGCTCTACCGAAGTTTGCTATGGAACGTATGTTATGGGATATGGGCGTTATAGCGAGAGCTGCATCACGTTGCGATAGGTCATGTAGCTTCACTACAAGAGCACATTGCATCGGTATAACGTTGTTCTATTGTATACCGTGTAAGATAATCTAACTCCTTATGCTTTATTAAAGGCACAGAAATAATTGATAAGTTTTTCCTCGTAATATAGCAGTGTGAGAGAGAGAAATATATATTTTTTCATTCGTGACCCGCATTTGGTTATTTGTACTAAGACATTATTTTGATCTGCAAGTCTGTCTGCTTGATTTATTCATAACGATCGCGTTTCTTGTCAACATACTTAAAAAAGCGATTGATTATTATTTTGGTACAAAAATAATTGGATGAATAATAGAAGAAATTGTTGTGTTATTATTAATTTTCTTAGATATTTAATTTGGAAAGCAAATTACTCTTAAATAATTTTATTTAGCAAAATTTTACATGTATCTCTCTCTCTTTCTCTCTCTCTCTCTTTCTTTCTTTCATGATTGCATATGGAACTAACAGTGATCGTATAAAAGGAAATTGAGATCTGCAGAATATAGGCCGATAGGAAAAAATAGCTTTTCACAAAACTGCATCCAATAAATTGTTTTTATAAATGTATCGATATTGCTATGTCGCACACTCACTCGCGAGAAGCTGCTTTTGTTTTATGTCTTTATACTTTTGAAACGGTATCGGAGGCTACTACTACGGAATCGATCGTCACGTGTATGCTTACATTGTTATAAATTGCATCCCGTTCCATTCATTTTTGTCCGATAGGAAACCCGTATATCTTTTCGTAAAATTTCTCTGTCCAGCGAGGATGAGGCGATCCTTCATAGGAACGACATTGAAGATAGATAGATCTCCGGACAAATACAAATGTTTCTTACGTTTATATTTTAGAAATATCCTTTTTATAATCTAAACGTATAATATTGCGTTGTTATATTGACACTAATGACATATTCAGAATTTTAATGTTTGCATTTTCATTAACGTGATAATTTTCTTAAAACTATAATACTGTAAGTAAAGAATTTCAAGATATAAAATTTATTGCGACGTGATAACATGTCCAAAGTACAGAGAATCTTGTAAGAATCTCGAAACTTGGACTTATATCATTTTTCAAATAAGTGATTTATATCACTATGATATCTCTTTATTCTGATAGATCTGTTCTTATTTTCTGTTATGAGTCTTTAAGCTAAATTTTTACATATTTTCCAAAATTATTGATATTATATATGTATAAATATTTAAATACGATATTAGAAAATAGTAATACGCGTAGCCAGTGATTGCGCGGCGAAACTATTATTCGAGAATTAAAACGCCGAGAATCGTTCATTTCAGAGTGCGCCTCATTGTGAGCGAGACCGCGGACTTTTACCTTTCAGCCCTTACGAGGCTGCTTGTTCTCATCAGCAAACGTGAATGGCTCGTCCCTTATTCTCCCGTCGCTACCGCGGTCGCTGGCCCCTGCCATTGTGCGAATGTAGAATCGATGAAATCGCGTGTGTACCCAGCATTATCTACCTGCCGATCGCAGGAGATCTGGCGCCGAGCAGACCCGGCCATCCGTGCTCTCGTAATTCAGGTGATCGATCGCTCGCTCGACGAAATCCGCGCGTCTTATCGCCGTATTCTTACGGAGAAATATTACTGTCGCAATTGCTTCACGTAAAGAGACCTAAAGCGATTGCCGGAGATTGAATTTTAACGGCTTAACAATCACGAGACCTTCAGTTGTTCGATCGTAATATATGTATATGTAACTGGCGACGTTGAATTTCTATGAATTATGACAGTACGATAATGGCGATTATTCCGACCTTGCTACATTTTATTCAATCATTTATAACTTCTGTAAGTAATGTGCGCATACACACACACACACATATACACGCACATACACATGCACATGCTTTTTCTGCTATCGCTATATTTTACTTGGACTGATAAAAGACCTCGAAAGCTTTTTTTTTTCTTTTCAGAGAAACCGCATTAATTGGGTGGTGATTAACCAGATATTATCCATTCAGCGAATTATATGCCTTTTCATGCGCAAGGACGGCACTTTTGCCGAGAATAATCGAGGGACTTGTGCCCCGTCGGATACGTGTTTTTCTTTGGGGAAAGTTAAATGACTCGACTCGTTACAAGCCGACTTGAAGCGCGGGTTAGATTGAAGGGGTGAATGTATTCAGATCGCAAAAATGGACTTTTTCTCAGACGGTTTCGACCAATTGTTAGTATGAACAAACAATTTGAAAGTTTTTCGCCCGCTCTACTTCGTCATCCACTTCCGTGAATCCTGACGACGCGAACAGACGCGATCACCCCAACGTGTCGAAAAATTTCTGCATTCATGAGCAGGACAAATAAAACTTCAGACGAAGTTTAGAAGAAGACTCTTCCCGGATCTTCGTTTACAGATGTGAGAGATTTTAAAGTGAAAAATGTTTACGTTTAGCAAGACAAGGGCGGCAAAAATTCAGGAATTAATAGCTCCAAGAACTGAATTTGAATTTATAATCAAGCATGTAATTTAATGAAGAATATTTTATAATAAATAGTATTGACGAAATGTTAGCTATTTGCTGAATATCGAATATTTTAATATCTGATCGCTAATCGAATATTAATAGAGTATCGATCAGTGGAATTGCGACATTGAAAGCTTTATGGCACATCATCACCGTATCCTAGATCACGAATAAGCTGATGCTAATAATAGATTGTATAAAACCGTCCATATCGTAAGATTAGCGAGCTCCAATGAAAAACGCTTTATTATAATTCTCTCGCCGAATTCGACCGCAAATTCCGCACGTTTTCATCGCGTTCGCGTTCAGTGTTGATAGTTTTAGCGTATTTCACGCACGATCGACTTTTTTTGCGAGCGGGCTAATAAAATCGAATCGAATTCACGCCTCGATATCAACCACCGATATTTACTCGTGGATATTTATATGCTTTTCTCGGCCAGCGGTATATTTTATTACTTACGCCCCGTTGAGCGCATATTTGAAAGTAATTTCGCTATATGCGTTTTAGCTATTGGACGCAAGACCCCCCCCCCCCCCCCTCTCTCTCTGTCTCTCTATCTTTATCTCTCTCTGGCTTTCTCTTTCTCGTCCATCTTCGCGAATTTCACCGTCGTTGATGTAGCGCGCGTCAGACCACTTCGAGAGCGGCGCGGCGAGCTTGCTTATTCGCTCGCGGGGGTGGATCATCAGTTTCTCTACCGCGCGCCGTCGGAATATCCATTAGTTACAGCACCGCTGTTGACGAAGCATGTTATTTCCCTTGTGTACGACGTCTGGTCCCCCTGCCCTCTGACCCCTCAGCGTATACACTGCCACCTTCTTCTCGCTCTCGCCTCCGCATTCGTGCGATCTTCGTTGACCTGTTAGACGAAGTATATCCTACCAGTCCTACCACCGTTCGCGTTTGTTTGTGGTCACAGGCATAACTATAGATTGAGGCGTAAAGTACCACTTCCGGTCGGAGGAGTGAGGTCTAAGCTCGGGTTTAAGGAGGAATTTTAGATAGGTATATGTCGAAGTCTAATGAAATGACATACTACGTATTATTTTGATAAATATATTTCAGTTATTATATCATTACTTTTTCTTTTGCATCATAATTCGAAATATTTATTAAATTTGACATTAATGATAACTAGCAATATTAACCCTAATCAGTCACACTGGGTGGAATCCACCCAAGCGTTTTTTTGACTTCGAAAACGACCCAGTAAACCAATAGAAATGGGCTATTTTTTTACATATGTTAAATTAATTTTTTGCAAATCAAACCTATACAGTCTTTTTAAGGAAGACTTAAACTACAACAGGATATTTTTTTTTTTTTTTAAAGGTCACCTACAATTTTTTATACACTTGCAAACACGCTTGGGTGGATTCCACCCAAGTGTGACCATTACGGGATTTTCGGGAGGTGTGACTGATTAGGGTTAAATGAGAAGAGATTTAAGCGAATAATTGCATTTGAAATGTGAACTTAGAAAGCTATGTAGAGTATTTAGATCATAATGTTTCTTTTCTGTAAAGAATTTTAATTGTGATCTTTGAGCCAGAAATCATATTATTAAACATTGATATCTTTCGCCTCATGTTTTGTCATACAATTATCGGTAATGATTTATCATGTTAGCGCGGTAATTGTTAAAACCTTAATTTGATAGTTAAAAATATTACGTAAACTGATTTCATGCGGAATATATAAATATCAATATTGCAGTATTTTTTCGTTAATTAAAAATATCGATAAATGTTAACGTAATACAGAATACCATTACCAGGTACCTACGTTTGTGGTTTGCGATTAGAGCGGGAGCTACGTGGCGATCGGATTCGTTCTCGATTAGATTCCGTAACGAACCACTGCGAACGAGGTATCTTATGTTGACTTTCCGGGCGAACTAATTTCGAAACGTCGTAGTCCCGTGAAATCTCGTTTTCGCGCGAGGCCTTCGAAATTCTGGTTCACCGAGCGAATTCTCTGCAAGACACCACGACTCTCTCTTCACTACATTTCTCTCATTGACCCCGTGGCTACTTCGCAATACGCTGTATGTTCTCCAACTTTCTTCCGTCGGCGAATTCTCCGATGGCGCAATAAAGCCAACAGCGAGAGAAGTAGTATTCGCATACGACTTTGCTGTTTTTTTTAATTCGTATATTTTGTAAGCAACGAAACAAAAATATAAAATTTTAAAAAGAAAAAGAAAAGAAAACGAGTTACAGAAATCTAATAGATATATTATCTCGCTAAATTCCATATATAGAAAACATTTATTATCCAGTTGTTTCAATTTTTTTATCAATTTTAATTGTTATCCAGCGCTTCTATAAATTCTTTTGTTATTGTAGCTGTATTATGTGCAAGTTCCGTCAAATGTGCTTCGGAAAGATCTGTAAGCGTTCACATATTCATTAGTTTGTTACACAAACACAGCGTCGAAACGTGCAGATTATACTGTAGGAAACGTCATAATTATACTTCGTAATGGCCACGTGGCTTCGTGATTTTCTCGCCTTATCGCGTTCGCGTTGCGCAATGAGTTTGCACACGAATTTCCTGGCTTGCCGTGCACATCTTATCGAAACGTGCGAAATTATTTAGCACGACTAACCAGTTTAGTTGGTTCATCGAATTCGCCCTTGTGAGAGTTTGCGTGTTGTCTCGGGACTTCGCGGAACATATCGTGTCTCGAAGTGATTGCCATTCTTTCTGATTAATGCTCTACCGAGGGACCGCGCGCACTTTTGCGCTTTTTTTACGTGGAAACATACGCTATTTTACATCGTCCGCAAGTTTCTCTACTGATATATCCGTACGAATAAAATGTTTAAGTGAAATAAACCGCATATCTTCGTGGAACATTTACTATACCTCGAAATGTTGCGACAAATAATCAATAAATTACTTGACGAATATTATATTTTTAAAGTAAGCTATATAATAACAGTAATCTTCGACTATCATTTATATTTAGAAAATGGCTAGAAGGTTAGCTTATTTGATAAAACTATAAATTACAGAAATGATATTATGTCGGCGTTTGACCCTCGTAATAGCCTTTCGCACCTGTTATTAACACGATTATTGTAGGATAGAAAGTTGAGTACGCTTGTACTTTAAGTACTTTAAAATTCAGTACTTATTGTGACACACTGAAAGAGAAAGAAATCGATAATGATTTAAATACAAATTGAATAATGACGAGAAAGGACAGAAATTATCCAAAAATATTATCGGAAATAGAAGTCCTAGTTCCTTTTTGTTGAAATCATTGTTTCTACCTTTCAGCAAGTGGCACAAATAGCAAATAATTGCTTCTGCCTTTCAGTAAATACATTAAATTTATCGCTCCTCTGTTGTAATTCGCCGTATACCCATTCGACACTCGTCAGCCTCTTCCGGAGGCTGAATAAACAATGCAGTCCCACTAGGGGAGTATTCGAGGACCAGAAGTAAACAGAAACGAGATGATTGGGTCGACAGTTGGGAATTTGTCATTGACCTACGGCGCGGCGATAATACATGAAATTATACTTCTAATCGATTCTTGAAATGATAACAATAATTTTTATTTTTATTATTTATATTTTCTAAGTAGCTCGAGGCAAACTGTTTCGCGATTAATAAAGTGACACACATTTTTAATAATGCATTATATCAACAATAAATGAGAAATGGATAGATTTATTTTTTACGGTTTTTACATTTTTTGAATGATAGATATATTGAATTGTACATTTTTAACAAATTTCGCGTATTACATATTCAGGTTATTCTCTATGGTTCAATCTTCAGCATAATTTATCTGTACTACCACAAAAAGATTATTTCTGGTTTATCTATGTACGATAACAATAATTTTCCTTGCTAGTTTGTTAATTTCGAAAGCATCCGGTGAACTACTTTATCGAATGCAAACGTGGCTGAATGTTGCTGAAATCAACGATTTATTCTCATGGTAATGATCTCCGTAATTCGTGCTATGCGATCGTTTCCGTACAATACTCACGAGCTCAATTGTGTGCGCATACGCTCTGCAGCAATGCGGAATTAAGGGGTTATACCTAGTCAGGAAGCCGAAAAAAGCAAATTTCTGCGATTTTTTTTTGAAAAACCATAAGCATATACTTGTACAGAAGTTTCGCATTTAAAAAAGTAACATTTGAAGAACATTCAGTAATTTTATTGTGCAAAAATATTCATTTACTAGGAAATTATAGCCGACGTCCGGAAAGCACTTTTTAAAAAGTACTTTTGCGGTGGCCACTGCCATTCGGAACCAGGTTATTTAAAATCAAAAAACCAAAAAGATATTGTTAGTATATTAGTTTATCCTGTAATTGATCGAAGGAATTTCCGAAACATTAAGTTAAAACAAAATGGCAGGTGTTTAAAGTTAGAATCTTGATTTTTGCGAAAAAAAACGGACATTTTTTGTTCACCAAATCAAAAGTATATATCGGAAAAAAATCCTTTGATCGAATACTAGATTTTTATATCTAAAAGAAGCGCAAAAAATTTCAGAAAGATTGATGCAGTAATTTTTGAGATATCTTGGTCACCGACTTTTTCGAAAAAAACGCGTTTTGAAGTTTTAAAAGCTGATTACACGTAATTGAAACATTTATTTTTTAACTTACACAGAGCCCATCTATTCCAGGCCCATATAGAAGGTTTTCAGCTGTAGCTGCCTCTAAAACTTCAATCTGCTTTTTTGACATTTATGACTAGGTATAACCCCTTAACCGAAATCAATCAGAAAATAATCATATCACTGGAAGAAAATAAATTAATTCGACGAGCACAGCTATGGCGTGCTCAGCAGCCATTACGACGCGATTCCGCGCAGAGGGCAAGCGCCAAGCGCCGCGAATGTATCGGAGGCGACGTATCCAACGAAAATCCCGACAGTGTTAATTTTCCAGTGGACGGTTTCCAGTGACGGAGGGTCCCGGGTGCAGGTTCGCAGGGAAACAGAGAGAAAACATAACGCGAAATTCTCTCGGTCGTTGGCGGCCGCGCGAAACTCGCTCTCGGCTGTTCCCTGATCCGCGAACCCTTACACGATGTGCGCAGAATTATTGTTGATTAAAGGCATTGTTGAACGGCTCGTTGGAAGGTCCCACCGCGGACGGATGACGCAGTCGATGGAATTGTGTTTGGCGGTTTCGATCGTGGGGCAACGCGAAGAGGGCTTCGAGAGGTGAATCACGCCTCGTTGTTGTGCGAATCGTGATGCGGCCATCTGAAACTCCCTCTCACGTTCCGGTGGATCCGCTGATGATAGTAAGAAGACGGACCTTACACCGTTGCACATTTTACGCGAATAGCCGAATTTTAATTTCACGGATGGCGACTCGCCATTTCATAAAAGAAGCCTGTCTTTGAGGTGGCATGTTATGTGAAGCAATATCAATGTTATAAAACAGCCGTGCTGATGTCAGAATTATTTATATCGCTATAGTTAGCTTAATGTATTAATTCAGAGATTACGTAATTGAACATTTTAATTAAATATGATCACGAAAGAAAAGAAAAAATATTTGAACGTCATTGCGCTAACAGCTACCCTTGTTTCTTTTCTTTTTTTTTGGTATTTTAGTATTTTTTTATATCTCCTAATTTAATTATTTAAAAAAACTTTAAATACAAACAACTGAAGATATGGCGCAAAGTTTGTTTAGTGGGAAATTTCTTATCGTTTCTTATAGTCCGTATATATGTATATGTGTATATAGCGCAAATCCCGATATAAACACCGTATGTGCATTACGTGAAATGTGGACATAAACCCGGCTGTGAATTCTCTAGTCCGGCAGAAACAAGAAAGTTCACGTATGCACAGTTCGTAAAGCGCTCCCTTTCCGAGAAGGAGTCCCCATGGTTACCTGCGTAAAGCTATGACTCACCGTTTGAAGGTCGTTCTATCTCTCCCCTAGTTTGAGTAAGTCTGTTATCAGCAGAAACAGCCACTGGGAGACCAAAGCGATTGTTAGCGCAATAACGGAAAGCAAGTTATTTGCTGAATTCTCGGGTCGGGGACCCGTATCTCAGAAGAAGTGCACTTTGCGAGTGGTACATATTTTTCCTCCCTTTTAATATTTTCCTCTGCTCTAACTTTTATCTGTAATCGTATCGTACCAATGTCAGGATTGCTTTCTACTATGGTAATGGATTTTGAGTATTTAATTTCCTTGAAATTTTGAGTTTTCAAGATTATGCAAATATACCAAGGTTTTAACATTGCAAATGCTTGCAAATACTTGAACTCAAGGTAATTCCAGCATACCGAAAACGAAGTGAACCTACATAATTTTAGTTTGCATAATTAAACGTTTAGTTAACTGCAAGAAGATCTAAAATGAGTGATAATGAACAAACTTTTAAGTTTTAACCCTTTCGGCCGAAGTTGAGTTGACTCGCGACGTTGCTCCGCACCTATGACGAAGTTAACCGCGCGTACACAGGAGGGTGCGCCGCGCCGTGCAGCGAATAGATATTTTATTTCGGACTCCAGGCGATCATAAATCGCGTTAATGGGGCGACTCTTTAGGGTCGGCTCACGGTGTAGGGCAACCTAGACGACCGCGCCCACGAGTGCTGGATGAGTCCGGACGAAGGAGAATAGGTGGAGAACTAGGTATGCAAGGAGTCGACTTATGAAGCCGCAACCCCCGTTACAGCCCCATGACGATGCGGTATAGCGGCGTTCCCGAGCCGGAGGGGAAGGCGAACTCGAGCCGCGGGGCTAAGACGTTTGTATATATATATATATCTCCATAACGACGTCGTTACGACGTCGTTCGTTACCGACAGGCACCAGAAATGCCGCGGCGCAAATGGCTATCCTCGTCTTCGACGACCTCGACCTCGGCTGGCGTGCATTCCGGACGGACACGTGCTGGCAAGAGAGCTTTTTTTAGGCGACGCCATGCGCTTGAAATTCACTGCAACGAATACGCGGCTAGCGACTGCTCAGCTGTCATACGCCGAGAATACAGCGGTATCATCTTTATCGAGGTGTGAAACTCGATAATGAATTATCTTTGAATGAGCGTCGCATCATATGATTGCATTATAACTTTGTCGTCTTTTTATAAACCGAGACGTCTGGAAAAACGAGACCAAACGAGATTAACAATAATCGACACTACTGATAGCAGTTTATTTTGGAATCAGGCATGTATGCATTCCTTATTAATGTCATTCTTATAAATATCTATAAGCACACAGAAGATATAGATAGAATAGGCGAATCGTATGAAATGTTCATTACTCATGCGAATATTAGAATATTACGTATCATTTAGAACGATAAATTTGCATTAAAAAATTGGAGAACTTTTTTTATCTCGATATTTTAATTATAGCACACGTACACAAATAAGTTCAACTCTTTTCATCCTAGTAATATGATTTGAATTTATTCGAGAATCGAGAAATGATTTACAATAATTTATACAGGCTGAAAGAAAATTGTGAGAACTTCACTGCATTTTTGTTAACGAGTAATTCCCTCGTGTCTCTTTATGAGTACCTTTTTGCATTAGGCATCGTACATTTGCAAAAAGAGAAGGAGAGGGGGGAGAGAGAGAGAGAGAGAGAAGAAAGGCCGTTTCTATTTAAAGATACCATCCGAGAGACATTACCTTGAACATCCCCAAGAGACACTATGGTGATAGTCAGTATGAAAGCCAGGAGACTTCATTAGCCAGACACCGAGAACAACGACCTAACCGCGAGTGCACAACGACCGAAGAAATTAGGGAGTCATTGTCTGATATCGACCGATTAAACCGTCTTTCCCAATTTCCATCTACAAATCTTCGTTATGTTATAGCTACTCCGTCTCATTCATCATATATTACTATAAAAATTATATATTTTCAAAAATACAAAAATGCTTTTCATGATACATTGGTGAATGTTACAAGGGATTTATATTCTTATGCATATCTATACAACAACATAATTAGGACACATTTTATAAATTTCAAACTTATATATGTATATATATATAGGTGTGATTCAAAGTTAAATTAAATTAATAAATTGCAAAATAAATATACATATTATTAATTCTTTAGAAAATATTACAAAAAAATTCTAGTGGTATGCACGGGACATTAACTTTCATTCTCCATATACGTTGACATTTCTTGACACGCTCGCATTTGTTGCACCAGAGTGCAGCGGCCGGACAACTTTGAAAATATATATTTTTTAAATGCCCATTCGCGAAATGCGAATGTCGAAATACTTGAAAAACGCATCGCGTCGGTACACCATTATTTGGATTGCAGCGCAATGAACTCACTCACACACGCGCGTACCCTGCAATTTCTCTAATTGCAGGCCTTTATACCTCACGCAATACTTTCCACGATCATATGGCGCTGGATATTGAAGGGTACTTGATTTCTGTCAATCGCTTTTATCGCCACTGAAAATATTGAAAACATTTTCGTTTACTGCGGGACTTCGGACGCGTCGTTTTTCAAGTGGATATTAAATTGCAACGTTTCGGTGTTGTTTTTCAAAACGCGTCAACTGACCGATACACACCGACCGCCACTTCTATCGTTGTCGTATTTTTTAATTCTGCGGGCATTAATCCCATCGTTTATCTTTTCCTTAAATTGAGTTATTACATATATTTCTTTACGTCTATTTTCTATGTATTGTTTGTAAATTTTCTTGGATGTATTAAATCCGTAAATTTTAATGCTGCATGTATGTAATAATAATAAAAAGTACAAAAATCACTTTTTCTAAACACGAGGAACAAATTTATTAATCTAGCAAGAGATTGCAGATATTTTTTCGAATTTGACATTTTGTTTGGCATAAATTATACATTGCGGAAAAATCATAAAATATTGTCCTTTTTGAGGTGGAAATTACATATAATCTTCAGATCTTCAACTATTGATTGCTAAATTTTTATTACAAGACGCGATTGCAATTTTGTCATCGTTGCTCGATATCGAACTATTCGACCCATACAGTTCGCGTACCGACAGGATGACCGAGCGCCATTTTTTCTGACTTACGGGCTTTCGGACGGGAGAATAAGAAGAGAGATACGAAATCGATCATTTCGTAATGTTTTCGTAATGCCGACTACTGATGCGTTTCTATCGTATATACAGTTCATCACGAGAAACCGCGTTTCGTGGACTTCGAAATAAAGCTTCCGCCGAAAGCGGATTAGCAGCGGAGAGAGGAAAAAGCGAAGGGAGAAAGAGAATGAGAGAAAGAGAGCATAAAAACGAGGGGAATAACGAAAGACGAGCAGTATGAAGAAGAAAGAAGTAAGGCGAGAGAAAGAACGCGAAGCCCGGGTACTCTTAATCTTGAAGGTTTATCGAGGACGACGTAAATCTGCCCGAGCGCCTAGCGTGCTCCTGTGCCTTATCAACCGAGGCTCGATAATCGACTTATTCCCCTCTTGCCTGTCGCCCAGCGGCACCAGCAGCCTTCTTCGTGCGACTACCGGAGGAATCAATTACAATAATACAGCCAGAGCTGCTTCCGGTAGAGCGAACGTCACTTGGTATAATGCGATCCCTCGTGTCAGCCTCGAAGGTAACATCCAACGGCACAACAGTAAATTTTGTTTGGGACGACCTCGGCTGCCTCTCAGCCTCCCTGAAGCTGAATCGACTGTTCGCAGCTTATACTGTGGCAATGGAAAAGCTCTGCCTTCTATAGACAAGATTATTGCAACTATGTGCAACGCGAAAGAGATGCTGATAAGATACTGGGGCAGTAGTGTAACTCAGCAATCATCAGACAACTTTCTGTAGTTTTTTTTTTTTCAAAGCTTCACGTTTCACAACTTCATCTAAATGGCAGCTGTTAACATTGACGAAACTTCACTCTAATCGATTTTATATGCACTTTATATTCAATGTGTGCGAGGACAATGAATTTTGTGATATTAATGTTGGTCACAGAGAATATAATGAAGTGGATAATGAGAATCTATCTCATTATAATTAATATGCAAATGTGCAATTGTAATCTTTTTTAATTTTTTTATTTTTCCATGTGCATTAGCCGTAATGCATTCGTCTATATTAAACGAGATTAATCATCGACATTGTAATCGACAGCGAAATGTTTATCTGTCGATTTCGATCGAATCTAAATCAAGTAAACTATTCGATTAATGTAAACCGTATACAAACGTTAGTAATCGTTTTCCAAAATTTCTTTTCGTTTAATTTTACGAGCTACCATCAAAGGGCGACCAAGAGCGACTTTCGTTGTCTTCGATTCTGATTCGGGTCAACCGGAATTTTCCCTCGAGTCGTGACACCGTCTGCCCGGAGACGATGTCCGTAAATAATTCAGGAGGAAAGACTTTGCCCGGTCGCCATGGCGACAGATTACAGGCTTTTCGAGGATGTGTACGGCCTCATCAACATCGTCGTTCTTCCCTTATTTCTTTCTCAAGGATACATCGATGCCTATTTCTATTTCTCTATCTCTACTATCAATAGTCCGGCTGAAGGAAAACGAAAATAAAAGTGAGAATAAAATTCTCTCGCGTGGAACGTATTTATTTCCATCGTTTGCACATTCACTCTCGTTTTGTTTTATGAGATAACTCTTTTGCATGATTTTTTTGCCTCTTATATATATATATAAAGATGTTTATCAAGTTGTAATAATTATGACGCAATAGCACAATATAAATATAATATAATGCAGTAATCTTTTATTAACACACACTTTCATAAAATAAACACGTTATAATGAATATATGAATTGACTATTATCTATATATATACATAATTTTAAATATATATTGAGTATATAGATAATTTCACAGTATATATGTATCGAATAAATATATACAAGATATAAATTAAAAATTTTTTAGAAAGTTAATTGATACGTGTGCAAAATTAGTGAAACGGACTTTATAAAGCTTACTACATTAAAACGATGAGAAATCTTTGTTTAACAATGGAGTATTTATTTCATTCGTACGGTATAGATCACATTAGATTCGTTCGTGTCGAGTGAAATATCTGTGAGGCCAAGGATGGTAGACAGATTCAACAAGCTGCTCTTTCTTCAGTCACTTCCTAATCAAAGTAGGCTGCCGAGCATTCACGGCCTAATTCGAGAAAACATGCGCCCGCTTTCAAGCCTTTGATCGCCAGTTACCATCGCGGTAGGTGCGTACACACGACCATGCACGAAGCTTCCCTTGGTCAGTCTTTTCACAGGGCACTCATTATTTCTCATGAAAAGAACCACCAAGAAAAGAGGGAACGTATACCGACATGAAAAGTATTTTTGTTACGTTTTAAACGCGCAATGATCATTTGCATAACGAGAAATTCTTAATTAAACGCGATAATATATGCGAAATGTGAATTAATAATTAAACTCTGCATGGATTAAAAAAGTATGTACTTATGAATGTATTTCTATTTTTACGCGGTACCGTTGTGACCAAGAGTTTTCCGTATTATTTTTTGTTAAAATAGCGCTGAAGTGCATTGCTTATGGAAGTAGTCGAAGAGAAGTAGCAGAAAAAGATCGAATATTACGGCAAGGTTGTAAAGTTTTGCACATGAAAAACGTATGTCTTTTATGTGAGACAAGAACGATCGTAAAAGAGAACGTTATAACTCATTCGCGAGAAAAAAAATTTTTTTAGCAAATCTGCGAAACACTTTCAAGGAAACAATAATGGAAGACGGGCGGAAGTTTACGTCGTCCATTTTTCAAATGGTCTTTACGCCGTTCTTTTAGAAAATTCTCAAGCACGTTGAACAAGTATTCTATTTTCACCGAAGAACGCTAGCAAAAGTTTAATCATCCTTAATGAAAGTGAAGGACTAACCGAGCGATGAATTTCTATCGTGAAGACGAGACGGAAGGTTGACTTTTAAATTTACATTATCCGCAAGTGTATTACTGACGTGAAAGACTACGGGAAAGAATGACAAAAGAAAGTTTAGTTAAAGCGACAGAAAGAAGAAAGAGAGAGAGAGAGAGAGAGAGAAGAAGAAGAGAAATGTGAAATAGAGGAAAAAAGTACAAAAATATAGGATAGAGAGTTTATTTTAATTTCTATATTATATTCGATAAATTTTTTATTCGGAATTAAATGTTTTTTATTATATTTGCGAACAATTTGTTAACTATGAACGTTTTTCAAATTATGCAGAATATTTATTTTAGATTATAAGTGAACAAAATGTTTATGCATATATTCAATATTTCCTCTAATTCTGTTTTTACGTTTTTATAAAGAATATTATACAATGTCAAATAAATAATGACTGTGTTTGTCAAATGTAATATTTGAAAATGCATTTAATAAAAAAAAATCCGACGGTAAGATCCATCCATTTTGTTAGTTAAAGCTGTTAAAGCATAATCGCATTTTCAAAGTTTCTGCTAGTGATGTTCGCGAAGAGAAGAAAGTGTCGTGATCTCAGAGCTTATCTACGAACGCGCTCTCCACAATTTCACTTTTATATTACATCATTTCCAACCACGTAACAATCTCTGCGATAATGATCGTCGTCATAAAAGCACGAACTACGCCGTTATAATCGCAACTGCGCAGCGGTGCATCGTCACCTGCGTGCACAGTTCTCCTGCGAAAGTTCAGCGTTAATATTTCGCTTCAGGCTTCTCTTACCGTCGTAAACAGCAGGAAAACGATCTCTCGCCACGGCAGTAACGCTGACCTCCCGGCGATGCCTGTTGCGTGAACGAAACGCGTACCATGCATGATTTTGATTCACGATCGATGTGGCGTTTCACTGTGAACGGAAACCAATAAATTTAGTCCTAGATAAAGCATGACATAGGCTCCATATTTAAAAAAAATTATTATATTGTTAGGACAAACATAATCGTATTTGTATGTGATTTTCTTTCTGTATGTAGTACAATAACTTTAAAATGGCTTTTATGTTAATGGATTCTATTTTTATTGTGCCGTTTATCAAGAGACACGGTAACTTGACGCTGCTAGACAAAGTACGGCTGAAATAAATGAATATAAATAAGCGTGTACGATACATGTATGTGTCATGTCTAAATTAAAAACATTCAGGTTTAAATTTATGTGTCAGGTCTAAATTAATTCAGATCTAAAGTAAAACATTATTTGTTTTTATTATCTTCTATTCCGAGATCTAGCAGCGTCAAGTTTTCTGCATTAAATATTTTTGTATTTCAATTAAGTATTATATACATTTAAATATCTTTTATTATATTATTTTGGTGGGTTTAAAAATGTTTAACTTTTTAAAACGTTTATTATATTTTCTCTTTTTATTTGGCGCAATTTTCTAATTTCAACACTTTTGAAAAACATTTTTAAAATTATGAAATATTAAACAACATTTATTATTTACCTAAACATTCTTCTTACGGAAATCAACACCATTTATGTTGCAATGCAAAATTATTTTATATTTTCGATTTGATATATTAAAACAATTTTGTACAAGTTTTTCGATATATAACTGTTTTTCATTCTGATACGTGTACTTGGCGACTTTTTTTTCTAAAAAGTATTAAAGAATTGCGACAAAATCTTCAAAATATAATGCGATTGTTTCGTTTTTTTTTAGTAATAGTATAACTTAGGTAGTTTACTTTAGTAATAATTAATTTAGGTAGTTAACAATAGAAAGTCTTACGGGTTTACTTATAATAGCATTAAGAAAATGGTCTCGCACAAGGATGCGGATACAAACCGAAAGACCAACGTTGACGTAGACATATATGCGAGGGCGGCATCCACCACAATCGAGAACAAATCTCGCGGCATTAGAGCGGAGGACTCGCACGGCACGACCGCGACGAATGCGCCACGCGCGAATACTCGCGTGTCACCGTGTCCGATTCCCTTCTCGCTCTCCTCTAACGGGCGAATTAAAATAAGCTCGCGCGTAAAATGTACGCATGTCGCGGGCATTCAACGTGCCCACGAGCCACGGTAATGCTTTTTATGCTTCTTATCCTTTTTCACTTCCCTTGGCAGGCATGCAGGCGGGCAGGCAAAAGAGAAGGATTGAAAAAGCTTGGAAACTTGTCGAGCGTGGATATTTTACCCGTGTCACGTTGGACGCTTTTGCGAGGCACTATTCGTTCACCTTCGTCCTTTTGAAAATTCAGAATGCGACGGCGACGGCCCCCGCGTAGAAATATTCCTCGTGAAATAAGACGACGGGGAGATATCCGTGTCTGTTCCCCCGATCGCGATTTCGCAATCATCCACGAACAATCTTCCCGTAGGAAAACTTCTCTTCTCGCATCCCTAGGGATATATCTCGCATATCGATGTTTAATCTTAGTTTCGCGCTCGTCCATCTATACATTTTCTGCAACCTGCAACTCAACGCTGGTACTTCCCTCGCAATGCGTCAAGTTTTGGAGTTCGCTGTTTTCGAAGTTTACGTAACGTTGCGCCGCGCCGCCGCGGCCGCGGTCGCCGAAAACAAAAGTCAACGGTTCGCTGACGAGAGGAGAAAAAAGCGGAATCTATTACCGGATCAACGAGGTTGCCAAAAGCCTCGCTCGATCGATAAAAGCTGCAAAACGCTTGCCCAGCTCGATTTTGACCGTTCTTCTTGTATCAGGATGTCCCAATATAGTAAGAGACGAGAAACAAGATATCAGATAGCCTGGCTGGGATTACGGAGAATCACAAGTAGGTCGCGCGAAACGGTCCAGCTACTTTGTATTCATCGCGACCTTGTGCTTTCTCTCCGTAGAAGCACGTCCCCCTTCCTTCTTCTTTCCCCGTTCGCAATCCTTTGTAAATCCAAGTAAAAGACTCGAGTGTCACGATTGCTTTTACCAAAGTTAGATTAATATTACCTTCCAGAAATCCAATTGCCTCGCAGCGTCGACGATGAATATCTATTGATTATGGCGATATTCATTGTGGCGATATCGATAATATAATTTGCCTTGATTCCAATATTTATTCTTTGTCGCGTGTATCGATACCCAAATTGCTGTTTACCTTTATCTTTGCTGATTAACGTAAACGAACCCCCGGCGGTAGCTTATTGTCCCCTATGCTTTGATGTAAACGTCACAGATTTAATTAATTATCCGCATTGGTTTGCGCCGCGCAGCGAAACAAGAACGAGAAGTACTTTCCATGCATTACCATCGTAATTAACTAATTTGCTTTAAAAACTGCTCTCATCGAGCATGCGTTCGCGGAAGTAAATGCGCGGGCCGTACTATCAAGCCAGTGCGCGTTGTAATTTCGCGTATTTCCTGCCGCTGGCAACGACATGAAAATGCAAACATGCCCTCTCACCTCGCTCATCGTTTGTTCTCGTTTATCCTCATTGTGCGCGATGACAACGCGCCGCGCCGGCATCACATCCAGCTTCCGGCCTGTACAGTCACTGAATTAGATGTGTCACCTGCGAATATCATTAACGGCCCTTAGGATGCAGCTGCGTTTCTCATCCCCGCGCCGCACAGGTTTCCCCGCTTTAATCCCGAATAGGCAAACACGTCAGGCTATGTTTGCACGCGCGTTGAACCCGCGCGATTTCATGTCGCCGAAGATCTTGTAAATTATACGGGAACCGACGATTCTATATATAATTATGCACCGCATTACGAGCTCGCGCTCCGTTTTTGTTTCAAAAACAGAAATATCCACGTGGGTATTACATCTATATATTGTATTAAATTCTAATTAAATAAAAAGCCAATGCTGCAGCTACTAGAAAGGTACATTTTCTCGTATATCTAGGTGATTTAAAAGATAATATTATAATTTTTATAGTAAGTATACTTATGTTTTTAATTACATAAAGTAGTTAATCGCAGTCGTCAGTGCTATACCTATATAAACAAGCAGGAGACACGGTGAATCACGCTTGCGTAAGGCGCAAAATCGTCGATGCTTTTTAAACGCTGTAGCACTTATCGATAATCGCCGACGTCAAAGATATGACAGAATGGAAGAAGAATAGGGGTTGGCAATTCTGTCATACGGGAGTCGTTAAAGCGCTATCACGTGATTAATCTTCCCGCTGCATTTGCGCCCACGATTCTCGCGACAGGCACCGACTGCGTTACTTGGAAGCGTCATAAATGCGAGGTCAGAATAACGTATCGTGCCACCAACACGACACCATCAGTGTCTCTCTTAAGTATGCAACAGATATGACAAACTGCACTTACGATAAGTATCCTTATATGTGACGCCCAGGTATCTGTCGAGAAAAATTTTACATAAGATATTTGCGTTTTATACAACTCTTTAGCTTCTTCCATGTATAATACGTTATATAATAATTTTTAATAATTTAATAATAATTTTTAAAAATTTTAACGACAATGATATAGAATTATCAATTTAAATCGACTTTAACTGGCAATATTTTTAATCGTATTGCCAGTTAAAGTCGATTTAAATTGATAATTCTGTTAATCATTATACTGGCGGAAGAAATGTATTATATTCTGTTGACAATGATATACTTTAGTAATTCATGATGTACTGAAATTAATTTCAATTTGCAAAATACTCATGTTTTATTGCAAGCTTTAGCCGTAACATTGCAGCCTTTGTCATCGTTACAATCCTGAAAGAACCGTTTATATATATATATATATGTTTCTTATAAGTGTGATTATAATAAAATAATAATTATATTCCAAGCATCTTTCTGCGTTTGTAAACGATGCGCGTTTTTCAGGGATCGAAAGCGGACAACCGCATGTCTCGTCGACCTCGCGCACTCGCGATACCGTTGGCCACCTGTGCTACTGATAATGATTTTACGCCGCCGCGTTGATTAAATCATAGTCACCGTAATGGCTCTCAGTAAGGCGAGGCGAGACGAGACGAGGTGCGGCAAGACGATCATCGTATAAGCCGTGCGCGCCGTAGGGTGAGGGCAGATTCGCGTGCAATTACGTTTGTTTGCTCGTAGGAGCGAGGTTCCCCCCTCTTCTCTCTCGCTCTCCCTCTCTTTCCTCCTTCATGTCTGCAAGGCCGATAATCCCGGGCTCCATTAAGATTCCTGGGGGCCACGATCGATCTCCCTCGGAGATACGAGTAAGACTTCGACCCTCTTCAACGTCTCGCCGCGGCCCTGCCTACCGCTTCTCGGATCGGCGCGGCGCCGCAGGTTAACTTCCTCCTCTTCCGTGAGGTTCCGCTGACCACGCGCCTCGTTCGATTCCGCAAACGGCGCCGTAGCCTTGTTGCACTGTTTCAAGGTCAATCGTTTGATCCGGGAAATATCCTTGCGCGATGGCTATACCTCATTTACAACGGACAGGCCTAATGCTATCAGAAGAGGCGAAAGGAGGAGAAGGAGGTTGGGCATAATGGTCTAGCAGCATTCCGCCGAATCGTTATCGCGGTCGCTGCTCCGAGATTAATAGGTTGACCCAGCGAGCGTTCTCGTCCGGAGGATTTCTTGTGGATAATAATAACCTGCGTCTGTACGGGGTGGAATGGCCGTCCTTCCATCATAGACATGTTACACGCGGTGCTGCACAAAGCGTTTCAAAAATGCGTCTTAATCTTCCTCGGTTCAGTGATTTCAATTAAAATCGTATGCTTTTAATTTTACGTCGGTTATAATACATACGATCTAAGAATAGATAACTCAGCTTCTCTTTAACGGTTAAATTTTTTCTTTAATCTTTTATTTTACAAATTTATTTTAAAATTTGTCTTATTTTTAGGATTAACATAGGAAATGGCAAATAAGACTAGAAAAGACTCCTTTACTAAACGAATAAGATAATTATGTTTCTATTATGAAGATCATACAGCGCGAGTTGTTAAAAAGTGTATGTATTTAACAAAAATTTTGCGACACAGGCGAGTTTACATTATAAATTGTCCATGAGACACAGTGAGGGTGCAAACATGCACCTACGCCAACGATACCTTACGGCAAATTCGCTCGTTCATCCCAAAACGCAGCTGGGAAATGACAAATTACAATGGACAGATGCTGCGAAGATAAGTAAGGGATGCGGCGTCGCGGTGGTAGACACAGCTGAAGTGCCAGTTGTTTTTGCGCGAGACCTCGACAAATCATTGGTATACATCTGTGCAAATACATCTGTCTTGCGTGAAGAACGTGGTCGTGTGATTTATAATTTTTCCGTTTTAGTGCGCAATATTTATGTATCTAGATCACGCTTATCGATAATTTCCTATCGATTTTAATTTAACAATTCGAATTTGATGCGAAGAAAGAAATTTAAAAATATTCAAAATATAATTCGAGAATTTCACTTAAAAATACCAAATTTCACATAATTTCCTGTAAATATAATCGAATTTTTTATTCAGATATTAAGCTGCAGGTGATTTGTGTTTGTCATTGCCCGTAATACATTCTGAATTCACATAAAACACATAGAAAATATTGATTCGTATGCGATGGTATCATGAAATATTTGATTTGCAGTTTCACATTTTCTCTTCTGGAGCAATATGCAGTCAACAAATGTTTTAAAAATAAATTTATTTAATAAAAATGATAAAATAGGTTTCTCGCTATAAAAAAAGATGAATTCGAGACAGGCGCGATACTCGTGATTTGTATTGCCATCGAACGTGTTCCCTGACGGTGTAAAACTATTTTTAATATGGACATAAAACTTTCCAACATGTAGACATCTCGGCGCCAGTATTTTATTCCCTGAGAACAAGTTAGTTCGGAGCCAAAACGTTGGAGTAGAAAATATCCGCGCTTTTCGTAAAAACACGTTGATCGCGTGCCAACGTCGTGAGCGTCCACGAAATAGATAAGAATATTATCGTTCCTGATATCTATAATAACGTGAGAAGTTAAAGAATATTTAAATATTTAATTTTACTATATATAATTTTTTACTTGCGTTGCTGAAATTTCTTTACATTTAATATTTTATCATCTAACATAAGCAAATCAAAATTTAAAGTAAATTCAAATTGTGCATGAAGCTACTGTATAGTTCCTGTTAGTTTTTCTTATTTTTTTTTCTTTACATATAGGTATTTTATATGTCAAATAATTATAAACTTAATTTTTTAATTATTTTTATGCAGTCTCTCTCTCTCTACTTCATAATGCATGTGAAAACTTAACGTAGATACTTAAATTTCAATTCCGAATTCATTTAGATTACGTTGGTCTTACCATTTCATCAACGACATTCAATTATCGCTCATTGAAAAGCATCGACCAAGATTTGACATTCATGTCCACACATCGCATTCTGTTACGCTTCGAAGATTTCTCTAGTAACGCGCGGTGGTTGGTAAAGAACAATCCGATTACCGGAGGCCACGAAAGCCCCGCGGATAAAGGCAGAAAGAGCGATCCTTTTCTCGATCTACGTCTAATACAGCCGATAATCTAATACCCCGCTGGTTGTGATGGACCTTTGCACCTTCGTCTTCATTACCTATCTACCACGCCTCGTTCGTTCTACGGGATCATTGATCTCTGGCGTGGCAACGGTTGATCGCTACCGTACAATCTCGGTACCTATACTTCGTAGTTCCGGGAAACCGTTTGCAGAAGCCTTCTATCTCTCATTCTACAATTAAAATTCTGAAACGCTACGCGTCAGTTTGTCCATTTTTTGTAAGAAATAATTATCTCGTCGAACGTTTGCGGAATTCGTATACATTCTTCAAACAGATCCTCACGATTGAGAATGTTCTCGTATTCTACGTAGAACTGTCCGAAGCGATCTGATTATCTCTTCGCCGAAAATGAAGTTCGAAACAAATCGACAAACACGAAAACAATTCTACGAATTTCTCTTCAGTATCTTTAAACAGCATGCGGAACGAATCTCCCCAATTTCAGCTTTATGCAAATTTTCAGTTATAATCACCATGATAAATTCGTATTGACAGACTCGGCCGAATTCTGGAAATTCCAAACGGTGCGAATAATCATCGTGACAACGAATACGTCGCGGCAGCTTCGGCAGTCCGCGTCGTCGCGAAAAGTTCTGACGTTCCTTATTCCATTCGCCAATTTAATGGGGTTCCTCCTCTTCTCTCGATAGAAAAGTATTCCTAACGACATTTCCGCGACACGACATATATATCATCGTCGGATCCGGCTTTGCCCGCCAGCCGCCTCAAGCATCCCGGAAAAGTTTAAGACGGCTTGCCGACGACGAGGGGAAGAAAGAGGAGGAGACAAGGATCGGCCACGGATTACGCGGCGATTTTAAACTCATTTCGATGTGGGATTTTTGTTTGCCGAGAAAACAACGGACTTCTGGTCCTTCTTTTCCCTCTCTTTCCCTCACTGTCTCTCTACTTTCATCTCTCTCTCCTTTTGCTCTTCCACGGCACGTTCTGCCGATGATATCCTCGAGGCCGAACCCCGCCGAACTCTTCGACGTTCTTCGACTTGACTACGTATTTTCTTTGTTCCGCCGGCTTTTTTTTTTTCGTCGGCTAGGTGAGAGAGAGAAAACTTCTTACATATTTTATATTCCGCACCAATGTCTCGAGAGGCTGTGTTCTCGCCACCGTGGGATTAACCGAGCATTAGTGCTGCGCGAACGACGCTTTTCTGATTTATCGCCACGCTTCTCGTCGCGTCTATTTCGAGCGGCTATTCCTTATTCTCGCGTACAAGATGCTCGCGTTTCTTGCCCTGGCCCTCCTGGGAGTCGGGAAATGATCCTTTACTTTCTTGTCGGGCGGCAGTTAAACTCACGCAAGAACCGACGAACGCAGGAATGCGCTGATGTATTCACTGATGCGTTCCTGGTCTTACTTACGGTGAACGGATTGCAAAGGGTACAACATACTTTCTACAATGACGTACTTTATTTTGGAATGTATATTTGCAGTATGTATTATTTTACTTTATTTCCATATTGACTTTTGGATCACAACTTTATTTGCAGTAACTACTGCTTTTTATGTTTAGATAGCTACACTCTTATGTCTATATATGAAAAAGATCAATCTCTCTACATAAATACCTATTTTTAGAAAGGCGAATCATGCATGAAACTTATAAAATTAAACAAGCAAAGATATATACATATATATGCATTAAGTAGCTTCACGCATAAAAATTTAACGTGGTAATTGCGATCCAGACCTTCCAGGGGGACGAAGGTGAATTTCATCTGTTGAGTGCGCGAACCAATTATAAAGTCTTATCCGATTCAGAACTAATCGAATATCGATCCGCGCGTCTCTCCCTGAAACAGGATTTAATTTTACATCCCCGCGAGATATCTGTGGTCGGAGAGATCATCGGGACCAGAAATAACTTTTGCGAACGAAGTGTACGCGAGTTTTATCAGTTAAGCGCGCGGCCAATTGTCGCGTCCGCCTCTCTTTGGTCGTTTCCCTGTTGAGTAGAAATATCGACTGGCAATCCCGCGGGTTAAGTCACGGAATCTGCTATAATCTCGCCCAGAGGAGAAAATGCGGCGCGGTCCAAACGCCACCCACGTTCCGCGCGGCGATTTCATTAATTGGTCGAAAAAGTTCCGCCGAAGCGGCTCCCAGGCGGCGGAGGGGCACCTGTCGGGAAGCTTTCTCGCTCGAAGCTCTCTGGCCCCGGAGCAACCTGTCATGGAGCGGAATGCGCCAATAATGCGGCCGCGACGTAACGGCCAATCGCAGAGTTCCTCCATCTGCCCCCTCAATCCAGCTGTGCAAAAGCTCGCTCGCGCGAGCGCAACGCGCATATACACATCCACAGCGTAACACCGACACTCATTTGAAGGAAAGGGTAGACGCATACACACACACACACACACACGCGCGCGCGCGCGCGCGGGTCCCTTGTACGTGCGTGCGTTTGCGGAACGGCGGAATTAGTCGGCGGTCGATGAAGAACTATTTTCGGTATTTCTAATTCCAGCTGCCTGAAGAGAGATCGGGAGCGACAAAGGCGCGGCAGTGGCGAGTAGAGGGAAGGAGAGGGAACGGGGGAGAAAAGAGTCTGGCAGGAACTTTTAAATTGGAGTTTTGACTGGACGCATCGAGACGGACTTAATGTGATTTCAGATTGGCCGGAGGTACGATCTGCCGGAGGGGTGCAAGAACGAGGATCGCAGGGCGCGAAGGGGTGAATTCGGTATCCGCTGACATCGGGCTTGCGCCCCCATTCTTCGATACCCCCTTCCCCCGCCGCTTTTTCTGTCCATACTCCCGCCTCCCCTCTCGTCCCCGTGCCCTCGGACAAGAAAGAGGGATCCGTTGAATGAGACCGATTGACTCTATCGCCCCGATAAAAGGGACGTCGAATCGCGCCCGGAAATTCCGTCCGGCACGTTTTTCCTATACCTTCGAATTCAGCGAGGGGGAGGCGGTGAACGGTTAAGGGTTGCGGATATGTGGAAAGGATTCGCAGAACGGTTAGCCAAAGGCTCAACCAGACACAAGGCTTGAAAAGGTCGACTCGTTTACGTTGCACCCTTCCATAATGAGGTTTTTGTTTACCTCAAATTTAAACGGAAGCGGGTTTGGTGCAACAAAAACTGTCAATAGGACAATACAAAGTATTTCGATACACAATATTGTTTTGTGACGAAAATAGAAATAAAATCCATATTCTTTTGTTAGTCTCATATATAGTTCCACAATACTTACAATTCTAATGAAAATATCGAAATAGAATTGTGTAACAAACATATCATCACATCATCAAATAACGTACTATATTTTTATTTCTCAATTCGCGTTTGCAATAAACCATAAGAATTTTCCTTTACCTGAGAGATTATAATACGCCGCATTTTACGATGGATAATAGCAATCGTGAAGATATGATCTTCATCGCGCTCTCGTATTTTAGCGATGCGTCAATAAAATAATGTCACCAATTTCTTGAATATCTTCGGCGAAAGAAGTCGTCGATTCGTCGAAGAATTTCGCGTAACGATCCTATAGTCATTCACATTTTTATCGTCGCGATTTATTGGGCGATGGCAGAACGGTCTTGTAATTTCTCAAGCAATAAAAGCGCATAATAGTATATTTAAATATCTCACTTCTACAAAATGCGTCGAAAAGAGAATTCAACTATTTTTAATATCAGAGTGGTTATTAAGTCTGTAAATAGTTATAAACATTTTATTCTTTATCTATGAGAAATTCCAAAAGCACTAAACTGATATTATTTCGATACGATTTGTCGTAATTCATGTTGTAAAACGTATTTATTAAAAGCCAAAATGATTAGTTATTTACCGTTGAATGAACGGTTAAGAATGGCGGATTGTTAAGAGAAGATATATATTAGAAACATTGCTATAAATCAGGCTTAAGATCAATAGGTCCATTGACTTATGTCAGCGCTTCGACAATAGCGGTGTGGACTCACAGAGTAATTGCAACTGTCGTTTAAATGAATTTTCATCGCGATAAAAGGAGATTGCGGACCGGCACTTCAGATCGCGCGATAAGGGCTAACGACAGTTCGTTAAAAGCCGCCGGGCATATCGAGGGCGTCGATCTCCGTATAAGCGAAGGCACATAATCGATCGATCGTGTGTATCCTGCTCGAGTATATCGTTAATGTTAATGACTAGATCGACACATAATTTTTTAACGGCTTCCCGATATAGTCGAAAAACTGTTTGCCGCAATTACGCTAAATTGATCGATCAATAGAGATTAGTATTTGCAATCGTTATCGTTATCTCGTCTTAAGAGCGTATCGAGCAGACTAGAGACTCACAATTTGAGAAGCAAACGGCTCAATAGTCACCCCCCTTGTGATTCAAGGGCAACTCAGACTATAACTCATTATCAAGATTACGATTATTCATGCTTGACTTAAGATTCAAGATATATCTTGAAGCAGCGAGAGATACACGCTGGTTTGAAATATATCTTTTTCAAAGACGATGTCTCAACGTTGATAAAATTACCTAATGTACAATAAAATTGCTAGTTTCTTTCTCTCTAATATCACAACGTATAAATGCCTTGCATATATCTAGCTCGCGGTTGTTGCAACACGATTATCACGCATATTAACCTTCGCAAACATTTGCTTCCTCCAGGAATTGCGCGAGCTTCACGTTACATGCTACACCATATAATGGCAAATAGCTCCTGACGAGATATTGCAAAATTATTTCCACGCGCGGTTCCCTTTAGAATCGCGCCGTTTCGAAGACAGCGTAATTACCATTAATCGCAACGACCATAATAATAACCGGCATGTATGTCCACGCAGACTTGTATTCACAGCGTACCTGGTGGCTCCCTTTCGACGCCGTCGGACGCGTATCTTTTCCGCGATCGTGAGACAATGGACTCGTTTTATCGGCCTGATCTAATCTGCACGCGACAGGTGCGCGTGCACGCTTTACATACTTTAGCTCATTGGCAGATAACGCACCATCTCCGCGTCTATAATTACGGCTACATATCCCGCGTCGACTTACCCTCACGATATGACCGGACTAACTCAAAATGCACCCCGAATTGTTATCGCGATGTGTTAATATATATGTCATATTGCTTTGTGTTAAATTACACTCAAGCGTAAAAATTGTTGAAACTTTATGTGAAACACACATGTTATCTATTTTTAAAGTTAGTGGATTTTTTTATTTTTATTATGCATGTTATATATAACTCTGTTTTATTGCTATATAAGATACACATTGGACTAGTAATCAAATTTTAGTTTAATTTTTTCGATATTATTCTTTTCGTTTTAATTCCGAATTATTTTAGAACAATATACAAAATGATCAATAATCATTAATATGACAGTCAAACGTTCGTGTTTTCTATGTGTTTCAGAAACGTGAATTTTTTGTGTAATAGCATTATGCAGCTTCTTTAATAAGTTATTATAAGCAATTATAATCCTTTATCTATGCGCAAACCTTGGAGATTTACTATTATCTGTGCTCTTAACGACAGGAAATGAGTCCGTAAAATAATTCCTCGCGACAAAAGGCAAGAAGCAAGGTGAGAACCGTAACGATTAATCATCGTTAATCATAATCACGTCAAAATAACTTGATAAACGTTCCTGCTAATGTGAAAATCTCGTATGAAATAGACGCGGCAATTTATTATGATGGGATGCTATTATCAAACTTTGGAGTTAAATCCCAGTCAGCCAAGTGCATTGAGAAGCGGGAAGAACGCGCGACATTGCTGATACGCATAACGCTATCGGGCACTGTTCGTAAGGATATCGCCCCACCTGCCGCCTTCTGATAGCCATTTCATTCACCCTCCGTTTCTGTTCACTCTCCTCACCCACTAACCCTCCTCCACGCTCTCCGGTCTAGCAATTAACCCAAGTACGGGATTCGCAAAAACGGATTTCCCGGAAGCGTGACGTTAAATTAACGTTTGCCGAAACGTTTGTCTGATTGTCGGGCTGGCCATCTCGATCGGAAATCGCAATTCAAAGAAGACTCGATTAAACGATCGTCCACCAATGACAAACCACGCACCACGCAATTATTCTTCCAGTTGGTTTATTATGCAAAGAAAATCGCAAATCTGTAAAGGATTATTGATGTGGGCTGATAGCATAATACAAATAACAAGAAACATGATGATAATGTTTCTTAAGTTATTTATGTCACGATATCTACAGAAGTATATATGAAGATGTTACCGGTATATTATTGTTGAGATATTTAATTTAGAAAATGTCACAAATAAAAGGATGAACGATTACAATCGCTGTTTGTATCCATGAGAGGTAACATTATTTTTACGAATGCAACGTAATCCGTATTCCTGCAAGACAACTCAAAGACCCTACTTTCGCCTTTTTACACATGAAGGATATATTACATCGGGCTGGATTTCGGACACGATCATTTACTCACGAAGAGCTGGAAGATTCACAAGAACGGAAGCGATAGCGAAGAAGAGGAAGGCACGCGTGGTCAGATAAGAGCTTTCGATCGAAACTCGGATTTTGTTCCGCCGATCGAAGGGCAATGTGGGGTCGAGGTGATCTATATAAGATATACGCTGCCAAACGAGTTTCAACGAATGCTCCACATATACAGTGCAACGTATCAATGTACGTATGTATACGTGCGACTAGCGGAGGAAAGATAGATAGAAGAAGAATCCCCGTACGATAATAACTGATTCGATAACGAGTTCTTTCTTCGAACGCCGAGCGGTTGCACCCGAATTGGCCGGATTTGTTTCGGAACGGAACCACGCATTCTCGAGCGACGGTGCGGAGGCGAGGAGGATGATAAAAAAATATACGGAGGGGTGGCTCATGAAAGAGAAGGATATGAAGGAGGAGAAGGATTTGGTACCGCGCGCGCACGTCACTGTAAAGGAAGAGAAACGTGGCCGCTGCTCGAATACGGGCGGGCGGTGCAAAAATAAATCCTTTTTATTCAAACCCTCCGCGGAGCTGGATATATCCGACGCTCGATGCCACCCCTCGAGGATTAATCTGCCGCCCGTGAAGCGATAAAGCAGATTTGCGATCCACGTTCTCCGACTATTTCTATGGCGAGCCCCTAATGAGATTTGTTGTCGCTTTAAATCGCGGCACATACGACCAACCAAGCATCCGCTTTTTCAATCTTGGTTATTTCTGTAGCCACAGTTTGGTTATCGTCACATTACTTTTACTCTAATTATTTTACATCCCTCTAAAATTTCGCTAGATCACAATTTATATCTAACTAGCTGGTTACCCGGGCTTCGCCCGGGCGTCGTTTTTCTTCAAACGACTTCATTTATGTTTCAATATCCATATTGTGGACAAACATAAGGAGTGTGTCGGGTGGTTGATTTAAAGGTGGTAGTTTAACTTTTCCGTTTGAACAACACATTCTAAGTGCTTAAGTTATAAACTTTTATGCTTGACAATGATCACATATTGCATCCAATTTCCCAATTATTACTCTTGGATGAAATTTTGATATTCGTAATTTGGATCATAACTAAATGCCTCTAATTTCAAATCGGACTGCGTAAATGTTTTCCTTGAGGTCACTTCGACCAACGCCGATTAACTTTAATCGACGATTAACTCAATCAGCAGTGTCGCCAACAGCAAGATACTTGTCGTTATGTATGTCGTTCTTAACCAATCTTTTCAAAATAATATACCACTTTTCTTTAATTTGAATACATAAACACGTTTTCATAATAGATATTTTAAATAAAAATCGTAACAACTTTATTCAAATTAAAGAAAAGTGGTATATTATTTTGAAAAGATTGGTTAAGAACGACATACATAACGACAAATATCTTGCTGTTGGCGACACTGCTGATTGAGTTAATCGTCGATTAAAGTTAATCGGCGTTGGTCGAAGTGACCCTGAACATGTCGTAATCGGTCTTTTTCTACTCGAGTTTCACGCTATACAGTCATTTCCGCTTTTCCAATATTTCACTTACCGATCAGCGACTTCATCCTTTGGTTTTCCTGGGCGTTTTTTCGGGAATTTCGAGATTGCTTGCTTGCGATGTACACAGAACCTCAATATGAATACCGATTAGCGATTTCATCCCTTAGTTTTTCCGGGTGTTTTCTTCGGGAATATCGAAATTGTTTGCTCGCACGGGCGTTTTTTCGGGAATTTCGAGATTGCTTGCTCGCAATGTACACAGAACCTCGATATTTTACTTAATTTTGTTGTACTCTATTTTTGATAAATACTCTTCTATGCACAGCTTTATTGATTTTCCTCTTAAAGACACGAGTTTCACTTCATAGCTTTGAATTATATCATGAATAATTTTAATGTATAGGTATCTTGAATAACGATTCCTTCGTTATTGGCAAAACGGTTAGTTCCATTTAGCCACATTATACAGAGCATAGTTTTTTAGTTTATACATACATACATACATACGCATATATGTGTATATGATTAAAATCGATATTATATGTGCTATACATGTAAAACCGCAGATACTGTGCTGATTCGCGCATTACGATGCTTTTACATTCCACCGACGATCACCTTCTTAGCGCTAGTCCCCTGATACGATCGTTAACACGCAAGATCGCGTAAACGAGTACCTAGCTCGTGCATATCAAGCGGCACGTACACGTTCCTGTTTCATTGATCAGAGTTCATTGTGATGCTCCGTATACGGCCCTGATCCACTCATGAGAACTCATGGCATTGGATCGCCTACATATTCCCTTGCAAACGTGCCACTCTTTTTACTCGCATTCTTCCGATTGTGATTCCGTACAACTGACGCGGTGTTCTTAATTAAAGTCCGTTCTAGATTGAAATTAAACGAACATTACGTGTAATGATTTGGCAATGAGAAAAAATAGAAAATGGAACGCGTGAAAGCGAGACGTGAGAATGCCATTTTAACGTCACATTTAAAAATACGGCACATTACAAGAACGATGTTGTCTCTTAAGTGTAATGAAATTTGTTTGTTAATTATAATGGAATTACACTCATATGGAATGGAATTACACATATAGTTTTTACAGTCGTATTTTTATCTGACAATGAGAAAGTAAATAAAGAAATAAATAATTTTATTATCTCAGATATTTTTACTACATTTTTTTTAATACAGATAAAAGTAAAAATTGTATATTTGCATTAAAACACGATAAAAAACCACTCCATTGAATAAAGTTGTTGTCGTTACGTTGCTAATAGGAAGATTAATGAGATTGTCACATTCGTTATTACCACGAAAATATCGTAACATGCGCGCGGAAAAGTGTTACTGAAACAGCTATCGCGCGCGTACCTACGTGATGCCGCCGTGAATGCAAAATGAAACCGCGATGCGAAAACGCTGAATCGGCGTCGAGTCTCGATCGCCGTGTCCCGACACGTTCGACGTGCCCATTCAGCGGGCGCGTTTCGCAATCCCCGTCACGGATCATAAATCGTCGCGATATCGACGTGTCGCTCTTCTGAGCGGAACACTCCTGAACGTTGCCACTGTTAATGTGCGTCTCAGTGGAATTCCGTAGCCTGTTCGTTATCCCGGCCCGTCCAAGGACGCTGCGGATGATCAATGTGGGTCAATCGTAGCATCAGGATTACCCTGACCCGGCTGCATTGCGAGCATTCGTCTTCTTAGGACCGAGCCCTCAATTGCAGCCACGTTGCAAATTGCAACGCTCGCCGGCGCATTGCTTCCCTCCGCAATAGGTATGCGAGTGCATAACGACCCAATCATCTCGCAGCATTCCGGTGATTATTTAACAACGGCTCGCGATAAAGCGCCCCGCATTAAAGCGACAGCGAGCGCGATAGGAGTGCTGCAAGCCGACTGGAGACGATAAACGTTGAAAAAAAGTAGATTGTACATGTAGCTCGTGTTTGTTTGTTGATGCGAATAAAATATACTATAACACGAATTTCTTATAATCCCTTAAATAGTTACATTAAATCCAAAGTTATGTAATCAATGTAAAGTAAATATAAAGTATTTATTTCCAAAAAAATTAAAAGCGAAATTTTTCAAATAAATATTTGATGGGATAGATATATATTTCATTTAAATTCAGCAATTATACACTTCCAAACTTTTTCAATATTTTTAAGATACCATTTAGTTCGTACAAAGATACCGAAAGGGCTTTTTATTTTGAAGATAAATAAGCCTCAAAGGCTTTCACAAACTTTCATATCGTTTTTTCTTGTAACATCCCTTATAATAGTATGTGAAACGCGTACATTAGAGCGCACGATTCTCTTGATTTACATGTAACTCTACGTGCCCTTCCATCGGCTTCGTTAAAGTCACTTATGACGAATTTCCCGGATTGCGAAAGGACGAGTAACAGTAGAACTCGATGAATCACGGCTCACTCCGACGGCATTTCCCACCGTTGCAAAATCGCATTTCCGCATCGCGTAGGCGTTACTGCCAGTATTATATCGCCTCGAAATGCGAACCCGGCTCGGCGTTAGAGCACTTTAATGAAGCTGTATGCGCGCCACGGCAACGGGCCATGGTAACACGAATGACATTGGTCCGCACTGTATTCCAATTCCATTCGAACTTTATGGGCCGCCGCGATAGCGGTCTCTCCAGCTCGCACGCAGAGAGCACGCCGCGCCGCGGCCGTCGCGTCGCTACGCGGTGCATAGGTACGTGCATTGATGCAGCTGCGTTCTGTGCACGCCGGAGTAACGCCAGCTACATACGGCACGTTCGCGATGTCCGTTACATACGGCGGGGAATCTCTGTATCCACCTCTGAAGAAGCACGCACGGGCATTATATCTACATATGTATTGAAACATGAACATTGACAAATTAAAACTTGAGACAGTGACTTAATATATTATTAAGAAGCTAAAGTCTAATATGTTATTAATGTCCATTTCTAACAATGCAGATTAACTTTAATCTCGGTTTAACTTACTTTTCATCTTTCTCTAGTTCTACGAATTAAAAAGAGATATGAAGTAAATTAAACTGAGATTAAAGTTAATATACATTGGTGGAAATGGACATGTCTCACTGGCAAATCCGCTGATTTTGTTACATTCAAGAAATCTAATTTCTTTAATATCACGAAATATTTGAAGCTTATATTAAAATATGTAGCGATCTTGTGCACGAATATATACACGTTAACGTTGTTTCCAACATTTTTTCATAGTTTTGATAACCAGGATTACTTTCCTCATCGTGCATTTTAAATAATGTCTCGCGTGAGTGTCACGATAGGGCTTGAACTTCGATTCTTTCGGCATCGAAGGGTGTCAAACCCGATATGGCTCATGTGTCAATACCATTCGCGGATCTCGCGCAGACAATCTTGCTAATGACTCGCCAAATATGTCTTAATGCGTGCACGCACGTCCGTTACCGCTAATAAGGCTCTCATGAATAGCGAACGCTATTGGATCATCGCTGCCAGACATGCACTTGCAGCTGCGCGTGTTAGTAGCATACGTGTGGTTGACAGAATATGGGTATCGATACAGTGTATGGTTTGCATACGCATATATATCGACCTGCCAGATGTGTACGTCTGTGCGTCATGCATACCTGCACACATCCTGGCGACACGGATATCACAGCCAAATGAGGTATAAGACACCGATTGACTGTGACTCCGCTGAGACAGTATGCCATCGTAAGTCAACGCTATCAAGTCGGTAAATATATAATCGTTATCAATTTGTACGTAAAACGATGTTTAATGGAATACTAAGATTCTGTCCTCTTAATTTCTAAAAGAAAATTTTGTTATATACGTTTGCGATATGAAATTTGTCTTCGCGATGCAAAACATAGCGACGTCGCAACAGCAAATTCTTATTCGTGCTCCCGCCTCGAGCGTTATGCCTCGGCATTATAGTTGAGTTTCCAAGCTAAACAAGAGTTGCGGGACTGTATACACCTTCGCCTCTATATGCTCTTCATCAGGTGCACCTGCGTCATAAATGTTTAAAGCCCGTTTCCGCAAGACTTGGCTCAAGAACAAGTCGCAGTGATAAAATTCCAGGGAACGATTAGCCGAGTCTGTAAATAAACCTAGCTAAATAATCCGCAACTTCTAAACTAAGTCCGGAGTAGTCCGGCTGTAAGTTCCATAAATAGATCCGTCGCGCTTCTATGCGCGGATAGCGTCCGCGATGCACCTGCAGGTATACCTATACGTACGGCCTCCGTGTCGGCTGTTCAACTTACAAATGCGGATACGTGGAAGCCGAGAAACCCTCTCGCTTGTGTTTTCCACACGCGCGTCGATCACGCGGCACACGCGAAGGGTTTCTCGCTTAACGTTGTAGCGATGCACGTGCGTGCACAAGTTTGATGCAGCAAGATAAGCAAGATATATGCGAGTGCCTTACGATTGGAGGGGCGGGAGAGAGAGAGAGAGAGTACCCGATACACATAATAATCTCTGGATTTAATTGGAACTCACGAACAGGCTTTATTGCCACAATATTGTAATGATTACTGATGGTAATCATTACAATCCTAAAAAAGATTCTGATCCATCATTTTTATTTTGCAACGAGTCCTGAAATCACGTACTTAACCAACGTGCGCATTCTAAATTTTTATTAAAATTGAACTACGTTCTTATCGATATGTCTATAACAATTTATATAATTATACAGTACTATTCAAGCGCGATTTCGATTAGAGCATTCTGCAATGACAGTGAGCGTAGTCCGCAATTAATATTGCAGTAAATTAATTAGAAATTGATTAAATGAAAAGAACCATATCGGAGATCACATCTGATGTTTACGTAGTCCAACTTGCATGACTGTTGCAGCGATAACTTCTGTCGCGACAACACGTTATTACGTAATGGTGATGCGGTAATAAAAATTCGTCGTTATGTCGTGTAGATCGCACGCGTAACTGTGACAATAACGACCGCGTGTTACGAGTGCTACTGGACATACACCGATGGAACGTTGATCTTGTATTTTTGCAATTTTACACGTCGCACAGTATAGCGATAGATTTATCAGCCGGAGTATTATTAAAATTTATATCACACTCAAACGATGAATGATACTTATGCATGCCTGAGACAGGTGAGAGAACTGCAAGGAATTTTCGGGAATCTACTTTGAAAAATTGAGTTTCTATAGAGTGGCGAGGAAAATGTACTTTAAATTGTTATTGGATTATTACTAATTTTTATTGGAAGAATTGATATTGTAGGAGATAAGAGAGATGTAATAGATACTTTGTTACCTTAAGAAAATGAGTAATATCGTTATTTTTTGTACGATAAACAATGCAAAAAAAATTGAAAACAAAACAAAATCGATAGTTGATTTTGCAGATAAGAAATTCATTCTCGCGGCGAATGAATTTCCCTCAACTTTTCTCTCAATTTATCTAAAATCGATGTGCCAAGTCGTAAAACTTCGAAGCGATAAACATTTATTTAAGACTACATTTTCCATAAAATTTCCGGGTATTCAGAAGTTAATGTAAATAAATTGCTTAACGAGCTACCTCCGTATGAAGTATATAAGATGCAGTTGGCTTAAGAATCCTCTCCAAGTTTCGCCGTTATCGTTCCCCGCGGCACCCTCTCGGCAAGAGTAGCCATAAAATTCTTTTGAACCTATGAAATGTAATTCACGGGGGCGATTAACTGCTAAGGGACGCGTTCTTTGACTATCCTTTCTCTGAATAGTTACCTCGCGCGTACGGCGGTGTGTGCCAAACGTGCATTAAGGATGATGAGTAACCATAACGATATTACGAACAGAGATAGGTCACGTCGAGAATAGCGAATGGTAGGTCCCTAAGAAAGAAAGGCTTCGAGCTCTCCATGCAGCAAAGTAATTGTATACTCGCTCTCCTCGCCCATCGAAAAGTCTTTCCGACGAATTTAAACGACGAGGGTGGTCCTTTATCGCTGTTTGCTCTACGAAATATTCATCTTTCTAAAACGCCGGATAGCGCGATTTATAAGATAATTCGTATCCTCCGCCCGTTTCTCTTCAACTATTCTCTTCCGTCGATATTATCGATTATCGAGAACACGCGAGAACATGACAGATAAAATCGTGACACGTACAAAAATTTGTGGCGTTATCAAATATTATTGGCTTGCTCAATAAATCATAAATATTATTCAGCGTTACTCGATCATAGAGATATTCTCCAAAATTTCAAAAAGCAAATTATTTTTATTAAAAAATTTTTATAAATAAGTAATTCACTTTATCGCATTATAAAAAAGATTATTTATACATTAAATACATTATTTATTAAAGATATGTGTAATATATCTCAAAAATTTATGTTGATCTTATATTCAATAATGTTCAATAAATTATTCTAAATGTAGTTATATACAATAAATTGTTTCGATTTATCAGATATCAAATTGAAAAGATCACCATAAGTATTTTTCTGGCTACAAGAAATCGCACCATTATTCTACACTTCATTACGAAGGTCTTGCTCTTTTTCGCAGCGATTCAAGGGAGAAAATTTGTTCTTTTGCACACTGTTATCCTAAAGGGCATTCTAGCGTACGAATGTGCATATACGCGCGTTAACGATGGAAAACGAAACAAAAGTAACGAAGCTTTGTAATATATTGCCAGTAGTTGCGCTTAGGTATGCTCGCAGGTCGTTTTCTGGTCGCATGCATGCATCGCTCAACGACCACCATCCACCATCAGCGTTGCTCCCTTTTTTTCCTACCACTGCTGATACCATTCTAATTTTTATTAAACTCGTAAAACGTACAGCTGTGACACTTTAACGACATGACGAAACACATGATTCAATAAAAAAAAACGACGACGTCGCGGTCGTATTTTATAGATGAGAAAAATTGAGAAAGAGCAAATTAATCTTACAATTTAGAAAACTATTCTGTTATGAAAGTTAATTTAAAATTAATTTATTTTAATGTCTGCGAACTTTATATATTAAATATTTGCGATTCATTATTTAAGTTACTTTTATTTTATCTAAGATCAATAATTCGTCAGAATGTTCGCAATTTGTCAATTAAAATTGTATCTACATTATTTTCTTTTTCTATCGATTCTTAATTTTCTTAAAATTCTTTCCAGAATTATTTATATTATTTCTACAATAAGAAATCTCTATCTGCCGTGTTTGAACGATGTAAGACGATCTCGGTACAAGAAGTTAGCCGAAGCGTAACGAAAAGAAGATCTAACGTCATTTACGAAGTCGTCATTTGATCGTCGCCAGTTCGTTGGTGAAGGATACCCGGGATAAAATGATATAAACACAGGCAGGTGGCGTACATCCGCGCCCTCGAGTCTCTTTACTTTCTTGCCGTTTCCCTCTTTTTGAGGGAAAGAAAGCGGGATGACGGGAGGGCGAGGTGCGCGGTCGAAGGGAAGAAAGGCAAGAGGAACGACTGTGCCGTTCTTCTTCGTTCTGATTGCGAGAGGGTTTGGTTTGGAGGACTCGATTCGGATGGATAGAGGGCCGCAGTGATTCGTCCCCTTCTCGCCCTGGTCGTCGCCTCCACCTTTCCCGTTCATCCCCAAAGAATAAACGAATAAATCGCCGTTTCTTTATGCAAACTTGCATTTAATTCGGACCGAAATAGAAAGGCATTAATTTCGCATGCAAATATACTACCAGACCTGCCAGGCGGCTTCCAGTGTTCGTATGCTCTCCATCGTTACGAAGGTGAGGCGATAGAAGCGGGCGAAAAGGAAGGGCGGCTCTGGAGCGGGAAAGAGAGTAAAGCTCGAGGGCGAAGTTAAGAGAAGCGCGGTGGGGAAGGGAAAGAACGGAACCTCTCGGCGGGCTCCGATGGGCGAGTCTTCCAGCTTCTAGTCAGGACTCGTAGTCGAGGCGGCTTTCACGGTATAATCAAGATGTTTGTTGATGTCGACGGCGAGGGTGGCACCGGAGTTGCCACGAGAGGGTGGAGGAAGCACAGAATGAAATAAACGTAAGAGCCGAAGCGAGAAACCGAACGGGATGGAGAAGGGCACGGGGAGAGGAAGATAGGGGAGATGGAAGGCAGGCAAAGTTCGCGTAAAGGTCGCATGAACGTCGTACTGAGAAGGTGTGAGAAAGAGAAGATGTTTCCGGACAAAAGGAAAGTGCAGCCTGAAGGAAACGCGAGTGTGCGAAAAGTTGGTAAACAGCGGAACACTGATCGCAACGGTCAACTATATAATTGAAATTACGTAAATCCGCTTGTATATTAAATTATACATTTGAAATCGATAATCGCGAAGTGAAATAGCTTCCTTTATCTTTCCATCTCTAAAAGCTCTGATCCAATTTTGAATTAAAAAATCGCAAAATAAATTACATGGTTTGTGTACTGACAATCTGTATAGGTACCGGCGCGTATATACGTGCTATTACAAGGACAAATAATTGCGTAAGAATTACAGTCGATTGCATTGAAGCAGCTGCCTGATTTGTTTGAAATAATGAAAGATATATTCGCCATACGCGTTCGCATATCGTTCCGCTAGAATTAAGCTCGCGTTTAAACAACGTGATGGGACTCGAGCAGATTGGGCGATCAGGTGAAATGCAACGCGTTTCTGTTAGCTATCATATACATTAATGCCGGGATTGAGTTACACTAACAGTCTAGTTTAATTATCTCGGGATAACGATTTGCTCTCGCTTTCCAGATTGTGGCGCTACCTTCGGTACAAGGCAAAGAGACAATATCGAGTTAACGCTAAGTGACGTTGATGTATTCAGTTCTAGCGTCCGGTATTTTTTCCCTGTCGTTCCCAGTATTCAAATCTAGTTAAAATATTGAGTTCGTCCCTTCGGTCATTTTAATATTAAGACTTTGCATTTGTTAAAAGTTTTGAAGGCTTGACACATCAAAAGACTGTTAATACGAAAATAAAAAGATAATTAATCTTAGGAAAAGAATATTTTTCTTTTAAATAACAATTTTTCGAAATTATACTTTTAACATTTATTTTATAGGTACATCATGAATAAAAAAAGCTTTCTAATATCAAAACTTTTAATGATATTGCAAAAGGTTTTCTTGTGTCAACTATTTATTTTATTCTGTATTATTTGCCATTGAATGTTTTGTATTAACCAAGAATTTGCTTTCTGTTGCAGGTAATGGCAAAACTCTTTGAAACTCTCTTCCTCACGATAATCGTAATAGATCACGAAGAATCTTGAAACTAGTGGTAAGTGAAAAATAATCAAAAAAATTCAAGAACGCATAACTAAACTTTCACTTCTTGGGCGGAACGAGGCGTGCAAACTGACTGCGACAGACTTGCTCGGCGATGCGTTAAAAATATACTAATTTTTCGTGCGGAAGTAAAACCGGTAGTAGCTTCGGTACGAATCGCAATCAACGGCAACCGGTGCGATATGCATAATGCATGCCGCCGAGATCTACGTGCGTACTTACGGTAGAAACTTATCTGCGGCGGTCGACTTCGGATGCGAATGGGACTACGACAACGTTCGTAGTAAGAATAAATTGGATAATCTAAAGTCTGATATCTATATGCATATAGATGGGTCGTTGATAATAGTCTGCGAACAATTTGTTATTCTAAAGATGAAAACTAGAAACATTTGTCGTTTTTATTTATTGTACATGATAAAATTTGTAAATTTTTATTTTATATTTGTAAATTGTTTAATTTACTGTAGATAAGGAAATTTGTAAAGGAAAAAACGAAACAGAAGTCTAAAGCATTTTAGTATTTTTTTAGCTCTCTAATGTCCATTTCTATACCAATGTAGATTAACTTTAATATCTGTTTAATTTACTTTTTATCTTTTTCTAATTGAATTAGAAAAAGATAAAAAGTGAGTTAAATCGAGATTAAAGTTAATTTGCATTGATATAGAAATGGACATAAGGTTAATGAGTGATAATTGTCGATAATTATATCAAATTAATCATTTTGTACATTACCAATTGTCTCTTTTGCACATAAACGTTTCTATCGGAAGAAGTTCTGTCTCCGCTTAATCTCATGTGTGATATGAGAAATTTTAAACTATGATCAAGATCCGTATCTTTTTGCGCCGAATCATGGGGAGAAAAAGCCGGACAGAGTCTTAAAGACGCTCACCAGCGGAATGGTTTACGGCGTTCCAGTAAGCACTGAGAGATAGTGCCCGGTGGTAGCGGTTTGTGTTCCGGAAGACGGTTTACGACCTCGCCAGCTGGGGGAGCTCTTTACGTGCCAGGTGTTAGATCATACGCTCGGTGGGTGGAGTTAAAACGCGTATGATTTATGATCGAGTTCTGTGTCTTCGATTAATTTCGCCGGAAAGAAGGAGAGAGGGCAAGAGTTCAAGGCCGTCCGGGTGGACAGCCGCCAGCGTGTTATCGTTTTAGCGCGATCGCCTTCGTGATTCCATCGATAGTTATCGTCTAATCATCGCGTGTCGTTCACATTCGCACATTTTTACTTCTCGAGATCGACGTAGGATTTCATTACGCAATCTCATCGATATCGGATTGTTTATGCTACGTCCATAAACGCTATATTCGTTCTCGGCCATTTGGCCTGTTTACACCCGTCGAGAATCGAGGATTCATCCGTTCTCTCACGAAGGACGATGTTAAGTGTCATTTTCCGTTGTCTTCCTGCTATAGATATCGAAGATAAGATGCTATACGGTATTGTTATGTGCGATATAAAAATCCGGTACTTCTCGCCGTCACTAGATATTTCCCTCTTCCGCGTAAGCATTCTGCTCGTGAAAAAGAAGAGATCTCCTGACATTCGATACAAATTACAAATCTGAAATATGAAGATTTTCCATCGAAATGCAATGAAATGCATCCAGAGAAATATTTTTCTATCTATTTTTTTTTTTAAGTTTGAATTCTCGCAGCGCCGTCGGATTCGCCAGCAACGTTGGGATTCGAGGAATATAATTCCTGCGGCCGATAGCGGACCGCTTGACGGTGACCTTCTCGAAATTTCACAGCTCATTATGTACCGATAGGAATGCAGCAATATCTTCTTGCTCTCCTCGCGGCGTTTTCCATCCCTTCCCGCGTGTGCGCGGGTTCTTTTTAAAAGAATTTGATATTGAATTCTTCGCTCTTGGTCCTAGGTGGTGGAGAGAACGCTGCAACGGAGAAGGTAAGCGCGCGGGCAAATCGCTGAGGCGAATTGAGAGGAAGAGAGGAAAGGGGAGATGGGGGAGTGCATTATCTCGAACTTCGGCACGGAATCCACCCTCTCACTTGGAGTTTCCATGCCGGCGACTGCGAGTCCGCGGCGCGGCGGTTCTCGCCGGGGCTTACCATCGGGTACCGCGGAATTACGCCGTCGGATAATAACGTTTTATGCCGATTTTAATACGCGACTTCGTCCTGTTCCCTTTACCTTATCGTCTCCGTCTTGCCGAAGCTAACTCCGTCGCCCCGTTACGGGATTTCGAATCGTCGATTCACCGCGATATCGTTCGCTCGTTCATTCGCTTCGGAACGACGACGAATTCCTCTTTCCGCTTTATGCCATGCTTCTTTTTCTTTCCTCTTTTCGCACACCAATCATCGAAAATGCGATTTCTTCGGAGAATCGCTCGAATGTCGTCGGGTGTGGATCGAGATAACGGGATCTAACGCGATAATCTGCTTCGATCTCTCGCGATTACGCTCGCGGTGGGAGAGCGAAGAGTTGCCCGCCTTTCGATGCACCCTCCCCTCGCGTTTTCCGCGTCATCGGCTTTAAAATGTGTAATAAATTGCCGTCGTAAATCTGCATGCCGCTCGCGGACGTTAAGACGAGTATTAAATTCGTCCGGGATTTACGTGCGCGTGATGGTGTAAAAAAATTTCAGGACTGCTCGCGGCGAAAGGAACGCGAAAGCGATCGCGCCGCGAGCAACGACACAACGCATTCCTTGTTTTTCGCGCGTTAACGAGGTCCATTCGTCCATGTCTAATAATGCTAGTTGATGCCTAACACGGAACGCATTAACAATAATCTTGCATTGTATTGCGTCAATTGTCGTAATCGCAGGTACGAAATGTTTATTCATTCTCATTCCCGTCTATTGCACATTGATTTTCAATGACATAACAATAATTACAATACGATGCATGTTATTTTTTTAGTGCACGTAAATTCCGTATTTGTCAGGTCTGTGCGTAGAAAAATAACTAAACATTCTTGTCATTATACATCTGTTAATATAGAATATTATAGAATATATAATGAAATAGATTTTTGCATTTTTTGGAATTATTTTAGAAGAGTTTTCAATTAAATTGCACTTTTAATTAACATGTAGACAATTTTCTTTTCTCTAAATGTCATTTTTTCTGTTGTTTTCATATTTGCGGTTTGATATCTTGGTAATAGAGATTTAAGTTTAGTTTCTGTTACCAAAGCCTAATTTAAATTTGTGCAAATAGACTTAATTTCAAGTTTGCCAAAAAACAATTAAATGCGATTCTACGCAACCTTTATCAAAGCATCCGTAAACTTTGTACACGATGAGAAGCCACGTAGACGCGCTACGCGGCCAACGAAATTCAAAGTTTCGCCATAAAAGCGAAAGTTGCGACCGCAGCTGATCTTTGATCGCACGAGAAGCATTCCGCGCTGTTACGTGCCCATCGTCAATCGCTAAAGGCCGAGGTGTTTAATGGCGACGGTTAATTAAACTGAATAATTGGACGTAAATGTCCTCGGATATTGGCAGTCCTCTTCTCTGCCTGTCCTTTTCTTGCTCTCATCTCCCGTTGATTTACCTGGTCTCTCTCTTCGTGAGGCTTTTGACCTCTCTCTCCCGGTTTAAACACCGATGATATACGTCAAGCTTTACGATCGCTCGCGATTTGCAGTCGTATTGTCACGAGAGACATGCCGTTTGTGGCTCGAGGCCGCCGCAGGAATAATCCGTAAAAATTTTTTTACGAGTCTCGCAGATTTTTATCGCGAAATTAATTTCTGTCCGGAAAGCTTGCATCGCGTCGCCTCGCGTAAGCGCGTGAATAATTGCCTGTAGGCGGGATAAATCGCGCGGCGTGCGCGAGCGTGACGTCCTCCACCGATTTATGTGCAAATTCGACGATTACGCGCGAAAGTTTCCGCATCCCGCATTGTTACTCCACGTGCGGCAACTCGCGCCGGCTTACAATACTAGCAGGTGTAGCGGGAAATGTTTTGTTTCTCAGTATAGAATGATTATAAAGTTATAAACCGAGATATTGTTCTGGAAGACTTAACGACCAGTGAAATAAACTTTCGCGCGGGAGAAACAGAGAGCTGGTACATTAAGGCATTGTTAAGTTTTGCGCATAAGTCTTATTTCCAAAATGAAACATCAATAAGTTACCTATTGTTGTGATAATACTAAAATCCTAAATAATATATGCCATATATAAACCTACATATCACGGAGAAAATTTTATATTAAATTTTACTATGGCGTCGCACCAACTGCGGACCATCAATGAGTATAAATTTAAATGCTATAGTCTTATAGTAAAATTTTTATGACCATAGCATTAAATGCTATGATTATAGCATTTAATGCTATAATTATAGCATTAAATATGCTATGATTATAGCATTTAATGCTATAATTATAGCATTAAATTGTTATGACCATAGCATTATATTTTACTATAAGATTATAGCATTTAAACTTGTACTCCTTGATGGTCCGCAGTTGGTGCGACACCATAGTAAAATTTAATATAAAATTTTCTCCGTGATCATATATAAATACTTGTATATATGTGAATAATTATTTGAAAAATATTTTAATGTTTTACATTGCAAATTTTTAAAAATAAAGTTACACATTTAAGTTATTACTATAATGTATATGTTAGTAAACTTTATTAGGCATGTTTGTTTATTAAATCTCATTCGAATTAGTTTGGCAAGCATTCGTATCAAAGCGACAATCGCTATCTTTTCAAGATAATGTTTGCGGCTGTATTGTTAGCGAAAACTCGTGCTTATTAAGTGATTTATGCGATTATCTCACACTTGGATTGTTCCTTAACGAAACTGAACGATAATGCATAAATTATCCTACTGTATGATCCTGGTCGTGTATTGTCGGCGTTATTTTGTCCCGACCGTGTCGTCTTCCTCCTCTGTTCCGATATAATGTTCTATAGTGTTCATCGAGGTTTACGATCTTTCACGATGTTTGATCGTATTACCGCGTAAGTTGCGGTCAGGGTCGGCGGGCAAACGAGTATCGGAGTACCGAGCGAGACACGTAAGATGCACCCGTAAAAATCTTTATGGCGCGAGGAGATTTCCTTGCGTAACTAACTCGTACGGGCCCGGTGGCGTGTTTCCATAACGTATTTGCCTTGCGGAACTTCGTAAGCGACTACGTATTATTAAAAAACTTTACCTTCGGGCAATCAAACTAATTGCACGATTATGCACGCGAATGTGGGCACACTTATTAGACAACTTTCAGTATAATTCATTACTTCCCCGTTCAGGATGTGAGGTTTTCTACACAAGAAATCCTTTCTTTTTACAATACATTGATATAAATAGCTTTGGCGTTATGACACTTTGAACTCTACAAGCCTTTCTTCATAATCCATGTGACATCAACAATAATTAAGATTTATATTATACACAATTATAAATTTTTATTTATAATTATTTATCAGATTTCCGTTATTTGCGATAAAATTTAAAGATATATCTAGAAGATTTATGGTACTTTTATTAAATCTCTGTATATATTATGTATGGCTGGGTTTTCTTGATGTTCCAGCTTATCTTTCTTTCTGCTTGAGCAATCGCATGAACTCTTTCAAATTATTTCAAATAACTCTGTTTCTTTCTTTTCTCTTACGATAATATCTTAATCGACGTTTGAATACATTTATGATAACTGATTTCTCCTTATAATTGCGTCTTCGGTATGCGTTACCGCAAATGCAGCATATGCAGAACGAGCTGAAGACATATCCGCCGCGTATATATATACTTAGTACGTCAGATTTCTCTCGATTGCTCTGTCAAACCAAGCAATAATTCCGCGTACAGTTAATCGATCGAGCTGCATAATCGTGCACAAACGAGGTAGATATCGGATGGCGTTATCATCTCCTCTGCCTCGCGTTTTCTCAACGCCGCACCGGTGTTCATCGCGATTTTATGAGTGTCGACGATCCTCAGCCGGTATTACCTCGCGAAACGAGGAGTTGCGGTCAGGGCCGGCTAGGAAACCGAGAGAGAGACCGTCTGATACCGCGCAAGACGTCACCATAAAAATCTTTATGGACGAGATCCCCGCTCACGACGCACAGCGAGCGCATTACGTATATGGACGTATCGCACCAAGCCTTATGCGGCTTGCGCGATAATGAAAGTAACGAGATCGTGTTTCGAAATGGGAATCGTTAGCTGCGGTCTCTCGGTCCATAGCGAGAATTTGGCAAAATTTATAAGTAGTAATCGTTCCGCGTAATGAATACATAAACTTGCACATTTAGTGACATTTTTATTAATTGTGGCAAAAATTAGCGCATAGTTATTAATTATTTGTCCTAATTTAAATTTAATAAGAAGTTCTAAATAAAATTTTTGAAGTAAATATATTTTAGATGCAATCGATATTTTGCTACTAAGAATTTTATGATATTAAAAAATATTATTAACAAATATTGCTCTGATGAGCTCGAGGATGAGCTTTTATAAAACGGCTATATCAGTAATAAATCTAAAAAAAAAAAGAACGATTATATCACGTGATCGTGATACGTATATGTATGAGAATTCTGCTTAAATGTGTGTTAGTAAATCAGCACGTTTCTAATTCTGAGTATTATAATCTCAGTGTTCTAGATAGATATCGCTCCGGGAAATACAGTTACCGTCAACGAGCGCTGAAGCTACGCTAAGTATCTAATCTTCAACATGGAAAATTAGAACAGCGTTTTATGGGCCGTCGTAATGAAATGTCTCGGACTTTCGCGATTGGGGCGGATTAAGAACGGTACAATTTAACGTCGACAATTAATTCGCGCTCGCGAAACGTCGCGGCGAATGAAATGACTTCCTTGTGTTCGCGTAAAGCGCAACAAGTGAAGAGGAGACTGCACAGTTCCCGGGGTATGTGTGCATGTGCCATGTGTGTACGTGAGGAATGAGACTCTCGTTGCACTCTTGTTTTTAGCTTCGGTCAGGTTTTAGTCCTAGCCACTAAGAAATTACACTATATCGCACTGTTAACGTAATCCCTCTATTCAAACTTACACCTGAATTTAATCCGTCGCTCAGAGACAGCGAGTCCCTATATCGAGGCTAAATTTTGTACTCGAACCAGCGAAATCTTGGACTTATTTAATTATTTATTTAAAATTTATTTAAAATAAATTATTAAAACTTTTTCACACAGCGTGAATAATTAAAATTAAATTCATATATATTATAATGAATATTATATAATTATAATAAATTTATCAGTCAATTTTGAAATTAATTAATACGTATTAATACCTGTTTGTAGTTCCATTGAATGAAATTATTTTCTAACATAGCATACAATGTGAACACGCTTCAAGTTTGCGCTTCTTTAATTTTCATATCTTTTTTCGTTGCCGTGCGCAGTTTCATAGCGAAGACTCATCTTCTCTCTTCACAGCGAAGATCAAGTTTCTTTCTATTGAAAAGGGAGGCGTACGCATATATCAACGACAAACTAAAAGGGGAGCGGTGAAACCGGTCGTATAAACTTAAGGGATATCCTCGGAAGACTCGGGCCTGCGTGCGGCGTTGATATCGTCGGCTGCATAAATTCCCGAATTAACGCGAAATTGCAAATAAATAAGCGCGGACGAGATCCGTGCGCGGGGAAACGCGCGATTACGCCGGTTTCGCAACTTACCGTTTGCAAGATTACGACTTGGCGTTGCGGCTTTCCGGTCACGCGCACACAGTTTATTGCCGCGTCGATATATCGGCGCAACGCATAAACGCGGTACGCGGTGAGCTGGCGAACGGCCGCTCTTTTGTAACACGTCGGCCATCAGATCGCGTAAAACTTCAGTTAAATGTCCCGCGGAGACGTGTAACCTCTTAGCCGGTATCGATGATAGCTGGTATACGATGTGATAGACGCGAACTTAAGTTCTCTAACTTCTTGCGGCGTATTAATATGTTACGAGCACGCGTGACTTCGCAGTCGAGAGGAGAGCTTATGCGAAATTTACGCGATACGTTCTCGATAGAAAATTTTCAGTTTTACTTTGTATTTTTAGATCTTTTTAAATTTAAGTTTCAGTATTATATAATTATTACTCGAGAAAAATATTGTGAAATTGTACAAATAATTCTTACTAAAAATTGCGAGCAATTATCCTTAACGTTCTTCGAAAAAATTTTTATATATTAATGTTTATTGTTAACACTATTAAGAATCGTAAAACAAAAATAAATTATTTCTGGATTTTTAACACTTAAACCGGAACATACGTCCGTCAGACGGATCTAGTTTCTATCGTTTAAGACACACTTAACAAAAATGTTGAAATTATTTTGTATTTGATTATAAAAATGAAAGATTATTTAAAAAATAGAAAACTTGAGATGTATTTTCAACATTGATTGGTCGGAAAAATGCGCTTAAAAAAATGGGAGACAGATGTTCCAACGTATCGCATAAAAACAGATGTTCTAGTTTGAAATAAGTATTTTAATTCGCTACGGGTTGCTGTTATTACTCAAGATCTCAACTCGTTTAGCAACTCAATTTTTCGTAACGAAAAGTGTACACATTTGATATGACATTTGTGCGGAAAAAAGAAGATACCGCGCGCGCTCCGAAGAACGACGTTCTCGAGCGATGGACAAGCTACGAGTGGTCGACTTCACTGATACTGAGACGTCGGGCAAGATCGGCCGATACGAGGTCGCAGGTGTTCGGTTCGAGGCATGCAAACTAAAGAGCCGTCGGGAGAAATTACCTTCATCTTCAGTGTCTTGAATTCTTGAGCGTTCTTCTCGATTGCGTGCCACAAGCGGCTTCGGACGCTGACTGAATTTATGGACCGCGCTTGCGATTGCGATCGAAACGACCGATTTGGTGGTACACGATGCGCGAGACGGGAGAAGATGTTAAAATTCGAAATAACGGGCGTGCCGAACTGTGTGTGTGTGTGTGTGTGAACGACACGGCGGATTTCAGCGCGGAGTCGGTCAATTAATTGAGAATTTCATTGTCGGCCCCGGTTTATCTTTGTGCCAAGTCGGGAACATCAGACAATCTATAGAGGAACGCGGTAATTAGGATACATGTTAACAGCGGTCTAATGTATATATTATGCCTCGCGAAGGATCTTCCCTTATAGAAAATAACGATATGTTGAACATAATTATATAACTAGCTTTTCGTAATTGACATAATCTTTTTATAAGATCGATAAAACAACGATTGTTTTGAGATATAAAATTTTGAGCTATGAAATTTTGATGTATAAAGTAACATATTGTATAAATAGGGGAAGATCTTTAAAATTAAGAAGATAATTGGTGTTATTTTTTTATGCGTTGTTTTTGATATAGAGAATTCTGGTTACAAATTGTCTTCTATATTCGCCGTTGTGTAAATAATATCGTATAGGCAACTACGGTGACTATGTGCCCTTAAATGCGAAACTGGAGAATAGGACAAGATGTATGAGCGTGTGCGCATCATCCACGTATCTGTACATGACACACATCGCGCAAAGTACGTACCTCTACCTCTCCGCCGTAAGGGGGTTGTGTCGTTGTTCGGAAGGTCGAAAGCGACCTGGATGCTGAGGGAGGGAAGGACATCAAAGCGAGATTGGCTATGTAAACCTACCTACGAACAACAAAGTCAGTTTTGTCCCCCTTTCCTCTTCCGCCTCCTCCTAGTCCTTGTGTTCTTCCTCATCGTGTCTCGTCTCCGTATCCCTTGTTGCCGCTCGCCGAACCTGTTCAGACCGTAGACTAGGGGACATCAGATCCGCCCAGGACGAGCTCCGGTCGGAGGACCCTCGAAAGCGTCGAGTATGGGCCACTGTAAAAAAATTTATCAGAGACATTTGGCGCGGGATAAGATTGAAAGTTTTTTGCCAGTACTGAGGATAAAATCGCTGGTCCGATGAGCGAACTGAAAAACTGAGAAGAGGGAAGCCATCGATGCGGCTGTAATAGATTGTAATTAGGCTGTTTGGTATGTCCTGTTAATCGTCCGACAATTTCTGCAAGATTATGTAGGTATATTCAATATCGATACGAAATATTCTAACACTTGTTATAGACAATTAGGTATAGATAGAATAGTAACATGATACAGTTATATAATAATATTCTCGCTTCTGGATTGCATCTTCCTTGTTCCTTTTTATTTTTAAAATCTTTCAAAAATGTATCATAGTCATATCATATATATCGTATAATGCACAGAAGAAGCTCAGATAAAGGCAGGTTGCAAGAGCAGCTTCACGCAATTTTATTAAGAAATATTCGCGACACCTTAGCGCCTTCTTTATACATCTGGCGCTCGGAACCAATAATAGATCCGACGTGAAGAAAATAATATCAGATTAAATTATATAATTATATGATACCGGATTTTTAACTCTACATCGAGTTTAGCATAATTTTCTCACAAAACGATGGAAGCATGCAATACAGTCGAACATTGTGACTCGCCGTTCGACCGACAAATCACCATTAATGGGTACCGTTGAGCATTAGAAGTGATGGATATATTATAGATCGAGGGATCGAATGCGGTATACGCATTTTGCATCATTGGCGACCGCAGAACGTGCTTGAATTATGCATTGGTCTGAAAATAGGATAGACGGAGAAAGGGGCAAAACGCGCATGAGCTGACCGAGCTGTTAACGAGCCGGCAAAAGCCCTATAGTGAATGGGAGAAAGGACGCCAAAACGTTGAAACTTTAAGGGGGGATCCTGGTTTAAGTTATCCCGCTGAACTTTTTAATGAAATAAATTACCAGCGGAAAAAATGGCTCGACCGTGTCGTTTAACCTACGTTGGTTATAGTTGGGCCAATGCGTCGCATTGCGTTCGTCCGGCAAGATTTATTTACTTGGCTTATCTTCGACACGTAGCGACTTATTGGGAATAATTTTTTCATTTAATTTGAGATCGACCGCGCGTTTGCTGAACAAGCTCCGTAAATTGTACACTGAAGAGTCCACAATATATTTCGTTTCGCGTGTAAAGTGATAGAACAGAAAGATATGAGGACTCAATAAAATATGAGGGAGCACATGATTAATGATTTTTTTGTCTAAATATAATACTACTCTATAAGATATTCCGCAAAAATTTCAAAATAATGTCTCGAATAAATGAGATAAATTGCTCGCAATTCTTGCGTTCTTACAATTTAAAAGCGCCATACGAAATTCTGATCGCAGGTTATTGTAATATCAGTAATATTCTATGAATTTCATTAATATAATATTAATATCTTTTTGTATTTTACACATAAAATATCAAATTGAATTACTGATTTGAAGTCTAACTGTACTTGCTATATTATTAATTATTAATTTATCATTAATTGTAATATTTCTATTTAAATATAAATTGTATATATATTGATCACTTATAAAAGATCAGATGGAGATCTATGATTGCACCACTTTGCACCATATTTGATTGCATTCTACTTTCCCGTAAATTACAGATGGGCAAAACTCGGACGGGACCATGCTTTAATTAAAATTATCCCGCTGAATTTCAGCGTGAAGTATGTGCGGCGCGCCATGGCGATTCGTTAAAACGCGCTCTCGTTAATTGCGCTGCTTTTAGCACTACTTGCCTCTCCGGTTTTCATCTCACACTGACGTATAGTCGTGATGTTCACACAGCGAGATCGCGTTCTCGAAACGCTTTCGCGAAAGATCGATTTCCTTTCAAAGGGCCGGCCAAGGATATCTTGATCCTATATATACTTTCGAATGAGCTCCCGATCGATTGCGCAACTTTTCGATATGAAGGAGTATCGATTGATTTTAATAAACTACATACATACAAAATTACAAAAAAAATGAGAGAATTATTAAACATGCATATTATTAAAGAAATTACAATATAAAAATCTTAATTGCACAAAAATATATATCACTAATATAATATTTAAGTTGTATATAAAATAATCAATTTTCTCTTTATTCTAAACTTTTACGCATATTCCAAAGTTAAAATTAAATTATAAGCAGACAAGAAATTAAAGGATTTAATTTTTATGCTAAAGTATATCTCATTATAATTGTCAAAAGTAAATACCTATACGTTTTCGTTACAATTGACATTACAGAGAATGCTTTCGTTGATTTCGTAAGAAAATAATGCCGTAAATATTTTATGAAAAATTTTAAAGGGTTCTATTTAATAAACTTCACAACACCGAGCCATATTTGGTGCAGTCCATCATATCTGCAAGAGTAATAGCGATGATAAGCGTATACGCTCATCCTTTTTTGCGCGCGCGACGCGTGGTTCTATAAAAGGTTCCATGCACTACGTCTCGCGATAATAAAAGGTTGCGTCGAGAATGAAAGTCCACGATTACGTTCGTGTCGTGAAATAATCATCTGTTGGACGATGGCATCTGGTAAGACATACTTTCACGCGCGCGCGTCCCATAAACGGCGCGCATGCAGAAAGTGAATCACGCATATCGCAATGTACCTCTTTAAAATTCCAGACGGAGATTTTAATCCTTCGTTACGTAATGCTTTTTACGGTTAACAAAATTATATTTTTACAAACACTTTCTGAAAAGCGAGTAATATCAAAAATGTTTATTGAGCAAATATTAGAAAGTAATGGATTATGTTTTAAACATAAACGGCAAACATTTGCACATTTGCAACATGTGTGTAATGCTTTGTGAATGATTATTTAATTTTCCGTGATAAATTTCCCGATTTTATATTTTTATAGAGTAACTTTTTATTTTGTTTAAATAACTTTCATGGAGAGCTCCTAGGTCATATTTCATTCAGGTCGCGTACTACGCGAGGAATGTGCAAATAAATTTATTACACTGGGAAATTACATATATATATCGTATTCATGCACAGGTATAACGTAGAATTGTGACAATGCGCTCGCGACAAATTGCGCGACCGCGGCAATTTTCCTTCTTGCCCGGTGTCGTCGGGGAAAAACATTTTCTCTCCCTCCCCAGAGCGCGCGCGTTCCGTATTCAGTTTAGACGAGTCATAACGTATTCCCCCAGTTCTGGCCCGTATAAAACAATCGCTTCTGGCACGAGTGAGAGTACCGGCTCGTATCGCGCACGCTCCTTCACCGTAAATGGAACACCAGAATCCTGGAAAGTCGGCCGTGCGCGACTCGATGCGTGGCTTCTTCGCCGTCGTTTTCGCCATCGTCGTCGTCGTCGTCGTCGTTGTCGAGCAAGTCGAGCGGCTTAAAGTTATGGCCTCCGGCTTCGTCGCCCGCCCGCTACACAAGCGAACCCGAAGTTTCATCCCCGGTCTCCGCATCGGTGATTTACGCGCTCGTACATCCGCGGCTTCGCCCTATATACGTTGGCGACGGGCCCATCGCGCGGCTTCTTTCCTTCCGCTCAGCCGATCCCGCTTAGCCCCGTTTTCCTTGTTCAGGCCAAATTTACCTACCCCCCCCCCCCCCCCCCCCTGATCGGCGGGTGAATTCGTCGCTCGCGCGATTCGATTTGTCCTTTCCGAATATCGACGGCGGCCGTTGATAAAATTTGCGAGAGAAGAACAAGAACCTATGAGAAGCGAAATAAAATTTACGAGCGGGATAAGCTCGGGGATAAGTGAATATAAAGTTTGCGAGGCGCCAATACGCCTGTTCCTCAAGTATTTCGTAACTAACAAGTGGCAATCATAGATCAACGTATATTGGCATCGTGAATATTCTGAACTCGCACAGCCTATATTATCCACTTTATGATAATAACCGTCCCTTAATTGAATGAAGCAATTTTCCTTGTGCGAGGATGACAGTTTATCGACATTTAACATAGTCACACGCATGACTCTGTAACGAATCATTAACCAAAGTTAACGATAATTATTGAAGAATATCGCTTGCGATAATGATGCAGCATATATGTAATATAATTTTATATCTTTTATTACTTTGAATAACTACAAACCGCAAAACTTTTATGCTATTTTTATCGCACACAAACACACATAGACAACGTTTTATATGTATAGTAGAAGATAATTAAAAGATAACGAGAAGCATCGATAATGCAAAATAACAATTTTTAACAAAGTATACTCTGTCTTGTAATTTGTCGTAAAACGCCTTATTAGGCAAAGAATAATTCATACATTTTTTCGTGAGTGATAAACCTTAGAATATTTTTAGGCAGCGATAAGAAGGTGGACAGATTTTTTGCGCTCTTATAAAGAAGAAAGTGGTATTCGGTTGATATCAGATACCTATCACGTTAATATCTTTGCGAAGTCCGACCACTGCACCTTATAGCTCTCTCTGCCGCGCTGCGTTATGGCAATCGCTAACAACCGTCTGACTATACAGTTTCGTAACGTTATCCTTCTTTCATACAAGAAGTAATGAGATTTACATTACAATCGATCGCGAACGCATTGAAAGTCGAATGTTATTAAATTACAAAATGGTGGCCCGCATTAGCAAGGTAATTGAAATAAATTACGATTCGCTTTACACCTCGCCGTGTACATGCTGCAATGTGTTTTTCTAGAACTTAAACGACTCGGAACAGATTCTTGTTCTAATGCAGCGTTTATTTATCTCATTAAACATCCGATTTCTGACTTAGGTTGTAAAGCTTCTTAAACTATTTCGTCAGCTATTTTACATGAATGTCTTCACTATATTTTTTGCTAAAAAGCTTTTCGATGGTACTCTTCGTGCAAGTATTTTCTCCGTACCGCTGGACACCCTTCTATCGCCATTGACAGTCTTTGACACGAATGTCGCGACGAATCCTCCGAATCTCGCACGATGGACGGTCCGTACATTCTATACGGCTGGTCCAGCCGTATAGAATCTCTCTCTCTCTCGAGATCGGACGAGGCTCTTCTCCGATGGACGGCGGAAGAGTAGTTTCGGAATCGCTCGTTACATGCAGCCCGTGTTCCCGAATAGGATGTCACGTCGCCGTGGAACGTGCGACGCGAACCATCTCCTCCCCCCCCCCCCTTCGCCCCCCGTGTTCACTCTATCAGGGCCCCCGCGCGCCGCTTCATGTATTCTCCCGGTTTCCCTTCACCTGCACCGGTGTCGCGCACTCGGCTCCCTGCGGTCGTACGGGAGGCGCGAGGCGTACGTGAAACCCGTGGGTCTCGTAACGCCGTCGCGCCGCGCGTGTCCCCTCTATACCTCCGGTACTCTCCCGCTTCCGTACGACATCCATAATGTCTGTCTATTCACTCGACCAGGCGCGCTGCCTCTGACAGCGTATGAATTCCAACTTGAATATGTATTGTCGGCGCCAAATTAATATATACAGCCGCGACCGCGCGTACCTCCGCGGAACACCCCGCCGCGGCGCGCGCTCGCTCGCTCGCGCCGTCGCGTCGTCTCGCTTCGTTCTCTCCGTCACTTTTCCTCGTCTTCCTTCGCCACCTTCTCACCCCTTGCCTTTTCTCCGCGCTGCTTCTAAATGTAATTTAATAATGTCTGCCGCTGTGCGCCGTCGACGCTACCGGGCCTCCTCGGGATCCTCGTGACTCAACGACGCGGAATAACGATTTTTACAAGGAACCGTCGAGACGTTAACTCTCTCTTTCTCGCGGCGGGCCTTACGGCGGATTAATATTCTCCGCTGAGAAACGAAGACGCGGAATACGTCGACTTTGTGAGACGGGGAATTAAATTTCACGGTGATGCACGCGCGTTCTGCGTCCGACACGTTATTGTTTCTAATTGAAGGCTGCAAGATAAAAAAAAACGTAAAGAGATTTAAGGATTAAACGGCTGAAACTTGAGGAAACTGCGAGACGTGCCGTTAAGCGGAAGTAAATGTGGTGGATATATAATTTATGAAGAAATATGAACTTCGAAAATCGATATTGCGCTGGGCTGAGCATTACATATGTATCGATTTTAGAAACTTCGATTTTCGGTACATGTATAGAAGTGAATTTGAATATAATCTTATTTTTATTTATTTTTTTTTTATTTTACTTATTATTTATAACAAATTGAGAAATATAGCCAATTGGACTGAAACGCGGAGAATATATTATTAAGAAGATAAAACATTTCGCAAGAAGAAAGAGGAACATATTTAATATCCATTATTTGCGAATAAGTTGTTGCAACTTCAAGTAATGCTACAAATTTTAAATTCGCCATCTTTTCTTATAATAATTTTAATATAACGTGATAACAATGAAACGCGAAATTTCGTAATTTTAATTAATTTCTGTTTTCCATTCGTTTAATTTTATGTGATATAATATCTCCGGATGTTCCTTGAAATTTCTTGAATCGTTCTTTGAACCATTTATTTATAACTGATTGTAAAGAAAAGGAGGCAGGAAGTTAGATATTCTATAGAACAAATTGTGAATGGCGAATGCGAGGTAAGTTAAGCGAATGAATTTGCCATGAATACAAGACGAGATCAGAACCAATCGTCAGTCCCCAGCATTACAGTTCGTCAGGTAGCGCTCTGCATTTCGTCACGCCTCATTACCTAGATTTACGAAGACCGAGGTAGGCAGAACCGCACGCGAATGCTGTGACTGCCGACTAGGAAGCGGCGGCTAATCGGTCGAAATAGAGAGCATCGGAGAGGAAAGAGCAGGGGAGAGCTACGAAGAAATCGCCCGTGCTCTCAATAGTAATTACCGCCGAGACGACTTTGAGATAGAGAATGCGGAATTATTGAAGAAATTATTAAAGTAAAATAGAAAAATAAAGAACCGCTGAGTTATGAGTCACGTCTTGTTTTGCAAGCTGACCAACAAGATCTCAAACAGGATCTTATTCTTCATAGGTATAAACCTATAAACTATCCACATTTTCCATGGTCACTGTTAATAGATTTGCTAAGTCATATGTAAATTCAGGCGATTTACTCATTATGTCTTATTTTAATTTGCAAAGATTGTTGCATTTTTGCTGTTAAGAATTTTATTGATTTAACAAATAAATTATTAATTAATTTTTTAGAGAAAAATTTAACGTTTTACGCGAGAATCTTTTATATAACATTACTATTGGCAATTATGTTTGGATATTCTATATCTACATTTTGCTGTATCTACATAACTGTTTTATCTATATATCTATGCAATTTACACAGTTATTCTAGATACATTTCCATATGCATCACGATTAATCTTAAAAATTCCACTTGTGCTTTCTCCCTTAAATCCTCTTCCTTGTTACACATAGCTTTCCTTTATCATCGCCTTCCTTTTCCTATCCTGCTTGTGTCTCTTCGCTGGCACGTTCTCATCAGCCTCTGTGATGCGGTTGATGCACGGGAATGACGTATTGACATCTCCGTCCACTCATCCTCGCCATTTATCGCAAATAGAAGACTCAAACTACTCCGCCACTCCGCTGAGCGGACACGGCGGATACATATTTCACGACGGGCAAAGCCGGTCGATGCGTTTCATCTCGTTCCAACATCCGCCATACCGCTTTTTCTTCGTTGTTTGCTAACGCGTTTGTCACATGGTAGGCTGTTTTCCAAAATATGTAACTCTGGGAAATGGACAATGAAATAAAGAATAATTCTTAATCTATTCAATACTTTAACTTATATTTTACTATAAAATGTTATTTATATATTACGCAAACAAAATTTAAAATTTATAGATTATTATTTATATTAATTTTTTGCAAAAGACATGTATTAATATACAGTGGAATTTTTTATATAAGAAATCTTGAATCACATATCACGCAAAATAACCCAATATTGTTTAAAATTCATGATTTTTGGACAATATACATGCTTGTAAATAATCATATATAAAAGAAAAATTAATGCATTTACGTCATCTTCGTATAATATCCCATCAATTCGAAATATATATGTATATATATTATAATTACATCTGTGGGCTAGTTCCTTAAAAAGAAATTTATTTTTTATCGTACGTAGGCAGCAGTATTATTTGCTCAGCACACGAACATCCTGATTGGCATGCGTGAAGAATCAAGTTCGTCATACCTGGATGGCCTTCAATCTGTTTACTTTTATTATTAGACTCTTCTTCAAATTGCATCTTTATGGGTCACTGAATGTCCATTACACAGTATTAGCGATCAATTAACCATCTCTTCAACTTGATGGAAGGCCAGCGCGGAGATTTGTATCGCGATAACTTTGTCCATTGACGATTAAATCCAGCACGGCGAAGGAAACGTCGAGAATACACGTGTTATCGACACGTCCGTTTATTTGGTTCCGCCTTTTTTTCTCAATCGAAGATTTTATTTCTCTCGCGAGTAATTGCTTCGTGTAAATTTCGAGCGGCCATTCGGTCGCTCATCAATGTCACCTGTCATTACAGCGTATCATCGGCATCTACCGGCTTTGACGTTTCAGTCGATAACGTTCGACGAATTAAAATCGTTGAGATTTATACGAGAAAGTCCAGTGCAATGCTTCTTCGTATGAATAACTCGGCATATTCAATCGCTATTATTCTATAAAAAATTATTTTTATTATTTGGCATTATATATATTGTATTGTCACCTATTTTAACAGAAACCAGCGGTATTTGTATAATTTATTAGTCACAGTTTATAATCTCCATGTCAGAGACAAGTGATAAAAATAAAGATCTCGATTACGTGAGAATATATTATTTTTATTTTAAATTATATTATTTTTAATTAAATACTTAGAAATCATATTACCTCAGAGAATTATATTGCTTTAAACAGTTTTATATCTATTCTATTTTAATTTATGGGTAACTATATTTTTTCCTGTACGAAGTCCACGAGGACTGGAAGGAACGAGGAAGATTAATTGTATATTTAATTATGCGTGTTAGGATAATCTCTTTTAACTTTTTTTTCGGTTAAGTCAGTATTTGTAATTATCCAACATTTATGTGTTATTAACCATGCTTGTGTTCACGGACAAAACGGGAGAAATCGTATAATGATTAAATAGAAACGGGGAAACGTCCGCGTCGGGGCTCGTGTGATGGAGAAAAAAAGCGTGGAAAATTATCCGACGGGCATCACGCAGGGGATAGAACGGGGGAAGAAAGGCTACCGCGAAAGAATCTCGAGGAATGTGAGCGATCCCGAGGAACGACGGCGTCGACGTCGAGGGCGAGTTTTTGCTCGATTTGCTCGAAAGCGGAGAAGATTGCGACCTATGGCAGTAACGACGTCTTCGGGAGAATCATCCCGATGGTAGTATGAGACCAGAATGGTTACGCAACGTGCGTCCCGATCGATGCGTATATGTGTGTGCGTATCCCAATGTGCATGCGTGTGCCTCTACGTATGGTTCCTGCGCTGGCTCGAGGCCGAATACCTTTCTGGTATCGACTGTACGCCAGTTAGTTTGCGGTTCTTCCAGGAATTTGAACCCTATGATCCTTGGCACTGATCCCTCTCGTGTTCCGAATCTTCGTCGAGGGCTGCCGCTGGCTTTGAAGGCCGCTGCTGAGGAACGAGAGAGAGGAGGGCCAATGAGGAGGCGAGCGCAGAGGCGGCGCAAGAGGATTCATTCTCAACGATAAGCCCCTATCCTCTCACAAAGGAACTGTAGGGGCTAATAAAAATCGGCTGTTTGCTTAGTTGCTATTACACCCGATATTGCGATGGAACGCAACGCGCGCTGTAGATTTTCCCGCTGAAGCGAGCGCTCTATCTGCGTTGCGCAAACCGATTTATCATTGTCGTGCATCGCAAGCCAATTATTCCATTTTGCGTTTTATTTAAACTTAAACATGTCATTAAATATTTACGAGAATGAGCGAATGATGCTATATTCTTGAATAGCACTGAATAACGCTGGCTTACTTATTGTTAGACTCGAGTTCACATGATCAACCTACACAAATTCGTTCCTCTTTAAAGAGCATCGCGGGAGTATCGCTTGCGACTGTGCACACCCGGAAATCGTTTGCTGGCTGGTACGCGCACTTCCGCTCCTTTTCCCTCATTTCCTTACCGCGAATCGCGGCGGTAACAAATTACCGGTTAACAAGCTTGGAAGCACAAAGGCGCTCTTAACGAGGTGACGTCATAACAATAACAAACAATTGTATCGTCTTGCCGTATGTACGATTGCACCCTAACGAGCCTTAGCTAGCCCTCATTGCATTCTATTGGCCGGACAAGAGTGCCGCTCGCTCTTCGTACCGGTCGCCGTTTCTTTCTCTTCTTCGGCATCTGTCCGAGAATCATCATCACGCGACTTGAGCGAGGGGAAAAGAGAGAAAGGGGACGAATACTGAATTAGTCGTAAGTCACTCAGCCACGGCTTGTTAGCGTCGTTAACCCTGACCCCCGGGATATCGTCTTCGCTATAACAGCGTTCCGTCGCGTTTTCGAGTGGACGACCGGCATGGCGGAGGAAAACCATAAGCCTCGAAACACGATCAGACTGGATGGTATCCCTCTACGATCTCCGCGTTCTAGATGCCATTCCCTTGAATGTCGCCTCGCCAGGATTTCCTCGATGGATCCGGACTAGACGCCGCGCGATCGATATGAGCTCTTGGAAGACATTTCGCCAGCGGCGTCTTAGGAACGTGTACTTTTAAGATTTTATAGTAATTTAATTAGTAATTTGTGAATATACATATATTTATAGAAAATTTATAAAGTTTGACGAAAAAAATATCTCCGCGTTAATCTGCGGTTTATCATATATAAAATAATTTTTTAAAGTTAATATTGGAATATTGAAAATGTGTATGTGATGCGCAGTTTTATAGGTACAACTTGCATTTTTTGGGGGGATACAAGTATATGCGATAAAAATCTATATATCTCGAGTTTTTCTCTAGATTTCTTTAACAAGATATTTTGCAAATGTTACTTGAGACAATATGTATTTATTATCTTGGACTGGAGTACTATTAGGACAAGAGACAATCCGCGATATAAAGGCTGACATAGTGTCCCATCATTCTATACGTCCCTCGAATCCGCAAAATCGAGATAGCGATTCAAACGCCCGAAGGGCCAGAATCGTAAATCCTTGCGCTGGCCTCGACGCACCGTCGTTATTCCCGAGGTTTCGTATCTTCGACACGGAACGAGAGCGCGCATACGGTACGAGATTAAGATACGGTACACTCCATTTAATCAGTCCGCGGGCCGGAGAGCCCCGATATCTATGGAAAGCACCTGATGGCCACTCTCTTCTTTCCACCGCTATTTGGAAAGAATGAGAGGAACTATAGGGGGGGGGGAGGGGGGAACGCGATTAAAAGAAAGGATGGGACAGAGATGGAAGAGGCGACCTCGACCGCGCTTTCCAAATTTCGTCGCTCCGAGGACGAGGCGAGGGTGGGATCAGACGAAAGGGGAGAAACGCGCGAGGAGCTGGAAAGTAGGAGGAAAGGACGAGATAAATTCGCGGGTTTACGGCGCCCTTAAAATCGTGGGGGGATCTCTTTAACGACCTGGCAGACCGCCACCGTGGTGGTCCTCCTAGCGGGAGGGCTGAAATGCATCGACGGTCGCTCGCTCGCTCGCGAGTGTGCGCGCGGGCTAGCGTGCGCGAATGCGAGTTCGGGTTATCATTCATTCGCTCTCGAGCGAGCCGCGAGAGCTCTGTTAATGACAGTCCCATGGAATTACTGCGGAACTTCACGTCCGTTAGGACGATGCGCGAGGTGAGGGCTGAAAAATGCGCGAAAGGGAAGAAAAGGTGAATCCACCGCGCGAAATTCCGCCAACGAGCGAAGATTATCTTTCTTCTTGGGGATGGCTCGCTTTCTCTTCCTCGCTGCTCGCTTCCTCCCTCTTAGCATTTCCCATCGTCGAGTCTCTCTTGCCAGCTGCATTCTCGACGTTCGAGCCTGTCGCCCCAGAGAGGCGCGCGTCTCCTTGAAAATACTTTATTTTATTGTTACCGCCAGATCCAGCGGATTCCGGCCTCGTTACTGTCGAAGCGTCTTCGCGAGGTTGAGTAAAGATTTGAGTTTGCGTAAACTACAGTCGGAGGAGAAAGAGAGAGAGAGAGAGAGAGAGAGAGAGGCAGAAGGAAAGAAGAGTGAGGTGACGGGTGGCCTCTAAAGAGAAGAGTCCGGCTTTCAGGGATCTACGAGCGAGCCGCGATAAGAGATTTTGAGAATCCAAGATGGGGCTCTCGATGTCCTTTTTTGTCCGTTCAGATTTCGCGCTCCGCTCCACGATCCGGTCAATTTTCTTTTCTCTTTCTTTTTTTTTTTTCTTCTTCCTACTGTTTGTCCAATGTGATAGCCCAGCGACGAATCGAGTTCTATCCTACACAAACTCCGAAATGACGCCGTTATCATTAAGAACGGTCTTATCGGTCGTAGGGAGTGACCATTATCTCCGAACTGTTTCTGCGCCCATTGAGCCCGACGAAGACGTTTTCCCTTTTAGATATGACCTCGTTGGTCGGATATAGAAAGTCCCCGTTGGTTACACGGGAAATAAAAATCCGCAAATGTCCTTTGATACCACAACATTACGCGATACCGAATGAAACGTAATTGCCGCTAGGTCGCCAGAAAATCAAATTGTATTTCCTGCGAGACTCAGGGAGTTTTGTGCAATTTCTATATATCAATTTTTAGTATTGTTATCAGGGATTCATGTGAATATTAACATCGGTTGGTATCGAATTTGATATAGTATTATAGATAATATGCTTAAATCTAAAAACTAGTATAATAATAAATGTATCTGATGGTGTAGTATGCGTTTCACGATAAATTTGATGAAAAATATTTTTAGTCCACATAGTAGGTACATTATTTGATCCATATATAATATAATAAGTTTCCCTTGATATACATATGTAGATATTAATATTGACACTTATAAAAAGTTTCAAAATTTAATCGCGCTTTTGATCGCGCTTAAAATATTACGTCCCGATATCCGAATAATTGCACTTTAATGTCTAACACGATGTTTGACGTGCAACGAGAATGTTTTCGCTGATCGCGTATGTGATGCAGCGGAATTGCTGGAACCTCATAAATCCGCTACAAATGGCTTACAGGTTTTACCTATAAAAACATAATGGCGCGAGACTGTCTCCTTTTATCGTCCTTTTTCATCGAGCATTCGGCCTATCGATCCGTGGAATTTTTTTATTGCCACTGTCCCTCGCAGCGCGATCCCTTCGTCAGCTAAAAGAAAGTAAACATCGTAAAAAAAATTCGCACTCACCGAGTGTTTGCTCAGGTCCCACGGGAGGAATATCATCCGTAGAAATTGGTGACATAACTTCGAGATCATCTACTTGTTTATCAATATATATTGAACACGCCACACGTCACGACTGTCGCATCTGATTGAGTTATGTATAATCGAAAACTCGAAAACGGGACGTGATAATGGAGCGACGGAGGATCCTGTATTTAAAACAGCCGTGTAAATTAGATGAGTCAACAAGATCTCAAATATTGTACAATTTCGCCGGTGGAATTTCATGGCAGTGACGAGAAGAGAGCGGCGAAGGGTCGCATAAATCCGCGGACGAATGGCCTGTGGGCTCATCGCGAAAAGCGTAATAGAGAATTCCGCAATTCGGATGCTTATGGGGCACTCCGACGGAAAACGTTAGTGGTGGCTATTGTAATCGACCGCGGGCACACAGACGGGGGTTCGCCGTGGAGCTTCTAAATTATTACGCAGTTTTGGATTTAACGGAGCCAATGGCGAAAAGGACGTCGCGCCGGGGCTTCGGCTCGTCTCCGCGAAGTCGTAAAGCTACGAGTGTGCGCTTAACTAGAAAGCTCCCGGTTATTTTTTCCCGGCGATTCCGTCGCGCAGAGCACACTGCTTATAGGCGGCGCGGCGCAGCAGCGAGAGGCCGATTTGCCGTTACGGAAACAAAGAAAATCAAAATATCTTCCGCGAAACCATCCACCTTCCCGGAATAATCTAGAAACTGCGAAAGGTCGAACTCCGTTTCTCCGAACGCGAGTCGTACGTAGCCTCGTAAATGCATTTGCTTCCTGTTTTGCGGTGGGTTACGACGCTGCACAGAATCAATATTAACTTACATTACCTCGTATAACAGCCGACGGAATTTTGATACTAGAGTTTTCATCATATAAACACGATCTATTTTCGATACTTGATTATTCTCGACACTGGACTAAAATATTTTCTTCGTTTCTATTTCAATAATGAAAGGATACATTTTAACATAGAGACATACATTCCCCTTCGTAAAGTTCCATGGAACTTTATAATTTTTTCATTCTCTATTTTTTCGTTCGTTTTTGCTTTATTAAAAATGTATTAAAAACATTTTAATTATTTAGACATTTAAGTGTTTTTAGTTAGAATCAATCAATATTTTTGTGGCTTCGAACGCATTAATATTGTTCTACTTGCAACGACGATTAACGTTGTTTTCCTCGAAGATTTTCTGACGGATTAAGTCGACAGGATAGATCGATCGCCGTCTATATATAGAGCTGTGCCTCGGAGGTCAGGATTAGTAAAGTTCAGTTGATGCTGGAGCAAGCCCTAGGGAAGGAGAAACGGTCCCTAAGCGAGTGATAAAATTCCTTTCCAAGTTATATTAACGCCGTTAGTCGTACCCACGGTGCCCCCGGACGAACTTTAATCGTGAATAATGAAGGAGCCCGGCGGCGATTATTTTTCTCGCAGAAGGGACCGACGGCATTAGACGCAGCCCTCGAACTTCGGCGCGGAGCCATTTTTTTGCAGTTTCCCGAAGAATCTTTGTCAGGCGGGAAAATAGACTTGACTTCTTGCTCGTTGTTTGATTCTAGACGTACTTATCGTAAATTATGGTATTAAAGATAATAACTAAGGGAGGCCCCGCGCACTCACCCGTTTTAATTTTATGACTGCGGCTTCAAAAGCCGATTCACTCAGCGCAAAACAGTACTTCCTAATTCGCTTAGTTCCCGCACACTATTTTTAATTGGAGGCTTGACATAAAACAGGCTGTAAGCGCTTTATTCTTAAAATTCTGTACTTAAGAGGCGGAGATGGACACTAATTTAATTGTCCGCTGCAAAGAGGCTGTTTATTAAGACGTGTGATTGCCATGACGTTAAGAACATATTTCTCGATGGACTGTATTATACCGCTACACCAGCGTCGGCATGTAACAAACCTTCTTAAAGTAGCTTTATAGAAGGCGAATAGCTTCATTTGTAATAGCGTCAGACAGAACCGTCGCTCCTGATGGTAACCGTTAGGGCGAATAATAAATTGGCAGACAATGCCCGAAGGAAGATACCAAAGTGCACAAAGAATGCTTGCGTCAGCTATCATTTTTAGCTTGCAGGCGGAAAGAAGAATAATGTAGCTGTTCAACGCTGGCATAATTTACTCTCGCGGAATATCACACCGTTTTCAATAATTAATACTGTTGTTGATGATTGCAGAAACTTACCTAAGGTGATCTCTATAATGATATGATAGTATCATGTAACACAACAATAATAAGAAAAAGAACAAAGAAATATGAATTGAAAATATAAATATCATTTACGCATATTAGAAAATTAAAATAACTACAAGATTGCAATTAATTAATAAAGCGAATGACAATATGTGAAATTTAAACAAATTGAATATTTCTTATTTGTCAACCGTCTGCCTTTCGCTCGCATTAACGGTGTTTTTTTGCATTTTCTTTGACTATAACAATGTAAAGAATTTCATTATGAAGTAGGAAACAATGGCGTTGAAGCGAAAATGGACGGTCTTAATCGATAATCGAATTCTCGCAAAACCGAACAGACCATTGTTTTATAACATTGTTAACACTTAAAACTTACGTATACGATACGTATTAAAATCGCAAGGTATTATGACGCAAGCTATTATTTCGTGATTATTCGCTGTACGAAGCCTTCGTTCAAAGAGAAGTCGACAGGACGAAGGACCCGAAGGAGACTTAGCCAGAACAGGGTGCTATAATCTCATTTGTGTGGTATAGTTGGTGCATAATTCCTCGCAGTGAGTAGCATAACTTTGTACTCTCTCCAAGGAACTGTACCAAACTGGCACAGCCTACGGGAGAGCATCAACTTTGCAAACTCGCGAGTAGTTGCGTTGACGGCGATGTACTTTCCCATATGGGATGCTTGACTTCTAAAGATAATTTCTGCAGCATTTGCGGACTGCACAATCGCCGCAGGCGTTTGTCACTATACAAGTTGATTAATATATTACAAAAAAATATTTCGCTTTTCTCATTATTCGATTTATTTTTTATCTGATCGAGATATTATGAGCTTTAATCACTTACAACTGGATAAAATTGAAGTAGTTTCCATATACTACTAATGTATAAACTCGTTAGATTACATTATTCTGGCGATCTGTTATGTTTTTTTTTTCCTTGCGCAGGACGGTGAAAAATTTCTCCTCAAATATTCACTAAGTATTCTATACAGAAGTGTGAAGAGCCAATTACTATTAAAGCGATATATATCATCTGATCGTAATCGGTTTCCTTCCCCCTCCCCCATCTTTTATGGCTATTAAATTTAAGCCGCACCGCCCATTGCCACCATTTCAGCGTGAGTGGCTCGGCGGGATACTTAAGTCGCTTCAGTCTCCTAACAAGCCCTCTTGTCTCCTCTTTCAGACATGCTACGAGATGGAGAGGTACCTGAAGGACGAGCCGAAGTTACAATCGTACAAAAAACTCCCCACGGAACTGGACACAGCGCCCTGGAACCTCTTCAGGGCACCATCGATCTCATGGACGACGTCCACCGGAACGAGCGCACAATTCGACGCCCCAATCAAAATGGAGGTGTGTAATCAGCCGATGCTTACAGACTATTAACCTGCCTATCAAATTATCCCAGAGAGAATCTCTCTATTCAGACTATAATATTATACATAAATAATTTTCATTTTTGTTTGTATGTTACTCCTATATGTACCTATATTGAATACAATTATACCGATAACTTTGTTATCTCCTCCTCGGATTCTTCGAAAGAAGGGATTTATATCGTTTTGAGAAATTAAAACGTTTCCCTTCTTTGTAAATCAGGTGACGACGTCGTCAGACGAAAGAGATCCCCTCTGTCTGGACGACATTAAATTCAGTCCAGGCGATCATAACGAGAATGGCCGCGATCTCGATCGTCACCTCGACTCCTTATCGATGTCCTCGGCGAGTTCGGCGTGTTCAGCACTGTCCTGGGACAGCTCACCCTCCCTGTCTTGTACAGCGCTTATTCTTAAAAAAGAACCGAGCGAAGACCTTGAGGAGGATGAGGAGCATGAGGTACGTTATGCATGCTTAACGATTTTGATTAATAATGTTTCACTTGGAATTAATGACAGTTACAAATTCGCGCTTGATTAGAAAAATAATTAATCACGAATAAATTTAATACAAAGCTGAAATATATTCTTTATGTTCTTTTATTCGCGTTTTGTAACAGTAAATTAATAGAATATTTTCAAAAAATTCTGATGAAGTTTTTTGTTCTGAAAACTGTTACCGGATTTTATTTCCAGAAAATATTTTCTAAAATCCAATTAACTTTTGTAAACTTCAAAAATTAATTTCACGCGTGACAAGTCTGAAAATCGCCGGACGTTGTAAATAGTGTTCCATTTATTCATTGTAAATACATTTACTATTTATGAAGACAACCATCTTTCCAAATATTTTTTAAATCCGACTAAAGTCACTTTCCCGCAAATACAATTTCTGATTCAACGCGCAATGTTGCATCGACGCAACGAGACTGAACGTAACGAGTTTCGCAAGATCGCGCGATATCCATTCGATTCTCATCGGTTTATTTGTCTGCTGTAACCCGTCCGGCGTCCAATACGATCCCCGACGGCGACTCACGGACCATGCAATCAATCCCGTTATGTTATTAATCGTAATCTCGTTGCATAATGCGCGTGATTTTGCCGCCGCAGGAGATCGAGGAGGAGGAGGACAGCGGGTGCGAAAGTGAAGGTCAGATCCTGACGCCGCCGTCGAGTCCCGGGTCGGGTCAAGGTCATTCCAACTCCAGTCACTCGTCGAGTGGGAGTTCGATGCTCGACGTGCACAACCTCAACCTTCACGGTACGGGTGGGAGGAGTGCCATCGTCAGGGTTACCGCCGGGAACGCGCAGGGTGTCGCAAGGTAAGTGTCGTAAAACTTCGCGTTTTTTGCCCCGCTGAACGATCGTACGTATACGCTTCTTCCTTTTTCCGCGTTACGCGATGAAAGGTCGGCAAAAGAAACGTCCGATTCCGAACCAGCGGTTTCCCCTTTGACTCTTCTCTCGTTGCTGCTATTCTATTACTTAATGAAAACTTAATTGCCTTTAGAATTGAAAGAGGCAAGTGGCTAACGCGATACTTGCCCTAGGAAAGACGGATGTGCCGTATAGTTACGTTCTCGCTCGGAAATTATCTTGATTAACTGCAACCGGCATTACCTGACATAAAGTGGCCGTACTTTCCGGGTCGACTTATCCCGTCCAATTCGTTCCTGGCAATTTTCTACGGAATTTACGAAAAAAAAAAAAAAAAGAGAGAAACGGGCTCGTTGAAAAGAAGTTGACGTTGTCGGGAAGTAGCCTCGGAACGTTCTCGCTACGCGCCGGGGTAAGAAACTTAAAACAATTCGCTCTCGCGATCCATCATTAACCCGTCGCCGGAATTGCGCTCTTCTCGATTCGCTCGCGTTTCTTTTGAAAGCACGAGACGCGCACCGATTACTCAACATTCTACCGATCACGCTACTCGCTATTTCGCGCGCGTTAAACTCGCCGCGCGCCGGTGCTGGCGAGCCGTGACACGCACCGGGTCCGTTTTACGGGATGTCGCGCCTCGACAGCGCGCAACGAACTAATTACAATGAGGCTAAAGTACGAGCCAGTGAGAGCAAGCAAATCACGTTTTTTGCAGACTGATCTCCGTCACGGCGAACGGCTTCCCCGCGGTAGCCGGCACGCAACACGCGCACACGGGCGCAACCGCTGCCACGACCACCGTGGCTAACAGGCACCACGCGAGGAGCAACGAGCACAGTCCGCCCGACACGAAACGCAGGATACACAAATGCCAATTCCCCGGGTGCAAGAAGGTGTATACCAAGAGCTCGCATCTCAAGGCCCATCAAAGGACGCACACGGGTGAGTGAGCTGATACAGATATGTCTATACCTAATGGTTGATCTCCGGTCTCGGCGTGTATCGAGATTGTCGATAAATTATAGCCGGCTCAAATCGCCACCCCGCGAGATAATCCGATAGACTGCCGCGACACGACACGTGTGAATTCCAATAATCATAAAAGCGGCAAAGCTGGAATTATGATTACGACGATTTATGCGCGATAAAATATACACGATGCGTGAGAAGCGTTTACGAGAACATCGCGTCGGCGCGAGTTATAACAAATTTTTCAAACCGCTGCCGGATACTCCCCCGCTACGCGAACAACGGGAGTATAATTAATTACGGGGGGGGGCCCAAATTAAGAGTGCTTCGTTATTCGCGTCGACGCGTTCGCGAGATGGCATCTGGCTGACGAAACAAAGCAGACAAATGTAGCGCTCATTCGCGCGCACTCTGACGCATTTATCCCCGATAGAATCAAAACATCCGCCCGACATCGCATATTTCTCTAATTGGCTATTGTCATTCGGAAACATTTTTGTGCTCTTCCTGCAAATATATTCTTTCAAAAACGAAAGGGGTACGGTAACATACGACGAGTAAATTGAACTCGTTTAGCGTGTTTTATTTATTTAAGCGTATCAATTCTGTTGTGTTATGTTTGTGTCAATTTTTACATTTCTATGTGGCTTTTCACTTTAACTTCTCTATTCTTAAAACTTCTCTATTCTTTAATATCAACAAAAGCACGTTACCTATCGCAATTATTACGAAAAATACTCTCCAGTATTTTTATAAATTTAATGTAATTTATAACCATCTAATCGTGGGAACGTTAAAAATAATAATGATGAATTGGCTTTGTTAAGATATGATTTACGTTAACTGTAGGCCTGTTCTTTTCAGCTGAACTGCTGCACTAGTTCAGAGTTTATTTTTTTCACTCCACATTGGAAAGAAAAAGATAAACTCTGAATTAGTGCAGCAGTTCAGCTGAAAAGAACAGGCCTACAGTTGCAATTTTATCTGTGCTTGTTATGTTACATTATATCGGTTAATTAATCGGATATTATCAGTACTTAATCGGTATATACTAATTTACAAAACAATCGTTCTACGTAGATTAAAATTTTTTCGCTGCGATAAAAAACGAATGAAGTTTCCTTCCACCTTAAAGAGTGGCAATATCTGTCTCACTACTTCCATCCACGTTGACGGTGCGGCGTCACTGTCCGAACGCGATATTGCCATGGGTCTTCGCGTTCTCCTCCCTCCGATCCTCGTCGCGGTCGCTTGCGGTGAACGGTGGCAGGCGGAGAGATTGTAATTAACGAACTCTCCTGTCCCCTTTCGCCCTTTCTCTCTTCTTCCAGTGCTACCTGTCCTCATCCTCGGGCCCCTGCTCTTTATCCACGGTTTTTGTCGCGTCACACTCAGGTCCTACGGTTTCGTTAGTCGTACGTACGGTAGGTATCCTGCGGTACGTGCCCTCGTCCTTCTATGTATGTATAGTTTGGGCACGGTCCCTACACTGTGAAAATGACGAGAAAGAAGGAGAGAGGGAGAGAGAGAGGGGAGAGGAGGGATAGAACGCAAGGGTGGTAATAAGGGACGGGTTGGCCGGGACGCCTCCATCCTGCAGCATGGCAGGTACGTCGGGATTGCTTCTCGCGGATCGTTAAGCAGAACTGCTAACTACGGGATTATGCATACTGCGGGACCCGTCCCGCAATTATGACTCTGTTATGAATTCGTCCTGACACAAGGATCCCCCTGTCGGCGGAACGGCTGCGCCAGACGACGGACGGCCGCGACATGTACGACGGCTCGCCGTAGGACGTTTATCTCGAGACATTTACGTTGAAAAAGGTGTAAAAGCGCACTGTGCCCTCAGGTATTGGTTCGCCCGTCTTCTTTCTCTTGTTCAATCTGTACTTCAGTGTCACATGCGAGTATCGAACGTATTCGATCTGCTTCGGAAGTGAAACATCCCTCCGTCGCACAATGGTTTTCCTTTTCCTAAGATTCTTTCTGTTTTGCATTCGCTTATCATCTTCGTAAAATAGTCAAAATGCAGTCTTTGTATACCTATGTCTTCTCTTGTAAGAAATTGAATAAGGCGTAGTTATATCGTAGAAAAAGTAAACTTATAGAGTCACTAAAGCATTTTCTACTAGTAGTAATTTGTTTTTGTTAGATGGCGATTCCTTAAAAATATTTTTGCAATGCCTGTCGCGAATTTCGATTGCTGTTTAACGTGCGAAAAGTGATTTCTCAACGATTCAATGTATGCCTAACTTTACCGCACTAGTGCGAGAAAAGCATCTTTATATGACTTACTTTACCGCACTAGTGTGTAAAAAATCTCCTTTTTTTCGCGGTTGATAGTTTTTGTTTTACGATTTTCGACTGAAATAACAAACTTGAACGTAACGAAATTCACGCGAGACAAAACGTCAATTCGTTACAACTGTCGTCATTCAAAAAGGATAAAATTGATTTTTTAATCTCAAATTGAACTTTTGCGACAGGCATTACAAAAAATATTGTATGTGGCATCTGCGGAAGACAACGAATTACGTCGTGCGTGAAGTTGCCGCATGAGCCGAAGGCTTATAGTGCATTCACACTCGTATGAGTCGTATGTACTCGTGTGAATGCACCATAAGCCTTCGGCTCATGCGGCAACTTCACGCGCGACATAATTCGTTGTTTTCCACACTTGCCACACAAAATACTATTTCAACATGTATATATAAATAATACTTTTATAGATATTAAGAAACGTTTCATAAAAGATGTTTTTTTATATTAAAGTCATGCATAATTATCCAATCAATTTTATTCAAGAAGCATATTGAATTGAGAAGACATAAAAAATTTCAAGATATATGTATGAGCTTCACGATTCTTGTTTGAATATTAAGATAGAAACAATTGCGCGACTACTTCCATACTTATTGATTACATCCATCCGCTGCACGAGTCGAGATTTCCGCCGCGATCTCGTCATCGAAAAAGTTCGGCCGAGAGTTCGGCGACACGCTCTCTGGGAGTTCGCCGCCAGGAGAAAAACGACCGCACCGAGAAACTTCGGGAAGCGGAGTTTTCGCAGGGATGGAAATGGCGGTAGACTTTGATCTCACTCGACGGAATCTAATTACCCTGCGTACAGGACTTCGCGGTAGCGAGACACGAAACGAAGCGAGTCGTCGATCACGAGACGACAACGTGAAGGTTCGTTACGAATTCCATCGGCGAAGTTTCCCTTCGGGAAGGCTTCTCGATATGTAGATATTCCGAGAAGGATCGGCGGAGATCTAGTCCCTCAGTCTGATCTTATATTTGACGACGACGACGAGGACGACGACGACGACAACAGAAACAACATGCCCATCTACATCCGTCGGATTACATTATTCTCGAAGACGGCGGACTTAGCGCCGATTCTGCGAGGTGATCCGATTAAACGACTTAGCAATCAAGGTATCCACTTGCTAATTCCTTTCTAACGAAACGACGAGACGTCACCACTAAATACCAAGTATGCCCATCGATTTATCAAGATTTGATTTTTGCATGCGAAGCTCCTCATTTAAAACCAACGATCTCCAGCTGCGAGAGAAACCGTTGAAATATCTTGAATCTCGCCGGTTCAGCACTTCGTGATAATTTAACAGTTTTGTCTGCGTTACGCACCGATGCGAAATGTGGTTTTTCACCGGCCGTTTTAAATCGCGCCGTATCCGCAAGTTAATTAAAACGTTTAACGGATTTGGGCCTTTTGCAAAAGGGGTTAATTTGAGCGGAATGCAGCGTTTCGCGAATGCTCTCGGAACGGCCGGCGCGGCGCGGGCGCCGCGATTTTTCACTGTCACTCACAGCGCAGACAGATTTACGTGGAATTTTTGTAATGCGCGATGAGAAGAAAGCTCTACGTAATTACGTTAATTGTAAGTCGTAAAGAGAAAACCGGGAGAAGACTGGTTATGGGAATGATAATACCGAAAGAAAAATCCGCGGATAAACTCTTTGTTCTGGTCTCATGGGGTATCTTCGCGAAAATAAAACCGGACTAATTCTTCTCTTTTCCAGCGTGCTTATCCTTCTCGCGTATTAAGTTCTTGTCCGAGCACGGGTCCTTTCTCTCCGCTACGGGAGCGTTGCAGGACTCTCGTATCCGATTTTCCCACGGGTGTCAAGGAACTATCGATCGCCGTTCCTGCAGGCTCACATCGGGCTGTATGTAGCGGGCGAGAGAAAAGAGGAACGGAAGGATAGGAAGAGAGAGATTTCCAATTACAGGGACTTTCCGTTCTGGAATTCCATTCCGAACGTCATTGTTCTCGCGTCGCGCGCCGCCGACAGGACTTTGATCCTTCGACGATGCGAGAGTCCGATCGCTTCGCCCGGGACACTTAACAATCCTTCACTTCGTTCTGGAAAGTGGATAGTCAACATGTATGAGAAAGAGCGATTTTATTCCTTCTTTGAGTTCACTCGACAATCGCGCGATTTCGTGCAGGAAATGAAACGTTAGCATTCCTCGGTCCGCGAGAAAAAAAAAATTTAGGAAAACATTTGCTCTAAAAGGAAACCTCTATTAGTACGCAATGTATAAACGCTTGAGAAATTTACAAATGCAAGCTATTAAATACTTAAATGCAATCAACGAAATAAGATAGTTTAATAAAACCGATTTTCAATGTCATGCAGAGACTGCACCTTTTCTTATCGCATTACCAAAGATATATTTCCCTCTATAATATTTTTGACCGCGAAGAATGGGGATATAAATGACTCGAAGATGATAATACGTATTTCACGTATATATATATATTCATACACGATTGAAAACTTTGCTTTAACGGATCGAGGGATACGGGAGGCAGTTACGATCGAAGGGAGTGAGCCGAGATTACGTATGGAGAGATCGAAGTAGGTCAGCCAAAGTATAATAATTTAACATGAGAGCGCTTTAGAGACGCACAGCTTTCCGCGATCTTAAATCAAACGAAGAATGGGTACGAGCGGCGAGGCGGCGGCGCGCGGCCGGCGGCGCGCGGCCCCGGGAACTTATTTATCAACGTAACTCGCGACGATGAATCCGCGCTGTCGAAAACGGTCTGCTTATATACATTACTTCTGCATTTCTCCTCAGACGTGTCGGTGTATCCGCGAACAATGGGGACCCGAAGGTATCCAGCGTCGGGAGGGCGGTATAATCGAATTAACCATAAATCCAGCGCATTTCCGCGCAAACGGATATCCGTGATTTATGCCTGGCGAATGGTCCGAAGCGCGAAAGAAACGAGCGGCGCACACAATCGCCCGGTTAAAACATTGCAATAAGGCAAGAAATAAATTTGCAAAACGGTGGAACGACTTTCTTAAGTTTCCAACGTTTGCACGGGAAATACATTGCTTTCCTTTACAACATTAATTATGTCGCATGCTTATCGCTATTGTCGCTTTCTCTCATTTTAATATTTGGATTGTTTAAAATCTATTTATATCGATCTCGATATTTAAAAAAGACTGTTTTACGAGATAAGCGCGCAACAGTTGTACGTAAAATATACATAAATTCTTGATATTCAATTTCAATTCAAAAAGTACTTTATTTCTCTTTCGAGATTAAAAGGGCGTTTTTAAGGAACGTTTCCCAAACCTTTACATACCATCTTCTTCCTCTCTTTCCATACAAAATTGGCGTTTTGTAGGGACGTACCCAACCCTGATTTTAAATTTTTAAATAAAAATAAAATAAATAAAAAGTGTTACGCACGTGCGGATTAATATTTCCTGCGATACCACCGGTGGTATCGCAGGAAATATTAATCCGCACGTGCGTAACACTTTCGTATTCTGTGCCAGTTTTAATTGGTAAAGGTTTAAAAAACCTTTTATTATGCGATTATTATGCGATAAGTATTTCTTCTTCTTCTTTCGATGGCGCTACAGCCCAAATCGAGCCCTGGCCTCCTCTTAGAGGTTTCATAATCGCTTTAAATTCAGATGTGCGGGTGATTAGCCCACAGCACCCTGGCATGGTGGATAATGCCACATAGTATTTGGCCCAACGGTTTAACGTCTCTTCCGAAAGACGAAACCCCGTTTTCCCATTTTTGAGAATTTTTCTCGCATGGGGGGCGCAGTTTCTGGAAATAAATTCCAGTGTACTCAAGTGGACTCGAACCCGGTTCTCCGGATTGCGAGTCTGGCGCTCTACCACTAGACTACACTGCCGCCCTAGTTCATCAATTCTTGATAAAAATATAAATTAAAATAATCCGTATTGCTATAGACTATTAATAATATCGATAGCGCTTATTCCTCGTCTGACACGCTTATGTGCGATATTGTGCATCGGACGATACCCTCAGCGCGTGATTTACGCGGCGGGTGCCATTTCGCATATAAACGAGCCTGTTATTTTTCGCCGCGGACATCGGTGCCGGTGCACGCAGGAACAACTGCGTCGCGACGGTGATCCGAAATTTGTCGGTACATTGATTCGAAAGGACGAGCGTTCGTGCGCGGGGGAGGGGGGGGGGGGCTGGTAAGCGGGCACGTCGTCGAGCCCCGTACTCCATTACTAAAAGTTTCTGGTCGCGGTGCATCGCGGTAATGCGATTCGTAAATAATGGTTCGAGAAACTGAACTCGGCGACACACCGTCCGCTTTCTTCTACGTTGTCGTCGTCGACGGACGCCCGCGCCGCGCCGCCCGCCGTCGTCGTCGCGTCGTCGTAGTCGTCGTATTCCCGCGAGCCAAGTGCATCTGCGCGATTGAACACGTCTCCTCTTACGTTTAAACCGCAAGCTCAAAGTCTCAGCTGCGCCTCCCGAGTTTCCCCCTCTCCTGGCGAGAGACCGCAGGCGCCTGTGGTTGTAAGTGATCTTCCCCCCCCCCCTTTCCCTTCTATATTTCGTCCGATGTTAAATCTTAGATGTTGCCAACGTGCCGTGGTGCGCTCCAATGTGCGATACACAGCAGCCATCGATTTTCGCAGCTGGAAAGTCGCAACCGGATCGCGATCGTATTCCCGAGAGAGTTAGCTCCAGCTAAATTTAGGTCAACGTAATTAATTCAGGATTAATTACACGGGGAAAAGTCCGTCTGTTTTACATTGGAGCGCGTTTTATCGCGAACGGACCGTTATGGAAGCTAATCGATTATTGCGTGTAATTCCAGTATCAGTAGCAATAAAACGCCTCGCGATTCTTCGAAAAGCTTTGTTGCGCAAAGTCAGTAAAATAGAATCGTTGTTGTTTTTTTTTCAGACTTTATTTCTAGAGATTCGTGGCGGAAACTTGCTGGCGAATCTGGATCGCGCGGATGTTGTAATAAAAGAATACCAATAGGAACGTTTTATTGCAAACACGATGTGATGTGCTTTCACGTTACGTTTCGAATTACGAAATATTTCAACGAAATTGGCAGGCTGCTTTTAACGATATTGACGATATCGATGATAGATCAATTAGATCCTAATAGCATATTCCGATGTTTGTATTGGCACGCAGATCATTTCCTCTCGATTACTTACGTATTATTTACGCAAAAGTTTGCATAACGTATATGTCGTATATTGTAACGCGCTCGCTCCGAAGCGACTATGCGCTACGCTCGCACATGTGCAGCACACACATCGATTCGCACCTCGGGCACTGTTCGAAACACATGATCGCGCCAAAGTTAGACCCGTCTGCCGCGACGGGGGTTGTGTACCGCAAACAATTGCAGGAAACGTCGTCAAAGTTCTCGCTTCGGTTGACAGCGTAACCGCACTTCACAACACTGCGAAATGCGAATCGCATCCGCGGCAGTTTCGCGACACGCGATGAAAATCTTTTATACATGCGTCACGGAGACGCGGCTCAAAAAGTCACTCTGTAAAGGGTCTCGCGCAATTTTTATGTGAAGTTATATCTCTCGACACTTGCGATATCTCTTATTCATGCGCGTCATTTTTTATTACATCTGTGACTTCGTCACTTGATGTTAATATGTAGCAAAACTAAAAACTTCTGTTTTAAATGAATTCAAGACGAAAAGAGGGTAAAACATGTAATTGAGAATCCCTGTGCGGACGCAATTATATCAATTATATAGATACAAATTATAATTTACTTGATTTCTGCGCATAATTTAAATACGATTTAATATAACGAGAAATAATATAAATAAATTGAAAAAGACGCGTGATCGATTTCCGAGTGTGCGAGTCTCTTTTTACTTTTGCTACGTTTTGTTTCGCGAACGATCGTACGCCCATTTTCGCGATGCGATACTTCCGGAAGAAATCTCTCATTTATCATTTCTATAACGCCGCTATCTCGTACCGGTAAGAACAACGTCGCGTTCGCAAAATCCGCCTGTTCAAAACTGAGTATGAAGCGATATCGCGCTTCGTAAAATTTTTCCTCCCGGACCCCCATGCGATCCTCGAGAAGGATCCCAGACTATCCTCCCCGAAGTGGAATGTCGAAAAAAATAAAATGCCTCCCTCTTCGTAGGTAGGGGGTAACTGCGCTGTTTTCCGCGGACCCTTTCTTACGTCGCGTCGGGAACGTCTAGCCGGTCGTCCCTCGAACGATCTATCACGCGGTCCTGTAGGATGGTCTCTGATATATATATATTAAACGCTCTCACAACAAGAAACTTCACTTTGCCAAGTATTTTTGGATGTAAACCAGAATTCGGTACTCTAATCGCGGAGAAGTTCACTGAACATCTCTCTCTTTTTTTCCCCGGTAAAAAATTAACCGTGCGTTCCTTTAAAGCAGAACGACGTTTGCGTCCTTATCGCGCAACGCAATATTTGTCGAAAGTTCGGTATTGCCGAATTTGCTCTGTTTGCCACTCAAGCGGATCAACTCTCGCGATTACAGTTCGATCGAATTTTCGCAAATGCGTCGAAGGCCCCGCGTCATTAGATACCGAAAAATTTCGCGCGAAGAACGCCTTTGAATATGCAAGGGAACGCCGCGCGCTATCAGAAAATCTCATCTCCTTCGCCGGCGGGGGCAATGAAAATCTTTTTGTGAATAAAGTACAAGCGTATCTTCTCCTTTATAGCGCACAATATTTCTTGAAAGGAAAACCCTCTCTTTCTTGCTCCCACCGTTTTTCATTCCGACAACAGGGGGGGTTGGTTTCTATCCTTGCCTTGTCTTGCAAAAAAAAAAAAACAAAGGGAGAACCGTGCTCCACCGAAATTCGGTATGCGAAAAAGAAACGGGTGCAATACGTCTCGTAATTTGATACGCGTCACTACGAGGAATTCCTCAGATTGCACGCAAAACGCGAGGTGCATAAAAGCGACTAATGTAAAGTACGAGTACTATGCTGGCAGTGCCAGAAAATCGTATCTCTCTTCCCAGGGGGCATGAAGCAAAATCTTTTTGTAAAAGAGATACCTTGCATTTCCTCTTTTATAGCGTACGATATTTCTCCGAAGAAAGCGTTCCTCTTTCTTACTTGCTCGCGGTGACGACCGTTTCTTTCTAAAAAGATAAGTTTTCAACGTATTTCTCCCTAAAACTGGAATTCGAGAACAGAAAATGGAGAATTTATTCGTTCAAAGTCGTTGCCTATTTGTAAGATCGATAAGACACGAAAAGTACGTTGACATCGCGCAGCAAGAAATATATTAAGCTGTAACAAACTTATTTGACACTAAATTTGGAGAAGAAATGGCCGAAGTGCGCAACATGTAATTGCAACTCGCAGTTTATTATCTACTTTACAGTTCGGTAAAAGGCCAATATTGTAAAGAGTCAACTTTCTGCAATCATTGATTTTACGTAATTCAGATTCATTCGGCAGCCAAGTTATTTAGCGGTGGCCGAAATTCGGTTTCTGTCCCGAATGGAAGTTTCTATACGACGTCGATTCACAAGCAAAAGTAGATCGATCGACGGCCATCGATCGCTCGCGAAGTTTGTTAGCGAGTAACGAAACGTCGCACACCGCACACGTAAACTCCTCTGCGAAGTCGCTGGCGATAAGTATCGCGGGAGGAAAGTATAGACGTTCGCCGCCGCGCGACTTGGTGAGTTTTCCAGGAGCGAGCCACGAGGAAAAATCTCGAGTCGGCCGTCCCTCGAGCGATCCGTCACGCGGGGTGCCTCGCGATGGCCTCGGGTATTAGACGCGCGCTATTCGCCGAAACGTTTTCGCGCAAAATGTCCTCGGATGTAAAAGGCGGACTCAGGGGCGGAATCCTCGCCCATAAATTCCGGTTGTCCTATCCCTCGGCGACATGACGGAAGGTACCCTATACATCCTCGCCGGCGGCGGACTTAATAAAATGCAAAGACGACGAGCACACGTTGCCAGGACGGACTGACATATCGACGCAATACCGACCCGCGTCGCCCGGACCCCCCGCCGGTGCCGGTGTAACGTCGTCGTCCTTGGCAGAGGGAGGACATAGAAAAATCGCCCTTCCGCCGGAAAGGACGCTCTGGCATACCGTATAAGGCGCGACGACGCTAACTTCGTAACTATTCACGAGCACGCGAGCTCGTGCCGCGTTTTTAGACTTAGGACGATTCGGTATTCCAACTCGTTTACATGCAAAGGTGAAAGCCGATATATTTTTGCGTGTTTCCTGACGGCCTTTTCTCTACGAGATAATGTTTATTGAGACAGGAACGGAAGAGCAACGTGCTTGGCATAATAATTTAAGTATCGCACTTTTAAAATTCTTATGCGCTTAAAAATTTCCTTTTCCAGAGTGTGGTTCTAAAGAAATTTTAAAATATTAAACCAGATTTTATTTTATCAGATTTATGTATCATTTTGTGAATTTATCGCAGTTAATAAAATTTGCATTGATATCTCGACTCATGCCAAAGTGTGTTCTATGAATAAAAAGTAGTGACGTAAGTTTGCATTATGAAATTGATTGAAACGGAAAGCACAGAGGCACACATCGTCGCTTTGATATCTTAACGATGATTATTGATTTAATTGTCAAGGCCGCGAGTAAAAATAATCAAGGACCAAGGACGTGCACCGACGCATTGTCATTTGCATTGTCATTTGCATCCCCTTGGACGGGTAAAGTAGTGCAGAGGGATGAAAAAGAATGCGTCGGGGATGTTTTAACGGAGTTAGGTCTACTTGTTTAATACCGCTCTATTACATGGAAACGGCGAGGCACCGTCGACAACAGGCGGGTCATTATGCGATAATAAAACGCAGATTGCAGGAACGTGCATTGTTCTCTGATAATAATATTGCTCCTATATCGCATGCAGGTTGCACTTATCAAAACGGGACGAAACGACCTCTTCAAGGGCTCACAATTGCATTACGCCTCGTTTCGATGAATTTCTGATATATTTCGCCAATCGAAGCTTATTGATGATTTTATGCGTTATTCATGGCAAACAATGTCTAATATGTTATGCGTTTCGCGCAAGGTATAAACTAATCGCATTAGTTTCGTGGCGCTTATGTATAACACGGTATATGCAAACGGCTGAAATCATCAACCCGTCTAAATCTATTATATGCTAGCGTAAATTAATGACTTAACGTTTAACGCTGCATGAGAATGTACGTCGACAGAAGCTGGCTATGGCAGAATGGCTGCTGCAATATGCCGAAAGTAATATGAAAGCAAGTTTTGCAATAATCTTTGTATTTGTCCTCACGATTCGCCTACTTGTTCGCTTATTTAAAAATTAATTTAAAATTTAATTTTTTATTTTTCCTGTACGCAGGTAATTATTCTAAAGTCTCTCATCTCTCATTTGCCATTTTATTATTTATTCTTGGAAAATATTCAACGTATTTTTTTCGAACTGAACCAGATGCGAGAGCTCGAATCCAAAAGATGTTCAAAAGATTCCAAAAATTCTAAAATCGAGTTTAAAAGATATCCAGAAGATTAAACATTAAACGCAAAGGCATGCATGAACCGTGGTACATTTAATGTGTAATTATCTTCCACCGTAGAAAATAATTGCCGCAAATTTATCTCTTGCTATCAACGTAACGAAGGATGGGAGAAGAAGTAAATGTATCCTGATGTGCACGCTTAAAAATATCTGGAACGACGCGGACGACGAGGGTGCGAGCGGTTTTCCGTACCGCGTCGTTCAGCAACATTCATTGTCGACACGCGCGAAGGGGACGAGAAGGTGGGACGGGACGAGAGGGTTTAACGCGTTAAGCCATCTTGTTTAATATGGCTTTATTACGTAGGTGGTAACGAACCGCCGGGAGGCCATTATGCGGCGATAAAATGCGCAATGCCCGTTGCACGTACATGTCGTTTCGCGTGTATTCCAACCCGCGCTGTGATATGCCCATGCGCGTCGAACGGACCAGACGGGGCACGCGTTCACGATAAGCGCCTGCGGTCGTGTAAAGCGTTACGCCATGGTCGCCATGGCTACGCAAAATTTAATTCGCCCATGAAATCGAACATTACGCGCGCGCGTAGCCGCGCGCACGGGATTTTTTTTTGCAAAAAATTGCGTTATCCCCGCGAGCGTATGTTATAGCATTCGCGTTCGCATTTGTTCTCTCTCGATTCCCGATGGTTTCTCGAACGAATCATCTCCTCGTTATCGTACAATGAGAGCTGCAATGACAGTTTTCGTTAAGCCTTGTGCCCACGATTCAAGAACTTGGCCCGAGATCTCGGACGGAGAAAGAATTAACCAATCGCATTTAAACAATTTGGCTAATTGACCAATGCGATTGGTTAAATCTTTCTCCGTCCGAGATCTCGGACCAAGTTCTTGGATCGTGGACACGAGGCTTTACTGAGGCTGCAGCGAGACAAGATGCTACGGGCGACTATATGGGCAAATTTAATCGGTTTTAAATCCTAATTCGCAATATTAATAGATACAGAATAACAACAGTTTCCTGATTTTCCTTATTTATCCGAATGTATGTAACAGTAAATATTCTGTACATAGACTATGGCGTGAATTCAATGTAGATCGATAATTGCAATCACGCTGCGTCGACACTTATTGTTAGTGAAACTTTACCGTCGAGAGAAAACAAGTATTCTCTCGTCGCCGCCGCGATCCAACAATCCGTGGAGTCGACGACAATTTTTCTCTTCGCCAGCCAGGCCACTTGTAATACATGCGCCGTCGGCACCTTCCACTCCGTCGCGGTTTATTCTTATCGTCCCCGAAATTTCCCTCCGAAGCAAGTTCGCAATTCCTGCCCTCGCGGAGGGGCCCAGCCCAGGCACATTCGTGTCACCATTTCTCTAGCTGGCTGCGGAGGACAGCGAGACGGCGAGGGGAGCGGATGGTATCCGGGGGTTGGTTTTCTCGAAAACGCGAGGGGCGAAAGGGTGAGATGGATGAACGGTGTGAGGTACGTCAAGTACGTGTGCCGTATTTTCCGCAGAGTCGCGGCCTCCGTAGAATGTCGGGTGTCGTTGGCGCGGAGGCGCCGGAAACAGCCAGTCGAGGGGTGGGTGCAGATGGTGGAGTAACGGGGGATGGACGGATTTGGTTATGCGTCGCCACGTCCCGGCTGGATTTGTCGTCGTCACCTCCTACCGGGGATGAGAGAGACTCGGTGGAAAAGAGGGGTTCCCCCGCCAGTACCCCCCCTCCCCCTCCCCCTCGGAACAACTTTGAAAGAGACCGAAACGCGGTGTAAATTTTTTTCCATTCGTTCCCTTTCCTCTCGCGGGATGTGGAATGTCGTTCAGGGAAACGTCAGTTGCACCAGTCATTGTGATTGTGTAGTCGAGGGCAGGTGTAGACTCTCTCGAAAACTTAACTATCTTTTATACATATATTTTTTTAAATGCTTTCTGCCAGAAAAACTAAACTTGCAACTGCGCATGTATTAATATTTATGTATTTAGAATGTATCTATATTGTGTTGCGGTGCAGAGGACAATAACTTTGCAAATAAAAATCTAAACGATGTTTCTTTCTGTTTTATCTTTTCTTTATAGCACGTAATATCGGTCGCACAGTTAACGATTGAGAAATAATATTATTAGTGGATGTTATCGTGATGTTTCAGATTATATATTTAGTATATTTTCCGTTTTTTCTTAAATACTGATCGCGCGTGACGCGCGGAAAATATCTTCATCAAGACCGGCTGAAATCACGATGCAATCTGTTACATCTACTTTTTCAGACGCAGCGCGTTACACGGATGAGAAAACACTACATTTAAATTACAACCGTGCCTTTTACGCAAACTCGCAAACAGACACGGCAATCTAAAAAACAGCACTTTGTGGAGTCGAGGATTCCGCCTCTTTTTCGGATTTATGAGAACCGCGGGAGGGCAGGCGACGTGTTAAACGTTTCTCTTCGGGGTTTTATACACACATTTGTATTACTTTTATCTCGACGGCGGTGTTGTGAAATATACTCGCGCATCAGTTCCTAGATGCAGTCGGATATGCCCGACAAATTTCGTGCCTTGACAAAAATAATAGAAGATCGTATTTCAGTGCGAGCTCAAAGTACTTTACAACGGACGTATCTAGATCGCGACAAGAGACACGTCTGCACGGACACTCCGAAAGTTTAAATCAGGAAGACAAAGCCCTTCGCTTGTAGCCTTTTTGCACGAGCCATAATTTTTCATTACTCCTCGAGAGATTTATTCACCAGAGATTATCTACTATTTCGCTTATTAGTTAAGTACAAATGTTTTGTTACATAAATGTTCTCGCGGATCTCGTCTTCATATTTCGTGATGCGTCATAAATGGCAGAATTAACTCGTGTATACTTCTCAACTGATCTGCGAAAGATTAATCGACAACCAAGAATATATTATCCAATGCACATGAAGAATTAAATGAAAGAGAACAGTGCGCGGGTCGGTATTAAAGCATTATGTAAAAGAAATCGTTATTGCGATGAATCGAAATACGTCGACGAGGGCGGCGCGACGCCAGTCACGTCCTTTCCCTGACAGGCCACGATTTACCAGCTAGTATAGGGTTCACAGTTCGTTCCTGCCTCTGATTTAACTCCCGTCCCTATACCTCAACCCGCTTCTCTTCCCGTGCTGCGCGAAACTCCCTCAGCTTGTTAATCTCGCTAACATCGCGCCACAGGTGGTGACCTCGTATTGTCTCTTCTCCGCCGTGGCCTCATCAATGTCAGCCGCCTTCTATATCACCGAACAGATTATTTACGGGCTTAATAACACACGGTATCTCCTTCCGCCTGACGAGCGGTAACGCGGTACCGTCTCAGCATGCAGTCGCACGCGTGTTTTTCGGTCTCTGATTTTTCTCTCACGTGGTCACGAATCAGCAGCACTGGACGCGGCCGGCATATAGGGCGGATTTTCCAGGGTTATATAGGTTTTTAAATCAGATTCAATCGCCGCGCGAATCCCAGGGGATCACCTCGGGATTTGCGACACGGGGATTTGTATCGTGTCGCCGCCCAACCTGTGGTGTGGCTATTGTGCCGACCGCGACAGTCGGACACGAATCACCGTCGCCGGCGTTTCGTCGCAGTTAACGACGATTAGATACTACTCATTGTCTTTGATAGTCTGTTTAGGAGGATAATAACGTTCAATTCTCGTATCGTCTCGTGGAAATCTATTGAATCGCTTTGCTCCAAGCTTGTGCCTATCGCGGTACGTTTACTGTCCTGCGATCAAGGAAACCCCTACGGGTGCCTGGATCATAACATTGAACGAACGAGCTTTCTCAAGTAGGAGACTGATACTCTGCGGTTCCGCTTATCTCTGTACAAACGGCGACATTATCCAGCATCATGGTCTGCGCAAACTGCCGATTGATAATGGCAGTTTACCGAAACTATAGGCATATGCGATTTGTAGGCAAATTCAGTAATGTTCCACAGTTTATACAGATACATGCTAACCCATAATCTCCTGAAAGCGAAAAGATCCCTATATCTTACTATTTATTACCGACTTATTTATAATTTACTATTTTGTAAATTAAAAGTTTGATGAAGAGTATCCGCAGACTTATCTTTAATATTAGATAAAACTTGACTTTTTTGTCTGTAATTACTCTATTAAATATGTTATAAAATTATTGTCGAACTTCGTATTGCTTCTAAATCTCATTGAAAATAAACATTTACTCCTGCTTTATCATAAACGTTAAAATGCGTTTTACACCGATTAGAATTTCATGAACTGATTCATCGAAAACGTTCTGCGATCACCTATACGTTAAAGTGCGTCTTACACTGATTAGAATTTTATGAACTGACTCATCGGAAACGTTCTGCGATTAAGCGTCCTACCAGATTTGCTAACGTGGCTTTCCTTTCTTCTGTTTCAGGGGAAAAGCCGTACAAGTGCAGCTGGGAGGGCTGCGAATGGCGATTCGCGCGTTCGGACGAATTGACGCGCCATTACCGCAAGCACACCGGCGCGAAGCCGTTCAAGTGCCGGCATTGCGACCGATGCTTCTCCCGCAGCGACCATCTAGCTCTCCACATGAAGAGACACGTGTAATCAATCGTCTCCGCGAGCGGTCGCAGCCGTGCGTCGCACTCCGCGGTTGAGACCGTCGAGACCTCTTCCTCGTAAATATCGCGGAGATCTTCATTTGCACGGCGAAATTCACGCGATCTAGCATTTTCCGAGGTCACCTAGTAGTATGCTGCAAGTAGAAGGCGATCGATTATCGAGCGCCTAAGCTTGATGGAACAAACATCAAGAGAGAGAGAGAGAGAGATCTACGAAAGTAGCTATATTAGGTATTCGAGATACGTCAGACTCCGTCATTGACGGAAAACCCATTTTTCGAGGGTCACCTGAGGAGATCGATGATTAGCGAGACGCTGTTTGGAGACAATCGAAGATTGAGTTTACGTCCAAAACGATCCACAGGGACGATTCGGAAGAAGGCTTGACGAGCAGTCAGATGACGTGTTATGGAGTAACACTTCATCGTAGTCCAAAGAGTCACGTATATAACGACGTGCATTTCCTCGAAATGCCCTGTAAGATCACAAAAGGGGGAGAAAAATAAGTAATCAACGACACTTGTCTTTAAGAGCCAAAGGAATCGCACGAAACAAATTCTCGACCCCGTTGACTCGCGCGAATTTGAGGAGACGGAAACGTCGACGGTCAGCAGTGATCCGGATGAGAGATTGCTACCAATGTATTATAGGGAGAGGGCCTCCGGGGAAGTTGCCGAACAAAGAAGTCGCCGGGGAAGTCTCGCACGAGAGACGTCAATCACTGCCAATTCGTTACATTCTAAGATCAGCGCTACCGTCGAAGATTTCAAGCTGCGACTTCAGCAACCGGGGGGGTCTTCGAGAAGCTGACTGGAGAAAGCCTAAAGTTTTCGCCGATCCTCAATGGCGCACGGCACGGGTGAATGTTCATTTGCGATAAAAAAAAAAAAAAAGAAAGAAGAGAATTGTAATGTTAAAAAATAAGACGCGCTCGCTCCTACTATATATACATATGTATATGTACCGCAGAACAAACCGTTTATCTTTTCCAAAACGAATCAACGGTTGTCACATTTACCGATGTCGAGAGATGCGCCGGGTAGGTATCGCGAGCGCCGTCGCGCGTGCACTAAAAAAAAAATAGAGAAAAACGTAGATTTCGCGAGGACAATAATGCAAACTGTCGGTGCCAAACGTTATTTCATTTCTCTTGCTTTTTCTTTCAGGAAGACTTTGCGAAGACATTCGCGACTGAAAACACGCACGCGCGGCACTCGCGGTACCCCGCGCCGGCGATATATCTCTCTCTCTCGAGCGCATCGAAACCGCACTCTCACGCAGCGGAGAGTCGAGGCGGGCGCGACGCGTGGTAATTGAATACGTGATTTCGACCAGTTTCGACGGCAACGAAGATTCGCTGTGCCGGGTGCTAATCCTGAATTTACAGTGCGAATTACAACGTGGCTGGCCGCCGATTCCGCCGCCGCGCTACCGTACCCAGCCCGCTCGCAAAGAAGCTTACAAATGCGGGATACGACTGTTTCGCTTTGCTATACTTACAGCTGATTTTTACTAAAAAAAAAATGCCAACGCACTCCAGCTTTCAGGCAATCCACTCGATCGTCATTGTTGACGCAGCGCTTTTTTATTCTTACGGGGGAAAGAAAAAAGAAACCTACTCGAACTGCCCAACTGTCCTTGCTTGCTTGTGAGGGAATGTAAAGGGCTTTGTCTCTCGTGATCTTTTCCGACTGTAGCGTTGTTCGAAACATGCGCGGGTAAGGGGATCGTTCGATGAGACATGATCATCACGAAAAACTCAACAGAATACAAATGATATATATTTTTTAATATTCTCGTCATACTCATTGAAACAATGTAGATAAGCAAGTATATTACGGGCTGTATAATCCGCATAAGACTTTCGTATACGCTTTTCACGCAGCCGAATATTTCGCGAACGATTCCCTGCCTCGTGCATTACCTACGGCAGACAGTCGACTTTATTTATTTATTTATCTTGTATTCGCGAGCGCGCTGATCTACAACAGCTGATCATCAGCGGGAGGATTGCTCGTCTCGCTCGTCATCGATCTGAAAGGTCCCGATATTTAATATATCGCGCGCAACAGAATAATCATGTATTCCGGCAAAAAGGAAAAAAGAAAAGGATGAAATAATCTGAATCATTGCGGCACGCACCTATCAAAAAACCGAGGGAAGGTGGAAACTTTAAGAAGACTAATCTTACCTGACCGTAAGAGGTGAAATAGCCAAGGAGATGAGAAATAAAAAAAAAAAACTAAATTTTAAATGTTCAGTGGCCAAATAAATTAATTGATACGCACGTAGAACCTAAAAATATACCGTACCTACTGAGTAAGTCCGACTGACTCGAGGGTCGGCACGGTTCGTACGAGTGCATGTGCATGCGAGTGCGGCTGTGTTATGTATGCGTGGGTCGTCGATGCGCGCGTGTATACGTATTTGCGTGTGTGCGTGCGTGTGTGTATTTTTTTCCACGGGTATTCCAAATCTGAAAGGTGGAGAATCCAAGGGAGGAGACGAGTCGAACAATGAGTTTGTATATTGTGCAATTTTTTCAATGTTTTATTATTTGTTACCATGTTCACGATTAATTATAAATAAATAAATCTATATATATATATAAATATATAAATATATGTAGCATTTACAATTTTAAGATATAACGGCCATGAAGCCAGACGTCTTTTTGATAGCCATATTCGGATACTGTGGTCGTCGTCGCGTTCGCGACATCCCCCCCTCCCCATCCCCGATCTTTTTTTTTTTTTCGACGGGCGAGATGTAATTAAAAGTACGCGTAGTACAAGGGAAAAGAAATGGCCGCGCGAAAGATGCAAAGTCTCGTCTCTGACCTCGACGACCTCTCGTTAAATTCCATGCCGACCGCTGGAACGAAAGTAACTGAAGATAATGGTCCTTGTTAGAGCTAGAGTCCACGCATGTATAATTTGCTCGTCAGACTCGCGCACCTCTACACTGGGTTCGTATTTAGACTTAGTGTTGAAAAAGGGATGACGAGAGCTGATACCGCAAAAGGGAAGGGCTTTTCCCGGCGAAAAGGTCTTTGTCGTCACGACGAACGTTTCCGGCATTTCCAATCGAGGCGACCAACGAGCTCTGTAGATATATATCGCTAAGCAAACGAGGATCGGAGATAGAGGCGCGTGCAATTGCACGGGCAATTAAGTAACGGCAAGAGAGAATCGGATACTTTGAATAAAAAAGTAGCTAAACGTTTAGATAGATGGATAGCTAAATCGTTAGATAGGCACTTAGATAGACAGATGAATATTATAGATTGACGAATGAGAATAGAGTGTTTGCGCCCAAGAGTGCTTGAGGTATAGATAGAGAGTAGGTAGAGATCGTTATACATAGGTAGAGATGTAAGTATCTAAGAAAACTCTAAAGAACCTTAGGAGAAACAGTATCGTTGTACGAGGTACGATATGTGAACATAAATGTTTTATGATACTCGCGTACAAGAAAAAACGAGATGAATACTGAGGAGTAAAAAAATAAAAACGTAAATAAAATTAAGTGGTAATAAAAAAATTAAAAAACAGTACGATTATAATTGTATTATCGTGGTCTAAGGTATTTTCAGTCATGTTGTATAGTAACTGTAAATTACACGATTTTAAAATGCGAGAATGTATGAATGTGTGTGAAGATGTGTGTATGTGTGCGCGAGAGGGAAAGAGAGAATGGGAGAGAAAGGAAGAGAGGATGACGGGGACGGTGAACGTAAGAAGTGCGGCGTGGCTCATTCTAGATTACCTTTGCGCAAAAAAAGCAAGATTGAATTAAAGTACGAAAAATTGAAGCGAATGGATTACATCAGTCGAGTGTCGCGAAATTTGTGTAATAAACATATTAAACACTATTCCCCTTTCCCCCAAAGATTTTGGCATAAACTAGCAACTGGGACGCGAATTGAAAGAGAAATGTAAAGAACCTCCATTTAATAGTAATGTTAATAATAAATAACAAATACTCTCGCGCTAACAGGGCGCTGACGAAAGCAACACTGGACAGCTGTAATCATGTAAATTTTGAAGCACTTACCCCCGATACGAGTGAAAGAAATTTGATGTTATTGTTAAAATTATGAGAAAAAAGAAGTATTAATTAATAATTTGCCGCAATTCAGGACGTCTTAACAATTTTATTTATTAATTTTATGCTACGTTAACGCCATACGTTTTTTTCTTTTTTGCTTAAATGTTATTCTCGTTTTTATTAATACTGTTTCTGCACGAGAAATATTTTTATATTTTATTTAAGAATTATATATTTTTTATAACATTTTTATATCGAAAGCTATTACGTCAAAGTTCGTTTCGAATCATTGATATTTTTCCTTGTTCGCATTGCGGACGTCATGTATTGTCAAATGCACGTTCAGAATGCTACATTGATAACCGAACTGATAGAACCAATATTATTTTTAGAGAATTTCCTCGTTAGAGCAGAATTTAATAAAAATAATGAAGAAAATCAGTGCTATTAATGATATACAAGGATTTTATGACAGGAGATTTAAAAAGAACAGCGAGAGAGAGAGAGAGAGAGAGAGAGAGAGAGAGAGAGAGAGAGAGAGAGAGAGAGAGAGAGAGAGAGAATAAAAGAGAAAAAGTTTGAATAAAAAAATTAAAAAAAGAAAGAGAGAGAATAACGATGTAAGTGAATACGGAAGTACCGGTGACAATGTGCGAATGAACAGGAGTGAAAGTGTATAAATAAGAGAAGAGAGAAAGAGAATGAAAGGGAGAAAGAAAGGAAGACAAGATGCGCGAGAACGAAAGAGAGAATAATGAGAAAAAATAAAGACGATATAACTTATATTTTTAAAAAGTGACCTTTGGCATATATAAAGACTTGTAAAAATCGTGCAACGAGTTAAATAAACAAACAAAATCAAGGGCGCATTGTATTAAGAGGCGTCCGTCCTTCTCCGTGTCTCTTCTCATGTACATGATGCACTTATACACATACATATACTAACGCATATACACACACAACGCACTCGTTGAAATATTCGGTAACAGGTGCGATTTACAATTCTGAGACATTTTCTAAATTGCGGTACATACCTACACTTTTAGCCGTCAAGCGCATGTACAGACACACAGGCAACACGGGGCCCGAAATTAAGAAAAAGTCTGAATATATACCCGTGCGTTCTAATCTCAAGAAACTGAAGAAAGACGAGTAAAAGAGCTGAGAAAAATCGAAAAATTATTCAAACGGAGGAAAGAATAAAAAAGAGGCACAAACACATCTCTTTGAAAGAAACATACATCTCACAAAAACGCAACTAATCAGTAAACGCATATATTTATAGGCAGACGATTATCTCGGGGCCTAAAAGGATAGAAATGATTTCGATCAAACGCTCGATTTTCGAGCCTCGCTCGTGCGATCTTCCCCCGATTCTTCGTGAATCGAGTCTTCCGGATTTCGAATCGAATCCCTGACGTTTACGCGGCATATTAGAAAGAAAAGAAAAAACCAGTCAAAGTGACACGGCTATTAACGGATAGGCGCGTTCTGTCGGGGGTGAAACTTTTCTCGCGACGAGGTGTCGAGCATCGAAGAGGAAAACGGAAGGAAAACGAGCCAACAAACAGTCACCGCACAGTCACTAATGTCATCCAAACAACACAATCCATGGTAGGAGATAGTATTTTTAGGGATTTTATACAGGCATGCGACGGCATTTCTATGTTTTAGCCGGGATTTACTGTCGACGATTATTGACGTTTCTTCGTGTATGTACGTAAGACGAGTGCGTGCGCACGTAACACATGTAACGAGAGACAGTGTGAACGGAAAAGTACGCAATATGATTCTTGAGGGAGTGCTAGAGAGAGAGAGAGAGAGAGAGAGAGGAAGAGAGGAAGAGGGAGAAAGAGAGAAGTTCGGGGGCAAATGGAAGGTCAGCCGGAAATCATTTTTCCATAATTCTGTATCTCGTTGCGTATACATTTCTATTTATATAACTGCGCGTATTAACATATTACGACAATGTGATTTATTATGTGTGATTTTGAACGCGGAGAGATGTAGGGAAATCTTTTAAGGGAGTATTTTATATTACGAGGTAAAATGAACAAAGAGAAGATGCGAGCGAGAAAAAGAGAGAGGGAGTGCAAAGGAGAACGAGTGCAAAAGCGATAGTTAATGTTCTTGTAGCCGCAGCTTTCTTTTTGTCGCTAAACTGTATAATTTATAATGAAGATCGCGCTTGTATAGGTGTCGTTCTCTCAGCGTCATTTCTTCTTCGTGTTCCTTTTTTTTTTCTTTTTCCTCTTCTTGTATTTTATCATGGTCGCTGTGTTTTCGATGTTTTTGTTAAGATGGACGATGACCGCTTGCAGACATTATGCTCCTTTATCTATCATGCTTGTCTATCAATATAAAAAAAATATGACAACGAAAACAGAATCATTAGCAATTACGCTGATATACTGTTAAAAATGTATATTCATGTATATTCGATATCGGTACATGATCAACTTTTTACGTGATAATGCATTCTTAGCTCTGTGCAGACTTCTGACCATCTTCGAATGGTCGGCAGCTTATCGATCATCTTATTGAAAACAAGCACGGTTCTGCGTTTCTTGGGTTCGTCGAAATCTAACGCAGGGACTTTCCAAAAGCGCTTTCCACACACTCCCCTCTCGGAAAATATCTCGTACCCCGCATTACATCCTCTACACGGCGCCGCGTAAACACGCTTCGCGCCACGAGTCGTTCGTATCGATTGCATTATGCATCGCGTGAGAGATGGGCGTAATATACCATACACGGCGCGTACATACACGCTTCAGCACGCGCGGGAGCTCGAGTCTTGTCTACCAGACCCCTCTATTCATCGCGGGATATGTGATTGTACGTGTTTTTTAAATTTAGTAATTTTTAAGCGAGACCCCCTCGTGCTACGAAGCGAGTGTTGGACGTTATCAGCGACGATCGGAATCAATAATCACCGCCGAGAGAAACATAAAACGAACGCGAAATGTATACGATTCTAGGAACCTGACTGTCCTCGATGACAAAACACAGATTACGTAAAAGAAAAAAAAAAAAAAGAAGATTGAAAATAAGAAAAAAAAAAAGCATAACTTAAGAGAAAGGCATCTTCATCGAAAGTTGAGACTAATCACCTTACCTACCCGCAAAAGTCTCCCCAGCACAGTCGAGACGCGCTGGTTCACTCCGAAGACTCGACGTTTTGTACAAGGTGTAGCGAGCTCGTGTAACGAGCGCAGTAGGTGATCACATGTGATATTTGTATTGGCTATTATATATAAATATATACATATATATATGTAAATGTACATTATATATTAGAGAGTATTCCGTTAGGATTATGACTGGTAGTTAGAAAAGAAAAAAGGACGTAAAAGGGGGATGAGAGATGGGGGGGAAAAGAAAGGGAGAGAGAAGAAAGACGAATATGCGTCGGGGGGGCCCCATCGAACGTCCCGCCGTAGAACAAGCGAACGCCTCGTGGACGGAAGAGTGAGGGAAACGGCGGAAACGATCAATTTTCCGCGGAAACACATCGCTCCCGCCTGAGCCATGCCTAATCGCGCTATGCGCAGGCCTACTTGCCGGTTTCGAAAAAAAAAAAAGAAAAAATAAATAAAAACGGTTCGCCAATTCGGACGGGGGGAAGATATAATCGGCATGAGAGAGACGGAAGTGCGAGGGACGAGAGTTACGGACACGAGCTTAAAAGGGAATCAGCGCGAGCGCGGCTCGTCCGAATTTCCGAAATTTCCACGGACTGCGACCGTAAATATTCGTTAAAGCTATATAATTGAAGTTCAACTGATTCTAGGGGGGTTTAAGTGAAAATTAACTAAAATTCTGTGTTTCTTTCCGAAGAGAGAATAGGAGCCGAGGCTTATTGTTAGTTGAATTCCAGGTAACTTTGACTGCTATTTATGGGAAACGGTTCTATCAAATTTTCACGAGCAAAGCGCACCGAAAACGCGACCGTTCCGACGAAATTCTTTGAAGTTCAGGATGATCGGACAGATCGATACTCGATCACGTATAAGAAATGCGAAAGGGGGAAGATATTGGGGCAACCATTTGCGCACTCGAGAGTAGTGGCCACTCGAGCCCGAGAGGCGAGTAGTTTCGCGATGCATAGTGACTTGACTCTTTTTATTTCCTTCCTGCCTGCAGGACGAGTCGCTTTGCGACAATTCTACGTCGACGCGTATATGTATATTTGTAAGAATGCTGGCGCGAGTAAAAATCGAAACGTTTGGCGATGTTAAATTGCTTCGTGTTTTTTTTTGGTCGTGTTTTTTTTTTTTTAATTTCTCGCTTCTCTTCGCTCTCGGAATTGTCTATCGGCGACCTTTATCGAATCTTCTCCACTCTGCTCACCACTGAAAGATATACTGCATTCAAAAATTTCTTAGATACGAACGAGCTCGTCCTGCGTACGTCGCTTTTTCTTTTCTTCTCCTTTGGTTTGTTTATACGTTGCTTTCGCACTTGTCGACGGAGAACAGGGAAGCGACGCGAAGAAGAGAATTAGCAAGCGCTAGCGAAGGTTTGCTAAACTATCTAGCGAGAGAGTTATACGCGACGAGAGAGGAATGTGCGAATGCGAATTTCAAAGGGTGCGAATGAGAATACGAGCGTAAAAGATGTACAAAACGAAGAAGAACAACCAATTGTATGTAACTTGCTTGCGTATATATGTATGTATATGTGTGTGTGTGTGTGTATGCGCGCCCACGTGTGTTAGAAATTTTGAATGACGCGAGAATCAAACTTTGTGCGATTTCTTAAATGTTTGCCAGAGAACTTTTATATAAATTATTTACTACGCAAAGTCTTTATTACATCTTTATCTTTATATTAATGACGCTACAGTTAATATTATTATTAATGTTATTATTATTATTATTATACGATCGCCGTGTATTGTTCTTTTTCTATTGTCGATTGTACAAAAGCAGCGAATACCGTCTAAGTTTAAATGTTTAGCATGTAGATCATTTGTAATGTTATATATACATATTATGATTGATTGGTTAACTAATTATATTTTATATAATTAAGCGTAGCACGGGAACCGCTCCGCGTCGCCGATGAGCGTTCCTCCCCTTTACATTTGCGATTGAATCTTTTAATTCGATGTGTGCACGAATCGCTGAACGATCGATGAAGCGCGTCGCGGAGTGAGCGATATCAATCAGTATATATACCGATCTTCGTGTTAGATATTTAACAAGCGCGAGTTTAACGAGAGCACGAGGATTTCTCGACGCGCGACGCTCGGCGATTACCTCGGACGTTCTGCCACGGCGCGACGGGGGATGGAAAAGTTTTATTTTTATTATTTTCAGAGACCGTCCTCTCTTTCGCGCGCGTGGAATTGCGTCTCGAGATACCCCAAGCGCGCGACAAGAAGCTCGGATGTTTCGCTGAGAGAGATCGATCAACGAATGTTACCCGAACGATATCCCTCGCTCGTGCGAATGCGCCATGTTTCGTCATCGATTTATAATTGTTGTCTGCCTAGAGATTTTTGCGTTGTCGAAAAGCGCACGCTTCTTCTTCGGCTATCGGAAGCGACCGGGCCGGCCGCGCTTTGTAAATATAATTCATTAATAAACAAATTTCTCATTTCTTTCGTGCTTGAGTGAGCTTGCTTTCAAGAGTCCTCTTTACAGAGCGCTTATGTCCCGCAACGTTGGCGGCGAACGGCGTCAACGCATCGGGACGTACGCGATCGTTAAACAAATGTTATATCGAATTGCGCTCGATTCAGGGTGCAAACTGTGAATTACTCGATTTTACGCTGGTCGGGCTGTTTAATTCGCGTCGCGTCGCGCAGCCTCGTCCCCCAGGTTGCTTTAGGTGAGGGGCTGATTCGATATTGGACGCGAAATTGCCCGAGTCGAGCCCGAGCTTTCCTATTATTAGGCATGAATTAGCGCCAGGGCCGGCCCATCCGCTAATAACATACTCTTGATAGAGCGATTAATCTATTTTTAACTTGCGATTAAAGGGCGCAGAGAAAATTATGCGTGTGCATGAGTTGCCCGCGATATTTACCAACGTGAAAAAATACTTGGTGTTTTGCACTGAATGTCGAAAAGGATGTTGCAGAGCAGGAAACATGGAAATAAAATCGCTAAATTTCAACAAATGCCTTTGTTACCTTTCTGTGCTGTCATCTCAGTTAAATAAGCCATCTCCCTCGCTGTGTCACGACCGATCATAGTCGTGCACAGGATCTGCTAATTAATGTACGCTAATTAATGCTTATTATGCATTAGCTACCCTTTGACTCAAAGATATCGCCACCTTTCGATCCGTTTGCCATGTAAAACGCGACGCGCAAAAATTGTCAGTCAAGACGTCTGCCCGCCTCGAAATCGCACGAAAATGACTGTATCCAAACGGAGGAGGTGAAGAGACAAAGAGAGAGAGAGAGAGAGAGAGAGAGAGAGCCAGTCCGCAAATGAGTGTGTTAGGTGAAAGAGAGGATGGAAGGAACGTTAATGACGGAGAGAAGAAACGTGCGCGAGGGTGAAAGCGGACAGCGAAATAGCGCGAGTGAATGAGAAATTGGATGAATTAAAAGGCGGGAAGGTATGGCGCGAGAAAGGGTGAGGCTGCATGACACGAAGAGCGCGGTGCATGAGAGAGAAGAAAATGAGCGGCTCAGGCCCGCCTCGCAGCACTTTATTCCTCTTCATTCTTTTCTTTCCTCTCTTGGTGGCTCTTATATTACACCGTAGCGTACTCTAAATATCGTTATTTTTTAAGGAGAATTACACGAAAATGGAGTAAACGCGATATTGAAATATATATATAAATATATATATATATATATATATATTTATTTTCTAAGATATAATATATATATCATCTATGTATATTAAATTATGATAATGCACAAATGTAATTATATGTACATGTATAATTATTATCTTGCTCTACATTCAGACGGTGGTGAGGGAAGAAGTGCGGGATCGGGGGGTTGATGATTTGCGATGTTGGTCATAGGAGGGTTAAGGGAGGGTGAGATTCGAGGTGGAAAGGCGTTGCGGTGCGACGGCAAGCGAAAGGGACTCTGTGAATGCGCGCGAAGGATGGTAGGGCGGGGGTGGAGAGGAAAGGAGCGGGGGGGGGGGGGGGGGGCTTGCGGCCGCTGTAACCTCATCTTTCATGAATAGCTTGTATTTCTGCTCAGTGCAAAATAAACGTACGTTCCTGTTGAAAAAAATGAAAAAAAGAAAAAAAAACAAAGAACGACTACCGTCTACTTCTTTCGCACCTTATTCGCGTACTTCAGTAGCGTCCGAATTCCCTCGAAACCGGCGCGGCGTCTCAAATCGTCGTGACCGCCGTTTCTATCGAAGATGTTGACGCGAATAGCCGCTTCAGGAAAAACGCAGGTAAGTGTTCAACATTGATAATTTCGGATCCAGAAAACCCCGCGTTAAATCGTAATTTTTAACAATGTTTGTGCCTTTTTTACTCTGCAGTCGGTTGCAAATTGCAAAAGTGTATCATGTAGACTTTGATTGATAAACAATTATATAATAAATCTTGTATATATCACACGATAGATTCCGGGTAAATGTCAATGAGGATGAAAGTATAAGCAATTCATTACGAAATGAAACAACTCACGCGATACAACGTATGAGAGAAAGAACGATGACTACGTGCATTACATATGCATGGCATGAGTCGGCCGGTTCTATTGCTAGATCGTCCCTAAAACTATAACTCCCTCCAATGGCCGTCGCAGGAAGACGTTCACGGCGTTTTGTCATCGTAAAGCGTTTTATGAGAAATTATAATGTGCCCTTTCTCTATAGGGGATCTGAGCGTACGTCCAGATACGAAGCTATTCCGAGCGAAATATATAGGGGGCATTCACTCTGCGCTTTTCATCCGATCGACCCATAAACGACGTTTTACTGTCTTTACACTTCCTTATGCCTATTTTTTCTTCTCCTTACACCCCGTTCGTTTTCGTTGGCCTCCGTCCATCGGTACGGTCCAGGAACGAAGAATATATCGAATTTCGCGATCAAAGAGACTATTTGTTTTGAAGTGACACGCCACCGCTCATGCAGCATGGAGCAATAATACCACGAAGACGTTCTAGAGATACGGAAGCTTTTAAATTGTAATGGCAACTATTAGGATATCCACTATGTTCCTTATTTCAATATCAGTTCTTTTTTTTACCTAATGATTACAAATATGAAAGCAGTATAACTATATTAACAATATCAATAATTTTTTAATTTAATTCGAATATTGTAATATTGCAGAAATAAAAGTAAATATACTCGAAGAATGAAGAACATGTTAAGTAAAAAGAATTGTTATTTTTTCTTTTTAAAAGAATATCTATATTGCACAAAGTGGAAGTCTTATCATAATTTTATTGTATTCTTCTCAAGTTTAAACTTTCCTTCATAATTAATTATTACGCAAAAGCTACATGTTTATTTCTAAAGCTTTCGAGAAAAAAATCAATCTATCGGAAACGTTCTGTTTTACGCAAATTGTTAAGAAACTCTCATTTGCAACATTTGCAATTAATCTCTCAGGCGGCATTGTTTGTTGCAAGCTATCCGAGGGTGGATCTGAAAAGGAAGGCATTTATTTTGAGAAACGTTCTCGAGCCGGGGATAGGCATTATAAAAACATCGAAGCATTGTCGCTCCGCTCTTCCGAGGATACGTATAACCCAGCCCCTTTTTCGCTTCGTTTCTTCTTCGAGGATTAGGGTCGGCGGTCCCTCCCATTGCGGAAGATACGTGACGCAGCTCACGGAGGAGGATGAATACTTCACCTGACGTTGCAAGCGAACTGTAACGAAACAGGGAACCGCACTCGCTGCGGAAGCGATGCATTCCACGGTATGGCGAAGTACGCCACAGCTACGTTCTTGGCGTTGCGAGCCAATTCTGTCCGGATGTACACGCGGCACTGTAATACGGTCTTGTATGTACCGTTCAGAATATTCTGCATGAATCGCGGAGTCCCTTTTGTTCCGCAAACGGCGTGTACGCGGAGAAACAACTTGTTTGCGCGGTATTAACGCGGTTAACATACATGCCGGCACCACATTGTTTCATATGATCGATGTTTCATATGTTTTCGTAACATAGGCAACGTTGAAATCCAAAGGGTCATTGTTCACTTGATAAAGTAATACATAAAGCATCAGATTATTAATGAATTAGATTTGACTTACGCAAACAGTTGTGCAGTTTAATTTGCACACGTTTTTAATTAATCATAATTTACTATCACAAATTAGATGAAATGTTTGCATAGCGCGGCATTACACGATTCGTAATTTCGTTATTCAATTCGCTTTGTTGTTATTCTATACGCGTCACTCTGTAAACTAATAATAAACTGCGTATTGGGATTAATAAAGCATGAGGTGTAATTCACACACATGATTAAAAAGAAGGAGAAAAAAATTAAGCGAGAAAGGAGCAAAGAAATAACTAAAAAAAGCATCAGCTACTCTATGTGCAGGCGTGCAACGATTACATTTGTCTCTGTCTTGGCGAAATCGTGAGCGTATCTAACGGCAGTCAGTGGAATTGCTGGAAAATTTTCGGAGTATATCCCCGCCAAGAACGCAGGAACCGGACGGGCTAGCGGACTGTAAGAAAATTATTGCGAGTGCCTGGCAAAGAGGTAAAACCCTTAAACGTCTTCCTTCCTGAGAGGAAGAGGGAAAAGAGTATCTTTCGCGTGGTGAGCCGGATCCGCTTAATCCGAGGCACTTCAGCCGATCCGGATACCCTGAAACTAAAGAACTGCCGCTCGTACAGGATATAGGGAATGGTCGAGTAAAGATCTAAAAGGGTCAAACAATAGTATCCTCTAGCACTAGATTGAAGGAACCGCGAAATCAATCGTTGCTTGTGACATAGCTTTACAAAGCTTTATTGTCTTAAGACGTTTATAATTTTGTATTCATGTGGTTAATACAGCATTTCCAATAATAACAGAATAATATAATTAAATATAATTGAATGACGCACAATCAATACAACTCAATAATAGTTGAATATGTATTGTCCGAAGTTTGACTTAAAAATGTGTGAAGCATGTATTTACCGATTATATATTTTAATACTTTTTATCTACATTATTATTGTTATTATTGCTGATATTAAATTATTTTATCTTTCGATTCATGTCCGTAATTTTTACATCAAATGCGAACGATCACGAAGAATCTCAATGCTCCTTCCCTTTTTTAAATCGTCGCTCGATTCTATCACAAGGCGAACGGATAGGGAGATTGGGATCCTGGAGATCATGGGGAATGCCACAAACTCGCAGACGGCTAGTAGGAAGAAACAGCTGTCCGGCTCGTCGCGCCGCATCGGGGTGAAATCGCAGACCTTATCCTCACGTGCGATGCCCTCTCCAGGAAGTCGACGCGCTCTCAAGTATCTCGGCGGAATTTAATTCCGTCGGGCATGAGCGCACCTAGTATGCAGTTATTTGATACCTGATATTTTCTTTTCTCGCTCGCGCATCTCTACGTCGAGCGGAATCGGCCTGCGACCCCACGTTGCCGGCGCGCTCGAATCACTCGAGTCAGAAGGGAATTCGCTCGAGGATATTTGATGTGGACAGAAACCAGGATACGGTCGGTTTTTCGTCATCCCTTTAAAACGCGCCACGCGCATTCGCGGCGCGGAATACACGCTTACGCTTCCGTTAATACCTTCGCTTTGTAATATAAAAAGAATGCGCGTTCGCGTTTTGCGCTTCCATAAACAGCCAGCGATACTACCTTGATGTACAACCGAAAGATAAACAACCAACCGAAGTGATGTAGCCCGCAGCGATGTCGCAAGCCGGGTCGTTACCCTTTATTTTGTGTCGTACATCAATTGTTTGCGAATGAAAATCGAATCGCGTATAGTAGGTATCTTGCAGTACAAACATAAATGTAATTTCGTCCATGACTTTGTAAAATAGAATTTTCTATATGCTCCAGCTCACAAAATCTAGCATAAAATAACCTATGTAAGACAATTTTATAAGTAATTTTACGCTAAATTTTGTAAATTATAAAAAAATACTGTTTTATCTTGATAGTAAATAATAAAAATCAAATACAATACTTTGACTATGTACATGCGTCCTATATACATATATGTATGCACCATTGTTACAGCAATACCCATATCGCAATAAATAGTGGTTAGAGAGAGAAATTGTACAAAAGGTACGTTTCAATATGTCAAATCAATAGAAACTATATAACGTGAAATGTAAAACATAAGAAGTAGGATAACGAATAACTAAAATTATGCAAAATGTAACGTGTTTACTAATATTAGATCTTTAAAAGAAAATGTTTTAAGGGAAAAGAATATCTATCTTTTTGTATAACCAAAAAGACTCTTTTGCATAATTCATTAAGCTCTGAAACATCTGCAGTGCTAATTCCCCTGCTCAGTATTTTTGGGTAAGATGGCTGATTGCAATAAACGAGAGCGTAGAATTGTTAACCCAGTTACATGATACAAGATATGGTTGGTGAGACTAATGGACCTCTTCCCCTTTCGTCCGCAATCTTGTTGTTCGACCACCCATAATCTAATAGCCCGGCCCTCACGACTCCAACCCTCATTGCCGACTGCGAAGCTCGTATTTTATCTTGAATGCTGCGTCCACTTATGCCTAACAACTGGCCATGTCTGGTCTCATCCTTCCTTTTCTACTTTGCGAATTTCACGAAATATACATTACTATTTTTGTTGTACATACCTAAGAGTGAATTAATTACTTTTCTGTCTTTTTCATTTACGTTTGTTTAATATAATAGCATGGTATACATATCTGAAGTAAAATGGAATAAAAAAAGCTTTGACAATAAATAATATAAGTGCCAAAACAAAAATATAAAGACCAGCTAATTTGATAAATTATAATTATTTATTTCAAAAAATATGAAAAAATTGTTTTGCACATTATAAATAATTCCAAAATTGATATAGTCTATTTTACAGTATTATTAGTCCATACTTACAAAACCCCCTTTTGAATACAAAAAAATAACATATATCTGTACAGTTTTCTGTAAGTTTAGCATTATAGGACATTATCTATAGATGCTTATAACACTGTTATCCCTAACATCATTAATTGTATGCTTTTTGGCTGATAAAAAATGTTTAACTTTATTACTGATAATAATGGTGGACGTACTTAGCAAGTCATGTGAATAAAAGCTTCCATTTTGTCTTTTTAATTTTTGCTAAGATGCTAAATTTACGAGATATTTTATATAATATGCGGAAATTTTACTTCTTGTTATGCATATCTAAACGTTACAGTGTAACGGTTACATCATTAAATATTATTTTTTAACAGCAAAATCATAAATTGCAGAATACTGTTCTAAAAATAATTAATTAATGGTGGTATTGATATATTAAATAAAACATTAAGTAGGTATTCTTAGATATTTCTCCTATTTAAAAATAATTTTTTAAGCACTTCAAATTATTTACTAAAGTGAAAAATGTATAAACATTTTTCTACGTGTATGTACATTTCTACGGAGTACTTAGTTGAAACATTAAGGAGATATGAACGACTACGCCAGACATCAGCCGCGCCTGTCGACGATCTATACGCTCTGCAAGCGAGTTTTATATGATAATGATTTTAGGCGTTGTGATATGTTCTTATATACTTTGTGCAAATAAAATATTATAATATATTTTATATTTAAATTTGTGTGTGAAAGATTCCATATTAGAATAAAAAGATAAAATGCATAAAATATACAGCGCGTATAATCAAACAAAAGGATATCAGTGTTCTTAAAAATCTATTACTATGAAATTTTATACCAAATGTTTACGTATGCGTCAATTTGTTATTAAAAATCAATCTGTTATTAAAAAAGTTAAATATATTTGTCAATTAAAATTATCTATTATATAATAAACTCGATTGTGTGTCGTGTGAGATAATATATAACTCCTGTGTACTAACTCCTGAGAAATTATAGCACACAAAGTTTTTAGCCAAAATAATACTTTTTAAAAAAATATTCCATACCTACATTTATTAAAATCTTTTTATGGAGAATTGAATTTTTTATTCTGTTACAAATTAATATCGTTTGGTTTGATTACATTCTATATACACGACCATCAAACGTCACACGTCGCACAGCGTTGCGTTTCATCGTTTTCTGCGCGAAATTTTCTCAAAGTATCGAAATCCATGTCGATCAATCTCCCAGATGAACCTTTCATCTCTGCCGACAGGCACGTCCACGTTCCATCGATGTGTTATCTCGACGCAACGATTCGCGTTCTTTCGTCGACGTCCAATAAACGCCCGCCAATAAAACGACGCGGAACTCTTCGTCGGAACATTCCTTGATCATTTCGAGGGGATGAGATACGAGGAGATAAACGAAATCGGCCTTGCCCCTTCGGCTACCACCCACCTGCCATATTAACGCCCACCGCAAATAGAGTTTGTACCGTGCTGCCTACGAATTACAATGGCTTCTGATCAGTCTCTATCCGGAAAAAAAAAAGAGCGGACGCATGGCAAGGGAAAGGGAGGGGCAAGAGTAGAGGATCGAACATAGAGGGACGAACGTAACGCGGGGTTGGTAGGCGAAGTGGCTAGAGCTCGATGTATCAAGCCGAAAGTTTGATAGCCCCGAAGGCTTTGCCGGCCAAGTTACTTCCACGGTACGTGACCCTGCCTCGCTACCCTTAGTCCCTTCTCTCCCGCCACCCCGAAAACCGCGGTTTCCCTCGAACACCCCTTCGCACCACCTCGAGTATCCTCGCGCCGTCAGTTCGTCCCGCTCGCACTCCCGCTCCGACTACACATCTCTCTCAGGCTGCACCATCTACGTGATATACCCCTTTCCCGCCCTTCTCTTCTCTGCTTGGCAACGTCTCTGGCCCGGATGTGTGTACAGTGCACACACGGTTACGTATACGCGGCACCTCGCGCTCCTAGCACTTCGTCGCTGGAAAATATTGTCGCCATCCGTTTCGGGATGCGAAATCGGACGTTCGTAAACCGGTGGATCGCCTTCACACTCTTTTCCCTTCAACAGAGAATATCCTCGATTTTTTATGCTTCCATTTATCTACAATACGTTCTTTAGACAATTCGGTATTTATTCGTACTTAACATAAATAACTTTATATTGTTCTTTGTAACTTTTCAACTTTGAGTTTTTTAAATATTCTCGTAAATAATTTTTAAACTAAAACTGTTTAAAATTTAGTAAAAAAAATAATTTTTTTAAATTTATTAGTTGTAAAGATTAAGTATTTTAGACAATTTTGTAGACTCAATATTAAAATAAATTAAAGAATAGATATACTCTAAATTAGTTGTAGAATGAAAGAGGAAGTGCGGTTAACCTGAAATATATATTCTCTTTTGTCTTGGTTTATATTTTATTCCACGTTTTCTTGATTGTCTGAAACGTTTTTTTCCAATTATTCTTTTTCCACGCGCGTTTTCTTTAACGTTTAATTTTCTTTTGTGAAAAATGAAGAAAAAATCAACTTTAAATTCGAAGAATTTATAAATAAGGGGAAAAGCGAGTAGCTGAGAGGGAGCTGCATAACATTTAACGTGGAAAATGAAAACGAGTTGATTAACATAAGCATGCTGTTATCGTTATAATGGCGTCGGAGGGAAACCGCAGCACGTAAGAAGGCTAATATCTTCCCCGGGCACATGCACGGGCATAATTTTCGCGACCAAGTTCGATGGATCCACGATGAGATCACCAGAAGAAGACTTCGCCGTTCACGTTCCAGGAAGTCTCGCCTCGCCTGCGAAGCTTCCCTCTCGGGATAACATCTCTCTGTCTTTCCCTCAATATAATTCCCAGTGAGAGAGAGGCGCCCGCAGGGCCTCTATAATGCAGGGCTTGGTGGTCGGACCGTATAAAAAATCCAACGAAGTGCTCCCACGATACGCTGAACATACGCCGGTTACGGGAGCGGGACAAAACGTACGGCGGCCATGTCGTGGCGCCGTTATATCGCATCTTACGTCGATAACGTCCCCGACACGGAAAATCCTGTCTCGATACACAACGCGCGCTTGTCGATATTACATCGCCGTACGGGACCGAATGAGGTATGGACGCGCGTGTGGACGTGAAATTTATCGGCAGACAGATCGAGCTCATAAGTCTACGTCTTTGAGCTTACCTTACGCGCAATTTCCTTCTAAACGGACAGTTAATTAATGATTCTTAAGCAGACAGTGCGCACACGTGACACGAGTCAAAATTACCCGCAGGTATAATTTGTTCGCATTTACGAGAAAGACAGGTTCCTCATCCTACCTGATGAGCCTTCCCTTAAATTAAGAAATCAAAATGCGCGTTAGTTTCATTCGATGAAAAATATTAATATTTCGTTATATAAGAGATGATTGTACTGTTATTATCTCCAGCTTCTAGATTGTGTCTGTCACACAACTCACACATGAAATGCTTCGAGCACATCAAACATAAGCTAACAGAATAGAAAAACTGTTCAAGAAACTTATAAATCGTTTATGATTTAGAGTCGCTCAGCGTTGTAACGTACGAGGAAATAAATCGTAAGCTAATTAATTTCCGTCATATTTAACGCATCATAATTCAATTTCTTGCCGACGTTTGCTACGATGTAGACCAGATAGCTGCGACGACGACGACACGCGCGCGAGAAGGAATTTTTGAATTTTTAAAATTTCCCTTAAGGAAACGCGCGCCGCGGGGATCTCTATAAATTTTAGCTTCGAATGAAAGAGCAATCCGCATTACCGTCCTACCAGCGAGGAAAGATGAAGACTCGGAAGACGGCACGTAACATCGTCGCCCTTGAATAAAACATGCCAACGTCCACGCAAATATAAAATCGTCGGATATATGAGAGACAGAATTAAGTTTCATCAAGCCTTGCTTCTCCACTGGCAGCGGCTTTATTGCACGCATTTGCAACATCAAACGGCTCCACAGGTCGAGCGGGTTCGACTACGCTCGATATTTTGCACACAGTTCTCGGTTGTATTCTACTTTTTGTAAAAATTACAGTCAATCTCTCGTTATTCGATTGTTTAAAGCTGCATCCAAGTAACTTCATTGGTACATGCATGCATGAGCATAGCTTAACATAATCAGAAAATACTTGATTTAAATAATTATTAAAATTCCTGTAAAAAGCGAAAAATAGGTAATTTAAAACATTGAACTCAGGTTAATTAGAAAATATATTTAAATATTCTTGTAACGTTAGCAAATAATTGTGAATGAGAATATCAAGTTTTCCTTAATAGATCATCATCTTTAATGACAATTGCTTGAATCTAATGTATCTACTATAAATCAATTTTATACGTGTAATTTTCGTCATCTCTTCTTCAATCATCATTTCAAAGCGCACTATATTGAGAAGCATTCCCAAATAAACCACGAACTAAGTATCTGCCTTACTTTGAGTTCTCCAGTTTATCGTCTAGATTCGAAGAGATTTACTACTTCCGTAAACTTATACACCGAAATTTCGCATCGCTGACGAGAAGCGCGTTAACGTGAAACGTTCCGTATAGGCGCGTTACACGGCATTAACATGAATTCCTCGGTGAAACGTCCGCAATGTGATAGGTATTCGATCGGGGGAACTTAATGCACTGACGTAATAAGTAGAATACCGAAACGATAGAGCGGCGCGGCATGCAATTTTCGCGCGATGCACAGCAAGAAATCGAAGTCGAAGGCAGGCACGAGGACGCGCGCAGTCACGGTGCTCTCGCGGTAAATTTATGTACCCGGGAATGCGCCCGCGAGCCGTAAAATGCAATTTTGCTAATCCGAATTCCGCGCCGGAGTCACAAATCCGCGGCTTAATGTATCGGAAGTATCAGACAAACGAACTTTCGCGCCGCTTTAAGAGGGTCGTTACCATCGTTGCTTGCTGGAGCGCGCGTCCCCGAGCGTTAACGCCGGTGTCGAGGCGATTTGTGGCTCTCTCCATTCTTCTTTTCCACGGAAAATCGCAAGCGCAATTCTTTTTACCGTCCAGAGGGACTGATACCCGTTAATGATTTGCTCATATGTTACTCACGCATGATTTGATTTAATTTAATTGCTATTTAAATAAATATAAATACATATATGTATAAAAAAAATTATGTATATTTAGTTTTTCTAATTCCTTACGAGATGTGCATTTTATGATAATTTGGTACAATAAACTATTAAAACTTTATTATTTCGTACCCAACGTACCTATATTTAAAATATATATCGACAATATAAGTTGCGAATAAAGAATCTTGGATTTGTAATTGAATAATACCCCAGTTCGCTGTATCATGACTTTAAAATTTTTAATAGAACTTTTTACGATTTAAAAATTATGTAAGGTTTTATCGTTAGTGCCAATATTTGTTTTGTATTTTTTCGTCAAGTTAAAATTCATCCGTCGTCTATCAATCCACACAACGATTTCACGGATAAGGAGATATCCATCACCTCTGCTTCTAAATCTTATGTTAGTGTAATGAAACCGTAGACCAACGAAAAATACCGCGCGTCATGTCGCGGCTCGATGGAACACGAGCTGTTCTCCGTCTGTATATATACGCTCGGTCGGAGCAAGACACAATTTAATGGGAAGGTGGCGCCGATCCATCACACGACACCGATCTTCGTTATCTAAGACGTCGGTTTACGACGGAAGGGAAGCTTACGGAAAGACTGAGGGATGACACTGGGGGGTATAGGACGAGCAGGCGAGGCGGAGGAGGACGGCGCAGGACGTGGATCGGTACAGGGCTTAGATTGGCTTTGCATAGTTTCGCGTGTCGGGAGTTGAGTTATAATTACCTTAGTGCCTGTAACGGGAGCACCGGCATAGCCACGGCTAACGCGACTACGGGATAATAAATTAATGCGGCACGTCGCGTAAATGTAATACGAGCCTAACTACCCACTACGGCTAAGAGCGTGTCGTCGTGAACGATGATCTTGCGAAGGTGTAATCGTACCGGCGCGTTCTGCCGGCAAAATTTTCGTCTTCCTCGCCCGGAATTAGCTTCGTGTCGTCTTAATGTGATCTTTCCGTTCTTGCGTTATTCGCTCGTGATGGATGGACTTGCTTCTATGCTTCTACAATCTTTTAACATAAATACACGCATATTTTACTTAACATTTACAAATACTACATGTCCTTATTATTTAATTTCTTTGTTTCTCTTAATCTTTGTTGTCTCTGCTGTTACATTTTAAATTAAAATTTAAATTTCTTTAAAATGTAGAAGTATAGCATGTCATTACGTGATATGACGTAATATCCATTATTCATCGCATACTGTCGCGTTTCTAACATCAATGGCTGGCGCAAATATTATAGATATATAAAGACTATATATATAAAGACTATACTTCTAATGATATATAGTCATTTAAACGTCTTCTACTAATTTCTGTTTCTTTTCTATTACGTTTTAAATGATAAATATACGAATGTCCTCCTAAAAGAGGAATGTCACCATGCACATGCACCGTCTTCCGACATTATTATATTTATGAGCGACTACAACGATGTAAATGCAAATCCGCGGGAGGGTCTGAAGTCGTTAGTAAAAGATTTCCGGCCTCCTTAACCCACGACGATATCTAATTTGTTATTCGTGGGCGTTATCGCCGTGCGCGTGTCCTTCGCCCCTTTTCGTGCGTAGGCAGAAGTTAATGCCCCCGAACATCAGTGTCATCCGTCTTGCATTTGTGTACGTCCCCGGCAGATTCGCCCCTCGTAAATTATAACTCTTCTACGTGGCTGAGCCGGCACGAAGAGGGACGTTTTCCGCGTGTTGCGTCGAAAGTTTACGTGGTCTACAACGGGGACAGAGAGAGAGATAGAGAAAAATGGACAGCACTTTGCTACATCTACTCTTCTATACTCGAAAAGTTGTAAATAAATTGAGCAAGTAAAATAAAACAAATTTAATTATATTTAATGTTGAATTACGTAGAGTAGATATTATAAGATTAAGTATAATAATTAAAGTCTTATTTAACTAAGCATTTTAATTACATTAATTAATTTAAAAATATTAATTAATTCTTCACAAATAATCGACATCTTTTCATAATATATTACATAAAAATGTAAAAGATTTTGTGTATTAATAGACATTGCTGTCTAGTACGTTCATATCATGTAAAAAAGAAAAATAAATTTTGCTCACTTATATTTTATTCTCAAAAAGAATAAAAGATAAATGATCGAAAATGGATAAGTTTTGCTGTTTTTTAAGTTGTCGATTTTCTTGCTCTACAGATTCTCAAAGCATGTGTCTTACAAAAATGGCTGTTTCCGTTGAGAAAACTTGCAGAAGGAATATTAATGTAGAAAACGAGTATTTTCGTAATAAGCAAACGAAATTGTATATACAATTTCTCTTACCAAAGTTTACGGTAATGCATATGTCTTTGTGTATACGTTGCATCAATTTTTTTAATTGGGCAAGTTAACTTTACTTTCAGAAAGTTAATCATTTCCATTAGTCTTCAAAGGGTAGCCATATATATTAGCAAAAATATCTCTGATTTTTAGCAATTACTTCTACTATTTAATCAAATTTTATGGAAAGCTCTTCCGCTAATGGCTCAACTTAAAAACTGTAGGAAATGTGATAAAAAGACGGCCGTTCTAAGATGGCAGGTAAGAAACTCGCACTCGCGGACTTCGGGGATGCGATATTATTTAAAGCTTCGTCAAGTTAATTAGATGCGAAACTAATGTGCCTAAATAATGCAACGTCTCGACGCATCATAACTTGAAATTGATTTATCGACGGCAATATAACTTCAGCTACTTAATAATAATTATCAGCGTTGTATAACCGCATCTTAACAGAGATAATTATTATACCGCTTCCCGTTTATTCCGGGCAACTTTTAATCGCATTAAGGTTCATAATCTACCGAATACATGCACGGTGCTGTAATTAAAATTTTATCAGCTACAGGGTACAAGGCGGCACTGTTTATCATCGGGTATTATTACCGGCGGCGGTGCGACTTCCTTATGAAGCGAATATCGATAAAAATTTTTTCCCAAACTACGCGGATCCCTTCCGCGATTAAATTCATGCAAAACGTATCAATATTGGACGATAATAAATTTAACAGATTGTTAATAACTTAGCGACGACGGTGTGTATTTTTAGTTACATTCGTAAACACAAACACTACACATAAGTATTTTATTATACAGTTTCAAAAATTAATTATATTCTCCCATTTTGATGAGGGAAGGACGTGAACAATAAAAATCCCAAGAGACGTTTGGTGGTGCGACTATTATGTCGCAGAAAATAAATTGTCCACGAGTTATGCGTCGAGTCCATGCGTCGAGACGGCTTAGCACGCAATCAGTCAAACTCTTCACAACTCTCATGACACAAATTTGGCTCGCGTTCTTTCGAGCAGGAAGCTTGACGAGGATTTCTCTGGCACGAGAACGCATTTCATAAAAGGTATCCGTATAAACGTATCAGCCCCTCAATAAAGAACAGCGACCCTGAAGATATAAGTGGCGATGTCATACGAACGCAAACGCACGGCAAGAAGTTCAGTCAGTGGTCGGGGTGCTTCAAGACAAAGGTGGCGCGCGGAGACGGCGGTGAAGAGGGTGGAAAGGTAGTGGAAGAGTAGACGCATGTATTGATTACCGCTCCTCTCGCGTTGGAAGGAGAGAAAGTACGGAAAAGGAAAAGGGTGCAAGGAAGAGAGCAAGTGCTTCTCCGGCACCTTCCAGGATCTCCCGTACCTCGAAGAAATTCGCTTCTTGCACGCCGATCTCTTTCGCTTATTCTTATATTCATATTTCCTCGCCTTCCCTCTCATGGGTGAATGCGATTTCGCGTTTACTGATATTTTCATCATGGCAAAATTATCTATTTTATCGCACCTAACGTAATGTCGATAGAATCTCAAAGACCACAATTCGTCATCGTCGATAAACTTTTATTTTAATGGATTCTATATTACCCTGTATCCTATTCTATATATCTCGTTCTTTTTTGAAAATGCTAACGCGTGTTAGTGGATGATTAAATTGATTTTCAATTTAATTATTATGTGAGAGTAGTCTCTTTCAAGCTTTAGTTGTAGCCACGTTTTAAGACCGTAAGTAACGGTAGCGTGATTTGCTAGGGCGATGAATTGTACAAAAATTCACGAATAATTTTATTAGGCAACCAAGATCCAGTCCTGACCGATTACGGCGTTTCTTTATTTCATAATGGATACGTTTGTCTTTATTATATATCTATTCTTCCTATCCCGCGGTAAAGGCGTTTTAATTTTTATTGATAATTTTGTACTGTAAGCAAAAAAAAATTAAATTGTTTAAATCATATCCACAATGCTAAAAATATTTTAAAGATTTCAAACTTATAATTTTTCGTCTACGTAAATAAATACATAAACTTTACTCTATATTAAACCAGGCGAGCGAGGAAATAAATGTAACATGGCTTCTTTTTATTTATATGCCAGTCTTACATTCTGTTCATTTATCTATCTTAATTTTTTCAACGTGATTACTCCTCTACTATTATTTATTTTCTTTCTTCTGACGTGACAGTAATCCGTTGCGTTGGAGCGCGTCGAGATGAAGGGAAGAAGGCTGTTAGCGTCATGTGCGTCATCGTCTACGTGGATACAAGTTTTCATCCAGCTCTGAGTCGCCGGAAAAAAAAGGCCATAATCCGGAGAATGAAAATTCTTCTTTTTTTTTCTACTATCCCCATCTCGTCCACTTATAGAGGAGAAAGGACGAGGAGGTTTACCGCAATGGTAATGAGCAGAATCCTTAATTAAGGAAAACCACGAGAAAACTAAGGGAGGAGCCAAGATCTTGCCAACAATCTTGCTTATTTAGCGATCGACTTAAGTTTTGCAAATTTTTCTTACCAGCACCACCGGTTAAGAAGTTCGCGTAACAAAGCACGTCAGAGGAGTCTTTTTTGTCGACGCCGCACTTACGATTAATTATCTTCACCCCGCGAATATAAATTACTCCTTTCGCCATTGAGGTTTTAACAAAGAGTTAATAAACTACCATCAACGTTACGCGCTCAGACGCTCGTCTGTAATTATATCCTGCGACTACATTAATTAGAAGATAAAGGATTTGACAAGATATTGTATTAAGTGGATAATTTTCACTTGTAAGCCCCCATAAGATGAAGAGCGGACTGATAACAACTGCTTATCAAATAAAATCTAGTTTATGAGACGAACGGTTCTCAACAATTATCATTCTAAATCACGGGCGAGAGTTAAGGTATGCATTTATTCTACCCCCATTAAAATGTAGATATTTTAAAATCTATGCTTCGTATTGCAGCAGACTGTTAGAAAATTTCTGTAATCCTTTGGAACCGCACTTTACCAAACCAACTCCACTTCGCGAAACTAAACATTTAAGTAGTTTAACTTCGCGGCATCCTAGAATTTGCAAGTAGTGAATGCCGTCGGTCTTGGACGATTCTCCTTGGCTCCTGATCCTTGCCGAAAATCCATTTTCGCGATTTGACTTGCAAAGCCTGGATTACTGTCCACAAGACGGTGGTTTCCTGTCGTCCATGCAAGCCTCCTCGAATCAAGATTATTTAGAGAAGAAGACCTCGTGTAGTCTCGTCAAATATTATCTTATCGTAATGTTAACTTTATAAAATTATATGAAAATAGTATACAACTGTTTTTTTTTCACATCAATTATTAATAAAAAAAACAGATTGCAATTTTAAAAGCAATTCAGACTTTTCATGACAAATAAACATAAATATAAACTACGAATTGGGCAAAATGTTTCGTGCAAATATGGTATAAATTCGAAAAATCGTTTCAGCAGTATAGATTTATTGATATATTTATGAATTGCAAGATCATTTGGAGATCGTGATTCTAATATGGATACACGTAGATAAAAAAAAATAGGTATTTTATTCAGTCATGCATGCTGAAATTGCGGAGAGATTGCAATCGACCTTGAGAAGCCTATGATCATAAAATTTCTAGAGATTGCAAGTTTATCTATGTATACATATGCATATATATAACGAATTTTCCGCTTATCTTAAATTACATAATAATTTTATTAGTCTTAAGAATAAATGGCATTGCCAAAATTGTTGATCTGCTGAACAGATATTTCGCCGAATTATTATTAGCTCTCTCGTAAAATAAATATAATTAATGGTCCTTAAAATTGCTTCCAGATTATCAAGAATATCAATCTATTATTTTATGTAATTAAATATATCGACCTTGTTTTATTAAATTACAACGACCTAGCACTTTGTAATGCGCAAAATATTCGGAATTTCTGTTATATAAAGTTATATAAAGTGTATATAATAATATAATTTATAAAATAAATATAATTAATTTAAAAAAATTTTAAACTCCTCTTTCTCTGATCATTAAAATATCATTGCATTTTCGATCAACGGTGGTATTTAAAAGTAATCGAACTATCGAATACTGCAACGTTGATTTTAATGTACTTCTCGATCGCATGGAAATCATCGTTAGTCAATATGCCATGTGAAATCCTTCGTCGTGTGAAAGTTGCAAAATCCATTAACGCGATCGATTGAGGCACAAGACTCGCTCGATCTTAATTCGGTAATTAATTCTCCGCAGTTCTCGCATACGTATTACGTAATTTTTCTCGCTCATTCTCGCAACGTCGGTATAGAAAGCCGATAAGCGCAAAATCCGAATCATTCCGTTTCGTTTCTCGGACTGTCGCAGGCATCGTGTCGCGAACGAAGCTGTCCCGCAAAGCTATACTTCTCTCTACACGAACGCGGAAGAAAAATCGTGCATTTTACCTTCGCTTCGAATGCGCCATGCACTGTATAGATAATAAATCATGATAAATCGTAAGTCGAAATGTGGCACATATCCACATATTCCCAGCCGCGCTTTACCGTGCTGTCGGTTTTGTACCAGGGCGTAATAAATCGCATATTATTGTCCTCCATCATATCACGTTGGGATTTTAAGTAGAATTTTGGAGCAATGTGAACAGATATTATATATTGAACGAAACGTTCGCATTTATTATCAGCATTTAAAATCTTCGTCGATTGAAATATGTTCGAGATTCCATTGCATAGAGCAATGTAATAAAACGCGTCTTTGCATTAAAATATGATAAGATATTAAACATATATTATCTACATATAATCACAATTGAAGGAAAATATAATATTAATTCTATTTAATTATTAATAATTATTTTAAATATTTTTGTCTATAAAAAAGGAAGTATATATCTACAGTAATTATTATTAATTCATTATCACATGTTTCTTTTATTAAATAAATATAATCGTTTCTAGTTTCAAAAAAATGAGATTATTTCTTACTGTATACTGCTAATAATTATTATTTCTTCTTTTCTTTTCGACTTCAAACAATTTTAACAACAACGAAGCATATGAAAATCAAACTTTATGGTAGACCAAGACGTATTTGGTATGCAATGTTCACGCCGCACGTACGCAATATGCAACTTCTACTTGAACGTATAAATCACGACTAACTGAGTAGTAATTTATATCTGGCCCTTACACACCGAAGTTGGCGCTTATAAGCTACAGCATCGGCGGCTGTAACTAGCGTACGCCAGACGCGCGCGAGGTGGGTCTTCTAGTCTTTCAAACAGATTGCCGTAAAAGTTTGTAGTTATCGATATCTTTCAAGGCTTAACTATCTCGAGAAATTCCCAAGGGCGGACTAATTCGGATTTATGACTGTTGGGTGGCATGCGATTACGCTGGAAACACATGACTCCGTGAACTCCGGCGAGTCCTGGCAACTTGTCACCGCCGAAAGGTACGTGGCGGTGTTTACCTTTCATTACGTCGCGTAACAATTGCAGACGGTTTGCGATGCAAAATCCCTCCCATCTAGCGACGCCGATGTTCCCCGCGAAGTAGGATCAAATTTATTACTAGCCGCGCGCGCGCTTCGCGCTCGCGAATCGCGCGTGTAATACAGTTAAAGTACACACCCGCTCAATCAGCACGAAACGTGCAAATCGGCCATTTCGCACTCACGGATTATCGGGATCCACTGGGCTCCAGGATATTGCGGCGGAAACACGGAAGCGCGTAAACGCGTCGACGTTATCCCACACTTCGATTCGCCTCGTTCGCCATCGAATAAACGGCATGCCACAATTCCCATCACCCCCCCCCCCCCCCCCCTTCGATCGTGCGCGACACCCGTTCGTCCGTGTCATTTCATCTGGCAAGATTCGAACAACCGTCGATCGATCATCCGCGGAAATAGGGGGACTTATGTGTGACCGTAACTCCTATATATCCTAAAGAGAAGGATCGTCTTTGAATAATTGATTTTCCACTTGATACTTCAATAGTCATCAATAAATTTTTTCTTATATAATCTATTAATTAACGCTATAATATTTTAAATTATTTAACTCGCTATCTATTAATAGACAAGTACGCATTTCTAAAAAATAATTCTGAGTGGGTTAAAAATAAAGAATTCTAAAAAATAAAAAAATCTAAGTATCAAAATAAAAATAAACATATTATATACTTATATATTAATAAAAAAAGATACAAACAAACAAACAAATTCAAACATCGATGAACATATGATCTTTATGATCAATATGCTTTGTTTCAATGATAAAGCATTTATGTTCATCTATAGGTATTAGATTTTTGAAAACAAAAATCACAAGGATGCTTTTTTTTTTTTCTTTCATTAATTTGTACATCAACAACTAATACTTGTTTATTACCTGTCTTCTTCTTTTCGTTACAATTTCTTCAAATAAAATGTTTTTTTTTTGTGTTCAGCAATAAAAGCATCAACGAATATCGAATTAGTATTCTCTTCCGTTTGTACGACTTTCAATTTGTCAATGTTCACATTTGTTCGTTAATGTACGTTTGTTCTCGTCCAGTTTCGTCCATTTCCGTATATAACATGCCTTTGCGATAACGTTCGCCCCGTGTTCGTCGTTTTTCGTTGAGGAATGTCTAGGGCTTTCTTGAAAATGGAAGGGCGCAGCCCCACAAAGGGCCGGTCTTTCATGCAATCGGCATTTTCCACAGGCGAAGTCGCCATGAAACAGTCCGGTAAATAGCCTCAGACCTTTCGTTTCGTTCACCGCCGCATTGGCTGACAGTTGTTTTCCCAAAAGCATCGACGTCCGGCATATACGGGAAATTGAATTTCTACCACCACACGACGCGTGCCTCCTGCTTTCATTCGGCGCCATAGCGCTCAGCGACGCTCGCATTGCTCTCGAACGGAAACCACGCGACAAGAAAAAGTGGACGAAGAAGTTAGAAAATACGCGGGATATCGCTGTCTCCTTGGGGTCGCGCACGCAATTTCCGACTATGCTCTTATTAATGATGGCCTACATCGATCGATGGGTGTGTAAAATGAAAGACTTCATTCACATTTGACACTGAAAACTTAATGATTATGCTAAATATTTATTCTATTTCGACATTAATCAGATAATTTCCATTATACTCTCAAACTGTTTTTATGTCATAATCGACAGGTTTTCATTCGACAGGTGTCGTAAGATCTTTCATTACGTCGTAATAAACCAAAAGAATAATTTGTATAAGAGAGGTATCATATCGAATGGTATCTCTTGTTATAAATCTATGATTAAATAATATAATTGAACAGTATGGACAGTAAATGAATAAATCTCTCTGCATGGCTTTATAATGAAAAACCATCTGATAGGTAATTTAAATATGTGTCTCGTATATATTGATTATATTAATATCGACAGGCCTGGCATTTAATTTACATTCTAATAAATATGCAAAATAAACCTGCGTCTTTAGGAATTTCGTTCGTTTACAGGAAGTTTCCGTGCTCAAGAACGCAACTGGTGGCGAAAGCCAGCAGAGAGAGAGAAACAAGAAAAAGAAAGCTCGAATATAAGCGAGAGACAGAGAGATGAGAAGTCGTCGACAGAGATGATGTATTTATTACATCTCGGCGGAATTGCTTGCTTGCGAGACGGTGATAGATAAGTAACCAGAATTGCAAAATTAGAAATGAATATTAACCAAGAGAGCACACCACCGTCGGCAAATAAAGTGCGATGAAATAGCAGGATAGGTACATAAATAAACTCGCGCCGGGATAGAACTTCTGGAAATTATGCCGCCGTAAAAGCTGTCATACGCAAATGTTATACAAGTCGGCGTAATTGCAAAATCGAGTCAACGCTATCGCGAGTATGCTATCTTTGATTTTACACGCGTGTCCACCGTATCGGAGGGCTTCATTTCAGGTTTACGAGAGTTTGTATCGCTTCACCGTCGAAACTTTAGCAGGAAAGCGGTTGCTGTGGAATTCGGACATCAGATGTCACTCAGGCGTGGTAACCGCCCTCGGGGACTTGAGATTTAAAACCACAACAACGAGGGTTGATCAGTGCGCGTCCGACGGATAAAAGCACAGATACAGCCACCCCCTGTGGCTGCCACGTGTTGCCTTGATTCTCATTCTAAAGATGTTTACGTATTTATTACAATCGATACTCACACACTATAATATTTTTGTAATTATCTAGGTATATACATCTCTTTGATGTAACTTTACGTAGATTTGAAATACATTAAATCTAAAATTATTATTTCTTATATTTCTAAATGTATCTACGTATATAATATTTGGTATGAATAATAATAATAAGAATTTTACATTTTTATCTAGCTAATAATGTGCGTAAAGTCGTGTGTTTTTACTAGGTGACGAGATATATAAATTTTACAACCGTATGCAATAAATTCCGCAGTGCACAATTAACGTTAATTCAACATTCAGGCTGACGTTTTTGAACTATAAAGTTATTTAATTAATATTTTTTATTTTGAATTTCTGTGTAATATGTTAATCTCTTATACATATAAGCTTACATATTTCTTTGTATATTTTTCAGTTAAGTAGCAAACAACTTACCGTGATAACGCATATTAATATATTTTTGTTATTAGGTACGAATATATTATTTTTGTGTGGCCAACTGTGTGGCTCTGCTAAAAACCGCAATTAATTCTTGTCATGTTATTTGTAATATAATATAGTAAAATTTTGTTTCTTTATTTCTTAAACAAATTTCTTTCGAGAGTTTTTGTATGTACGATAGTTGACAATGCGATTCTTCTCTATAGAATATTTTCTTTCCTATACACGAGCAATCTTTACATGCGACAATATTCGATACAGGATATCCAATATCAAAGTATTGGATACATATATCTGTGCTTTTATCCATCGTACCAAAGAAGAACCCAATTCTAACAATGTAGGTATCCGAGAGCACCGTGTAAAAACAATGATTGTTTATCATAATTATTTAAGATTAGCTCCTGCAATATCAAAAAGCGCATTAAATCGCGCGCTTTCGATGTTGCGATGATAATTTTAATTATTAATCTCTATTTCGAGCTTTGCCTATTTATTATGCATTTTTATTATACCTAACACACAGTTTTTAATAAAAGGTTGCAAATATTCCAAGATTGAATCTGTGCACTAATTAATTTTAACCCATCCATTTATAAGCAACGGATCGGTACTATTAAATTGTAATTATAATCTTAATTTGATACATACATCTACATGTATCTAATATGTATTTGATATATAAATAAATTCTTACAGATTCATTACGTTACATTAAAACGAAAGATAATTTCTCACTCACCAATAGGTACGACGCTCAGCAGCGGAGCTGTAACTACGTTGCAATCTGTAACACATGAACATAAGATTTAAATTATATAGCAGCGTCCGCAAAGTTTAATATTCCGAAAAATAATTATTACATACGTTAAATAATAGACGATCAATTCCATAGGTAAGAAATAATAGATTACTTACCCCGTAGTTGCTCCGCCGTCGCCCGATGTCTCTGCCAGGCCTTTCCCTTCTCTCAGATTTCTTCGTTGCATTAACTCGCGAGAAATACACATTTAATTACGTCGCGCAATACTTTAAACGACACTTCCGATGTTAAAATATCCGACGCGCACAAGGGAATAACGTGAAAAAAAGACGATCGCGCACAAAGCTGTAATGGTATCTCCATCTATCTCGAACTTGTCGATCCCGTAAGCACAGAAATCACGCAAATGTCGGAAAGTTTCATCCTGATACCGCACGGTGTAATAAGATCGAGTCAGTGTCTAATTTAAAGTGGTAAACCGTTGAAATCGTTTGAAATACAGCAGAAATTCTATATTGAGCATTTCGATACATTTGGAACATACAACCCGCGAAGTACACGACATTGTCGATGAACGCGTTACGCGATCAGTACGTACAGTGCGTCTCGTTAATTGAGTGCTTTTGAGTGTAGACTATAGTGTAGAGAGATATGAGCGCACCATAGACGCCTAGAAAGTGCGCTCATCTACACTAATCTACACCCAAAAGGACTCGATTTGAGCTCAGTGTACATCGTGGCTTTCCTTCATTCAAAAATCATTAGACTAATTACTATATGATTATTCATACATTACTCTCGATAGTCTCGATTCGAAAGAGGACGGCATCTCATTCATTTCGGCGAGAGATTCAACTCGCGCAGCCCGCGGGATATTTATTCATGCATGTTCGAGTATGCGTCGATAAAGAAATAAAAATCCCCCGTAAATGAAAGTGAGTCCACGACTCTCTGGTTCCCCATTGCTGTGATTTTTATTTTTAAATAAATCACGCGGAATATCTTTTAAAGAGAGTCGGTACGTTTGTCAATTTGCAATTGTGAGAGCCGATCAATTACGCGGATCGCTAAATTCTAGTTAATAGGAAAGATCGTGTTTCAAACGGTAGTAATATTACCGCACGCAGGGCGGCACGCGCTGCATACTTCTCCGCTCGAGCGTCGGTGTGCGAATGATATGCGTAACGGCTCGGCGTGCGGCGGCGCATGGTGGAAGGATTACCATATGTATGTCAAGGTAAAGATCATCGGAGGGTGGTCCGTATAACTGTATAATTACCCTTCTTTGAATTAAGGAAACTAAATTTATAGAAATCAATTTTCTTGTAAACAATAAATTTATTTTCAGTGTATACCTATTTCTTTATTATTTAGTAATGAAATAAACAAAGATAAAGCCGTACGATTGGTAGTTAGGCAAATTCAAATTACGTGTCTATATTCAGATATATAACCTCGATAAATAATAATAAACTACTTCTCTCCTCGACCTTTGCAAGCAGTTTTTCAAACGCTTCAAACGCTTCAAACGCTTGTTCAGGCGATATCTGTGCCACATTTAGTATCTAACATCCTGCAATACAGAACGGATATAATGGAATTACAAGCAACACGCAGCAAGTTGTGGAATTATTTCGAACAAATAAGTAGTTTGCTCGCAAAATGCAAGATTTGTGAAGAAGAAATTCGGTCATCCTCGAAAACAAAAATTCTTAAAAATTTAAGAACACACTTAAGGATACATGACGTGTTTCCCGATAAAAACCGCACAGTACCTAACAAGCTACGGCAATATTTCTCGGACTTATCAAAATATAAGGCAAAATGTAACACATGTGGTAGAATAATATCTTATTTAACGAGCTATTTTCCTTTAAAACGCCATTTAAAAATACATCCTGACTTGATAAACCAGAGTCAATATGAGTAAGTACATTTAAGAAGTTATTTAAATACTAAAACTTATAAAATAAATGTAATTATAAAACAAGCAATATATGGTTAAAAAAATTGAACGATTAAAAGTTTTTATCAAGGCTTCCATGTAAAAAGTGTTTGCAATTCCGATTATAAATGTTGCTAATCCAATCCTATTAATAACAATTTCTAATCTATTTCGCATACAATTAGAAAAAAAATTTAAAATAATCATATTCACGTTCTTTTATTACCTACTTGTACATATTCTTATCTTAAAGAGAAATGAATACATAAGTCAAAAAATATAATTTTATAAAAGAGTGTTTCTCTCAAATATTTAACTGATTTTAATTTTTACTGTATGTCTACTTGACTTCGCTATTTTAAATTATCATGTGTAAGCGCTGCGTGTGTTTCAGTATAAGTTTAGAATTAGTAATAAAATAAAAAGAGACAGCTGTATGATTGATAGTTAGGCAAATTTAAATAATATAACTATAGTATATGCATATTTATACATATATCCCAACAAATATAAATCATATTTCTCTTTTCAACCTTTGTGAGTAGTATTTTATAGTCTTGTTTGGGTCATTTTTGTACCACAATTAGTAACAGATACCCTGCATTACAGGACGCATCTAATGGAATTACCGAAACAACCAAAACGCAACGTGCTGTGGGATTATTTCGAAGAATTAGAACGATTGCTCGCAAAGTGCAACATTTGTGGAGAAGAGATTCGGTCATCTTGGCAACCACACCTTCTAACAAGTTTAAGAACACACTTACTAAAGAAGCATGACATGTTTCCCGATAAAAACCACACAGTATCTAACAAGCTACGGCAATATTACACGGACTTATCAAAATATAAGGCAAAATGTAACACATGTGGTAAAATAATATCTTATTTAACGGACTACACGTCTTTGAAACGCCATTTAAAAATACATCCTGACTTGATAAACCAGAGTCAACATGAGTAAGTACACATTCAAAAAGTGATTAAAATACTAAAATTTATAAATCTAATGTAATAATAAGACAACCAACAGATAAAGAAAATTAAGCGAGATAAGACTAGGCTTTCACCACGGTATTATATAACAATTATTTGCAATCCGATCATAAATGTGCTTTTCCAATCGTAATAATAATAATCTTTTAATTATTTTGCAAATAATTTGAAAAATTTGAATTGCTCATATTTACGTCTTTTTATTTATTATAGGCGCAAACAATTCAGAAATTTAGATTAATCATGTTTGACATTAGTATTGCCAAAACTCGAGTCAAATATTGTACATAAAATGTTTAGTTCTTTATGTGTAATGCGTATTTAAATTAAATAGAATTATTTAATGAAATTTTTATACGACAACACGAATTTGCCATTTACTTGTTACACAGATAATTAAAAGAAAATAAAAATTCTTATTAGCCAGCAATCAACGGTGTCATATAATATTTGAATATACGCAGTTGACCTTTGTAAATGACGTGCAGTATAGTGATATTGATGCATTAGTCATTAGTCGTTCGTTGATACTAGAATTGTGTCTATAGTACCAATTTAATTTTTGTTCTAACTTATTTTACAATCTTACATAAAGACAATCTAACGTTTTCGACCGTTTTGATTTGTGACTGCAGTATCCGACTTATGACTAAATACATACTCAAGGCAGCTTCTTTTTTAAATTATACATATACGTACAGAAAATCATAAATCTATTTAAGATGTTTAGAAATAGTATTACAGAAATTCAAGATATAAAACATTCTCTATTACTTTCTCTTTCAATCTCCAACCTTCCGTATCACACAAATTTTTACTTTATATATTACGAATCACCATCTATAAGTACATGATAAGTAATGCTTACAATTGCAATATTTATATATAAATAATTATTTTTAATTTCTTTTACACCACATTTTGATGCAGACCAAGCACTTCGAGTTCAACGAAAACTGTTATGGATTCTTCTGAAAAATATCAAAGTCGAGAACCACCTGGTTTGTACGTTCAATCATGTGAGGAAACGAGTGAAGATGAAGCAGGCGCATTACTTGATGAGTAATTAGTCGTTTTGTTTATATCATACAGTATAATAAATATTTGCTGTTTAAGTATTGACTCTTCTGTGTACACGAATAATTTACAACATTAATATTTCAAATAATTCAATATTTAATTACACCACATTTTATTGCAGCCCAAGCACTTCAATGGGCTATGCTGTAAATTCCATTGCAGAACATCCAAGTCAAGAACATGATTTGCTGGTTCAGTTGTATGAGCAAACAAGTGAAGAAACAGACGCACTTGATGAGTAATTAATTATTTTGTGATATATTAAAATGTTTCTCTTTATTTTGTATTTTTAATCACACTACATTTCAATGCAGACTTACCATTTCAAGCTCAATAAATTGCCTTATGGATCTCTCTGCAGAAAGTCAGGAACAACTTGAATTGATTAGTCAATTACTTGAACAAACGGGAAACGAAACGAAAGCATTTGATGAGTAATTACTTGTTTTGCGTATATAACACAATGTTATTATAACCTATACTAGTTAAATATTGACTCTTCTGCATAAGAATAATGTACAATCATAATATTTTTAATAGGTCCATTTTTAATGACACCATATTTCAATGCAGACCAAGCTCAGCAAGCTCTTTAAGTTCAACGGGTTATGTTATGGATTCTTCTGCAGTACATCAGAGTCAAGAATCATCTGGTGCGCCCGTTCCGTTATCTGAACAAATAAGAGAAGCATTTGACACAATTGATCCGTAATTATTCGTTTTGCCTATACAGACAAATTTGCATAGCGCATAAACATAAGCATAAGAAAATTGAATGGTCTATATATACATGTGCATAAAACAGTGGACCATTTCCTTATGCATATGCTTATGCACCTGTGCAAGTTTATCTGGATAGACTTTAATAAATAACGAATATAGAATTATGCATTGATGAAATGTGATGACAATACAAATCTAATTGTAGGAATGATAAATTGTCTTAGTGGTTTTGTAGTATGACTAACTGTAACTTTCAAACATAAACTAATTTTTCTCTGTTAATTATTCTATACATATAAATGCAAAACGATCAATTTTTCTTGTTTAATCATGTACAAATGCAGAACAACCATTTTAAAATCAATGGACATCAATGTTTCAGATTCCGATAGAGATTTATCAACGAGCACACGTTCTGACTCACGTAAATCAAAGAAAGACGAAATAGAAGCTAATGACGAGTAATTATTTACCTTGCATCGGTGACACAACACAAAAGGAAGAATATATTACGAATTCAATATCTCTTATATATCTTAATAAGTTTTAATTCAATATCTTAATAATAAATCTTAATTCTCAATATCTTAATAAAATTGACATTTTACATAAAATTTTCCACTTATTTTATGTAAAATTTATATAACGTTACTTTCTATTATAAATTCTTTTGTTAAAAAGTATATACATGCCGGTTTTCCTTTTTATATTTCAAATGTTTAATAGCTTTTATAATTCTGTGTATCTTTAGCAAAGAAATAATAACGATTACTATATTCATTTTTCTTGTAACATTATCACTTCTTACACCTTAAAATAATAAATATTATTAGATAATATTTATTATAAAATTAATTTATAAATATTTTATAAATTATATTTTTATAATAGAATAATTTAAATAATATAAATATAATAATTGAAAAAATATACATTAAAATTTTTATTAATATTAGTTAATATTAATATTATACAAATTTTATAAACATTTATAAAATATTTAATATTATATTTAATATTATAAAAATATTATAAAACTTTGCTTCTCTTAATTCAAGAAGTAAAATAGTACTATGTGGACCATGTGTAAGGGGATGGCTGGCAGTTGTGTAGACGTATTTTGAGGGAGTAAACAACCTTGGCAAGCGCAAGCAAAAGAATTAATCTTTTCTTTAAAATTAAATATTTAAAAAATAAAAAACTCATATTTGAAACTTTGGCACATAATTCTATATGTTTTTATATAGTTTAAAAAAAGAATTGTTAGATAATATTAATAGTAACGGGAATTACAGATAATGAAGGGAAGCAGTTTAATAGCTGCTGGTGTAAGTACATGAAATCTCAAAAACAGCTCCAACGATTTTTTTCCAACTCTTTTTACAAGTTCTTAAAAACAATATCTAAAATGTGTCCAAAGCAGAATTTTGAAAAAAATTCTTAGGCACGAAGTAAAATATTTTACTTGCGAAAAGAGTACAAAATTGAAAAGAGTGCATTTTTGTCAATAAAATTGAAAACAAATTATTTTTCTAATTTTGTTTTCAACACATTTTAGACATTTTTCTAGATTATGAATCGCTTTTTACTTTGTTTTAGATTTTTTGTTACTTCGAAATCATGTTTATATATATGTATTAACTACTGAACGGAAAGAACTGCTCTCCTTTATTACCAATAACTCCTGTTATTATTAAAATTTTCTAATAATTCTTTTTTTTAAATAAACATAAAAGCCATTATGTGCCAAAGTGTCAAATAAATAATCAGAATTTTTTATTTCTTAAATATTTAACTTTAAAGAAAGATAGATTTTTTAGCTTTTGTCAAGGTTTTTACCTCCTTAATACAAGACAAAATTTAATACAAGACGTGCGTTACAGTTCGCGTGCGTAGCTAAAATTCTCTTCGAGTCTACTGTATTTTGTCTCTCTACTGTGTCTCTGGCTTGACTAGCTCCGTACGTGGCGTCGTGTGTTTTTACTAGGTGACGAGATATATAAATTTTACAACCGTATGCATTAAATTCCGCAGTGCACAATTAACGTTAATTCAACATTCAGGCTGACGTTTTTGAACTATAAAGTTATTTGATTAATATTTTTTATTTCGAATTTGTGTGTAATATGTTAATCTCTTATACATATAAGCTTACGTATTTTTTTGTATATTTTTCAGTTAAGTAGCAAACATCTTATCGTGATAACGCATATTAATATTTTTTTGTTATTAGGTACGAATATATTACTTTTGTGTGGACAACTGTATGGCTCTGCTAAAAACCGCAATTCATTCTTGTCATGTTATTTGTAATATAATAGAATATAATAAAATTTTTTTTGTTTATTTCTTAAACAAATTTCTTTCGAGAGTTCTTGTATGTACGATAGTTGACAATGCGATTCTTCTCTATAGAATATTTTATTTCCTATACACCAGCAATCTTTACATGCGACGATATTTGATACAGGATATCCAATATCAAAGTATTGGATACATATATCTGTGCATTTATCCATCGTATCAAAGAAGAACCCAATTCTAACAATGTAGGTATCCGAGAGCACCGTGTAAAAACAATGATTGTTTATCATAATTATTTAAGATTAGCTCCTGCAATATCAAAAAGCGCATTGAATAGCCCGCTTTCAATGTTGCGATGATAATTTTAATTATTAACCTTTATTTCGAGTTTCGCCTATTTATTATGCATTTTTAATATACCTAACACACAGTTTTTAATAAAAGGTTGCAAATATTCCAAGATTAAATCTGTGCACTAATTAATTTTAACCCATCCATTTTTAAGCAACGGATCGGTACTATTAATTTGTAATTATAATCTTAATTTGATACATACATCTACATGTATCTAATATGTATTTGATATATAAATAAATTCTTACAGATTCATTACGTTACATTAAAACGAAAGATAATTTCTCACTCAGGCCTTTCCCTTCTCTCAGATTTCTTCGTTGCACTCACTCGCGAGAAATACACATTTAATTACAACGCGCAATACTTTAAGCGACACTCCCGACGTTAACATATCTGACGCGCACAAAGGAATAACGTGAAAAAAAGAAAAACGATTGCGCACAAAGCTGTAATGGTATCTCGATCTATCTCGAACTTGTCGATTCCGTAATCACAAAAATCTCGAAAATGTCGGAAAGTTTCATCCTGATACCGCACGGTGTAATAAGATCGAGTCAGTGTCTAATTTAAAGTGGTAAACCGTTGAAATCGTTTGAAATACAGCAGTAATTCTATATTGAGCATTTCGATAGATTTGGAACATACAAACCCGCGAAGTACACGTCACTGTCGACGAACGCGTTACGCGATCAGTACGTACAGTGCGTCTCGTTAATTGAGTGCTTTTGAGTGTAGACTATAGTGAAGAGAGAGATGAGCGCACCATAGACGCCTAGAAAGTGCGCTCATCTACACTAGTCTACATCCAAAAGGACTCGATTTGAGCTCAGTGTACATCGTGGCTTTCCTTCATTCAAAAATCATTAGACTAATTACTATGATTATTCATACATTACTCTCGATAGTCTCGATTCGAAAGAGAACGGCATCTCATTCATTTCGGCGAGAGATTCAACTCGCGCAGCCCGCGGGATATTTATTCATGCATGTTCGAATATGCGTCAATAAAGAAATAAAAATCCCCCGTAAATGAAAGTGAGTCCACGACTCTCTAGTTCCCCATTGCTGTGATTTCTATTTTTTTAAATAAATCACGCGGAATATCTCTTAAAGAGAGTCGGTACGTTTGTCAATTTGCAATTGTGAGAGTCGATCAATTACGCGGATCGCTAAATGCTAGTTAATAGGAAACGATCGTGTTTCGAACAGTAGTAACATTACCGCACGCAGAGCGGCACGCGCCGCATACCTCTCCGCTCGAGCGTCGGTGTGCGAATGATATGCGTAACGGCTCGGCGTGCGGCGGCGCATGGTGGAAGGATTACCATACAGTCAAGGTAAAGATCATCGGAGGGTTGTCCGTATAACTGCATAATTACCCTTCTTTGAATTAAGGAAACTAAATTTATAGAAATCAATTTTCTTGTAAACAATAAATTTATTTTCAGTGTATACCTATTTCTTTATTATTTAGTGATGGAATAAACAAAGATAAAGCCGTACGATTGGTGGTTGGGCAAATTCAAATTACGTGTCTGTATTCAGATATATAACCCCGATAAATAATAATAAACTACTTCTCTCCCCTCGACCTTTGTAAGCAGTTTTTCAAACGCTTCAAACGCTTGTTCAGGCGATATCTGTGCCACATTTAGTATCTAACATCCTGCAATACAGATCGGATATAATGGAATTACAAGCAACACGCAGCAAATTGTGGAATTATTTCAAACAAATAAGTAATTTGCTCGCAAAGTGCAAGATTTGTGGAGAAGAAATTCGGTTATCTCATGGAAATTACATGATAAAAGCATTAAGAACACATTTAAGTAAACATCAAATGTTTCCCAATAAAAACCGCACAGTACCTAACAAGCTACGGCAATATTTCTCGGACTTACCAAAATATAAAGCAAAATGTAACACATGTGGTAGAATAATATCTTATTTAACGACCTATTTTCCTTTAAAACGCCATTTAAAAATACATCCTGGCTTGATAAACCAGAGTCAATTTGAGTAAGTACATTTAAGAAATTTTTTAAATACTAAAACTTATAAAATAAATGTAATTATAAAACAAGCAATATATGGTTAAAAAAATTGAACGATTAAAGGTTTTTATCAGGGCTTCCATGTAACAATTGTTTGCAATTCCGATTATAAATGTTGCTAATCCAATCCTATTAATAACAATTTTTAATCTATTTCGCATACAATTAGAAAAAAATTTAAAATAATAATATTCACGTTCTTTTATTACCTACTTGTACATATTCTTATCTTAAAGAGAAATAAATACATAAGTCAAAAAATATAATTTTATAAAAGAGTGTTTCTCTCAAATATTTAACTGATTTTAATTTTTACTGTATGTCTACTTGACTTCGCTATTTTAAATTATCATGTGTAAGCGCTGCGTGTGTTTCAGTATAAGTTTAGAATTAGTAATAAAATAAAAAGGGACAGCTGTATGATTGATAGTTAGGCAAATTTAAATAATATAACTATAGTATATGCATATTTATACATATATCCCAACAAATATAAATCATATTTCTCTTTTCAACCTTTGTGAGTAGTATTTTATAGTCTTGTTTGGGTCATTTTTGTACCACAATTAGTAACAAATACCCTGCATTACAGGACGCATCTAATGGAATTACCGAAACAACCAAAACGCAACGTGCTGTGGGATTATTTCGAAGAATTAGAACGATTGCTCGCAAAGTGCAACATTTGTGGAGAAGAAATTCGGTCATCTTGGCAACCAAGCCGTCTAAATGATTTAAGAACACACTTACTAAAGAAGCATGACATGTTTCCCGATAAAAACCGCACAGTACCTAACAAGCTACGGCAATATTACACGGACTTGTCAAAATATAAGGCAAAATGTAACATATGTGGTAAAATAATATCTTATTTAACGGGCTACCGGTCTTTAAAACGCCATATAAAAATGCATCCTGACTTGATAAACCAGAGTCAACATGAGTAAGTACACATTCAAAAAGTGACTAAAATACTAAACTTATAAAATAAATGTAATGACAAAACAAGCAATATATGGTTAAAGAAATTGAACGATTAAAAGTTTTTATCAGGGCTTCCATGTAACAATTGTTTGCAATTCCGATTATAAATGTTGCTAATCCAATCCTATTAATAACAATTTTTAAACTATTTCGCACACAGAAAGAAATTTTAAATAATAATATTTACGTTCTTTTATTACCTACTTGAACATATTCTTATCTTAAAAAGAAATGAATACATACGTCAAAAAATATAATTTTATAAAAGAGTGTTTCTCTCAAGTATTTAACTGATTTTAATTTTTACTGTTTATGTCTACCTGACTTCGCTATTTTAAATTATCATGTGTAAGCTATGCGTGTGTTTCAGTATAAGTTTAGAATTAGTAATAAAATAAAAAGAGACAGTTGTATAATTGATAGTTAGGAAAATTTAAATAATATAACTATAGTATATGCATATTTATACACCATCCCAACAAATATAAATCATACTTCTCTTTTCAACCTTTGTGAGTAATATTTTATAGTCTTGTTTTGGTCATTTTTGTACCACAATTAGTAACAGATACCCTTCATTACAGGACGCATCTAATGGAATTACCGAAACAACCAAAACGCAACGTGCTGTGGGATTATTTCGAAGAATTAGAACGATTGCTCGCAAAGTGCAACATTTGTGGAGAAGAAATTCGGTCATCTTGGCAACCACACCTTCTAAGAAGTTTAAGAACACACTTACTAAAGAAGCATGACGTGTTTCCCGATAAAAACCGCACAGTACCTAACAAGCTACGGCAATATTACACGGACTTATCAAAATATAAGGCAAAATGTAACATATGTGGCAAAATAATATCTTATATAACGGACTACGAGCCTTTAAAACGCCATTTAAAAATACATCCTGACTTGATAAACCAGAGTCAACATGAGTAAGTACACATTCAAAAAGTGATTAAAATACTAAAATTTATAAATCTAATGTAATAATAAGACAACCAACAGATAAAGAAAATTAAGCGAGATAAGACTAGGCTTTCACAACGGTATTATATAACAATTATTTGCAATCCGATCATAAATGTGCTTTTCCAATCGTAATAATAATAATCTTTTAATTATTTTGCAAATAATTTGAAAAATTTGAATTGCTCATATTTACGTCTTTTTATTTATTATAGGCGCATACAATTCAGAAATTTAGATTAATCATATTTGACATTAGTATTGCCAAAACTCGAGTCAAATATTGTACATAAAATGTTTAGTTCTTTATGTGTAATGCGTATTCAAATTAAATAGACTTATTTAATGAAATCTTTATACGACAACACGAATTTGCCGTTTACTTGTTACATAGATAATTAAAAGAAAATGAAAATTCTTATTAGCCAGCAATCAACGGTGTCATATAATATTTGAATATACGCAGTTGACCTTTGTAAATGACGTGCAGTATAGTGATATTGATGCATTAGTCATTAGTCGTTCGTTGATACTAGAATTGTGTCTATAGTACCAATTTAATTTTTGTTCTAACTTATTTTACAATCTTTCATAAAAACAATCTAACGTTTTTAACCGTTTTGTTTTGTGACTGCAGTATCTGACTTATGACTAAATACATACTCAAAGCAGCTTCTTTTTTAAATTATACATATACGTATCGAATATCATAAATCTATTTAAGATGTTTAAAAATAGTATTACAGAAATTCAAGACATAAAACATTCTCTATTACTTTCTCTTTCAATCTCCAACCTTCCGTATCACATAAATTTTCACTTTATTACGAATCACCATCTATAAATATATGATAAGTAATGCTTACACTTGCGATGTTTATATATAAATAATTATTTTTTAATTTCTTTTACACCACATTTTAATGCAGACCAAGCACTTCGAGTTCAACGAAAACTGTTATGGATTCTTCTGAAAAATATCAAAGTCAAGAACAACTTGGTTTGTACGTTCAATCATGTGAGGAAACGAGTGAAGATGAAGCAGGCGCATTGCTTGATGAGTAATTAGTCGTTTTGTTTATATCATACAGTATAATAAATATTTATTGTTTAAGTATTGACTCTTCTGTGTACACGAATAATTTACAACATTAATATTTCAAATAATTCAATATTTAATTACACCACATTTTATTGCAGCCCAAGCACTTCAATGGGCTATGCTGTAATTTCCATTGCAGAACATCCAAGTCAAGAACATGATTTGCTGGTTCAGTTATATGAGCAAACAAGTGAAGAAACAGACGCACTTGATGAGTAATTAATTATTTTGTGATATATTAAAATGTTTTTCTTTATTTTGTATTTTTAATCACACTACATTTCAATGCAGACTTAGCATTTCAAGCTCAATGAATTGCCTTATGGATCTCTCTGCAGAAAGTCAGGAACAACTTGAATTGATTAGTCAATTACTTGAACAAACGGGAAACGAAACGAAAGCTTTTGATGAGTAATTACTTGTTTTGCGTATATCACACAATGTTATTATAACCTATACTAGTTAAATATTGACTCTTCTGCATAAGAATAATGTACAATCATAATATTTTTAATAGGTCCATTTTTAATGACACCGTATTTCAATGCAGACCAAGCTCAGCAAGCTCTTTAAGTTCAACGGGTTATGTTATGGATTCTTCTGCAGTACATCAGAGTCAAGAATCATCTGGTGCGCCCGTTCCGTTATCTGAACAAATAAGAGAAGCATTTGACACAATTGATCCGTAATTATTCGTTTTGCCTATACAGACAAATTTGCATAGCGCATAAACATAAGCATAAGAAAATTGATTGGTCTATATATTCATGTGCGTGAAACAGTGGACCATTTCCTTATGCATATGCTTATGCACCTGTGCAAGTTTATCTGGATAGACTTTAATAAATAACGAATATAGAATTAAGCATTGATGAAATGTGATGACAATACAAATCTAATTGTAGGAATGATAAATTGTCTTCGTGGTTTTGTAGTATGACTAACTGTAACTTTCAAACATGAACTAATTTTTCTCTGTTAATTATTCTATACATATAAATGCAAAACGATCAATTTTTCTTGTTTAATTATGTACAAATGCAGAACAACCATTTTAAAATCAATGGACATCAATGTTGCAGATTCCGATAGAGATTTATCAACGAGCACACGTTCTGACTCACGTAAATCAAAGAAAGACGAAATAAAAGCTAATGACGAGTAATTATTTACCTTGCATCGGTGACACAACACAAAAGGAAGAATATATTACGAATTCAATATCTCTTATATATCTTAATAAGTTTTAATTCAATATCTTAATAATAAATCTTAATTCAATATCTTAATAAAATTGACATTTTACATAAAATTTTCCGTTTATTTTATGTAAAATTTATATAACGTTAGTTTCTATTATAAATTTTTTTGTTAAAAAGTATATACATGCCGGTTTTTCTTTTTATATTTCGAATGTTTAAAAGCTTTTATAATTCTGTGTATCTTTAGCAAAGAAATAATAACGATTACTATATTCATTTTTCTTGTAACATTATCATTTCTTACACCTTAGGATAATAAATATTATTAGATAATATTTATTATAAAATTAAATTATAAATATTTTATAAATTATATTTTTATAATAGAATAATTTAAATAATATAAATATAATAATTGAAAAAATATACATTAAATTTTTTATTAATATCAGTTAATATTAATATTATACAAATTTTATAAAATTTTATAAAATATTTAATATTATAAAAATATTATAAAACTTTGCTTTTTAATTCAAGAAGTAAAATAGTATTATGTGGACCGTGTGTAAGGGGATGGTTAAGGCAGTTGTGTCGACGTATTTTGAAGGAGTAGACAACCTTGACAAGCGCAAGCAAAAGAATTAATCTTTTCTTTAAAATTAAATATTTAAGAAGTGAAAAACTCTCATATTTGAAACTTTGGCACATAATTCTATATGTTTTTATATAGTTTAAAAAAAGAATTGTTAGATAATATTAATAGTAACGGGAATTACAGATAATGAAGGGAAGCAGTTCAATAGCTGCTGGTGTAAGTACATGAAATCTCAAAAACAGCTCCAACGATTTTTTTCCAACTTTTTTTACAAGTTGTTAAAAACAATATCTAAGATGTGTCCAAAGCAGAATTTCGAAAAAAATTCTTAGGCGAGAAGTAAAATATTTTATTTGCCGAAAACAGGCCTTAGGGTCCCTCCTCCTTTCTTTCGAGAGTTTTTGTATGTACGATAGTTGACAATGCGATTCTTCTCTATAGAATATTTTCTTTCCTGTAGGGGAGACCGGGGCAAATCGGTCAGGTTTTTTTCGGTGCCGATTTTTAACAACAAAATAAATAATTTTAGTTAAATGTGGTATACCATTTTTAAGAGTGAACCTTTAGCTACAAAATTTATGTAGGAAATTTTTGTCTACGTCGCTTTGTTTAACCGGTATAGAGCAAAAACAACAACGGTGGAAAAATTTAAATCTCAAAATGCCGGGGTAAAACTGTCACTCCATAAATACATAATTCCGATTAAGAAAACTGATAGGATACGTTTTATTAATTATTTGGTAATAGAAAAATGTAAACATTTATTAATTAGTGTTAAAAATTTCATTATTTTGTGTTTTTGTGTGTGTGTACGGATTCTATAACTCAAGAACTAATCAACCAAATATTAAGGAAAAATATATGAAATAGGGGTAGAAAAGACTGAAAAATATAATAAAATTATAAAATTTGCCAATATTATAAAAGTCCACCCCGGGTGCTTACTGACCGATTTGCCCCAAACACAAGTTTCAGGTTTCATCGCCCACGAAATATTAGACATGAACGATAATGAAAAAACTACACTGGATTCGTGTTCAGCATGCATTACTCTTTATAATCACGTACCTGGAGATTTGGAGAGCAAATATTATTGTAGATATTACACAATTTCCACGCGCAGAAAATTTAACTTTCACCTTCCGAAAACACGTTTGCCCTCGTAAAAATCATAACACAGCAGGTAATCTGCCAAAACTCCGTTGGTCACATGGGTACCATAAGACGCGTTTACAATGTTAATAGCGAGTTCGCACAATATACAGGTTCCGAGATATTTGATTTGACACTTTTACTCCGTTGACCGATTTGCCCCGGTCTCCCCTACACTAGCAATCTTTACATGCGACGATATTCGATACAGGATATCCAATATCAAAGTATTGGATACATATATCTGTGCTTTTATCCATCGTATCAAAGAAGAACCCAATTCTAACAATGTATTAGGTATCCGAGAGCACCGTGTAAAAACAATGATTGTTTATCATAATTATTTAAGATTAGCTCCTGCAATATCAAAAGGCGCATTAAATCGCGCGCTTTCGATGTTGCGATGATAATTTTAATTATTAATCTCTATTTCGAGCTTTGCCTATTTATTATGCATTTTTATTATACCTAACACACAGTTTTTAATAAAAGGTTGCAAATATTCCAAGATTAAATTTGTGCACTAATTAATTTTAACCCATCCATTTTTAAGCAACGGATCGGTACTATTAAATTGTAATTATATAGCAGCGTCCGCAAAGTTTAATATTCCGAAAAATAATTATTACATACGTTAAATAATAGACGATCAATTCCATAGGTAAAAAATAATAGATTACTTACCCCGTAGTTGCTCCGCCGTCGCCCGATGTCTCTCCCAGGCCTTTCCCTTCTCTCAGATTTATTCGTTGCACTCACTCGCGAGAAATACACATTTAATTACGACGCGCAATACTTTAAGCGACACTCCCGACGTTAACATATCTGACGCGCACAAAGGAATAACGTGAAAAAAAGAAAAACGATTGCGCACAAAGCTGTAATGGTATCTCGATCTATCTCGAACTTGTCGATTCCGTAATCACAAAAATCTCGCAAATGTCGGAAAGTTTCATCCTGATACCGCACGGTGTAATAAGATCGAGTCAGTGTCTAATTTAAAGTGGTAAACCGTTGAAATCGTTTGAAATACAGCAGAAATTCTATATTGAGCATTTCGATAGATTTGGAACATACAAACCCGCGAAGTACACGTCATTGTCGACGAACGCGTTACGCGATCAGTACGTACAGTGCGTCTCGTTAATTGAGTGCTTTTGAGTGTAGACTATAGTGTAGAGAGAGATGAGCGCACCATAGAAGCCTAGAAAAAGCGCTCATCTACACTAGTCTACACTCAAAAGCACTCGATTTGAGCTCAGTATACAACGTGGCTTTCCTTCATTCAAATATCGTTAGACTAATTACTATGATTATTCACACATTACTCTCGATAGTCTCGATTCGAAAAAGGACGCCATCTCATTCATTTCGGCGAGAGATTCAACTCGCGCAGCCCGCGGGATATTTATTCATGCATGTTCGAATATTCGTTGATAAAGAAATAAAAATCCCCCTTAAATGAAAGTGAGTCCACGACTCTCTGGTTCCCCATTGCTGTGATTTCTATTTTTAAATAAATCACGCGGAATATCTCTTAAAGAGAGTCGGTACGTTTGTCAATTTGCAATTGTGAGAGCCGATCAATTACGCGGATCGCTAAATGCTAGTTAATAGGAAACGATCGTGTTTCGAACGGTAGTAATATTACCGCACGCAGAGCGGCACGCGCCGCATACCTCTCCGCTCGAGCGTCGGTGTGCGAATGATATGCGTAACGGCTCGGCGTGCGGCGGCGCATGGTGGAAGGATTACTATATGTATGTCAAGGTAAAGATCATCGGAGGGTGGTCCGTATAACTGTATAATTACCCTTCTTTGAATTAAGGAAACTAAATTTATAGAAATCAATTTTCTTGTAAAAAATAAATTTATTTTCAGTGTATACCTATTTCTTTATTATTTAGTGATGGAATAAACAAAGATAAAGCCGTACGTATGGTAGTTAGGCAAATTCAAATTATGTGTCTATATTCAGATATATAACCTCGATAAATAATAATAAACTACTTTTCTCCTCGACCTTTGTAAGCAGTTTTTCAAACGCTTCAAACGCTTGTTCAGGTGATATCTATGCCACATTTAGTATCTAACATCCTGCAATACTGAACGGATATAATGGAATTACAAGCAACACGCAGCAAGTTGTGGAATTATTTCGAACAAATAAGTAGGTTGCTCGCAAAGTGCAAGATTTGTGGAGAAGAAATTCGGTTATCTTATGGAAATGACATAAGAGCATTAAGAACACATTTAAGTAGACATCAAATGTTTCCCGATAAAAACCACACAGTACCTAACAAGCTACGGCAATATTACACGGACTTATCAAAATATAAGGCAAAATGTAACAGATGTGGTAAAATAATATCTTATTTAACGAGCTGTTGGCCTTTGAAACGCCATTTAAAAATGCATCCTGACTTGATAAACCAGAGTCAACATGAGTAAGTACATATAAGAAGTTATTGAAATACTAAAACTTATAAAATAAATGTAATGATAAAACAAGCAATATATGGTTAAAAACATTGAACGATTAAAAGTTTTTATCAGGGCTTCCATTTAACAATTGTTTGCAATTCCAGTTATAAATGTTGCTAATCCAATCCTATTAATAACAATTTTTAAACTATTTCGCATACAATTAGAAAAAAATTTAAAATAATAATATTCACGTTCATTTATTACCTACTTGTACATATTCTTATCTTAAAGAGAAATGAATACATAAGTCAAAAAATATAATTTTATAAAAGAGTGTTTCTCTCAAATATTTAACTGATTTTAATTTTTACTGTATGTCTACCTGACTTTGCTATTTTAAATTATCATGTGTAAGCGCTGCGTGTGTTTCAGTATGAGTTTAGAATTAGTAATAAAATAAAAAGGGACAGCTGTATAATTGATAGTTAGGAAAATTTAAATAATATAACTATAGTATATGCATATTTATACACCATCCCAACAAATATAAATCATACTTCTCTTTTCAACCTTTGTGAGTAATATTTTATAGTCTTGTTTTGGTCATTTTTGTACCACAATTAGTAACAGATACCCTTCATTACAGGACGCATCTAATGGAATTACCGAAACAACCAAAACGCAACGGGCTGTGGGATTATTTCGAAAAATTAGAACAATCGCTCGCAAAGTGCAACATTTGTGGAGAAGAAATTCGGTCATCTTGGCAACCACACCTTCTAACAAGTTTAAGAACACACTTACTAAAGAAGCATGACATGTTTCCCGATAAAAACCACACAGTATCTAACAAGCTACGGCAATATTACACGGACTTATCAAAATATAAGGCAAAATGTAACACATGTGGTAAAATAATATCTTATTTAACGAACTACACGTCTTTGAAACGCCATTTAAAAATACATCCTGACTTGATAAACCAGAGTCAACATGAGTAAGTACACATTCAAAAAGTGATTAAAATACTAAAATTTATAAATCTAATGTAATAATAAGACAACCAACAGATAAAGAAAATTAAGCGAGATAAGACTAGGCTTTCACCACGGTATTATATAACAATTATTTGCAATCCGATCATAAATGTGCTTTTCCAATCGTAATAATAATAATCTTTTAATTATTTTGCAAATAATTTGAAAAATTTGAATTGCTCATATTTACGTCTTTTTATTTATTATAGGCGCATTCAATTCAGAAATTTAGATTAATCATGTTTGACATTAGTATTGCCAAAACTCTAGTCAAATATTGTACATAAAATGTTTAGTTCTTTATGTGTAATGCGTATTCAAATTAAATAGACTTATTTAATGATATCTTTATACGACAACATGAATTTGCCATTTACTTGTTACATAGATAATTAAAAGAAAATAAAAATTCTTATTAGCCAAAACGGTGTCATATAATATTTGAATATACGCAGTTGACCTTTGTAAATGACGTGCAATATGGTGATATTGATGCATTAGTCATTAGTCGTTCGTTGATACTAGAATTGTGTCTATAGTACCAATTTAATTTTTGTTCTAACTTATTTTACAATCTTACATAAAGACAATCTAACGTTTTCGACCGTTTTGATTTGTGACTGCAGTATCTGACTTATGACCAAATACATACTCAAGGCAGCTTCTTTTTTAAATTGTACATATACGTATAGAAAATCATAAATCTATTTAAGATGTTTAAAAATAGTATTACAGAAATTCAAGATATAAAACATTCTCTATTACTTTCTCTTTCAATCTCCAACCTTCCGTATTACATAAATTTTTACTTTATTACAAATCACTATCTATAAGTACATGATAAGTAATGCTTACACTTGCGATTTTTATATATAAATAATTATTTTTAATTTCTTTTACACCACATTTTGATGCAGACCAAGCACTTCGAGTTCAACGAAAACTGTTATGGATTCTTCTGAAAAATATCAAAGTCGAGAACCACCTGGTTTGTACGTTCAATCATGTGAGGAAACGAGTGAAGATGAAGCAGGCGCATTACTTGATGAGTAATTAGTCGTTTTGTTTATATCATACAGTATAATAAATATTTGCTGTTTAAGTATTGACTCTTCTGTGTACACGAATAATTTACAACATTAATATTTCAAATAATTCAATATTTAATTACACCACATTTTATTGCAGCCCAAGCACTTCAATGGGCTATGCTGTAAATTCCATTGCAGAACATCCAAGTCAAGAACATGATTTGCTGGTTCAGTTGTATGAGCAAACAAGTGAAGAAACAGACGCACTTGATGAGTAATTAATTATTTTGTGATATATTAAAATGTTTCTCTTTATTTTGTATTTTTAATCACACTACATTTCAATGCAGACTTACCATTTCAAGCTCAATAAATTGCCTTATGGATCTCTCTGCAGAAAGTCAGGAACAACTTGAATTGATTAGTCAATTACTTGAACAAACGGGAAACGAAACGAAAGCATTTGATGAGTAATTACTTGTTTTGCGTATATCACACAATGTTATTATAACCTATACTAGTTAAATATTGACTCTTCTGCATAAGAATAATGTACAATCATAATATTTTTAATAGGTCCATTTTTAATGACACCATATTTCAATGCAGACCAAGCTCAGCAAGCTCTTTAAGTTCAACGGGTTATGTTATGGATTCTTCTGCAGTACATCAGAGTCAAGAATCATCTGGTGCGCCCGTTCCGTTATCTGAACAAATAAGAGAAGCATTTGACACAATTGATCCGTAATTATTCGTTTTGCCTTATACAGACAAATTTGCATAGCGCATAAACATAAGCATAAGAAAATTGATTGGTCTATATATACATGTGCATAAAGCAGTGGACCATTTCCTTATGCATATGCTTATGCACCTGTGCAAGTTTATCTGGATAGACTTTAATAAATAACAAATATAGAATTATTGCTTTGATAAAATGTGATGACAATACAAAGCTAATTGTAGGAATGATAAATTGTTTTCGTGGTTTTGTAGTATGACTAACTGTAACTTTCAAACATGAACTAATTTTTCTCTGTTAATTATTCTATACATATAAATGCAAAACAATCAATTTTTCTTGTTTAATTATGTAAAAATGCAGAACAACCATTTTAAAATCAATGGACATCAATGTTGCAGATTCCGATAGAGATTTATCAACGAGCAAACGTCCTGACTCACGTAAATCAAAGAAAGACGAAATAGACGCTAATGACGAGTAATTATTTACCTTGCATCGGTGACACAACACAAAAGGAAAAATATATTACGAATTCAATATCTTTTATATATCTTAATAAGTTTTAATTCAATCTCTTAATAATAAATCTTAATTCAATATTTTAATAAAATTGACATTTTACATAAAATTTTCCGTTTATCTTATGTAAAATTTATATAACGTCAGTTTCTATTATAAATTTTTTTTTTAAAAAGTGTATACATGCCGGTTTTCCTTTTTATATTTCAATTGTTTAAAGGCTTTTATAATTCTGTGTATCTTTAGCAAAGAAATAATAACGATTACTATATTCATTTTTCTTGTAACATTATCATTTCTTACACCTTAGGATAATAAATATTATTAGATAATATTTATTATAAAATTAATTTTTAAATATTTTATAAATTATATTTTTATAATAGAATAATTTAAATAATATAGATATAATAATTGAAAAAATATACATTAAAATTTTTATTAATATTAGTTAATATTAATATTATACAAATTTTATAAGATTTTATAAAATATTTAATATTATATTTAATATTATAAAACTTTGCTTTTTAATTCAAGAAGTAAAATAGTACTATGTGGACCATGTGTAAGGGGATGGTTAACGCAGTTGTGTAGACGTATTTTGAGGGAGTAGACAACCTCGACAAGCGCAAGCAAAAGAATTAATCTTTTCTTTAAAATTAAATATTTAAGAAGTGAAAAACTCTCATATTTGAATCTTTGGCACATAATTCTATATGTTTTTATATAGTTTAAAAAAAGAATTGTTAGATAATATTAATAGTAACGGGAATTACAGATAATGAAGGGAAGCAGTTCAATAGCTGCTGGTGTAAGTACATGAAATCTCAAAAACAGCTCCAACGATTTTTTTCCAACTTTTTTTACAAGTTCTTAAAAACAATATCTAAATTGTGTCTAAAGCAGAATTTCGAAAAAATTCTTAGGCAAGAAATAAAATATTTTACTTGCAAAAAGAGTACAAAATTGAAAAGAGTGCATTTTTGTCAATAAAATTGAAAACAAATTATTTTTCTAATTTTGTTTTCAACACATTTTAGACATTTTTCTAGATTATGAATCGCTTTTTACTTTGTTTTAGATTTTTTGTTACTTCGAAATCATGCCTATATATATGTATTAACTACTGAACGGAAAGAACTGCTCTCCTTTATTACCAATACCTCCTGTTATTATTAAAATTTTTTAACAATTCTTTTTTTTAAATAAACATAAAGCTATTATGTGCCAAAGTGTCAAATAAATAACCAGAATTTTTTATTTCTTAAATATTTAATTTTAAAGAAAGATAGATTTTTTAGTTTTTGTCAAGGTTTCTACCTCCTTAATATACCTAAGACAAAATTTAATACAAGACGTGCGTTACAGTTCGCGTGCGTAGCTAAAATTCTCTTCGAGTCTACTGTATTTTGTCTCTCTACTGTGTCTCTTTCTTGACTAGCTCCATACGTGGCGTCGTGTGTTTTTACTAGGTGACGAGATATATAAATTTTACAACCGTATGCAATAAATGCCGCAGTGCACAATTAACGTTAATTCAACATTCGGGCTGACGATTTTGAACTATAAAGTTATTTGATTAATATTTTTTATTTCGAATTTGTGTGTAATATGTTAATCTCTTATACATATAAGCTTACGTATTTCTTTGTATATTTTTCAGTTAAGTAGCAAACAACTTATCGTGATAACGCATATTAATATTTTTTTGTTATTAGGTACGAATATATTATTTTTGTTTGGCCAACTGTATGGCTCTGCTAAAAACCGCAATTCATTCTTGTCATGTTATTTGTAATATAATATAATAAAATTTTGTTTCTTTATTTCTTAAACAAATTTCTTTCGAGAGTTTTTGTATGTACGATAGTTGACAATGCGATTCTTCTCTATAGAATATTTTTTTTCCTATACGAGCAATCTTTACATGCGACGATATTCGATATAGGATATCCAATATCAAAGTATTGGATACATATATCTGTGCTTTTATCCATCGTATCAAAGAAGAACCCAATTCTAACAATGTAGGTATCTAAGAGCACCGTGTAAAAACAATGATAGTTATCATAATTATTTAAGATTAGCTCCTGCAATATCAAAAGGCGCATTAAATCGCGCGCTTTCGATGTTGCGATGATAATTTTAATTATTAATCTCTATTTCGAGTTTCGCCTATTTATTATGCATTTTTAATATACCTAACACACAGTTTTTAATAAAAGGTTGCAAATATTCCAAGATTAAATTTGTGCACTAATTAATTTTAACCCATCCATTTTTAAGCAACGGATCGGTACTATTAAATTGTAATTATAATCTTAATTTGATACATACATCTACATGTATCTAATATATATTTGATATATAAATAAATTCTTACAGATTCATTACGTTACATTAAAACGAAAGATAATTTCTCACTTACCAATAGGTACGACGCTCAGCAGCGGAGCTGTAACTACGTTGCAATCTGTAACACATGAACATAAGATTCAAATTATATAGCAGCGTCCGCAAAGTTTAACATTCCGAAAAATAATTATTACATACGTTAAATAATAAACGATCAATACCATAGGTAAGAAATAGTAGATTGCTCACCCCGTAGTTGCTCCGCCGTCTCCCGATGCCTCTCCCAGGCCTTTCCCTTCTCTCAGATTTCTTCGTTGCACTCACTCGCGAGAAATACACATTTAATTACGACGCGCAATACTTTAAACGACACTCCCGACGTTAAAATATCCGACGCGCCCGAAGGAATAACGTGAAGTAAAGAAAAACGCGCACAAGGCTGTAATGGTATCTCGATCTATTTCGAACTTGTCGATTCCGTAACCACAGAAATCTCGCAAATGTCGGAAAGTTTCATCCTGATACCGCACGGTGTAATAAGATCGAGTCAGTGTCTAATTTAAAATGGTAAACCGTTGAAATCGTTTGAAATACAGCAGAAATTCTATATTGAGCACTTCGATACATTTGGAACATACAAAGATACAAACCCGCGAAGTACACGACATTGTCGACGAACGCGATACGCGATCAGTACGTACAGTGCGTCTCGTTAATTGAGTGCTTTTGAGTGTAGACTATAGTGTAGAGAGAGATGAGCGCACCATAGACGCCTAGAAAGTGCGCTCATCTACACTAGTCTACATCCAAAAGGACTCGATTTGAGTTCAGTATACAACGTGGCTTTCCTTCATTCAAATATCATTAGACTAATTACTATGATTATTCACACATTACTTTCGATAGTCTCGATTCGAAAGAGGATGGCATCTCATTCATCTCGGCGAGAGATTCAACTCGCGCAGCCCGCGAGATATTTATTCATGCATGTTCGAATATGCGTCGACAAAGAAATAAAAATCCCCGCAAATGAAAGTGAGTCCACGACTCTCTGGTTCCCCTTCCCCATTGCTCTGATTTCTATTTTTAAATAAATCACGCGGAATATCTCTTAAAGAGAGTCGGTACGTTTGTCAATTTGCAATTGTGAGAGTCGATCAATTACGCGGATCGCTAAATGCTAGTTAATAGGAAACGATCGTGTTTCGAACGGTAGTAATATTACCGCACGCAGAGCGGCACGCGCCGCATACCTCTCCGCTCGAGCGTCGGTGTGCGAATGATATGCGTAACGGCTCGGCGTGCGGCGGCGCATGGTGGAAGGATTACTATATGTCAAGGTAAAGATCATCGGAGGAGGGTGGTCCGTATAACTGCATAATTACCCTTCTTTGAATTAAGAAAACTAAATTTATAGAAATCAATTTTCTTGCAAACAATAAATTTATTTTCAGTGTATACCTATTTCTTTATTATTTAGTGATGGAATAAACAAAGATAAAGCCGTACGATTGGTAGTTAGACAAATACAAATTACGTGTTTATATTCAGATATATAACCCCGATAAATAATAATAAACTACTTCTGTCGTCGACCTTTGTAAGCAGTTTTTCAAACGCTTCAAACGCTTGTTCAGGCGATATCTGTGCCACATTTAGTATCTAACATCCTGCAATACAGAACGGATATAATGGAATTACAAGCAACACGCAGCAAGTTGTGGGATTATTTCGAAGAATTAGAACGACTGCTCGCCAAGTGCAGGATTTGTGGAAAAGAAATTCGGTCATCCTCGAAACCAAGAATTCTTGCAAATTTAAGAACACACTTAAGGATACATGACGTGTTTCCCGATAAAAACCGCAAAATACCTGACAAGCTACGGCAATATTACTCGGACTTACCAAAATATAAGGCAAAATGTAATAAATGTGGTAAAATAATATCTTATTTAACGAGCTATTGGCCTTTAAAATGCCATTTAAAAAATCCTCATGACTTGATAAACCAGATACAGCATAAGTAAGTATATTTAAAAAGTTATTAAAATACTAAAAATTATAAAATAAATGTAATATATGTGTGACAAAGCAAGCAATAACTAAAAAAATTGAATTATTGAGTGTTTTTATCAGGACATTCAACCAACAATTATTTGCAATTTTGATCATAAATGTGCTCATCCAGTCGCAATATTAATAATCTTTTATTAATTTCGCAATATAATTTTAAAAAATTTGATTTGTTCATATTCACATTTCTATATTACTTTTACATAATCTTTTCTTAAAAAAAAAATAAGTAAAAAAATATAATTTTATAGAAGAGTATTTAAAATATTTAGCAGATTTTAATTCTTACTGTATGTTTAATTAATATTGCTATTTTAATTTATCACGTGTATAATACGCGTCGCACGCGTATGTTAGCATATAGATATAGGATTAAAATTAGTAATAAAATATAAAGAGATAGAGCTGTATGACTGATAGTTAGGCAAATTCAAATTATATATATCCCAATAAATAAAGCATATTCCATTTTTAATCATTGTGAGCAGTTTTCCAAACGCATGTTGCGACTTGTTGATTTCTGAAGCGCATTTAGTATTAAACACTTTGCAATACAGGACAGATATACTAAAAGTATCGAAACAAGCGAAACGCAGCGAGTTGTGGAATTATTTCGAACAAATATGTAGTTTGCTCGCAAAGTGCAAGATTTGTGGAGAAGAAATTCACGTATCTCATGGAAATAACATTATAGGAGCATTAAGAGCACATTTAAGTAAACATCAAATATTTCCCAAAAAAAACGCATACAATTAGAAAAAAATTTAAAATAATCATATTTACGTTTTTTTATTACCTACTTGTACATATTCTTATCTTAAAGAGAAATGAATACATAAGTCGAAAAATATAATTTTATAAAAGAGTGTTTCTCTCAAATATTTAACTGATTTTAATTTTCACTGTATGTAACATTAACTTCGCTATTTTAAATTATCATGTGTAAGCGCTGCGTGTGTTTCAGTATAAGTTTAGAATTAGTAATAAAATAAAAAGAGACAGCTGTATGATTGATAGTTAGGTAAATTTAAATAATATAACTAGTATATGCATATTTATACATACATCCCAACAAATATAAATCATACTTCTCTTTTCAACCTTTGTGAGTAGTATTTTATAGTCTTGTTTTGGTCATTTTTGTACCACAATTAGTAACAGATACCCTTCATTACAGGACGCATCTAATGGAATTACCGAAACAACCAAAACGCAACGGGCTGTGGAATTATTTCGAAAAATTAGAACAATCGCTCGCAAAGTGCAACATTTGTGGAGAAGAAATTCGGTCATCTTGGCAACCAAACCGTCTAAAAGATTTAAGAACACACTTACTAAAGAAGCATGACATGTTTCCCGATAAAAACCGCACAGTACCTAACAAGCTACGGCAATATTACACGGGCTTATCAAAATATAAGGCAAAATGTAACACATGTGGTAAAATAATATCTTATTTAACGGACTACTGGGCTTTGAAACGCCATATAAAAATGCATCCTGACTTGATAAACCAGAGTCAACATGAGTAAGTACATTTAAAAAGTTATTGAAATACTAAAATTTATAAAATAAATGTAATGATAAAACAAGCAATATATGGTTAAAAAAATTGTGGCGATTAAAAGTTTTTATCAGGGCTTCCATGTAACAATTGTTTGCAATTCCGATTATAAATGTTGCTAATCCAATCCTATTAATAATAATTTTTAAACTATTTCGCATACAATTAGAAAAAAATTTAATATAATCATATTCACGTTCTTTTATTACCTACTTGTACATATTCTTATCTTAAAAAGAAATGAATACGTAAGTCAAAAAATATCATTTTATAAAAGAGTGTTTCTCTCAAATATTTAACTGATTTTAATTTTTACTGTATGTCTACCTGACTTCGCTATTTTAAATTATCATGTGTAAGCGCTGCGTGTGTTTCAGTATAAGTTTAGAATTAGTAATAAAATAAAAAGAGACAGCTGTATGATTGATAGTTAGGCAAATTTAAATAATATAACTAGTATATGCATGTTTATACATACATCCCAACAAATATAAATCATACTTCTCTTTTCAACCTTTGTGAGTAGTATTTTATAGTCTTGTTTTGGTCATTTTTGTACCACAATTAGTAACAGATACCCTTCATTACAGGACGCATCTAATGGAATTACCGAAACAACCAAAACGCAACGGGCTGTGGGATTATTTCGAAAAATTAGAACAATCGCTCGCAAAGTGCAACATTTGTGGAGAAGAAATTCGGTCATCTTGGCAACCAAACCGTCTAAAAGATTTAAGAACACACTTACTAAAGAAGCATGACATGTTTCCCGATAAAAACCGCACAGTACCTAACAAGCTACGGCAATATTACACGGGCTTATCAAAATATAAGGCGAAATGTAACACATGTGGTAAAATAATATCTTATTTAACGGACTACTGGGCTTTGAAACGCCATTTAAAAATGCATCCTGACTTGATAAACCAGAGTCAACATGAGTAAGTACACATTCAAAAAGTGATTAAAATACTAAAATTTATAAATCTAATGTAATAATAAGACAACCAACAGATAAAAAAAATTAAGCGAGATAAGACTAGGCTTTCATCACGGTATTATATAACAATTACTTGCAATCCGATCATAAATGTGCTTTTTTAATCGTAATAATAATAATCTTTTAATTATTTCGCAAATAATTTGAAAAATTTGAATTGCTCATATTTACGTCTTTTTATTTATTATAGTCGCATACAATTCAGAAATTTAGATTAATCATGTTTGACATTAGTATTGCCAAAACTCGAGTCAAATATTGTACATAAAATGTTTAGTTGTTTATGTGTAATGCGTATTTAAATTAAATAGACTTATTTAATGAAATCTTTATACGACAACATGAATTTGCCATTTACTTGTTACATAGATAATTAAAAGAAAATAAAAATTCTTATTAGCCAGCAATCAACGGTGTCATATAATATTTGAATATACGCAGTTGACCTTTGTAAATGACGTGCAGTATAGTGATATTGATGCATTAGTCATTAGTCGTTCGTTGATACTACAATTGTGTCTATAGTACCAATTTAATTTTTGTTCTAACTTGTTTTACAGTCTTTCATAAAAACAATCTAACGTTTTCGACCGTTTTGATTTGTGACTTCAGTATCTGACTTATGATTAAATACATACTCAAGGCAGCTTCTTTTTTAAATTATACATATACGTATAGAAAATCATAAATCTATTTAAGATGTTTAAAAATAGTATTACAAAAATTCAAGATATAAAACATTCTCTATTACTTTCTCTTTTAATCTCCAACCTTCCGTATCACATAAATTTTTACTTTATTACGAATCACCATCTATAAGTACATGATAAGTAATGCTTACACTTGCAACGTTTATATATATATATAATTATTTTTTAATTTCTTTTACACCACATTTTAATGCAGACCAAGCACTTCGAGTTCAACGAAAACTGTTATGGATTCTTCTGAAAAATATCAAAGTCAAGAACCACCTGGTTTGTACGTTCAACCATGTGAGGAAACGAGTGAAGATGAAGCAGGCGCATTGCTTGATGAGTAATTAGTCGTTTTGTTTATATCATACAGTATAATAAATATTTACTGTTTAAGTATTGACACTTCTGTGTACAAAAATAATTTACAACTTTAATATTTAAAATAATTCAATATTTAATTACACCAAATTTTATTGCAGCCCAAGCACTTCAATGGGCTATGCTGTAAATTCCATTGCAGAACATCCAAGTCAAGAACATGATTTGCTGGTTCAGTTGTATGAGCAAACAAGTGAAGAAACAGACGCACTTGATGAGTAATTAATCATTTTGTGATATATTAAAATGTTTCTCTTTATTTTGTATTTTTAATCACACTACATTTCAATACAGACTTATCATTTCAAGCTCAATGAATTGCCTTATGGATCTCTCTGCAGAAAGTCAGGAACAACTTGAATTGTTTATTAAATTACTTGAACAAACGGGAAACGAAACGAAAGCATTTGATGAGTAATTACTTGTTTTGCGTATATCACACAATGTTATTATATTCTATACTAGTTAAATATTGACTCTTCCGCATAAGAATAATGTACAATCATAATATTTTAAATAGGTCCATTTTTAATGACACCATATTTCAATGCAGACCAAGCTCAGCAAGCTCTTTAAGTTCAACGGGTTATGTTATGGATTCTTCTGCAGTACATCAGAGTCAAGAATCATCTGGTGCGCCCGTTATCTGAACAAATAAGAGAAGGATTGGACACAATTGATCCGTAATTATTCGTTTTGCCTATACAGACAAATTTGCATAGCGCATAAACATAAGCATAAGAAAATTGATTGGTCTATATATACATGTGCATAAAACAGTGGACCATTTCCTTATGCATATGCTTATGCAGCTGTGCAAGTTTATCTGGATAGACTTTAATAAATAACGAATATAGAATTATGCATTGATGAAATGTGATGACAATACAAATCTAATTGTAGGAATGATAAATTGTCTTCGTGGTTTTGTAGTATGACTAACTGTAACTTTCAAACATGAACTAATTTTTCTCTGTTAATTATTCTATACATATAAATGCAAAACGATCAATTTTTCTTGTTTAATCATGTACAAATGCAGAACAACCATTTTAAAATCAATGGATATCAATGTTGCAGATTCCGGTAGAGATTTATCAACGAGCAAACGTCTTGACTCACGTAAATCAAAGAAAGACGAAAAAGACGCTAATGACGAGTAATTATTTACCTTGCATCGGTGACACAACACAAAAAGAAGAATATATTACGAATTCAATATCTTTTATATATCTTAATAAGTTTTAATTCAATCTCTTAATAATGAATCTTAATTCAATATCTTAATAAAATTGACATTTTACATAAAATATATATAAACTTAACTCAATCGTTACATATATTAACATTTTTGCATCAGAATAAAAATTCTTTTTGGCAAACACATTGACGAGACATAAGTTGATATTAAGATAATAAATACATAATGTAATAATGTGCGGTAAATAAAGAATGCATAATAAATCAGTTGTGTTGAATCTGATTTAAAAATCTATAGGCTCGCCGACGCGAGAGCTCATGGACCGAGTTAGAAAAAGTAAAAATGGGATCAAGAGTTTTATCACGTCCATGATCCATGTCGATAATACTGGAGTAAAAGCTAATCGTGATATTAAAAAGAATATCAAGTCAAATAATTCTTCCGAAATTCTTCCCCTCCCTCCATATTATCGACATCAGAATCCATTAGTGCCTCCTTATATGTAAATAAACTGTGCGATTATCCGTAAAGCGGAAAATATTCTGTGTATATATCTTCAAAAAAGTAATGCTTCACGTAGGGCGTCACGGCCGCGCGGGGCTTTAAATTTACATAATTATTGTCGAAACTGTAATTGAAGATAATATTCATGTTTGCTTTCTGAGATAGTTAATATAATCTTACACAATACATGTTTACATAATTTACACAAGATTTTTGTCTTGTTTTTATCCGAAAGTGTAGAAGGGGGTACACAATTAAAATTCCTAGCTGTAATCAGGTAGATTCGAATCAGATTCCTCGCGGTTACGAGTCTGACACTTTACCACTAGACCACACTGCCACCCTATTAATAGGATACGTATACATATCTTATTAATAGAATCCTAATATAATAGGATATGTATACATATCCTAAAATTTTTATATTTTAATGGTCGTATATTTGGCGTTTATTGTTTGAGTACTAAATAAAACATATTAATAAAATAGATATTTTTATGTGGCATATCAATAGCACATATTTTTCTTTTTATTTTAATTAACTTTATATTTAATTTTCATATCGTCATTTTAATTGCGGAATTGTATATAGCTTCAATTCTACCTACGTTAGATACAATTACACATATATGCGTTTTAAATTTTCTACCATTAATTTTGCGCAACGGGCATGCTAATGTACAATGTGTACTATGCAACCCTATATATAGTAATAATGGAAAATATGTGAAACAGAGAAACTCTGCCGACGAACAGAATACTGTGCGCCCAAATCATATTACACCGCGACTATTTGAATTTATACGAGACTGCAGGCAACCCTATAAACTGCCATCGTTTAGTCGGGGTATTTCGAGTTTTCGGGCGATGACTCTATGTGGCCAGTAAATAAATCTAAATTCACTCTACAATCCGTGCACGCTAGGGACACCGTAAAGCATTCTCCGCATGCTTTCTATAATGACATAGCGCACGTTTGTAAATCCACTTAACGGTACATTAGCGATCATATGGCCACGCTCACGAATTTCGCAAACGTTTCATATTATTGAATGCGAATAAATCACACAAACGATATCTATATCTATAAACACGATAAAATATCTACTTATTTATTAGCGAATCAGAAACAAATATAATTACGAGAAAGTTGTCAATATTATTAAATCACTATCAGAGTATATTTGTTTCTGAATTGTTTAAATAATAATAAAATGGAAAATCCTGCAATTTTACAATACTCTCTGCTTCAATAACAGGCATGTGAAATGTTGAAATTACAAGACTGTGTAATCATTCGTTTAATTATGTAAACTTACTTTCAGAAATAGATGTGGATCGAAACGGTAAACAAAGGGTTAAATACAGGATAATTATTTTACCCTCAAAAGCTTGCTATTTCTGTGCTATGAAAATCATGCAATTTTGGGAAATTCGAACGCAAAGTGAAATAAAGTATGTCGTTTTATGAATCACAACCATTTTATAGTGCCAAAAACGTTTTCAACGCTAATCATACAATCTAACTGCAATTTCTATTATATAAAAAATTTTTTAAATGTACATATAACTGAATTGATCGTTATAATTTGTAAGCTAAGTTTTTGCAACTGATAGAAACTTATTGTTATATTGGGGCAATATGCGTAAAATTTTAACAATGATAATCTCATTTAACTTTACTAATTTCCAGAAATTGGATTAACAACTGTAAAAGATTAAGAATCCCACAGTACAACATCTCTGTCGAGTGCAGGAAGAAGCCTAGAACTTCAGTGGTTTACATCGCAGTCTTTTGCACAGGATGCAGCAACTAGTGGTTACGAACAGGAGATACTCGAAATGCGTGCACAAGATAGACGCGTACACACAGAATACAAAATTACGAATCTTGTTTCGGTATTTCCGCGAGTGCCGGGGGTAACGTTAGATACTAAGCGTCAGGTGCAGGCGGCGGTGACGAACCAGAATCGTGGGGAAACCAAGACGAAGGGGAAGGACGACAAGGGCGAAAAGAGGTAGAGAGAGATAGAGATAGAGAGAAAGAGAGAAAGAGAAAGAGAGAGAGAGAGGGAGAGATAGAGAGAACGTGAGGGGTTGCCGGCAGAGAAAATGCATGCCTAGGGAAGGCACGCATACACGGCGCGCACGGCGAATTATGCGGTGAATCTTCGAGTTTATACTCGTACACGTAACAATGCCGGGAACTTCGGGCGTTTACACGCGGATCCCGCGGCAATAGTGGCGGCAACGTGCAACGTGTGTGCATCCAGCCCGCGGGCGGTAGGGGCACCAACGGTGGGGGGGGGGGGAGGGGGGGGGGGCTTCGGCGAATTATGCGGCGTTCCGCGTGGTTTATGCGGGCGGCGCGCGCGAAAAACGTCGGAACTTCAGATGTTTACATCGGCATGGCGGAGGCGGGAAACGAGGTTTCGACCCGATGGCGGTAACGAAACGAAAGAGAAAAGGGAGGCGAAAGTGCATATGCGCGGCGGTAGGGCGGAGGGCGGAACTGGTGGAGGAACATTTGCGTGTTTGCGCTGGTTCCGCGCAGTTAGCGGTAACAAACGGCGCGGGAAACGGGCGACGGAAAAAGTTTCGGTCGCGCGCGTTTTGCGAGAGTGCACTTAACGAAAAAGTACGAATATTTATTTTCCCGCTAGAGTAACGACGAAACATTTCTGGAATTTCCTTTTGCGATTTCGCGCCGCACGAGAGACCGGATGAGGCGGCGCTGTTGAGGCGAACATCAAAAAAATCCTCATCGTACTGGAGAAACTCCAGTATGATGGACAATCATTTTCATGCGGATGCGAGCGGCCGGGCGAAATGCGCGTGAAACGCGACGGAAATTAACGAAAGCTCGCGTGTTTGGTCAATCGATCGTTCGGCCAGTCAATCCGAATTCGCTCGCTGCGTTAATTCGTAAATGAAAACATTGCAGTTGCACGTATTAGCGGACGACGCGGTATCGCGCGAAATGTACGTATAAATGCAGCGAAGCGTTCCCAGTCCTCGGTGGTATAAATTATCGGGTCGGGCATAATTTAGAGAGTGATGTCGGACGGCCGAAGGGTGCCCCACCCTCATGCGCGACACTCGGGTGAACTGGTTTATGCTTCCGTTTCCTCTTTCCTCAACCCTCTCGTTTCGCCGTGGAGTTGAACTTTCTGCCATTCTCTCGTTCTCCCTTCGTCTGCCTTCCTCTCTCTTGTATTCGCGCGCCTCCCTCCCCCTCCCCCCTTCGTCTTTCCCACTCTCATACTTCGACGAGAGATCTGCCACTCCTCGAGGACGACATAGTTTTAATTGGTTTAGCAGTGTTCTCTGTCGGGTGTCAGGGCACCACGACGCTGACGATGACAAATGGCCGGAGTAACCCCTTGGAGTTCCCTCCCTTCGCCAAATTTCGCGTACCAATGGGGAAACGCGGGGAGTGTTCCGCAAGGCGCCGATATCTTAAGAGAACCGTCAGCGAGAATTTTCTTCGTGTTTCTTTCGAAAGTTTGGTGAAACGGCATTTTTTCCTGCAGGACATTCCGCGGCGTATATTCTCTCGGGATATATGGATCCGTTTAATATTTAGCTTCAACAATATTTCTCGACGATTATAATATAATTATGTAAAGTAAAATGCAATTTTGAAATTAAAGGAACTGATATATCACGTAATTATCGGGGCTACTTTTTGTATAAACAGAAATTATTCTTTTAGATTTAGCATTTTATTTCTTTGTCAACAAATGGAAAATAAATATATGAAGATTTGTTTTTATAATTTGTAGTTGTTATAATATGAAGATTTTAAAAACATATTACCAGTTTCGGATGGATTTGAATTTCGAAACCTCGTTTCCGAGCTGTTTTCGTATGCGCCTTGTAATCTGATTAATCTATACATGTGATGATAGAGATTCGATTTGATGCAACCTCTGTGTGATTCTCAGCTCCCGTAGGTTCTATTCCCATCGAATGCGGGAGATAACGTACCTTATGATAGCTTCTTTCTTCCCTCTTCTTGCGGTTTTCACCACGAAATCGTACATATTTGCGTAATCTGCTCCAAAATGGAGAAGAATCGAGAAAATCCTCGGGACCGCCTATATTTATTCATATTTGTGTCGTGTCTGTCGTATATATTCCGGATCATTCTCAAATCGGAATAAATCATATCGGATCAGATATAAAGATCTAAAACTTACTTTCTGTAAGCAAGCTTTGCGGAATATTCGAACGAAAAATATTGAAATTGCAAGCGCAAAATCTGAAATCGCAAATGTAGAACTTAATCTACTTCGAAACTCTATTGACTACTGATAATAATAATTTATATGCAATCTTTTTTCTCTCTTCGAATTTAAGCAAAATCATGTTTTAAGAAAGCTTTAAGTAAAATTATTTTCTTGCTCTTGAGGTATAAATACAGTTTCTTGTGATCGTCTTATACAAATCGCATTTCCTATACGCAATTTCTATTCGGTGCAACACGCAATTCGGAAGGATCGTGGATCGTGGTTCCTCTTGTTACAGAAGTCGGCGTTCTACCAACGAGAAATACGTGGAGCCGTTGATGAGAATTACAGTACGAGGGAAGAGATAGATACGGAAACAAGGTAAGCTCTCGGGCCCGAGATATAATACTTCCATAGTCGACGAGGTAACCGTCCGAAGACAATGTATTTTGCTCGACGTTCGACGAAATTGAATTACCGTCAGATCGAGAGAACCCGGGCACTTCCTCTCCACGCCGCGCCATCCTGGTTTCAATTCCTACGCGGCTGCAGCACTGCGATTGGACGAGCGTTAAGAAATTAAATAAAAGCGCGCAAACAGAGAGGACGTAAGAAAGTTCGTTAAAGAGAGACCTGGGACGCGCCCGGGGAAGAAGGATAAGACCAAACAAGACTCGCTTTTTATTTTGCCCCCGGATACAATCGAATCTTTCCTTACGCCCCCTCCAGGAGGACGTGATATATCCATTTATCTCTAACAAGCGAGATAAGTCCTCGATGCAATGATCGACAGTACTGCGTCCTAATCGTTTAACGTGGAACTCTATTGAAATGGAAAATGCGACTCGCGAAGGTTTGTCTGAGATATCAACGAAGGTTGTCCAAGTGTAGCGAATTTCCTATTAAACTTGGAGAACCCGGATTGACGCTGTTACGACTAAATTTTAATGTAATTATTCAATAATACGATGGACATATATAGGTATTATTAGCTGCCACTTGGAAAGGTATTCATTATTTGATTGTAATTTCAATTTAATTAATTTTTTTGTTTTCTCATTATTTTTATATATCTTATTATTTCTATTATTTTTATAAATGTATGTAAGAATAAAAAGAGAGTGAGTTATATTTAATAATTTTTCTGAATTATATTTAAAAAGAAGTCTAGCCGTTATATTATAGAAGTTTATAAGTAAAATAAAACTATCATTGGCATATAAAAATAACAAATTAAACAATCATATAAAAACAGCATGTGCTTTAACGTTTTCAACGATATGTCAAATGTATTCCGTTATTTGCAAATGAAGACCATCAATTGTAGAACAGGATTGCAAAATCAACGTTAGACCATTCCGTTTCGTTCATTTTGCGTAATTTTCAATTCCGCTTGCGACAAAAACGTATTTGCGGAAAATTCGTTGCATAATAGTCCTCTGTTTATGAGCCCCGGCATCATACAAATAAAAGTACGCCGTAGCGGATTCTCGCTTTTTGCAAAACGAGTGTCGAATGGAAATCGATACGGCCGGGTAAGCGACGTATTTTCCCTCCCGTTGTGAAAAACTTTAGTAAGCCGGCTTTATCGGAGTTCACGCTGTCTCTTCAGCGAATATCCCGGTAATATTTGATCGTTGATCTAACTGTCAAGAAGCCATCAAATTGTCGACGTTTATCGTCCAATCATAAGATGCGCGAATAGAAGGAAAATATGTCAGTAAATACTGTCTTTTACTAAAACCGTGATTCTCAAGAAATGAGATATAAAATTTGGAATATTACATTAAAATTAAATTAAAAGATATATATAAAAGTATTATTCATCTAACATATTAATTAGTTATTGATCCAAATGTTTAATGTTCTTTTATCTTTCTTAATAAACAATCATGCTCCTACAAAAGGAATTGACTATTACTTTTCTACACAATTTTAACTATAAAAAGGATTATAATAAAAATCGATAATATTTGTAACAGTCGATTTGATTAAACTTAACCCTCCGTAGTCATCTCGGGTCAATTTGACCCGAGCCTCAACTTTGCTCGTAAATATCTTGCACGTAATTTGAAAATTGGCGGGCATGAGGCCCTGTAGCTGTAGTTCAGAGTATCAACTATAGCTTGAGATGTTTCCCGCGCACTGCGCAAGACGCAGTAGCCGTTGAGCCTCGTTGCAGTTCGGTGTTGGGTCAGTCTGACCCATGTGGGACTTACGTGTCGGTACGCTGCGTATCGAAATTCGGAAGGGCATAAGGCTCATATTGCATGAAAAGTTTACAGCAACCGAAGAAGCAAGACCAGAATTGAGCAAAAGAACGAGATGCTCCCTGTGCCCGACTAAAAAGGATAAAGAAACAAGAAATCAGTGCCCCAGTTGTTCGCGCCCCATGTGCGACGACCATCGGGCATATATTTGCACTGAATGTGCCGGACAAGACTAAAATCATTAGTTTATAAATAAATGTGACGACTTTTTAAATTTTCTATAAAAAATAAATTTATTTGTAATTTTTCAACGAAAATTGTCGATTTTCTTTACTCAAAAAACCACCTCCGTCACCTAGCGAAATAAATACCTTTTTTAAATGGTACACTAATATACAAATTTTTTCTTCATTTAGCTCTGTTTCAAGAACATAATTGTAAATTTTTAGCAAAAAATATTAAAAATTAAAAAAGTAATGAATTTTTCGTAAAACTCAGTTTTTTCAGAAACACAAATTTTTCGCGAATTTTTTAAATATGTTAACAATTCCTGAGACACTTCTTTTTTTTATAGCAATCAATTTAGCAATATCGCAAGTACATTCGAGAATTTTTTCAACACGATCGGTGGATAAATGGTCAAATGGCGAACGATCAAAGTTCGCTTGGGTCAAAATGACCCAGAATGACTTCCTTGTTTGAGAAAATAGGTGTGACTACGGAGGGTATAAGCTATATCAGATACACGGTATTAGTTAATTATAAATAAAATAATCAGATCCGAACGAGATTTCCCGTTTAGAGATTTCCTGTACAATAATTATCGGAAAACGACACGTACACTAACAATAAGTAAATCTCTTACGTAATATTTGATCCATCTATCCGATCTATTGAATGCAATTCGTTCATTTGTAAAATGTACATTATGCAGGAGAATATTTAAATGATCTGTGCGTATAACTTAACTTTTGAGATATTTTTTGTTTAGCTTTCTTCGATTGCATTTCCGATAGCAAACTTTCTTCAGCGATTGAGTATTTCACGGTATACGACGCATTCGACTCCGAACGTAAAACCTTGTAGCGCCTTTGATACGAGCTCTATGAATTTCTTATCTCTCACTACTACTGCCGACAGGCTTCTTTGCCGTACTCGCGCTTGCTGCTTGTTCAGCGAGCAATTAGCGCGATATTAGCAACTCTTTAATCCCAGGCGCATCTCACGACTCGTTTCCCGGTGCCTCGTTCTCGTTGAGACACGCCGATTAATAATGCAACCGAGAGAGTCGCCCTTTCCAGTTTACCCTCATTGCTTTCGAAAGTTCGCTTCCTGATTCTTGGCCGACGAGCGGTATATTAATTATGCTCAGTCGAGTCCCGTTTATTGCTTCGCTGCCTTGAAAAACGGGAAATCGCATCGCAAAAAGGTTAATACGTAACGAGGGTCGGAACTCGCAATATTCCCAGCGAAGCCTCGCGATAGAATTATAACTTTCTTCACTTCGGCTGCACAGCACGCGCGCGCGAGCGAGCAATATTCCTTCAGAAAAGAAGCACGTTATCTGGCGCGAGCTGCGATTTTGTGATACTGTAATTAAACAAATGGCAGACAAGGTGAAATTTCTGTTATGCCTCTTGCTACTGTCTTAAGAAATAAACGGGAAACGTCGGAGACAACGTCGAGAAGTAACAATAATGCGTGCAAACAGTCTAGATTTCTTCCGACTTTGCTTTCTTCACGGGGTTACTTAGTCCATTACACACCGCGAGTTGCAAGGAAGCGCTGTGAGTGTATACGTGTCGGAAGGGGCAAACACGGCGCGCGCGGGACAGGTTTCATTGAAAAAGAGAGTGGCAATTCCGGTGAGTACGTGGCGCAAAATGAAAAGAGCATTTCATGCACCGACGCTCTTTTCACGGTTTCTCGTGATAAATTCTTCAGCGTCTCATTACGGCGCATTTCCGCGTGAAGGAACACAACACAAAATTGCAAATCCCAGCCACAGGGCTTTAGATGCGGCCCGTTTGCAATTCGTTTCCATCAAAAGTATTCCATACCAACAAGTGTTCACATATTTAAAATATTTAGCTTTATACATGCATCTTACATGAAGTAGCAGATAATTTTAATGTTGCTGTACATTTTATTTTGCAAAGTTTATAAAAGAATTTTTATCTAAAAGATATTAAGACGTTGGAAGTACACTTTTCATTTCATTACAAAGTGCATAAAATAGTTATTTTTGCAGAATACGTGAAATAAAGAGAAAAAGTAAAATGTATTATCTTGATTTTATATTTAAAAATGGTAATATTGTATTTATATTTAAATATAAAAAAAAAACCCTTATAAAATTACAATACGAATGTACGGAATATTTTTCAAATAAATGAGAAAACAACGTTTCAGGTTGTTGGAAGAGAAATCTTATTTATGATTCGCAGAGAGAATTGTCTGAGACGGCTTACTTCCTTCCACATTGGTTATTTCGAGAAACGGGGAAGGTTGACTTTTGAGCTAAAAGACATCTAATTCAAGACTTTTGCATTCTAATTGAATAATCCCACAAGTTCACAAGTTTGCTTGTGCAAAACTGTGATACAGAAAATTCTAGCTTCCGCATTTCTCTGTAATCCTTGGCATTCAACATTCTGTACAAACGTCTTAAATCGCATTAATGAGGTAAAACGGATCCTTTAAATAATTTATCGCGCAAATCACGAAACGATTAATCAACATTTAATATTAATATCATTCCCTTTGACCATTTGCTTTAAATACTCGCACTCGGCGGTGCAGCGGAAAAACACAGGGAAATGATAATGAAGGAAAAGATAATCTCCGCTCAGCTACAACAGCTTAAGGCTAAAAGCGAAGAGAGAGAGAGAGAGAGAGAGAGAGAGAGAGAGAGAGAGAGAGAGAGAGAGAGAGAGAGAGAGAGCGAGAGAGAGGGAATGAGAAAGAGAAGGAGGGTAAGCCTCTTTAAGAAACGAAAGGAAACTTGAGATCGTCGAAGGAATATTTCTTTCAAATTACGTGTCTTGCGAATAGTTACGGAAGCCAATTACTTGAAAAGACCTTGGTCACGTTCCGCTTACTTTCTCTTGCCGCGATGCTCTAGAAAAATAAAGAAATATTATAGTCGTTGAATAATTCTCTAACGTATACTTCAATAAAGTTACTTAATTTGTTTCAATTTATTTTTCCGTTTCTATTTATATATTTTTTATTATCTTAAATATAAATAATATATACATATCATTTATATTTAAAATAATAAAAAATATATACCGTAAGCTAGAAAGTAAAATAAAAGTTTTTAATACCATTTTGTGTTAATGTATAATTATCCAGTATCAAGGAATGTGTTGTCGTTTCGAATCTTTCGTTGCGAATTGCCACACGTAATCCACTTGCTAACGCCGTTAATTTCGTTTTGTGCTTCGACCGACTGCGAAAATGAATGATGAAAAGAGCGCGAAGGGGCCCTAGGAGAGGAGGAAAAAGAACGGTGTGCTAGAGCATAGATCATATTTTAGTCCATCAACGAGCACATCACGTTTCCGCGTATCGCGTGTTCCGCCATCCACTCGGAACATTCGAGCATGTCACCGGGACGAAGCAAACGTGTCACTTGTTCACAGCATCTACTTTACATGCTTATTCCAGTCTCGGCTTATAACGTTTGCCGCTACACCATGCGGACGTATAAATGGTATGTATATGTGTGTGTTTCGCGTATATACGTAGAGAATCCGGTGCACGTGCAGCTGCCTCGATTTGCATAACACGCCGGTATTTACAGATTCGTCTACGTACACGAGTCCTTCTCCGTTATCGAGTCTGACTCGATGCAAATCCGCGCAATGAAAACGTTGCCGACTAAACCGATTAACTAGTTCACGATTTGTTAGTCATGTTATATCGTCCCGGTGTCACGCTCTGACTAGTATTAACGTTAAATGTCAAAACTCATTCGCATATTTCCGCGTATTACGCACGTCCGCGACTTTCAATCAATTACCCGTCTTGGTCTTGGTCTCTTTTATTCTCTCTTGAAATATATTTTATATTTTCTATTTTCTAAACATATTATTTAAAGTTTTTCGAATAACAGCAAAAATCACTTCATTCGTATATAATGCATAATAGCACTCTCCTGGTGATGTTTACTGTTTGTGAACTTAAAGAAAACTTAAGAAAGAAATCATTACGCTCTTTACGTGCACGCGGGCGGGAGAACGGAAATTATAATATGCTTTAAAAATCTATGCTTTAAATACTGCTAAATACACGTGTAAAGTAACAACCGAAACAATTGCAGCGGGGACATTTGCTATCTAAATCTTGCGATATGTCAGAGACAGACGTTTCTACCGTGACAACAGAAACTAGATAATATGATGTATAATTCTGTCAGTCTTCAGTACACGAGCAAATGTCGCAGATGTCGAGGATGATCGTATGATAAAGCAATGTGGACGACGCACAGTTTGGTGAATTATACGTTCGCGGGAGTCCAATGTCGGGTATCTTCAGCGGCCATCGATACCGCGCGCGCCCGTATAAAAGTTTCGCTCGCGGAAAATAAGTAGCGATGTCGCTACTCTAAACTGAAAGTGCGTTTAGATCTGACATTTATGGCACGACATTTCTTTCCGACACTCGATGTTGCCGGTATAAACGGACAAACGGTTAATACGTCCGTTCACAACCCCCCCGGCTTTACCGACGATAAAACTCCGTTGTAAGAGGCACCGAGCGTTATTATATTTCCGTACGAATGGTGGAAAAGGACGGGCCGAAAAGGGAATGAGAAATGCGGAGAATAGAGAAAATGAGCGAGACGATAAATTTCTCCGTAGTCACCGGATCGATGAGGCACCGCGAGTGAATCCAGGAAGAGGACCGGGATTCACCACGAGAGAGTCCCGCGCCCGGTAAACTACGCCCAACTATTTACAGATTTATCGCCATCCTCGCTGTTATTGTATTTCCGTGAAACGAAATCGGATGGAAAATACCGTGAAAGAGTGAGGAGAAAGAGGAAAAAAATTGATACGCGCCGGCGCTTTAGAAAAGGGGAATCCAAGTTTTGCAGAGAGAAATACGTATTAAGAGGAAGAGGCTTTCGCAGCATGATGTTATTTGCTTCATTTCAATAGTTTGGAGAAGCGACAATTTATTTGCGCATGGAGAAGCATGCTTTTATAGAATCTTATTGGATATTTGATAACAATACGTCAATGATATTGCTAATTTACCGCTATCTACGATATACATCGCTGGAGAAATTTTTATTACACGCTCTAATAAAAATTTTATTACACTTTTGACTTTAATCTAATATCTTTTCTCTCGCTTCGCAGAATCGTCTTATCAAATTTTCACTACGGTGCATATTTTGAAACGATCTGTTTATGAGACATTTCTAAGAAATAGAAACAGTTAGTATTGCCAGCAATATATTCTTATCAATGTCTCACGTAATTCTTATCTAAGAATACTTAAAACAATTGAAGGGTACAGGGTAAAGAACGATCAATGTCCATTCGGAGTAATTTCGAGAGAAACGCAATTTTAAGTTTTAAGACATCAGATATCTTACACTGTTAGAAATACTGTGTGAATATCACACACTTTATTGCGTGTGTTTATTGCGCCGTTTTACCGCACATCACACGCAATAAAGTGTGTGATATTCACACAGTGCTTCTAACAGTGTAGGTATTCTTCGTGAATAGTATTTACTTATTTTTAGTGTTTATATTGTATGTTGAACTTTGATGGTTCTTCCGCACAAGCGCGTGGACTATGATCATTCTTTTCCCCAACACGGGACATCTTTTCTCCTTATTTCCAACGAAATGTAACTATCCTTGATCAAAACAGATAAGAATGATGAAAGTTCTTTGAAAGTGCCACAAGATAGCATGATTAGGTCAATTTTGAGGAGTGAACTTTGATCGTTTTTCCTCTGTACCCTTCAGTTTACACTGTTATACACTTGTTCACTAATGAAGAAAATTGTCTCTAGTTTTTTGTTTCATTTTGTTATTTTCTAGTTATCTAGTTTATTCTAGTTATCTAGTTTACTTCCATTATTTTATTATTCTGCTTATCTTCAAAATTTGGACTTTGTATTAATATTTATCTTTTTATTGATGGTTTATATGTATTGTTCTATGTTGCAATAATTTGAAATCTCTTCAAGTGTCTGAAAATTATTAGATTAAAGGATTCTGAGAGATTTCGATTTAAAGAAAATATCTTGTTTGCGCATCTTTCATATAAATGAGTTTTATGATTAATTTTAAGTTTCATGAGTGCAGACAATTATTAAATTCTGTACAAAAAATTTTAATGGCCGCATCAGCATACTAAAATATGTACTTGAATATCCACGGATGCGTATATGCAGACGTCAAAATTAAAAATAGATAAAAGAAATAGAAGAAGCTAATTCGTGTACGTGAACAGGTTCGCGACTGAGACCGACAATTTGCCGTTATTGAATTAGACACAGGGTTTACAGTCGCAAATCCGTTACAATTTACCACGCGCGAAATGGATTCCGCGCGATTGTCAATCTCGATGATTTTAATTTGGCGCTCCAGCGTGCTACCGCCAATTCTCAACAACTTCCAACTGCATTTCGCGGGATTATCATATTGTACGCGGCGCGGCAAATTCGCGAAGCAGCCACGCGCGACGGCGTGAAGCCAACGCACACGAAACGACATAATTATTTCGCTAAGTTCCTCTAAACGAGCGCCAGAGCGGCGGCATCGCGACGCACCCGCGCAAACTTGTTTGTCGCGACATTATCATACTTATTTGACGTGCCATCATTATGTCACTCACATTTGCACGTCGAAATTGCATTTCGGTCGCGTTGATTTCGAATTTCGAAGTGTCGAGGAACTGATATATTCAGACGGTATTCAGATACCGGCGTGAAACGGCTCCTCGACGGACTCTTCCGTGAGGCATACACACGTATTTATACTCGAAGATTCCGACGAGATCATCGTCGTCGTTATCCTTATCACGTGCCAGCGCGGGAGTTGCCGCGACCGCCGTCGTGGCGAATTTAAAAAGCAACTCGCGCACGCCGCGTAAATTTCTTTCCTGAGATTAATCCTCCTCCCATCATTCCTCTCCCGTGATCTTCGCACGTAAAACGAGAGATTAAAATCTTATTGTCTTCCTGGACGCGTGTGTACTCTCCTACGTGTAAAATATGGTAACCAGAGCCGTTCTTATTAATCCATAAAGCATTTTTATAATTGGAAAAAACTTTGCAATTTTAGATATTTATCTATCAAAAAGTTCAATAAAGTGCGAGAAAATAAATAACGATTCTCGAGCAATCACATAAAGAAAAATTGTTTTACGTGTGTGTGCGATTTTATAGGATAATTTTTTTCTTTTCTCTTTCTTTATCTTTCTTTTTTCCATGTTATTACCTACATAACATTTATAAATATATAGGTATAATAATTAAGATATGCATGTATATAAAGTTTTTATGTGTAAACGAACAAATTCTAAAGCATTACTATTTTTAACGCTTATATTTTTTTATACAAAAAAATGAAGTTTTGCTGAGAACTAGAAACAACCAGTTCTTTCTCTATACTGCAGATACAGCCGTCATTGTTCGAAGGTTTTCTCCATCGAGAACTTGATTTTCGCGCGGTAAGTGAAAAATATGAAGCAAGCTGGTTGGCCTCCATCGGGTATCGTAAATAACTGACCAGTCAAAAGTCATGCTCGCGTGGTAGAAATAAATAAAATTAAACTGGAAGGCATAAGAAGTAAGGAGATTTGTCACATTATGGCGGGCAGGCACGTACTAGTTTCCTTTCGAGTTCGCGACATAAGTTTATTTCGGCAAGCATTTGCAGTTTGCATTCAGTAGATCAAGTGGATTATTCAGTTTGTATACAGCGATTAAGTGGATTGTCTTCCTAGTTGCTGTAATAAGAAGCGTCGGATGCATTCGCGGCGCGTTTGCATGCGAATTCAGACTTCGAAGTTTCGAGTTTGATAAATTTCGTATTCAAGTATTAAGTTCTAAAAGAGCTCGTAAAGGCCACCATCACTCCTCGGCGAAACTCCGCCTTTGATTAGCGAAACAGAAGGCTTGTTAACTTTAATTAATCTTGAAAACAGTTTTCGACATCTTACCGTTTCTCTTTTATTGAAGCGATTACAAGCATGAAACGAACGAGAGAGTGATTTAATATTTAAATAATGCTGCAAGCGACGCGCATTTTCTATTGAAACTCGCAAAAGTACTTATAATCGTCCGAACTATTGAAATGAAATTCAATCGTCGCAACATGTAACGAGTTAAAAGAACTTGTCTTTAAAGAATTTGAAATAACAACAGGGGGGGGGGGGGGGGTAAAACGTATGAAATGGAAAGCAAATATTTGCGTTCGTGCATGTTTTCACGTCGTATATTGTTTCAAGCCGGTGTTGTATGTCCAGCCAGTATGTAGGATTTTAAAATGCGTGTACATTTGCCTCCGCATAGTTTATTTACGAGAAATGACTTTTTTTTTCCTTTGTACGCGCAAAACAGCAGAATATTCGCCACTGCTCGTTATATACTTCTTTACTGCGTTGTATTTTTAGAATTATGCTTTTTACAGAAAATAAGAACATTTAATAATATACTTCCATATTTCTTTATACAAAGACAATTCGCAAACGGAACCATGTAGACATATATTATGTAGAACTTTGTGAGAATAAAGCAAACACCAATATATTTTGCGCAAAATTAATTTTTTTCATTATACTTATTTTTAATTAAAATATTTTTAGAATTTTAGTTGTTTTGCTACTGGTAGATATATTTCGTGGTAATTATTAAAATACTCTAAAAGAACATGAAATAGAATTTTTACTAAGAAAAAACACCGATTCCAAATTGATTAAAAAAACTGCGGCAAAGTAGGTAAAGTACAGGTGCATTTCGTAGATTAACGCGATTTTATCCTTTAAAGCTCTCGCGGAAGAAATGCCTCATACGTCCGTGCCAGAACTGTCCGAAGGTTCCTATTACTCGCGTTTAATTGATGCGTATTAGAAGGATCTCGCCGCGACTCCATTGAAAGACTCTAACGTAATCTTTCCACGTCGCGTGTACCTCGTTAGTGATGCAGGCAGCGTGCTCAGCACCTGGCGATGATTCCGCAGAAAAGCATCGGGCGTCGACGACGACGCTGGATGGCATGAAAGTGGTTCCGTCCGTCTTTATAAATTACTTTATTCTCGCCCTACCCCGAGCGTAACCGACAGGTATAATACTATGATATATCGTTGTCGCCAACCACCCTAGCTTCTCTCGCGCGAACGCTGGGAAACTGTAAGGTATAAGAGAACTAGGATGAGACGGGGCTGGTGTCTGTTTGTATGCGTGGTTCAATTGTTGCAGGAAGAGGGAAGAAGCAAAGGAACAAGAACAGAGACAAAGAGAGAAACAGTGAAGACAGAGAGAGAGAGAGAGGGGAGAAAGAGAAGAAGCAAGAGAGAGAGAGAGAGAGAGATAGCGCAGGATAGGATCGGGACAAGAATGAAGAAAGAGAGGAAGGGTTGGTTCAAGAGGCGAGAAGACGAGGGCGGCTTCCTAATCAGCTTACTTCCGTAGCTCACACCTTTTGTACCCCACGCCAGCTCCCGGATTAAAGCATTGCTGTTGCCGGTTATTATATCACGAGATACGGGCGAGCGGTGCGCGCCCGTGGGGCAAAGTACACAACAATAACATGTGGTTCCATGCAGATAAACTGCGCCAGCGGAAACAATGCCGGTCTGACCCTCGTGGGGTCGGCGTTGAAGGTATACGCCACTGGACCGAACAAGAATTACGGTCTCGCCCCGGTAATTTTAGAACCAGAGCTAACGGGATTAAGCTGCCTAGAAGTTCCCGAATACGTGAACAGTAATGAGAATCATAACGTATTTGAGAAATTTTTCAGTATCCAATATTAAGGATCGAGTTTAGTTGCGTTAATATAATGGCCATTCACGTTTTAAAATATAAAAGCTTTATTATAAATGAAGAATTTCTTGTGATTTAAGTGAAAAAGCTTCAAAAGAAAATAATTAAACCCCATTTAATTTTACCACTAAATTATTTAAAGCAAATTCTGCTTTGGTAGAAATTTTACTTTAAATTACGCTAAAATATATAAAGTTTCAAATTTTATAAAGATATAAATAATGACACTAGATTTTTTTATATAGAGCTTATCTTAAGATAAGAATTTGCTAATTGCATTATTCAATAGTTTTAAAAACCAAAAATAAATAATTTTCTTTAGTCAAGAAAGAATATATAGATATGAAAAGCTTTTTGTAAGAGACCGGACTTTGAAAAATCATGCAACTGAGCAACATTCGGCAGTTGCGAATCGATTGAAATTTGATTTCGTTGCGGAAGTCGTCGGAGAAGTCTTATACGCAAAGGGTATACCTGTAACTGGCTTCTTGCACGACTTCAAAATTTAATGCATGCGAGAAGGCCGGCTTGTTTGCTCTTGAGAAAATTGCTCCCGTAGAGGGTGTATCCAGGTGAAATGTGATTTCATAAATGACCTAAGGGATGTTGCGACATTGATCGTCTTGTGGAGAGGAAGTGGTATCTAGATCAGTACACAACAAATTGGATAGAATTAAACTGCAAAGATGCTCGCAGCATTTGCAATATCAACTTTTATTTTAAAGCATATTACTTGTACTTATTTACTTGTAAACTTTTCAAATTTTATCATTGATTTAAATTATGACTTACATTCTTCTTTTCCTTTTTCTTTGTGCAATATATGTCAAAATAATATCTAATTTTACAATAACATTTCTAGTTTTCTACTTTCTACGCATATGTCATCCCGTAATAGAAAAAAACCGTATGATAAAATTAATTTAATAATCAGAGAATAGAAGCTTCTTTCGCGGCTTAATTATTATTGCCAACAATAATCATAATTTGCAAGAAATTATTGCTGCAAAAGATTTGTTATTGTTAATCGTAATCTCGAACATGTGTGTTCCATCTTATTGATAGCACGTATAAATATACATGTTACAAGTTTACTTTATAAAGTTCTTCTCAAGGATGCTTATACTTTGCGAGTCACAGTCTAGCCCTGCAGCCGACGTTAATTAATGTAACTCGACGAGGAATACGAGCATAATTACTTTGCTCGAGTAGCCGGAGCCGAAAGTTTGCTCGTTATCGGGGCTCCACGTAGTTACACATAGATGACGCAAAGCACATCGATAATCTAGCCTTAACACCGGATATTGTGATATTATCACCTTTCGCAATGTTCTACCTGCATCTTATGGACAGTGGTCAGGCGTAAACGGATTATTAACAACACTGTATCAAGAATTAATCTTCGTCTACTGAATGCAATTCTCTTCCTCCAAGGTTATCATGTGTGCGCGTATGATCCATTGAATGGAGCTTCTTTTTATTTATGAGAAACAGGAAGAAGAAAAATAATTTTTATTTTCATTATATAAATACATCTATATATAATAGAGATATATCTCCAATATAAACTTATTTTAGAATAGTAGTCATTTTAAAGGATATAAGAGAAAATGTGCAAGACAGTCTAAAATTCTATTTTATGGCTAATTATGCGCAAAATCTACATTTAAAATTTTTATGTTATATAATTTACATCATTATTTAATCGTATTGTAATAACGCTACAGTAAGTTTTGAAACAATGCAACAATATTAACCTAATATATGTGTTAAATAATTTATACAAAAGTGCTAACAAGATGCATATCTATATAATTATTTAAAAAAACAATATCTATAATTTTAAATAATATATTTAATGAGAGATATTAACAGATATCCCAATGTGCCGAGTATCCAATTAATACGAACGAGTGATTGAACAATTTATCTGAATAATCATGTACACTATTGCAATTATCAATAATAACGCGTATTATTAATTGTCACTCAAAATTGTTGTTAAATTGAATTTCCTGAAATAATATTTGGTGAGATTTAGCACCTTCACACACATATCTCGTATTACAGTACCTATTAGCACAAAATTGAAACGTATATACATATGTATAACTCATGCGAATACATATGCTACACATATATATATTTTATACTTGACGTGTCACGTAAATATATAACTTTATAATAATGAAGAAAAAGCAATAGGTAATCGTGGAATTTGATAATTTAAAAGTTGTAGAAAAGTGTCACGATTGGATTTATTCATGTACAATTTCCTTTCTATAATTAAGTATTCCTTTCTATAATTAATAATACTGATAATTGATACATACTGGTTCATTTTCACTTCAATACTTCTCTCTTTAACGAACTATAAATATATAATTTTGATTTCTTAATAGTTTAATAGCCAATTTCAAATCATATTATAAACTTAAAAAGCTACTTTTGACCGATAAAACTCAAAATATATTTTTATTTATTTCTTAGTATAAGAATAAAATTTATTCCAAAATCTTGCAAAACTGTCCAATTTCTATAAATGACAAATATGCAATAACACAATTTTTCCGGTAAATTATTCCCGTTGTTTGTGTCCTGTTTTGAAGTTTTAAATCTATTTGTGAAAGGGCTAGATCATAAAGCCACACGGCAAAGACGTTGTCAACAAACTTTACCTAGCGGCTTTGCGTTCCCGAGCTTTCTCCTCGCTCGCACAGCATTTTTCGCGGTGCACATGCAGGTGTATTACTATGTAACCCACAATGACGCGGTTTGCGCGTCACGGGTTGAAGGGTCGTGCGTTAGACGGCCACCTCGTGACAGTCAGGCCCGTGGCGCTGAGGAAAGTTGAACCCGCGTAAACATACGGTAGAGCGAACGCACACGGCAATGTTTGGCGACGGCCGGATGTACGAGGGTAGCAGACCACATCACTCGTCGTCCCGGCCGGATGTCCCGACATTGAAATACAAGCTAACTCGTGCGCGTCCACCGGGGTTGCTAACCCCTACAGTTCTTTATCGTCCCTCTCCTTCCCTCTCCTCGAGCCCGCGTCTCTGCGGTGCGAAAGTCATCCGTACTAACCGCTAAGAATTCAGTTTTTCCCATTCACTTACACCGAAATTAACGAAGTTTTCAAAATTATAATAAATCTTTTTATATGTCACATCTCTCACTTATTACATTTATTATTTTGTAAATGGAACAAGCCGCGTTATTATTTTTCTCATAAAATTAATATAATCGTCATTTTTTTAAGATTTCTGACAAATACTAAATAAATATTTATCAATATATTTATTTTGGGATAATTATCCATTTTGTAATCGGGAAATTATTGTAATATTTAATTTTAATTGTTTTATTTTACTCGTTGCTTACATTACCGTAATTCAAATATTTTCACAATAATCTTAGTTCTAATTTCTTAAGTAAATGTCATTATAAAGACAAATCAGATACGTGATTCCTTCATGACCATGGGCAAACATTCAAGATTAAAAGATAATATTTTTTTCAATTTTGACACAACCGTTAAAGTAGATCATAAAGTTATAGATAAAATTATTTGTATTTTCTAATCTAAAATATTGTCCCCTTAACTCACAGCCATTTTTAAATTAAAATTGTCATGTGTTCGAGAAGTATCCCGTACTGATGGCTGGCGGCAATGTCTCACTGTCCTATACAATACTGCTCTCGCGAAACTCCTTTTTCCTCCCGCATTCCGCGAATATATCTTCTTCACGTGCAATCTTTAAAAGTTCCCATTACTGCTCAGGGTACAATCCTCGTTGTATCGTACCCTGTACCCATTGCGCCCTGTCAGAGTTCATAGTGGTGCCGGCACTCGAGCAACGGTCTCCTTCGTCTCGGGGGTATTTTATCGTGTCGCCTGTAATAAGGTTTCCACGTGTAAGAAACCACCGAGGTGTTCCGCGATATAGGTGGTCGAGGAGCGGTACAGAAAGAGACAAAGGGGGCGGCGAGCGTGGCGGCGATGGGGCGAAAGCGGCGGCCGGGGGGGTAGCGAGAAAACGAAACAGGACGCGGTGGAGTGTGCGCTCCACCAGGCAGCCAGAGAATCCAATCGCAATAGAGTTAAGTGTTCGAGAGTAAAACCTTGCCGAGGCACGACCTCGATTACTTGCGGAGGATTTGTTACGGCCACCTTTTCTGCCACTTTCTAGCGGGCAACCTCACCGCTTCTCCGGAGCACCGCAGAATCGTCCCGGAGTCTTTCTTTGTCCGCGAGCCTCCCTGAAAGGCAAGCAACGTAACACGAACGTAACACTAAAGGGAGTAAAAAAACGCTTTGCTCCCCCCCACCCCACCCCGCGCCCCGTTGCCGGACTTTTTCCGCCATCAAACACGAGAGACTTCCGATTGGCCAAGTTTAGTCGGTCACCAATTCCCGATGTCGCTGTCGGATAACGTGTCGTAAAACACAAATTTTTTTCGTCCGCCCTCGCACCCTCGTTCCACGCCTTTATTGGCACTCGTTCTCATTCGTTTTGGAAATCGATCGCTCGCGCCTCAATATCAAAGAAGCGTTTTGCGACGAAAAGACCAAGAGATATGTATTTGATGACAAACACGCGAACAATACTCGAACGAATAATAATCGAGATTTGCTTTATCTGTTTTCATATTGATGCATACTGGAAAAAAACCGATGATGTCCTCATCGGTTGAAATTTGTCCCTGTTTTCTTAAGCTGTCAATTATGATTCATAGAGATAGCGCATCTCTGGTTAACATCAAAGCAATCAATGAGTATAGTTAATGAACTTTGAAACTTTTAGATAATCTAGTTGCTAAGTAAGTCTATTAACTTTATTTAAACGAAAAAAATGTATAACTATCGAATATTAAATTATGTATAGCTTTAAATAAACAAAATATACATTAATAGAAATAAAAATAATAAATACAAAGAGTAATAAAAGCGTGGCTTTAAATTTAAGATTTTTAAAAAACCTGAATTTTATGTAAATATTTGCTATTATAACTATAACTATAAAGATAAATTTTCATTTCAAAATTATCTATTATATTATAGAATCAAGCATATATGCAAATGAATGCGATTATGTATTATACTTATATGTATATACATATATGTATATATACATATTATATTAATGTGGAGCTCTCTCAATGATAAAAATAAAATATATAATATATTAATAATAATATATATAAAATATAATAATGTATGGATATTTAATATAACAATATATATAAAATAATATATGTTAAGACCGTTAAGATATACAATCAATAGATAAAGGAAAGAGCCATTTACGGTCCAAGCTTGGATAGATAGCTTAATAATATTTCTATATTACCTATACGCGTATTTTCCAACATATTAAACTGCGCGCCGATTAGGGAGGGGAGGGGAATTTCGAATATTCCAATAATAACTGTGTTTTAAGTCCGACAAATAATCGGCGCGCAGTTTAATATGTTGGAAAATACACGTATTGGTAATACAGAAATATTATTAAGCTATCTAAGATCCAAGCTTGGACCGTAAATAGCTCTTTCCTTTATCTATTGAATTTATGTAATGTTTATCGTCTTTTAAATCAGCAATCAAAATATTATCTGCTGCTATATTTATTTTCATGTTCATATGTGAGTGCACGTGGCACAAACGATTTGTTTTCTTGAAGATAATGACTGGCGATGAATAACTCTTCGTTACGCTTTAATTATGATAGGAAATTATATTGCTTATGAGCATAATAATTAAATAATTATTTCCGATGCAACGGAATTATAATTTATAATACCGACTATTTGACTCGTGAACGCTTAGAAAAGTAAAAAAAACTTTATCATAGAAAACATATAAGTTTTAAAACAACTAAATAAGACTGTATACATCATCATATGTACCTAGAGCAAAATTTTTAAAATAAATATTAGTTATTGATTACAAAGAATATGTAATGCGTGAAGCTTTATGCAAGATTATTTCTTATTGCAAATATATCAGAAATATTTTATGAATATTCACAAATTGATGGTCGGTATTATAAACTACTATAATATATAGCCGGTTTTTGTAGCATCTTGCAATTCTGTCAAGATTCCAAAATGCATCTTTATATACACGTTTCGCATCCGTTATTGCGTACGTACCGGTAAAGCTATGATCGGAGCACCGGGATTACTCGCGGGATTCTGCCCAGCGGCAAAAGCCGCCTTAATGCAATTCCGAACACATTTTCTTAGTTGGTTCTTCTTGTTTTACTGTGAAAATCCTCGAGGCCGTTACGTCCGTAACGATAGAACCGGCACGGCAGGCTGTTACCGCCACATGCCGCCATAATATCGGGTAAAAGTTTTCTGGCCAGCAGGAGAAAATAATTTGATATGACTCGCCGTTGTGCAGGTGGAACTTCGACGGAAACGGAGATCCTCCAAAGTACAATTATGAAACCGATGTTACCGCTATTGCCAATTAAACATAGTGTTGCGATACAGAAGACTGTAAGATGTCTCTTTTTTCCTTAAAATAAAAAATGAAACTTATCTAATAGATGTTTAACTGATTTTTGTAAAAATTGTTGTAATATAATAATATTATTACATATAACAATATATTTATAAATTAGTTATTAATAATATTTTTAGTGTAACTATAGATATTATATGTATATTATATTATATTCATAAAAATCCCAAATTTAATTGTACGTAATTAATCTTTTACAATTAAGAGAATAGCTACAGAAATTTATACATTTCATTTCTGGCACAAAAATTTTTGAAGTGCAAAAATGAAAGAAGTGATGTAATATCCTTGTAAATTATTCAATTAAAACGTTTTATAAAATTTTTCTTATACCAGTAATTGCACCTCAATGATGAAAGAAAAAAAGGAGCAAAATCATAAAATCGCATTAAACCTTTTGCAAAAGCTATATCGCAAGAAAGAAAGTATAGTTCACGCTCCATATTGAGTGGAAAAGTTAAGAGATCGCGAAGACGATTTCTTCTCTGCGCCCTTACGCCTCTTTCCTTTTGTCTCTTTCCTTTCCCTTTCTCACCCTCGTGCAGCCTCTTTGTCCGCAACCCTCAAAGACGCTCGTTTAAGCGTCCGATTTCCCCTTATTCCCCTTCTAGAAGTCTCTCCTCTCGTTTCGTTCTATCTCACTTATTCTTCTCACGACTTCCCATTACGACGCGCCAATGGTGAGTTCCGAGGCTTATTAAATTGTAACAATTTTAATTAGGGAAGCACCGTTGGCCTCTACACTCTCCCTTCTCCCGTTTCATGCCGTTTCTGCAGTTTTGCTTTCTCCGTGCCTAAGCGTATATAGCTACCTCGCAATTAAAGGTATTCTTTTCATCTCCAGTACCTACGAAAAACCGGATACCGACTCAAGCATCTTTTAGCTTCTTTTCTTTAAATTAGTGCCACCTGCGCTAACATCATCTTTTCATATTTATCGAATAGGCGCGAGCGTTCAGAGAGTCATTCGTAGCACATGGCGCATGACCTGTTTTCTCTTACGATCGGCAAAACTTTAGACGCACTAACGAAAACGCAACGATAATACCCGAGTTTTTTTATTGAGCAAGTTCGGAGTCAATCCATCTTTCAAAACAGTAACAGTGTTGCAAAAAAAAAATGAGACTTTTCAAATTTTATTAAAAAGTATTTCGGGACTGCAACGAGAATGAGATTCGAAATGGCCAGTTTTGAATCAATTCTTAATAAAATTAAATGCAAGATAATAAAGTATCCATGTTTATTTGTACAAACAAAAGAAATTAAATGAACACCAACAGCTGTCTTCTAGATTTTTTAAAATTAGTTACATACCTTATATTTGCTTCATAAAACATTTTTCTTATCACTTTCTCTGTCTTTCTCTCCATCCTTTTAAGAATTCGACAAAGATTTTTAAAAAATAGTTTTATTTCGGCAGAAAATGGCAGAATTATAAAATAAAATACCTTTAAAAAATTATTTTACAAATTGTAATGCGACTTTTTGAGATATTTATTTTATATTAATCATAGAGATTCTCTATTTTAAGATAATATGATTCATTGGAAACTTTTATCATGCAGCCTTCATGAGATAAAAGCAATTACTGAAATGTGTAACACCTATATGCTATGAATAATACGGACAATGAATAACACGGAGCAATCGTTAATTTTTTACGATAACCTACCTACATCTTATCGATTGAATTTTGAAACAGAGATTACAAATTAATTTTCACATTTCTTTTAATAATTCTAATGTAAATTAAAAAATTTTTAATTTTTTGGATTAATGCAAAAGATAAAACTGTTAAGAAAATCCATTTTCTTTGGACGACTTGACATAATAAATAACAAAAAACTGTCTTCTTTAATTACATACTTTTTATATGATTTATAATTGTATTATAATCTAATGCTGAGACAATCGCCCAGTAATTGATACAAGCATTAGATATTTTAAAGTCAATATTTAATTCTTATTCCATCACTCGAATCTGTCTGATATATCCGTCTTATTAAATTTTATTGAGTTTAGTAAGTTTGAAAATTACGTGTAATATACATACAGAAATAGTATTAGGCTACTAAGGTCCAAGCTTGGACCGTAAATTATGTTTTATTCTAATACGATTTTATTCACGTTTTTTTATCATGTGAAATTAAGAGATTTTAAAAACGAGATATTTTGAAAGCAAATAAAGTTAAAATAGCAATTAAAAATATGTTAAAATTATAATTTATCAACAATTGAATGTGCGGAATATTATATTCGCGATTTCCTGGTACATTATATTAAATAACCGGATGTTTTTATCGTCATTTATATGGTAATTATTATTTCATGCATACACTTATTCATAGTTATCAAATATGTAAAAACTAATTTAAAAAAATATATAAATTATATTCGTTCTATAAATTTAAAAAAAGACAAGTTTAAAAATATTTATGTTCAGATTATCTACATAATCTTATCATGAATCAAACGAACAAGAGGGTTATAGCATCTTGTGTATATAAACCAGCGACAGAAACCGTAAAGCATCACACTTCCTCGAATTACAAGTAGAAGAATCACAATAGCAGTACTTTGAAGGTGAGTACCGACATCGTCAGTAGTTAAGGCTAGTCACCGCGGCCATATTAGATCGTGACGTTAGAAGCGAGAAGTGACACGTTAAAAATCCTTGCGCATCATATTGCCAAATAAAAAGACTTCTGCATAAAATGACATATCACTTCAGCACACTTCGAAAATACTTCGTGGTTTATCCCTTTCCTTTGACAGTTGATAAATAGCCATAAAATGAATGTAATACGAAACCTAGTCATGCAGGCTTATGCGCATGCGCATGACTAGGCTTCGTATTACATTCATTTTATGGCTATTTATCAACTGTCAAAGGAAAGGGATAAACCACGAAGTATTTTCGAAGTGTGCTGAAGTGATATGAAGTGTCATTTTATGCAGAAGTCTTTTTATTTGGCAATGATACGCAAGAATTCTCAATGTGTCATTTCTCGCTTCTAACGTCACGATCTCACGTACCGCGGCGAGTACCCAGGAGCCTTAAATACTTTATGTGTAATTCAAATTTTAATACAGATTATATATACGTAACAATTTTGGATAAAATATTATTACTTTCTCTATTTTAGAATTATTTTATTTATTTTAGCATTATACAAAATTATTTTTCTTTATAATGATTAGAAATTATATTATATGGCTCAAGAATTAAACATTATTTGTCAAAAACTTGTTTTAAGTTAATTATTTCAATTTTACAAATATTTTGTTAAATAAATGGCTGGTTATATTATAATTGATTTGGAATAAAATTTAGATTAATATTCACATTTATTTTATATGTACTGTCATTTATTTACTATTTGTTGTATATCGTAAAAGACTTATTCTCATTTTACTAATAACTGATTAATTAAAATAGCACCACTTATTTATATTTTAAATAGATTAATTTGATATGATATAATTTGATCAACAATGCACGATAAAAATTTAGTGATATTTGCGATTTCCATAAAGATAAACTTGATACCATACATAAAACCATATATAAAACTCGATTAGTAAACATCTAGCCAATATATTTCAAAAATGTTATTTTAGGAGTACAATATGGGCCATAAATATAATCAAAAATATACTTTTTATTAATATCACCTATAAATAAAACTAACTTGGGAAAATCAGTTTTATTTACTGTTTAGTCTTAGTCTAAGTTGATTTATGAGATTCGTTATGCGCAATCATTATATGCTATAACATAATAAGATATATAACTATAACATACAAACTATGTAATTATGATGTACTTCTAGAGTTCAACGATCTAAGCAAAATTTATTTTCGCAGATGAAATTTGCATTGGCATTGCTGGCCTTCGTGGCTACGTCCACCGCGACCGAGACCCGGTGGGTAATCCCCAATGTCGGCAGAGGTGAACTCGCAAAGGAGTTTCAGGATTTCTTGGACCTCCTGCCGCAGCAAGAAATAATGTCAATCACCCTCCAGTATTATGCCAAGGACGCAGAATTCCAAGCTATGATCCGATACTTCAAGTCTGACGGTTTCAAGCAGCTCGTAAAAGAAGTCGAAGCTCTACCTGAGACGAAAGCTCTGATGGAGTACGTCTATAAAGCCGGCGTTGACTCTTACAAACTGCAGGACATGTTGAACAAATGGCTCGGAATCATCCGGGCCAACTTTGCCGATGATAAACAGATCACTGGTGGAATCCGCGGATATGTCGATGATATCAGGGCCGCCATTCATCCCGTTGAGCACAAACTTGTCGCCCTTTACAAAACCAAGATGCAAAATTCCAAGGTGTTCCAAGATTTCGTCGCACAACTGCAGTCCCCGAATTTCCAACAACTCGTCAACAAGGTTTATGCCCACCCCAAATTCCAGGAGCTTTTGAGACACGCTGCAAACGCGAAAATTGATCTTAAGCTTGTCAGGGACACCCTGAAGAGAATCCTCGGCATCGATATTCCTTCTCATTCTATCTTCCAATATTAAATGTCATCGTTACGTCAAAAGATATAATTAATCCATGCAAAGAATTTTTTTCTATTGATAAATCGGTCAATAGCGCTTTTATAAATAAAAGAACATTATAAACTATACTCGGCCATGTAATTATGGACTTTATTTGTGCAAAATAATAAATAAGCTTTCTTCCTTATATATGTGCTATACTTTTTTCTTACCTATATAATATTAGAAAAACTAAAGATTTATGTATTTAAATATTACTTTACGTTTAATGACCTTATTTCAAAAAATTATTCAAGATTTATAATACTGTAGACTAAGAAATTTATTAAGAATAACATGTATAATATTTTTAATTTTAATTTGACTTACGTACTAAAAATTATTAATTATATTTTAATTAAAATGTCTTTAGTGAATTAGCATCGTAGTTTAATTTAATGAAAAACAATAAAGATTTTTTGTTTGACCTAAAAAAGTGGCCATCTCTATTAATTATAATTGTCACAACGCTTCGACCAATGAGATTGGTCAATTGTAATCGTAAATTATAATAAACAATAATAAGATGTATACCTTAATATTTATCAGTTATTGCGATAAATATCATTACACACCTCAGTGAACGAATTGGAATAAGGACGTTTGTCACGGATTGTAGGGAAGTCCAGGTTTCAACCCTGGCTGGGGGGTGATATTTTTTGCAATAAACTTTGTACAGTGGTTTTATATAAAAAGAATGTGCTTATTAGCATCAAAAGTTACATCAATTGAGAAGGATCAAAACCAATGGTCAAAACGTCGTGACGATTATGATTAATAAAAATGGCCAATTAGGTTAAAATCAATATCAGTTCTGGAGTTATAGAAATTTCGGCAAACTTGGCACATACAGACATAAACACATACCGACATTTTTAAAATAGCGATTTTTCGACGTTTTAGAACATTCTGAACACATTGGCAGCGGCAACTAAAAAGAAAATTTTTTTACGAAAACAAAGCTTCCTCTATGAGGAAGCAATAAAGAATCTTTATTGTTAATTATTTACTGGCGAAAAAGTTTCTGATTTGGTTTATTTATGAAAAACATATGAAAATCGCATTAAAACCGTTTTTCTACATTGCCTAATATTACAACTCTTAAAATTATATAAATTTAAAATTTTTAAGTTTAATTTAATTATTTGCTCTTTTAACAATTTGTACTTAATTTTATAAAAATATATGTTCTTAATATTCTATTTTTTATTATTACTACGATTTTTACTTTGTATTGAAACATATTCTTTAAAGATATACTAGCTCACTCTCTCTCTTTTTTTGGAAACAAATTTACTATACATATTTTCATTATTCAGTTGAATAAATATCTATTAATTAATAAATTTAGAAATTTTATTAGAATAAATAAGTTTTTGAATATCACATAATTATAAACACACATTATAGCTGGCTGACGTAGAAACAATGTGAATGCCTGTGTGTGCTGTCAACCGCAAGTTACTTTGTTGTGACACAAAACTATAATTTTAAAGAAAGTACATACATGCGAAACAGAAGTAGTTGAAGGAGAAAGTTACGTATTAGGTTATAGGAGAGGAATATTAAGGAAAGTCTATTGGATTAAAATTTATAAGTCGAAGCGATGTAAGAAAAACTTATTTATATTGGTATTTAAAACAAATTTAGCTTTTTATTCTCATCTTTATGTCACATAAAACAAATAAAACAATTTGTTTATTATAAAGCAATTAAATTATTACTTGTAATGTTTAAATAAATAATTGTTTAATTTAAGAATGTTATTGCTCTATTATTACATCAATGTATAACAACATAAAATAAAAGGACACATATTTCAAATACGCGTTTAAAATATTTATACATATATTAATTTTAGTATGGGAACTTAAGACCAAATATTAGCACCAAGTTTCGTTAGTTCCTGTAATTCCAGTCCCTTTTCTCTGGTTGTCATAAAAAAATTTTTATAAGTTTGATTTCCATACAGGTCATCAATTAATTTCTGCATTTCCGGGGACATTAGCTTCCCGATAAAATCGGCAAAAATCTTTGAATTCTGCAACTTGTGCTTGTAAAGAGCGTCAATCTCGTCAATAGGTAATGTATCCCAAAGTTCCTCGATCATTCCTCTCATTCCATCACCGATCTTCTGCATTCCAATCTCTGATTCAAAAATGCTCTGTATTTTATTTGGCACATAATCCTCCATGCCAATGAGTTGGTGCAACGATTGGATATAATCGACAACACCCAATCCAGCCTTCTCGAGATATGCTACTAACGCTTGATGTTCCTTGAACTTCGACGTCGCGCAGAATGGAATGAAATTCAGGTGTAAACATGTATAGCAGAGCGTCTTGTACTTTTTGATCTTCGATTACATACTTGAGCAGTACCTCCATAAACGGGTCCTCACCAAGGTCCACAAAGTCCATTAATTCGTCCTCCAGCTTACGCTCCTGGTGAACAAAAACACATAGGTCGGTATTCATAGTCGGTTCTTATATTTAAGACCGTCTTAAGTTCAATCTTAAGATGTCGTGAACCAATCACAGAGCCATATTAGCGTCTTAAGACATTACTTAAGACGGTCTTGAAATAAGATCCGACTATGAATACCGGCCAATAGTAATGCCGAGGACTATATATACGACATCCGCTACGATTTGCGTATTCACTCCTCTGATTTTGAGTCCATCCACAATGATCTGGAAGGATTTAACTTGGTAGAGTTTGTTTACGAGCTGCTGGAAGTTGTTGGACCTGAGTTGGTTGACGAAGCTGATAAAAGCTGAAGAGGATTTCATCTCCTGCACATAGGTGCGAATAAACTTGTTAAAAGGGATCTTTCTTGATGTCTTTGAAAAGTCCTGCAAGCCCACCGGTCCTCTGCGTGATCGCAGAATACGAATCAGAAAGAGGTGGTACGAGTTCAGCGATACCGAGAGCTTTATTAACTTCGTTTACTAGAGAATAAATATCGACTCCTTGAAGTTGCACTTGCACATAGTTCAGAAGGTTGATCAATTCGGGAATGGCTTCCACATCTACCATCAGGTTGTGTAATATATTTGAAGTTAGAAGATAATTAACAACATCTTGTACTTCAAAATCTTCTGATATGTAATCCAATACGATTTTGTTAATTTCTTTAGCAGGGATTAAGTCCAAAAAATCCTGAATATCTTCGTGAAGAGGACCGCTGCCAAAATCCGGGAATTGGCGAGCTTGTCCCAGACCGATAATGGCCAAGATGGCAAACAGCGTTGACATAAACTTCATCTATAAATATAATACATTCACGCGTAAGAAATTACTATTAAATGTATTACAATATACATTTTTATGTATAATATAAATATAACGTAATAAAGATTATTTTGAAAAATATATATTAATCTTTTTAATTATAATTGTTCTATTTGCGAATATATTAAATAATAAAAATAATTGTTAACCAATTAAAGTGTTTTTCTTAATTATGTGCAATTTGCTTCTTTTTTTTAAATACGAGTTTATTTAATCCACTTATATATATATTTTTATAAGAGGTTTTGTCTTTACTTACCGTGACAGCTACAGATATGTGCACAGTGACATTCGCATAAATAATTATCGTACATTTATATATGAAAAACAGTTATCTGAAAGACAAGTTATCTGTTAGACAAGACAGTTAATAGAGGAGTAGATAAGATAATTTTGATGTGTGGGAATTTTGCAGATTACTTGATAAGTCAATGGACATAACAATTTAAGTATTATAAAATATTATATTGTTTATTTTGAAATTTTTTATTCAAAAAAACAAAACATTTTATCAGATTTTATTTATAGAAAAAAAGCTTCTTATATTAGAACAATTCTATTAATTCACATTTACTATAATAATAGATTTATTATACCAACAATTGTCTTCTAGAGCTTTTAATATCAGTTAGATATGTTATATTTTCTTTACAAAACATTTTTCTTATTACTTTTTCTGTCTTTCTCTCCATCCTTTTAAGAATTCGACAGATTTTAAAAAAATCTTTTTATTTCGGCAGAATTATAAAATAAAATGCCTTTAAAAAATTATTTTACAAAATGTAATGTGACTTTTTATCAGATATTTATTTTATATTAATAATCATAGAAATTTTCTATTTTAAGATAATAGGGTAAAGTGCCCAAATGCCGTCCCCGCGCATAATTTCGTAGTGAGCTGACAGCATACATACGTTCCACTCGTCCATTATTGAGTGACTAAAAATATTTTGTTTGTTCACGCGCAGCGCACTGTATTATTTGGTGACATTCGAAGTTGTATTTTAAGCATCTAACGTATGTGATTCTATCATTTATTCCTGTTTAGATAAGTGTATTGTCTCTATTTTCATATTCCAAAGTGACGATCTCATTCTGCCACTGTAGATTAAAACGGCAAGCATAAAATTGAAAATGGCTCTGTGCCTAATTTCATCCCCTTACATAGATCCAAATTTCGTCCCCCGGTTTTCTGTGAGATAAGCAGTTTTCGAGTGACGCTAAAGGAGAAAAGTGGGTTAGATGCACTGAATGCTTCAAATAGTGCCATGTTGTGTGCATCCACACCTCAAACACGAAAGTTTTTGTGCGATTTTTGCATAAATCCATAATAACTTAATATTCTGCATTTCGTCCTCTGCATTTTATTCTCAATTATTAAGATGACTAATTTTGTATTTTTATAAGTAAAACATTTTCTTAACACATAAAAAAGTTGATTACAAAGTTTGTTTTAATTACTTTCCTACTAAAACTAAGAGGAAAAAATTAGGACCACTCCTTTTGATAATCGAAAAATGCATGTTTTCACATTTTCATTTTTTATTCTGTGTGTATGAACTTTTATGAAATATGAATTACAGCGCTTCATTGCTAACGTTTCAAGGTAATTATATAAATTTTTTCAGATTTTTGTACTGATTAGTTTTTAGATACAAGCCAAAAAATCTTAGGGGTACGAAATTTCCTATGACTCATTGGAAACTTTTATCATGCAGTATTCATGAGATAAAAGCAATTACTGAAATGTATAGCACCTATGCTATGAATAACACGGACAATGAATAACACGGAGCAATCGTTAATTTTTTACGATAACCTACCTACATCTTATCGACTGAATTTTGAAACAGAGATTACAAATTGATTTTCACATTTCTTTTAATAATTTTAATGTGTAAATTGCAAAATTTTTAATTTTTTGAATTAATGCAAAAGATATGAAACTGTTAAGAAAATCCATTTTCTTTGGACGACTTGACATAATAGATAACAAAAAACTTTCTTCTTTAATTACATAATTTTTATATGATTATATTTGTATTATAATCTAATGCTGAGACAATCGTTCAGTAATTGATACAAGCATTAGATATTTTAAAGTCAATATTTAATTCTTATTCCATCACTCGAATCTGTCGGATATATCCGTCTTATTACATTTTATTCACGTCTTATTAAATTTTATTCAGGTTAGTAAGTTGGAAAAATATGTGTAATATACATACAGAAATAGTATTATACTATTAAGATCCAAGCTCGGACCGTTGGCGTTTTATTCAAATATGATTTTATTCACGTTTTCTTATCATGTAATATTAAGAGATTCTAAAAACGAGATATTTTTGAAAGCAAATAAAGTTAAAATTGCTTTAAAAATATGTTAGAATTATAATTTTTCAACAATTAAATGTGCGGAATATTAATCGCGATTTCCTGGTACATTATATTAAATCACCGGATGCTTTTATTATCATTCATATGGTAATTATTCCACGAATACACTTATTCACAGTTATGAAATATATGTAAAGACTAATTTTTAAAAATATATAAGTTATATTTTTTCTATAAATTTCAAAAAAGACATAAAAGTTTAAAATTATTTACGTTTGTCACATTTAGATTATCTACATGCATTCAGATTATTTACATAATCTTATCATGAATCAAACGAACAAGGGTTATAGCTTTGTGTGTATATAAACCAGCGACAAAAACCGTAAAGCACACTTCCTCGAATTACAAGTAGAAGTATCACAATAGCATTTCCGCGAAGGTGAGTACCGACATTGTCACTTTATGTTATACTTAAATAGTTATGTATACATATTACGTTTTCGTGAAAAATATATTACACGTTGGTACACACTCGTATATTACACGTTAGTACGCATGTGCGTAACGCGCTGGTCCGTCTTTCCCGCTTTTTTACCGATAGAGACTGTTATAGAGGAGTGTGATATTGTTGGTTTGTGTGTACTTCGATCCGTTTTTAGTTAATCGATTTGAAAGTATTATCGTGCATTTCATCAGTGCTGTTAGTGTTAACATCGGCTTATTCACGGATGAAGCCAGAGTGAAATAATTCTTCGTCAATTTCCAAAAGAAAGTCGGCCACGTGTCAGGTTCAAAAGAAAAGAAAAATAAAGTAGCAGACCTCTTCGAATTTAAATTGTTGACGAAGAAAAGGTCGGGGTCGCCTTTTTAAGCCATATTCAAGATAAATTTTAACATAATTTGTTGCAACGCTTTTCTGCAATGTAAGAGCGCGTGCACACGAGCGACTTGTGCCGCGCGGCACAAGTCGCTCGTGTGCACGTGTCCTAACTGCAAGTCTCTGTGCTGTATGGAAATCGCCATTAAAAAAATGCCATTCATTCGCCATTGCCAAAAAATGGCAATGGCGTTGAATGGCGATTTGCCTAAGATTTTTTCCATTTAAATCCCCATTAAAAAATCCCCATTCTCTTTCGAATGGGGAATTCAATGGAGAAAATCTCCTTAGGCAATTCGCCATTCATCGCCATTGGCATTTTCGGTAATGGCGAATAAATGGCAATTTTTCAATGGCGATAAATGGAGTTTTTTACTACGGGCAAAACCATACGTAAAACATGATTAGTAATCATCTAGCCAATATATTTAAAAAATGTTATTTTTTACGACTATAATATGGGTCATAAATGTCATTAAAAATATACTTTTTATTAATATCACCTATAAATAAATTTAACTTGGTAAAATCAGTTTACTGTTTAGTCTTAACCTAAGTTGATTTAGCAAAGATTCGCAATCATTATATGCTATAACATAATAAGATATAACTATAATATACAAACTGTATGTATAATTATGATATATCTCTAAACATCAACGATCTAAGCAAAATTTATTTCCGCAGATGAAATTTGCATTGGCATTGTTGGCCTTCGTGGCTACGTCCACCGCGGCCCCATGGGTAATCCCCAATGTCGGCAGAGGTGAACTCGCAAAGGAGCTCCAGGAGTTCTTGGACCTTTTGCCGCAGCAAGAAATAGCTTCAATCACCCTCCAGTATTATGCGCAGGACGCAGAATTCCAAGCTATGATCCGATACTTCAAGTCTGACGGCTTCAAGCAGCTCGTAAAAGACGTCGATGCTCTACCTGAGATGAAAGCTCTGATGGAGTACCTCTATAACGCCGGCCTTGACTCTTACAAACTGCAGGAGTGGTTGAACAACTGGCTCGGAATCACCCAGGCCAACTTCGGCGTTGATAAACAGATCACTGGTGGAATCCGCGGATATGTCGATGATATCAGGGCCGCCATTCGTCCCGTTAAGAACCAACTAGTCGCCCTTTACAAAACCAAAATGCAAAATTCCCTGGTGTTTCAAAATTTTATTGCACAACTGAAGTCCCCGAATTTCCAGCAACTCGTCAACAAGGTATATGCCCACCCAAAATTCCAGGAGCTTTTGAGACACGCTGAAAACGCGAACATTGATCTTGAGCTTCTCAGGGAATTGCTGAAGAATTTAATCCCCATTGTGATTCCTTCCTATTCTATCTTTCAATATTAGATGTCGTTACATTAAAAGATAATTAAATTCATGCAAAAAATTTTTTTCTACTGCTAAATCGATCGATCGTGCTTTTATAAATCTCAAAAAACATTATAAACTATATTCGGCCATGTAATTGTGTACTTTATTTGTGCAAAATAATAAATAAGCTTTCTCTCTTATACATGTGCTATATTTTTTTCCTTTTGCTTACCTATATCATATTAAGAAGACAAAAATTTATGTATTTAAATATTACTTTACGTTTAGTGATCCATAGACCTTATTTCAAAAAATTATTTTAGATTTGTAATACTGTAGACTATATATATATATATATATATATATATATAAGAAATTTATTAAGAATGACATGTACATTTCTTTTACTTTTATCTTGACTTACGTACTAAAAATCATTAATTATGATATTTTAAAACTAAATTACTAAAATGTCTTTAGTGAATTAGCATCGTAGTTCAATTGTATGAAAAAAAAAAATAAAGGTTTTTTATTCAACCTAAGTGGCCATCTTTATTATTTATAATTGTCACAACACCTCGACCATTGGTTTTGGTCAATTGAAATCGTAAATTATAACAAACAATAATAAGATGTTCACCTCAATATTTATCAGTTATTTCGATAAATATCAGTACACACCTCAGTGCACGAATTGGAATAAAGACGCCCGTACGCCCGTCACGGATTGTAGGGAAGTCCAGGTTCCAACTCTGGCTGGGGGATAATATTTTTTGCAATAAATTTTTTACAGTGATTTTATATAAAAAGGTGTTTATTAGCATCAAAAGTTACATCGATTGAGAAGGATCAAAACCAATGGTCAAAACGTCGTGACGATTATAATTAATAAAGATGGCCAATTTTAGATCAAATAATAAATTTTTATTGTTAATTATTTATTGGCAAAGTAAAAAGTTTTTGATTTGGTTTAATTATACACTGTTGACCTAAGGAATGGTGTTATATCGATTTTATTGTTTATTCACCTTAATATATTTACCGGTTGTTGCAATAAATATCATCACATGCCTCTAGGGACGCAACGATAAATCAATAATGTCGATATCTATATCGTCGTCCATCATATCAAAAATTTATCGATAATTTTTTACTTTTGATAAATTGTTATATCGAATTATTTGCTCTTTTAACAATTTGTACTTAATTTTATAAAAATATATATGTTCTTAATATTCTATTTTTTATTATTACTACGATCTTTACTTTGTGCTGAAACATATTCTTTAAAGATATACTAGCTCACTCTCTCTTTTTTTGTAAACAAATTTACTACATATTTTCATTATTCAGCTGAATAAATATCTATTAATTACTAAATTTAGAAATTTTATTAGAATAAATAAGTTTTTGAATAATTATAACCACACATAGCTGGCTGACGTAGAAACAATGTGGATGCCTGTGTGTGCTGTCATCCGCAAGTTACCTTGTTGTGATACAAAACCAATTTTAAAGAAAGTACATACATGCGAAACAGAAGTAGTTGAAGAAGAAAGTTACGTATTAGGTTATAGGAGAGGAATATTAAGGAAAGTCTATTGGACTAAAATTTATAAGTCAAAGCGATGTAAGAAAAACTTATTTATATTATAGTATTTAAAACGAATTTAGCTTTTTATTCTCATCTTTTTGTCACATAAAACAAATAAAATAATTTGTTTATTATAAAGCAATTAAATTATTATTTGTAATTTTTAAAGAAATCATTGTTTTTAATTTAAAAATGCCATTGCTCTATTATTACATCAATGTATAAAAACATAAAATAAAGGGACAAATATTTTAAAAAAACACGCGTTTATAATATTACATATATTAATTTTAGTATGGGAACTTAAGACCAAATATTCTAGCAATAAGTTTCGCTAGTTCCTGTAATTCCAGCCCTTTTTCTCTGGTCGTCATGACAAAATTTTTATAAGTTTGATTTCCATACAGATCATCGATTAATTTCTGCATTTCCGGTGACGTTAGCTCCCCGATGAAATCGGCAAAAATCTTTGAATTCTGCAACTTGTGCTTGTAAAGAGCGTCAATCTCGTCAATAGGTAATGTATCCCAAAGTTCCTCGATCATTCCTCTCATTCCATCACCGATCTTCTGCATTCCAATCTCTGATTCAAAAATGCTCTGTATTTTAGGCGACACATAATCCTCCATGCCAATGAGCTGGTGCAACGATTGGATATAATCGACAACACCCAATCCGGCCTTCTCGAGATATACTACTAACGCTTGATGTTCCTTAAGAACTTCGACGTCGCGCAGAATGGAATGGAATTCAGGTGTAAACATGTATAGCAGAGCGTCTTGTACTTTTTTATCTTCGGTTACATACTTCAGCAGTACCTCCATAAACGGGTCCTCAGCAAGGTCCACAAAGTCCATCAATTCGTCCTCCAGCGTACGCTCCTGGTGAACAAGAACACCTTGAACACCGTTCGGTACAGTAATGCCGAGGACTATATACATGACATCCGCTACGATTTGCGTATTCACTCCTCTGTTTTTTAGTCCATTCACGATGATCTGGAAGGATTGAACTTGGTGAAGTTTGTTTACGAGCTGCTGGAAATTGTTGGACCTGAGTTGGTTGACGAAGCCGATGAAAGCTGAAGAGGATTTCATTTTCTGCACATAGCTGCGAATAAACTTGTTAAAAGGTATCACTTTTTTGATGTCTTTGAAAAGTCCTGCAAGCCCACCGGTCCTCTGCGTGATCGCAGAATACGAATCAGAAAGAGGTGGTACGAGTTCAGCGATACCAAGAGCTTTGTTAACTTTGTTTACTAGAGAATAAATATCGACTCCTTGATGTTGCACATAGTTCATAAGGTTGATGAATTCGGGAATGGCTTCCACATCTACCATCAGGCTGTGTAATATATTCGAAGTTAGAAGATAATTAACAACATCTTGTACTTCACGATCTTCTGATATGTAATCCAATACAATATTTTTAATTTCTTTAGCAGGGATTAAGTCCAAAAAGTCCTGAATATCCTCGTGAAGAGGGCCGCTGCCAAAATCCGGAAATTGGCGAGCTTGTCCCAGACCGATAATGGCCAAGATGGCAAACAGCGTTGATATAAACTTCATCTATAAATATAATACATTCACGCGTAAGAAATCACTATTGAAATGTATTACAATATACATATATTTTTATATGTAGGATATAAATATAACGTAATAAAAAAGACTAGGGGACACCGGGGCGAAAACGTCTTCGGGGTGAAATCGTCAAGTCAAATATCTCGGAACCTGTATATTGTGCAAACTCGCTATTAACATTGTAAACGCTGCTTATGGTACCCATGTGACCAACGGAGTTTCGGCAGGTTACCTGCCGTGTTATGATTTTTACGAGGGCAAACGTGTTTTCGGAAGGTGAAAGTGAAATTTTCTGCGCGTGGAAATTTTGTAATATCTGCAATAATATTTGCTCTCCAAATCTCGAGGTACGTGATTATAAAGAGTAATACATGCTGAACACGAATCCAGTGTAGTTTTTTTATTATCGTTGATGTCTATAATATTTCGTGGGCTATTAAATCTGAAACTTGTGTTTGGGATTAATTCGTCAGTAAGCACCCGGGGTGGACTTTTATAATATTGGCAAATTTTCTAATTTTATTATATTTTTCAGTCTTTTCTACCCCTATTTTATATATAATTCTTTAATATTTGGTTGATTAGTTCTTGAGTTATAGAATACGTACACACACAAACAAAGACACAAAATGATGAAACATTTTAACACTTTAATTAATAAATGTTTACATTTTTCTATTAACGAATAATTAATAAAATGTATCCTATCAGTTTTCATAATTGGAATTATGTATTTATGGAGTTACGACTCTGCCCCGGCATTTTTGAGATTTCAATTTTTCCACCGTTGTCGTTTTTGCTCTGTACCGGTTAAACAAAGCGACGTAGACAAAAATTTCCTATATAAATTTTGTAGCTAAAGGTTCACTCTTTACAACGGTATACCACATTTAACTAAAATTATTTATATTGTTGTTAAAAATCGGCACCAAAAAAACTGTCGATCTCGCCTTGGTTTCCCCTATTTTGAAAAATACATATACCTATTAATCATTTTAATTATAATTGTTCCATTTGCGAATATATTGAATGATAAAAAGGAATAATAATTATTATCCAATTGAAGTGTATTTCTTAATTATGTGCAATTTGCTTCTTTTTTTAAATACAAGTTTATTTAATCCACTTCTTATGTATATAATATATTGATCCTTTTATAAGAGGTTTTGTCTTTACTTACCGTGACAGCTACAAATAAGCACAGTGACATTCGCATAAATAGTTATCGTAGATTTATATATGAAAAGCAGTTATCTGAAAGACAAGTTATCTGTTAGACAAGACAGTTAATAGAGGATTAGATAAGATAACTTTGATGTGTGGGAAAATTGCAGATTACTTGATAAGTCAATTACTTGACAAGTACATTAACAAGTATTATGAAATATCATATTGTTTACTTTGCAATTTTTTATTCAAAAGAACAAAACATTTTATAAGATTTTATTTATAGAAAAAGTGCTTGTTATATTAGAACAATTCTATTAATTCACATTTACTATAATAATAGATTTATTTTACTTTTTAGTAAAATAAATCTTATTACGGTAAAAAAACCTTACTACTTATTTTAATATCACTTATTTTTAATATTTGATTTTATTAAATTATAAATTCTAGTAAAAATATTGTTGTTATTTAGTAAAATGAGATCGATACTTGTTATCAAAACTTCTTTAATATATCACTTTGATAATTAATTCTTTCTACATATCTGATGTTTCATGTATATGTATACATAATATGTATATATAATATTTTTTGCAACATGGGATATTCTATATCCTTTATTAACACAAAGAATCGTAGCATTATGAAGGCATATCATGTTTTTCATACTTTTATTACATACGGAACTAATATTATCAACAATAAATTTTTTGTTTTGATCTCGTTATTTTTAATAATTGCCACGTTAAGTACTATATAAATTTAGAAATAAATATATTCCAAGAAATAAGTTGTCCTTTAATGTTATCTTGGACTATAACTTATTTCTAACTCTTAGGTATTTACTAACGGGAAATAAGAAAGTTGTTATCAATGATAGTTGTATAAGTTGTATCAATGATAAGTTGTTGCGTACATGTTTCGGCAAATTTGAGGTGATTTGAGCATGATTATTATCAACAGTACGGAAAAAGGAAACATAAATTAATTATAAACATAGCTCTTAATAAATTTCAAGATACAAAATGTAAGAAGTGGGAGTATTATTTTTTCTCGACGTAGAAAACGAATAATCTATGATTTTAAGATAAAGATTAGCAAATAAAATAATTCGTCACTCATTACATAATAAGATATTGCACGTACAAATCAGATAACACAACTTAATAAAAATAATTATATCATAAAAGATAGGCAGATATTAAACGAAAATAAGAATTCTAAGGCAAAATAAGTAGAAATATTAAGACCAAAATATTCTTTGAACATCAAGGACAATCATTTATATAAAAATGGGCAAATCAAATATGCATTAAATCTAAATAAATACAAATATAAATTTTACAAATATATATCGTATGTATAATAAGAAACAGAGTTGTATTATATTTATTAGTTTACTTATTTCATAGTTTATATGTATTGTATGTATAATATACATATAAACAAATTATAAAATATATATGCATGGCATGTGATAAAATGTCCATTGATATAACAACTTATCGACACTGTTTTTGCGATAATTATTTGTTCAAATGTAGTAAACGTTATATCTTTGTATTTGCCTTCAACTAACTTTGATGTACTGCATAAATAGAAACATATAGACCCATTAAAAAATCAAAGTAGGAGCCAAAAATTTTACAAAAAAACTAATTCGGCAATTAACTAGTAGCAGCTTTATCTTATAGTTTACCTCTACGAAAACCGCATTTCAATATCTCTAACAATTCAGGGGATAATAAATGTATTCAGTAATGTAGTAAGGGAAGACAGCACTAAAGGCGCTTTTCCTCCCCCTTATGACTTCTTTACTATACTATTAATGGCAACTACCAATAGATTAATTAACAGATAGCTTTCCCAATTTATTAAGCAATACCTTTATTTTCTTTTCTTCCATATATGTAGGTATACAACATACTGGCGATTCACGCTATGTGCACTATACAGCGAACAAAATCTGCGTCGGAAAAACTAACTCAATATTATTATAGTTAAAACTCGAGACAATCGAGTCGTGCAAAGAAGGAAAGAGCGCATTAACAGTAAGAGATAAAAACAGTCTTTCTATATTCTACGCTGAAAATTATGGCAGCATTAGATGAAAGAAACGCCAAGAAACAATTACGCTTCGAGCTCTGAGCATTAAAATGCGTTTATATACATTCCCATTACAAGTAACAAAATTTATCGCGTTGAAAATAGAAACATATCTTTATTTTAGCGAAAAAGAATTGCCCATAAAATCTAACAATTTTACGACTTTAATTGTTTCTCTTCTGACTTTCGCAGCTGCGACAATTTATGGCTTCTTGTTCTCCGTTGCAAACAAATTTTCGATCCCAAGTTTCTGCTTGTCACGCCTATTGTACTACTGCATTGGTGCTCCTGCTAATTGTAAGACGGTGCCCGGGGTGGACCGCTCTCCACTTACTACGCTACTGCGACTATTAACACTTAAGTGAATCATCCTGTATATATACAATATATACATATATAATGTATATATATATATATGATGCATACATTACAAAAATCTAGATAAAGAACAATCAGATTCAGATATCGATGTACACGAAAATCTAGAAATTATTTGATAAGCATTTAAGCGTAAAAACATACGGAATTTTATATTATGTTTTTAATTATTGTTTCTGTTATTTCTATTATATTTATATTACTTGATTTCTACATATGTATATATATGTATGTATTATATATATGTGTATATATTACCTGCTTTCTATATATATATATATTATATACAGAGAAAGAGAAAGTAGGTTACAAAACTCCATATGTTTTTATGCTTAAAAGCTTATCAAATAATTAATAGATTTTCATATAAATCAATATCTAAATCTGATTGTTTCTTATCTAGTTCTCTGTAATCGCTTTATGTAGCTTGATATTACCCGTATATAAAGGTACGATAATCCACGGTAGTCAAAACACATCTACCACCAGCTCTGCCACGGTAAGTTTCTTCATATGTCTTATGTATATTGAGAACTTTAACAATCGCATTTATACAAATTACAGCTGTCTTTATTTTAATTATTCAATAATTAATCCACAATTTAGTACAGATTTAGATTTTCTAAGAAAAATTTAATTATACATAGGTCTTTTCTCAAATAAATTCTTATTATTAACGTATTACATACATCTTTGTATTTTCAATTTTATCTTTTTATATTTTCCATATTATATTTCTCTCATATTGCAGTCTCCAAGTTTATATATTCTAATAAATTAAAATCTAGTTTAACCAAAACAAGAAGAAGAACAAGAAAGAAATATACAAATAATATATAATTCTTTTGTTACATATTTCTATTTAAATTTTTATTCTAATTTGTAATAATTTTTAGATTTTGATTTCTTTATATAGTATATGACAGTGTACGTAATTTTAAGCCTCTAAATCTTAATGAAGTACCCAATAACTATTATTTATGTCATTCATCTTATATTAATATATAATCGCAAAGTACTTCATATATATATTGATCATTGATGGAAAACATCGCTATACTTTTCAAAATAATGCTTGCCAGTACATTACATTTATATATGAGAAAAGAATTAAAGATTAAAAGATATGTGTTGTGATACACTCAATATTAATTTACAGATGAAGTTCACATTAGAGCTGTTTGCCATCTTGGCCATTATCGGTCTGGGACAAGCTCATCAGTTCCCGGACTTTGGCAAAGGTCCTCTTCATGAAGATCTCCAAGATATTCTAGATTTAGTCCCTGCAGAAAAAATTGTCAATGTCACCGTGGATTATATTATAAATGACAAAGAAGTACAAGATTTTATTAAAGAGCTGAATGAAACTGTAATCAAGGACCTGATGGTAGATTTTCAAGCTATTCCCGAAGTGATCAAGCTTTTTGACTATCTACATAAGGAAGGCCTCCATGTCTACCAAATGATAAACACGATTAACAAAGCACTCAAAATCAAGGAACTTGTACCACCTAGCTCTCAAGTGTCTCCATTGAAGAGGACCGGTGGACTCCGTGGACTGTTCAAAGACATCAAGAAACACATCGACTATGATGTCTTTATTAGCATATACGTGGATAAGCTAAAAACTTCTAAAGCCTTTGTCAACTTCATCGATCAACTTAAATCCGATAATTTCCAACAGATCGTTAACAAAGTTACCAAAATTAAGGCCTACCAGTTCATCGCAAGCCGTCTTGAGGCCAGGTCAGTAAACTTAAAAGTTGTAGGAGATATCCTGTATCTCCTCTTCGGTATCAATGTACCAAGCCCAGCTCCTTCTAAAAACGTAGTAAAAGAGCTTGAGGATTTCTACAAGCTTGTTCCATGGGAAAAGTTTTTCAACATACTAATCAAGTATATAAATGAAGACGAAAAAGTACAAAAGGCTCTATTATTCACGTTCACAACTGAATTCCACGATCTACTGCGCGCCCTCGAAGCTACTAAGGAACATCAAGCACTCGTGGCATATTTAGAACAGGCTGGACTACCTGTTATTAAATCTATTCAGGAGTTGCATCATGCCATCGGTATGGAAAAATATGTACCACCCAAGGTAAAAAGCCATTTAATGTCTCTAATTAAGACGCAAAAAATCGGCGATGGAATCCAAGGACTGCTCAAAGATCTTCACAGTGTATTACCGTTGGACAAAATTAACGCTCTTTACCAAAAGAAGATGCGGACTTCCAAAGTTTTTGTTGATTTAATCACGAAGATTACATCTACAGAGTTTGGGAAAATCGTCAAGGATCTAATCACTAGTAAAACCTATAAGGAATTTATCACGAAGACTAAAGAAAAGGGATTAGATATCGAAGGCATAGCAAATCTTAATGTCAGTATAATTGGTCTTAAACCCTAATTTTAAAATCAATATTAATAATATTCTAAATTTGTAATTTGCAATTTATCTAAGCAAGTTACGCTCATGTAATAACGTAACATAAAAGTTACTCTAATTCAACAATTATTTCTTCGTACATATGTAATAAATTCATTATGTTATAAGAAACAACTCTTACTTTATTTTCCTTCCTCTCCCACATCCCTCTAAATAAAAATAAATAAATTTATATAGAAAAAGAAAAAGAGAGAAATAAAGAGAGAGATTTTTCATATTTTGTCAATTTAACATCTCTTTTAATTTTAGTTTTAATTAATTTATGTGATGTATATATCATATTATACAAATATGTTTTTAGCGCATATTTATAAACACACATTTTCTAAATCATACTTACTTTTCAAATTTAGAATCATAAAGATGTGTACATGAACAGCGTTTTAACTTTAGTAAAAGAGCATGTAACAATTCTTATCTTTGATTTAAAATTAAATTAAAACGTATAAAAGTTAACATCACTTAGCTCTTATGTAACTAGCGCGATATAATCATTATCAGCATTAAAGAGTAAAAAAACAATGTGTATTTATAGAAAGTAATAAATTTGTGTAAGCAATTTTATCAACACAACGTTATCTTCACAATTATCTTTACAATACTCTATTAGAAATGATTAGTTGAAATAACGTCAATTCGATGTTGATGCATCGATAAATAGTCAATGTTGAATATTAGCTGGAACGTATCTGTATCTCTCATCTTCGATTTCATCATAATTGTTTTTACATAATACACATAATGTTAATTGAGCAAATGCGGATATTTTTGTAAAACTTATATTATCTTTCGGCTAACTTTCGAATTGATGCATAGTCGAAAAGCACAACATATACATATAGGTACATATAAAGGGTACAATTAAAAATAAAACGATCAAAATCTACTTTTTATCACAATTGATCATGCATCTTGCATTTTCAAAGAACTTTTACAATTTTTATCTGCTTTGATCACAAGAATATTGCAGTTACAATTCATTGGAAATAAGACCGAAGAATGTATCGTGCTGGGGAAAAATGATCATAGTCACACGCTTCTGAGGAAGAACAATCAGAGTTCAACATACATACATATAAACACTAACAATAAGTAAACACTATGCATTCCAATATTCACTGCCAGTACGTTTTTCAATAGCTTCCTAAGATATTTGATTATTTGATATCTTGAAACTTACAATTGCGTTTTTCTCGAAATTACCCCACATAGACATTTATTGTTCTTCCCCTGTATCCTTCATATATTATATGTTTGATATAGAATTGGCCGATAGACATAAAAATCTTATAAAAATATTTGTAATTATTCAATTAATATAAAAATAATTATAATAAAGTCAAAGATGACAAAAATATCAAGTGGTATTTGACATCGATCATTCACCGATTGAAGAAAACTGGAAATCGATTTCTTCTATCGTCCTGTGCTAGTCTTATATTTATAAGAATGTGATTGTACCAGCGAAATAAATTTTAAAACAGAGAGAACATATATACATATATTTGAAGTATATCGTTTGAAAGGGCATAAAAAAAGAAATTTTTTTACGCAAACCAGGGGTCGATACGTTGATCCGTTTGAGAGTTATTTAGGGTTCAAAGTTCAAAAAAGCCAATTTTTGACCTTAAATAACTCCCGAACGGGTCAACCTCTGGTTTGCGCCAAAATTTTTCTTATTTTATGCCCTTTCAAATGATATACCTACTACAATATAGAGGATTCCATTTAAGAAATTGAAGGTGACGTTCACGTGATCTTCAAACGATCATCCAAGGTCAAATTGTTGCCACCATCTCATTTCCCCCTTGAAACCATACGACTTTTGTCTAAAACATTTTTCCGTATCTTCCATATTTTTCGAGATATTTGGCCGTTCCGGGACTTTTGGGACACTCTGTATACATATATATATATATACATATATATATGATACATACATTACAAAGAACGATAAGGAACAATCAGATTCAGATATCGATTTACACGGAAATCTATAAATTATTTGATAAGCTATTAAGCGTAAAAACATATGGAATTTTACATTACCTGCTTTCTATATATGTATATACATATATGTACATATACATATGTATATTACCTGCTTTCTATATATATATCTATATGTAGAGAGAGAAAGCAGGTTGCAAAATTCCATGTTTTTAATTATGCTTAAAAGCTTATCGAATAATTTCTAGATTTTCATGTGAATCAATATCTCAATCTGATATTGTTTCTTATCTAGTCCTCTGTAATCGCTTCTGTGGTCTGAGATTGCAAGTATATAAATATACGATAATTATCCACGGCTGGCAAAACACATCTACCACCAGCTTTGCATCACGCAGCAACCACCACGGTAAGTTTCTTCGTATATCTTATTATATGTATATTGAGAACTAACAATCGCGCATTTATACAAATTACCGTTCTCCTTATTTTAATTATTCAATAATTAGTCTACAATTTAATACTAATTTAGGTTTTTTAAGAAAAATTTAAGTCTATAGATCTCTCTTTTTAATAAATTCTTATTATTACATACAACGGATTACATATAACTTTGTATTTTTAATTTTATCTTTTTATATTTTCTATATTGTATTTTACCGCAGGCATAAAGAGCATATAATTCTGTTATTATATATTTTCTTATATTTAAATTTTAATTCCAATTTATATATAAAAATTTTTAAGTCTCAATTTCTTTATATATAGTTAAGTAAATGACAGCATACGTAATTTTAAGCCTCTAAATCTTAATGAAGTAATAACTATTATTTATATCATTCATCTTATATTAATATACAATCGCAAGTACTTAATTGTGTATATTTATTAATCATTGATGGAAAACACCGACATAAGTACTTCTCAAAATAATACTTGCCATTACGTTACATTTATACATGAGAAAAGAATTAAAGATTAAAAGATATGTGTTGTGATACACTCAATATTATTTTACAGATGAAATTCACATTAGGGCTGTTTGCCATCTTGGCCATTATCGGTCTGGGACAAGCTCATCAGTTACCGGACTTCGGCAAAGGTCCTCTTCATGAAGATCTCCAAGATATTCTAGATTTAGTCCCTGTAGAAAAAATTGTCAATGTCACCGTGGATTATATTATAAATGACAAAGAAGTACAAGATTTTTTTAAAGAGCTGACTAACTCTGTAATTAAGGACCTGATGGTAGATCTTCAAGCTATTCCCGAAGTGATCAAGCTTCTTAACTATCTACATAAGGAAGGCCTCCATGTCTACCAAATGATAAACAGGATTAACAGAGCACTTGAAATCAAGGAACTTGTACCACCTAGCTCCCAAGTGTCTCCACCGAAGAGGACCGGTGGACTCCGTGGACTGTTCCAGGACATCAAGAAACATATCGATTACGATGTCTTCATTAGCATATACGTGGATAAGCTAAAAACTTCTAAAGCCTTTGTCAACTTCATCGATCAACTTAAATCCGATAATTTCCAACAGATCGTTAACAAAGTTACCAAAATTGAGGCCTACCAGTTCATCGTAAGCCGTCTTGAGGCCAGGTCAGTAAACTTAAAAATTGTAGGAGATATCCTGTATCTCCTCTTCGGTATCAATGTACCAAGCCCAGCTCCTTCTAAAGAATTAGTAAAAGAGTTTGAAGATTTCTACAAGCTTGTTCCATGGGAAGAGTTTCTCAACATACTAATCGAGTATATAAATGAAGACGAAAAAGTACAAAAAGCTCTATTATTCATGTTCACAACTGAATTCCACGATCTGCTGCGCGCCCTCGAAACTACTAAGGAACATCAAGCACTCGTGGCATATTTAGAAAAGGCTGGACTCCCTGTTATTGAATCTATCCAAGAGTTGCATCGTGCCATCGGTATGGAAAAATATGTACCACCCAAGGTAAAGAGCTATTTCATGTCTCTAATTAAGACGCAAAAGGTCGGCGATGGAATGCAAGGACTGCTCAAAGATCTTTACAATGTATTACCGTTGGACAAAATTGACGCTCTTCACCAAAAGAAGATGGAGACTTCCAAAGTTTTTGTTAATTTTATCACGAAGCTTACAACTCCAGATATGTTGAAAATCATCAGGGATCTAATCACTAGTAAAACCTATAAGGAATTTATCACAAAGACTAAAGAAAATGGATTAGATCTCGAAAGCGTAGCATATTTTAATATGAGAATAATTGGTCTTAAATTTAAACCCTTATTCTAAAATCAATATTTAAAATATTCTAAATTTGTAATTTGTAAATTATCTTAACACAAGTTATACGCTAATGTAATAACGTAACATAAAAGTTACTAATTCAACAATTATTTCTTCATGTGTAATAAATTCATTATGTTATAATAAGCAACTCTTACTTTATTTTCCTTCTTCTCCCACATTCCTCTAAATATAAATAAATAAATATTGATAGAAAAAAAAAGAGAGAGAAATTAAGAGAGATTTATCATATTTTGTCAATTTTACATATTTTTTTGTTTTAATTTTTAATTAATTTATGTGATGTAGGATGTCGTAGCCAGATTACAAAGCTCGCTGTTTTATAAAACGTCTGGGCATTTTATAAAGTGAGGCCACATTCTCAAATCATGGTTGAAAATAAAATGTTTTACAATCTTGCTAAGAATTTTAGTCGTTTTATAAAACGTAACAAGCGACCCGCCACATTGTCAAACGCAACGATTTGTACATTGTTTCAGAATCTGGCTGGTTCATTTCAGTCATTTTATGAACTGTCTTTATATAATAACCATTTATAGAAAATTAATAGTTAATTATAAGTAAATATAGAAAATTAATAGGTAAGTATGTGTATCTTTAAATAAAAAAATTTTCAGGCTTGTATAAACACATTTATTACGATTAAGATTTTATAAAAAGTAACGTTAGCCATTGTTTATAGCAGTAAATTGTTGATATATTAAACAGTCTTTTTGCTAAAGCAGAGAATAGTTGTGGTATAGAAAAGTATATATATAGGTGTATACAATTTTATGTGTTAGCATAAATATAAAGTATTCTCTGCTTTAACCATAATTGTACAATTAAAGATAGTGACTGTGGCCCACCCACGCAACAATTGGTTTGGGTCGCACGAAACATGAAACGTTGGTAAAAACGCGCCGTTCATAAAATTACTGAAATGAATCAGCCAGAATCTAAAACGGATGTACAAATCGTTGCGTTTGACAATGTGGCGGGTCGCTTGTTAGCGTTTTATAAAACGACTAAAATTCTTAGCCAGATTGTAAAACATTTCATTTTTAACCATAATTTGAGAATTTGGCCGCACTTTATAAAAGGCCTAGACGTTTTATAAAACGGCGGACTTTGTAATCTGGTTACGACATATATATCATATTATACAAATATGTTTTTAGCGCATATTTATAAACGTATTTTCTAAATCATACTTACTTTTTAAATTTAGATTCATAAAGATGTGTACATGAAAACAGCGTTTTAACTTCAGTAAAACAGCATGTAACAATTCTTATCTTTGATTGAAAATTAAATTAAAACGTATAAAAGTTAACGTCACTTAGCTCTTATGTAACTAGCGCGATATAATCGCATTTATAAGTAAAAAAACAAAGTGTTACAGAAGGTAATAAAATTGTGTAAGCAATTTTATCAAGAACGTTATCTTCACAGTTATCTTCTCAATACTCTGTTAGAAATGATTGGTCGAAATGTACGTCAATTCAACGTCGATGCATCGATAAATAGTTAATGTTTAATACTAGTTGGAAAATATCTTTATCTCTCAGTTTTGATTTTATCATAATTGTTTTTACAATACACATAATGTTAATTGAGCAATTGCGGATATTTTTGTTAAACTTATATTACGTTTCGACTAAATTTCGAATTGATGCAAAGTCGAAAAGCACAATATATACATATACATATGAAGGGTACAAGAGTAAAACGATCAAAGTCTACATTTTATCAAAATTGATCATGCTATCTTGCATTTTCAAAGAACTTTCATAATTCTTATCTGTTTTGATCACAAGAACAGTTATAATTCATTGGAAATAAGGCCGAAAAATGTATCGTGATGGGAAAACATGATCGTAGTCACGCGCTTGTGAGGAAGAACCATCAGAGTTCAACATACATACATGTAAGCACTAAGTAAACACTATGCATTCCGATATTCACTGCCAGTACTTTTTTCAATAGCTTTCTAAAATATTTGATGTCTTGAAATTTACAATTGCGCTTTTCTTGAAATTACCCTAGATGGACATTGATTGTTTTTTACCTGTATCCTTCATATATTATGTGTTTGATATAGAATTGGCCAATAGACATAAAAATCTTATAAAAATATTTGTAATTATTCAATTAATATAAAAATAATTATAATAAAGTCAAAGATGACAAAAATATCAAGTAGTATTTGACATCGATCATTCATCGATTGAAGAAAATTGGAAATCGATTTCTTCTATCGTCCTGTGCTAGTCTTATATTTATAAGAATGTGATTGTACCAGCGGAATTTTCAAGACAGAAAGTACAAATATACATATATACATACATACATACATATACATATATGTATATATAGGGTGATTCACGAAGATATGCACATACTTTGGAAGGTGGTTCCTCGGACGATTTTAAAGAAAAAAGTACCTATGAACATATGGGTCCGAAAGGCTTCCCTGCAGAGTTATGGCCTTCAGAGTTAAAGAAAAGTAAAAGTTTTTTTCTTAAGTGATGTCGAAGACTCCAGAAAGTTATTTCTTTGACAATTTTATACAAAAAATTTAGTATGAATATGGGCCCGGAAATGCTTCTCTGCAAAGTTTTCGACATCACTTTATAGGAAAAATTTTTTTATTTTTCTTTAACTTTGAAGGCCCATAAATTTGCAGGAAAGCATTTCCGGACGTATGACAACTTTGATCATAACAACTTTTTTCTTTAAAATTGTCTAAGGATTCACTTCCTGGAGTTTTCGACATCACTTAATTTTTCTTTAACTCTCTTCGTCTTTTATTTTTCTTTGAAGGCCCATAACTCTGCCTTTACGGACCCATATTCATAGGAAGTTTTTCTTTAAAATCGTCCGAGGAACCATCTCCCAAAGTATGTGCATAACTTCGTGAATCACTCTGTGTATATGATACATGCATTACAAAGAACCAGATAAGGAACAATCAGATTCAGATATCGATTTACACGGAAATCTAGAAATTATTTGATAAGCTTTTAAGCGTAATAACATGGAATTTTACATTACCTGCTTTCTATATATGTATATACATATATGTACATATACATACGTATATTACCTGCTTTCTATATATATCTATATATATAGAGAGAGAAAGCAGGTTGCAAAATTCCATATGTTTTTAATGCTTAGAAGCTTATCAAATAATTTTTAAATTTTTATGTGAATCAATATCTTATCTAGTTCTCTGTAATCGCTTGATGTGATTTGATATTACTAGTATATAAATGTACGATAATTATCCACGGCTGGCAAAACACATCTACCACCAGCTCTGCACCACGCAGCAACTATCACGGTAAGTTTCTTCATATATCTTATTATACATATGCATATTGAGAACTTTAGGATAATCGCATTTACCTTTATTTTAATTATTCAATAATTAGTCTACAATTTAATACTAATTTAGGTTTTTTAAGAAAAGTTTAATTATATAGATCTCTCTTCTTAATAAATTCTTATTATTAACGGATTACATATATTTCTGTATTTTTAATTTTATCTTTTTATATTTTCTGTGTTGTATTTTTCTCATATTGTAGTTTCCAAGTTAATATTCTATTCAACTCAAATTTAGTTTAAACAAAAGAAGATGAAAAAGAAAGAAATATATAAAGAGCATATAATTCTTTTGTTATATATTTCTATTCAAATTTATATACAAATTTTTAGGTTTTAATTTTTTATACATAGTATATGACAGTATAGGTAAAAAGCCTCTAAATCTTAATGAAGTAATAACTATTGTTTACGTAATTCATCTTATATTAATATATAATTACAAGTACTTTGTGTATATAATATATTAATCATTGATATCAAACACCGATATCAACGGAAAACACCGCTATACTTCTCAAAATAATGCTTGCCATTACATTTTTGAGAAAAGAATTAAAGATTGAAAGATATGTTGTGATACATTCTATATCAATTTACAGATGAAGTTCACATTAGGGCTGTTTGCCATCTTGGCCATTATCGGTCTGGGACAAGCTCATCAATTCCCGGACTTTGGCAAAGGTCCTCTTCATGAAGATCTCCAAGATATTCTAGATTTAGTCCCTGCTGAAGAAATGATCAATGTCGTCGTGGATTATATTATAAATGACAAAGAAGTACAAGATTTTATTAACGAGCTGGATGAAACTGTAATCAAGGACCTGTTAGTAGATTTTCAAGCTATTCCCGAAGTGATCAAGCTTCTTGACTATCTACATAAGGAAGGCCTCGATGTCTACCATATAATAAACCTGATTAACAAAGCACTCGAAATCAAGGAACTTGTACCACCTAGCTCTCAAGTGTCTCCACCGAAGAGGACCGGTGGACTCCGTGGACTGTTCCAAGATATCAAGAAACATATCGATTACGATGTCTTCATTAGCATATACGTGGATAAGCTAAAAACTTCTAAAGCCTTTGTCAACTTCATCGATCAACTCAAATCCGATAATTTCCAACAGATCGTTAACAAAGTTACCAAAATTGAGGCCTACCAGTTCATCGTTAGCCGTCTTGAGGCCAGGTCAGTAAATTTAAAAATTGTGGGAGATATCATGTATCTCGTCCTCGGTATCAATGTACCAAGCCTTCCGTCTAAAACATTAGTAAAAGAGCTTGAGGATTTCGGCAATCTTATTCCGTGGGAAGAGTTTGTCGACATACTAGTCAAGTATATAAATGAAGACGAAAAAGTACAAAAAGCTATACTATTCATGTTCACAACTGAATTCCACGATCTGGTGCGCGCCCTCGAAGCTACTAAGGAACATCAAACACTCGTGGCATATTTAGAAAAGGCTGGACTCCCTGTTATTCAATCTATCCAGGAGTGGCATAGTGTCATCGGTATGGAAAAATATGTACCACCCAAGGTAAAGAGCTATTTCATGTCTCTAATTAAGACGCAAAAGGTCGGCGATGGAATGCAAGGACTGCTCAAAGATCTTTACGGTATATTACGGTTGGACAAAATTAACGCTCTTTACGAAAAAAAGATGCGGACTTCCAAAGTTTATGTTGATTTCGTCACAAAGGTTACATCTAAAGAGATGGGCAAAATCATCAAGGATCTAATCACTAATAAAGCCTATAAGGAATTTATCACAAAGACTAATGAAAAGGGATTATATGTCGAAGGCGCAATACATCTTTATATCAGAATAATTGGTCTTAAACCTTTATTCTAAAATCGATATTTATAATAATATTCTAATTTTGTAATTTGTAAATTATCTAAACAAGTTATACGCTAATGTAATAATTTAACATAAAAGTTACTAATTCAACAATTATTTCTTCATGTGTAATAAATTTATTATGTTATAATAAGCAACTCTTACTTTATTTTTCTTCTTCTCCTCCCACATTCCTCTAAATATAAATAAATCGTAATTATTTAATTAATATAAAAACAATTATAATGAAGTCAAAGATGACAAAAATATCAAACAGTACTCGACATCGATCATTCACCGATTAAAGAAAACTGGAAATCGATTTCTTCTATCGTCCTGTGCTAATCTTATATTTATAAGAATGTGATTGTACCAGCGGAATAAATTTCAAAATAGAAAGTGCAAAAACGCGCGAGGTATGCAAAATTCATTGCTAACCTCTTTCGTATACCCATCTATAAAACGATTCGCGTCATTTGCCTAATACGAACGAATAATTCATCGCCGGATTTCCGCGAATAAATGCGATAACTTTTCTAAGGAATAGAAGAATTAGACGTGCTATAATCGCAGTAATAAAATATCCGATAGAGATCTATTTAAGTATACGTAATCTATCTTGGCTTGAAAAATGTTACAGATATATGTTTTATCAACTAGATAAATTCTACACTTACATTTTACATTAACTTCCATACTTATATCTTACATTAACAATTTTAATTTTCAACGGCTATCACCAAATTTATATATAATCGTTTGTGCAATGTATTTATATCAGTATCATCCGTACTCTTGTTTATTAAAAATTGATCAATAGTACGTTAATTTTAGAATTTTTAACCAGCTTCAACCTTACAATAATTAATTTAATTAGCGCGTTTTATCATGGAAATGGTAAAGATGTTACACGTTCTTCTGATAAGATCGTTCGGCTAGCTCGAAAGAATGACGGTAAGCATTTTAACGGAGGGAGGGGACTTTTAGCGAGTACCGGGTGGATGATAGAAATTAATTCCTCTCAGAATGTCAGGGACTGTATGAACGCGACGATGCCGTGCCGGTGTGAGTTTCATGCTGAAGCTACGATAGCAGCAGCCAGAGACGGTGGGAGGGACAAAGGAAAGTGCTGCTCGAGGTATAGGATTCAGAAGAGCGCGAGGGCAAGCGGCTCGCGGTGTCTGCAGCAAACAATTCCAATTAACTTGCTGGAATTGAAATAGGACTCGTACTCGTTCGCCCGGCCGACTCTCGGCTCGTGGATGCCACGGCGCCGAGGACGACGAGGACATGAGCATTCCTTCGTCCATCCCGTTGCGCTTCCTCATTTTTCCTCGTCAAATTTCGCCGTTACGCTATGCACACAAATTAGTTGTCCGGCAAAATCGAAAGACCATGACGTTCCACAAAAATCGTCCGCTGGAGAGTGGTACTATTTTCTCCGATACTCTCCGAAATAGATACTCTCGAAATTTTAAAATACATTTTTATTCCAAGTAAATTAGAATAAGAAGTTAGAAAATTTTACAGAATTATCTTTTCGACACGTTACCGTGATGTGACGGACGCTTAAAGAACGTCATTGTCCTGCGCGGTTGGTCCACAGGCAGGCTATAGGATTTAATAATGTTGAGAGACAGGCTAGACATTCACAATGATCTTAATATCAGTAAGGTAAAAGACCCAATTTCGGCACACGTCCCTATTTCGGACGCTTCTATCGAATTTACGCGAATACTAAGATAATTTTACTCAAATTCAGTCACGTTAGGGTACACACAGGTCGATTGGATATTCAAGTACATCGTGCAACAACAATTAAAAGAAAGATATTTGCTTTGAGAACAATAACCGTCTAGGTGCGTGAGCAAACTGGTCCGTTTCTGGTACAGCATTCTTGCCATTCTTGCGTGACAAAGAATGCCTGTCGACCAAATTTCGGACTATAATCTGCTGTGGATAATTTCTAGATTAGTTTTGGTGCACCGAGGTTATCTGAGAGTAAGTATTATATTTTATTCGATTCTGAATATTGTTATATTCATTTTGGCGGTCTATTTGTTCATGATTATTATCAGTCCAGTAATTACGACAGTCCAGTCAGGTTGACGAAAGTCCGGAGATACACAGTGCCGAAACTGGGACATATATGCGGTCCGAAAATGGGACAAGAGGAAATGGGTTTTTCCGAAAGTGATACATTTGCACTTGTACATATTTTTGTTAAAATAATATTTCCAATGAATTTAAGACGACTGATAAGGGGTGATTTTGATAGGGAAAACCCTCACATATATAGCTATGCAAAGAGTTTACATCAATAGGCACGTAAATCATTGATATTTCAACAAATATTTACCGGTGACCTTATAGCGTCCGAAACTGGGTCTTTTATTTTAAATCAAAAGAATACCGTGACACAAGGTTAAAAGCGAATTTTTGCGGTCAAATTCAACGCACATGAACATGTCTGTCCGCGTACACTTTCATTGCAGGCGCGTATAGCCACCATTAGAGGCCATTATCCACTGCATAATACTTGTCATCATTGTCATCGGTCGGGACAGTCATAAAGCAAAGTGAACGGGACCGCGTTCTTGCCCTAGACAATACTGCTCCGGAGCTGCTCAGATATTGAAGACGCCCGAAAGCTGTGTGTACCAATCCCGATGTGTGCACAATGTCTAGCCTGTCTCTCAACATTATTAAGTCCTAGCCTGTGCTTGTGGACCAACCGCGCAGAACAATGACGTTCTTTAAGCGTCCGTCACATCACGGTAACGTGTTGCGAATTGATAATCTTTGGATGAAATTGTCTCGTCGCGCGCCAACCTTCCTCGTTTCGCATAATGTCTTGTAACATAAGCAACTTAGCATATACCACGTGGTTTATTATCATTCTTTAAAGTGTAGACAGAAGATGTTAAATAAAATTCAAATTTAAAATCTTGAAATTTTATCTTATAATACAATATACTTCCATTTATTGTTTTTTATTGTGCTATAATTATTTATTCTGGTCTTACGTATTTGTCCTTTCTTCAGATTACTCATCAAAAAATCATATACGGTAGAAGAAAACATGAATTACAATCATTACTATAGAATATAATCAACAAATTTTCATACTACTTTTGAAAGCATACATTTATCCTTTCAATTTTTATTGCTTTATTACTTTACTATTTATTGTCTAATCGCAACAGTATAAGTAATTATGTCATGTCCGTCAGGTCTCTATGTAATCCGTGATCGTCATTCTAATCCCGATCTGCCGTACGAGAGAACATTTCGCATCATATGACCGGGGCAAATCGACAAGTTTATACAGGCAATGGCGGCAGTTTACGGAGACGTAATTGCCCATCTGATGATCGCGCAGGCGTCATATAATCACCGGCTCGTAAGCCTCGAACGGCTTAATCCGTGAGGCGTCGCGTCATTACCCGCGTCGTCAGTACGACGTCGCCGACGAGCGTCGACAATCGTCGTCGACACTGCACTGAAATCCTAGTCAGGGAAGACATTTAAAAGTAAGTATAGTTGGACAGATCCGCCTAGCGGGTTTAAAAGTCAAGAGCGCAATTTATCCCATCCATTTGTCGGACAAGGACAAAGAAAGAGCGAAACCCGGCGAGAAAAGAAAGGCAACTACATGAAGCGAAAGACAACAGGAGAAGAAGGCTCAGAACCGCGATCTCTCACCCCGCTTTTACCTCGACTCATTACGCCGACACCACGACCACTTCATTGAATGACTCATTTTATTTTCCGGCATGAAAAGTATCATTTTTCTCGCTTGAAACTCTTTTTGCTCAACAGGGACCTTCATATTCTGCCCGCCTCTTTTCGTGGTCCGACAACAAGGCCTTGCTATTCTCATTAGCCACTTTCGTTAAGCAGAGTACCCGAGTATTTGTTCCAAGAATGGCCGTGCGAATATTTAATATGCAATCTTAAGTATAGATATCTATATATTTTATTTTGATATATTTATAGAACAATCTAATAAAGTATCTAATAAAGATACTTTATTATATAAAAATCTAATAAAGTACAGTGTTTACGACTTTTGCTTTTAGAGCTGGGATTTAGTTGCACATATCGGGCCGATTTCGTTGACAACGCCTACTATTCCAAAAAAATTTCAATTATTAATCTATTAAGAATTATTTAAAAAAGAGGTTTTTAAGTTTTAACTACATAAGCAAATCTCTACGCATTACAAAAAAGTCGACAGCATTTCTTTACGCGTTTTAAAAAAACACCGACTTTTTCTAGTTAAAACTTTCTTTTTTTAAATAATTTTAGATTAGATAATAATTAAAAATTTTTTGTTACCAATAATTACTTAGGTACTTCATATTGCTTAAGGTGATTACATTTCCGTACTTCTGTATAAACGCTCCTGAGATAAAGCATCTCTCATTTTGTTTACACGCGTCCGGAGGCTCGTTGTTATGTTATAAGCGGCAAGAAAGGGATAGCAGGCGTTGATAACGAAATCGGCCCGATAAGTGCAACTAAATCCAAAACCAAAAAGGAAAACAGAAAGTAAATGAAATGTATATAGAAGAAAAATGATAATTTCGCTTTTTCCAAGAGTTAATTGTAATGCGCTATATAAATGTACGCACAATAACTTTTGTAAGATGAAAGATGTCAATTACTGCACCATCGATCGCATGGCGAAGATGTCGTGATAGATATCATCCGCCTTCATACGGCGCGAGTGTATCCAATATTGGAAATTCTGTACCACACGCCCCAAGCGGATGTGGTTGTAGCCGTTCACACGTACGACCACCATCTCGATACAGATATGTTTATTACCGGGAACGACATAGACACCCTCGCTCTGGCTATGACTTATCGGACGCGACTTGTTGCGCGTATACGTTCAACCGCGAAACAATTGTTTCCGGTCTTTCCTAGATTACGACGTTACGTTGTAGCGATTAATAACGCGATCGAGATGATAAACTATCGCTGCAAACTCGCGTCACGAAAGCACAATTAAAGGATCGTGAAAGTCTGATAACGGACAATCAATTTTTTTTACAAAGGCTTCCTTTACTGCGCGCGGATGCACATCCGAGAAATAAGACGACTGCGAGACTCGTTAAACTCACGAAAGACGCGCACTCAAACAGCAGAAAGCGCTTCTTCAAAGTCTTAAAAAAGTACTGTATTCTCTTTCCTTCATAAAGTCAGCAATTATACAATCTGATGAGAACAAAGCTTAAAGTTTTTAGATGCTTCCTAAGAATATACGTCTGTCTTTCGTAAAGTTTGAATCACGCGTACATTTCATTTTAATGATTAACGCGCCAGTCCGCTAATTATTGGTAGAAAACTACTGTGACTGGTTTAAAGCTCCAGGGATTCTCTACATGGAATGACGTTTAGCAGAATTCTTTTATATATATGAATCGTAAAAAATCTTAGAAATACATATATAAAGTTAATATTATTGTATGTTTACGCAATACACAAACTATTATACATATGGTAAGCAGAACAAAATAAATATTTTATTTATAAATATGTCAAACTATTTGTTGATAAGTACAAATTTTTTAAAAAATTACTACTAAATATATATCCAATACTAAAAAAATTATCACGTAATTTTAGAGAGCAAGTGATCAGCTTATATCTTTAAGCAGCTAAACGTGAGGAATGAAGCTGTTGCGAAAACAGGCTCAACCGTCCAACACGTGTGTCGACTGACGAGCACGGGATTGTGTAAGACAGGAAACAAGAAAGGGCAGAAACATCGGGAGTAAAAAAGAGAGGATGAGATACTGAGCAAACGTCGCAGAGAGTACGAGTGCTGTTAGAATGCGAGAAGTACGCTCGCAATCAGCAGAGCTGCTGTCTGCGTCCGGGTCCGGTCGAATTCGCAGGCGTATCACGTTGTTATATAACGAGATTATATCATTAACCAGCGAGATGCAGGCAACGATTGTTGTCGATAACGATATAAAGCTGAGCTCCATTTTTGCTGATTAATAAACGTCGCATGCGCGGAGCCTCTCGAAATGTGTAATGTTCGATAAATAAAATTATCAATTAAAAGCTTGTCACTGTATTGCAGATCTTGCAAAAACGTAATAAACAATATTGCAAAAAGTAGACGAAATCTTAATTGTAGTTGCACATAAAATATTACACACACAGTATATATAAGGTTGATTTAACGCGAGATGAAAAGGTATTTTAAACCAACTTTATTTTAAGATATCGTCACACAAGAAGACCTTCAAATTCTTTCGATAAGACTTCTCTAATAATGGAGAATATGTTAGTTCTTCACGAATCATGCAAACGCTTGTATGTAATTTATTCTTTTCGCGGAGCTTTTTATAAAATTTTTATAAAATTTTATTGTCGTATCTTCTTTTTAAATACTAGTATTAATAAATAAGCACTGATTATTGTACCAATTATAAATAAGTTAAAAAAGATAATTAGATTTCATATGGTAACACGAAAAAATAGAGTAGGCTGCATAATAATATAACATTTTAAAATAAAAAAAATGTTAACATTTCTATATCAAAATGACATATTGTATGCTAATTTTGACGCAATGTATATTATATCTATCATTAAATTAAAGATTATTATTATAAATTCATCGAATCTTTTTCGGGCATTTTAAATATATTAAAGGATATCTCGAATAAGCTATAAGAAAAAGGACCTTCAATATTTCAATAGCCCTCTTCGATCGCCTTTCATGGGGGCAATGGCGATTCTAATGAATTCATCGGCTCGATCACGTTTCTCAGTGACCCATCCCAACGACTAGGAGTGAATAAATGAATTTCATGCGTGCCTCTTAGAACCAGCATTGGAATGCGGTAATGAAAATGATTTATGGAATATCATGACATAGTTCTCAAGTTTCTCCAACTTGTAGGCGCGGGGTTAGGACGTCTAATAAAAAACTCTCGAAGAAAATCCTGATACTAACGCAAAATAATAAGTGATAATAAGATTAGGAAATAAAAATATTAAAATGAGAAAATAAGCAACTAACAATAAGTGTTAAATAACCTAAAGAGGACTTACAATTAGCTAAAATGCAAAAATGTTAAAAAAAAGAATTGCTATAGATTCATTTGTGATACATTTACCGCATGATTGTACGAGAATTATCACGTCATAAACTAAAAATATAGCAATGTATCAAACTGTGAACATATTATATTCTTGCATAAGAAGAAAAATAACGCATTATTTTATATCGGTGTCTAAACTGATATTTTATATTTTTATATTACTTTACATTTTATAATATTACATTAATTTTTTTACAATTCACGTATTAAAGTTTAAAAAAACTTTATTTAGGTATACACTAAGGTTTTAAAGGTTTTAAAAAATATTTACGTTTTCTATTTTATATTTTATATAATAAAATAAACATCATTTTTACATAAAAAGAACATTTTTATCTTGACCCGAATCATGTATTATTCTAATATCAAACGCACATGTGGAGAAGATTGATCACAAGATTAATGATAAAATTTGATAGAAGTAAAAGATATTCAAGGAGATAATATCACGATAAGAATAGCCGATAAAGAAATTTAAAAAATTTATCTATCCCTCGATTGCGGCTCGAAGTCACTGACAAGGATGTTTAGGTAGTAGGTGGAAGCCTTCGAGCATTGTATACAGAATTTCATGGGAGAGGGAGATGGAGGCGAATTCATGGGGTAATTCCGTGTTCGATACATCGTGCGCGCTTAAGGCTGCGATGTTACTGGCGTCACATAAGCGTAATACCGGATAAGCCGCAATAATGCAGACCCGTTGTGCGTGCATGCGAAAGCGGAATGGATCCTGCTGCTCGGAGAGCTTCAAGAACCAAACGTCCGTGGCGTAATCATTGTACCGAAACATGACGGGAGTGACGTAACGTTTCGCGATAATCCAACGAATTGAAAAGTTTTGAAAAAAAAATTTTCTAATAAAGACAAGAAAACTAAGTGCAAATAAAGCAAATCATATATATAAAGGTAAAAAAGTCAGATTAGTTATTTAAAAAGTAACTTCTTTATGCAATGTCTTTAGGTTTTAACATCGTGATTCTTTCTTTCAAATGCAAATAATGGAGCAACCAAAGCTGATAATCGTATTTAACAAAAGATAAGAAACGTTGGGGATATACTTAATTTATGCTCTGCAAGCATACGATGAATAACGGACAAGAGATTAACTTAACTTCGCGTTATACTTACTAATTTCACTTAAGAATCTACTTCTCTCCGTTGTTGTCAGATTTTTATATTCGCGCTTTCCTTTATATATTGTACGGGCGCGAAACAATACATGGCCGGGTTTCTCTCCGGCGAGAAATGGTGTATCGCTCGAAATTAAATCATAAAAAGAACCGTGGGCTCTTCCTGAACCCCTGCCGACGTAAAAACGGCGAGAACAATGAAAGAGCAGGATCCCACACTGAGGTAATTAGCGTGGGAAGCATTAAGAAAACACGAGGCAATTTTGGCCGGCCATTTTTCATGGTGATCTGCGGCATTCGCGTGGCGTCGACTCGCTCAAATCGACGTCTTCATTTTGCCACAATGCAACCGTGAAAACGGAGACAGATGAGGGAGTCTTAAGCGAAGGGTTAGACATCGAGGTAGGGTGGGCAGTTGAGACAGAAGCAGCAATAAAAGGAAAGCCTTCATGAAAACGAACGAATTTAAAAAGCTCAACAATAGAGAGATTCAGGCTTATGGATTGTAAAATGTTTTATCGCAGAGGATTTATTCAACAACAAAAATATTATTTAAAAGCGTTTTCTTCTCCTCTCTTAATTCACGATTAGATTACTATTACGTTAGAATATCAATTTCTAATTACTATTAAGTTCAATAGAATTATTATACTTAAGTCCCTATTTCTTATTTTTTAAATGCAAATTTTATTATCACAAACTCATTCAATGATGATATTGATAGATATTGATTCAATAATTCATTCTCGACATAAGAAATGTATTATGTACTTTTATTACTACTATTCTAATAGCATTAAAGCTACATTATAAGAGTGAGATATGACAGTCACCCTAGCTGATGTAGGTACGTCGCCTCATTAAATCCTACAAACACCCGGATCGTTCTGAACTCACGCCGAAGCCGTAACGCGATTATTCAGTTTCGTTCGTTTCACCGTCTTCCCATCGGACAGATCTCTTCTCGTTGAAGAAGACAACGCGGCTAAAGACATGGAAGAAGAAGGGACGCATCTGCGATTCGCTTGAGAATTTAACTTCATTTGAGTTGGAAAGACGATTAAATACCGTTTTGTCTGATTATCTACCAGGTTTTCCCAGATTCGAAATTTGTTAATCCCCTTTTACACGATAATCGTTTTCCTAATTAGTGTAAGAATAACTGACAGTCATATAGAAATTGTTTCTAAAATTTAAACTACGATTTTAAAAAAGATCTTTAAAAAGCACTTGCAATTAGAAGTAATGATTCCTCTTAAATATGAAATAATAAAATCTACTACGAATATATAGATCTTCGTATTTAAATATTAAACATTTAATTAAATTTTAAAGTGTTATACAAGATATATATATCTCCATTAAGAATATATTTATATCTAAATATATTTTCAGAACATTGAACGCGCTATATTTTTCATTGCTTCCAACCCTAAGATGCAATTCGAGAGTTAAATCAAGCTTCAGCGATTATTCTCGGAACTATAGCTGTGAGACGCATCACGGTCTATATAAATTTTATCCGAACGTCAACATAGTACCCCACCCTTAGAACGATCCACCCAGACGGCGGATAATCCGGCTTTGCACGATCGGTTCGTAGCTGAAACGATTTGGATACCGGACGTGAAAACCGCATTCCGATAATAACTAGCTGCTTATCAAGCATCTAAGACGATTTCGAGATCCTGCATCCACCAAAGATCTGGACCAAAATCGAAGATCCGCCCAAATTTAGTTGGCTCAATGTTATCTCCGTGGGTGCTCGATTCCGCCTTATCCATTGACTTCTATCGAAACTGCTGTTTGGGGAAGGAGGATTGTTTGCTTGTAACATTATACAAGCGATTCATTTATTATTCAAATTTGATATAAGATAGTATTAGAGGAATTGAGATAATGGGATGTATAAATGCAAGCAACTCTTGTGATAAGAGATCAATATTGCTGATAACTGAGCGTCTTCGAAGAACTTTCATTGCAGATAACTGATACAGATACACAATAATCGATTGCTATTGGCTCGACTGCCGACTGTCAACTACTATTATTAGCTGCTTTAGAAACTAGCTCTCGGAATAAGTAGTATCCTCGTGTGCGTCGCCTCAAAATCTTTTCTTCTTTTTCCTTAAACCATCTTCGAAACCTTTGACTCTTGTGTGAAGAGCAAAAAATATCGATACAAGCGGAACACTTTGCTGACTTCGAGCGGAAAATGTAAAAAATAAAAATAGTAAAACGTAAATAGTTCCGACGTAAAAATAAAATAAGAATTCCTATGTTCCGGAAAATGTAAAAAGCGCAGCTTTGTTACAAAAGCATATTTCTAGTCATCAATGAACGTTTATCGACCTTTTTCCACAATCTGAAAAATTCTTAAGACATATTTTTTATCATAAAATTCTTACTTGGAAGAAAGTTATTCCTACGCTTCTTCGTTTTCTTTGACATAAAACATATATAAATCTCGTTCAAATATGCTTCATTTCTTATCGCATATATTGAATTGATTTTTCTATTATTATCTAAAATTAGAATATACCAACAAGTACCTAAATACATAGATATAACGAACTTTAATATCTATTTTACTCTACACATAGGTACGAGGATACGAGTGCACTCGCATCTCCATACGCATATAATAAATCGACGAATGATTCAGGATTAAATATTCTATCCAATCTATTTTAGACCATCCATTTTAAAATCACGCATCTAGGAAATGTCATATATCTGTTTGTAATATTTTATTGTATTTTATATAAGAAAGCGTACATCAAGTAAAAAGACTTTACTCTTTTATAAATACAGGGTTTTTAAGCTTTTATATATAAAATTCCTTTTCTTTAATGCTTGTTAAAAATATCCAAATGAGCAATAAACAATATAATAAAATTAATATACAAATGATAAATTACTCACCCCAAAGGTTGCTCCGCCAGCGCCCGATACCTTCTCCTGTCAGACTGTCCAGGTTATTAACTCTGCAGGGTTCTTTTAACACAACACTTGCGAAAAACGGATATTACGATCGTACGATATTTTGCACGATACCTATTCTCAAAAATAACAACCAGTGACAAACCGGCCGGCGGTTCGTTTATTCAGTTAGGTCGACGATGATGGGTACGTGAGTTTCCCCATCGTTATAGGATATCGAGCCCTTCAAAGTACTGAACCCCTCCGACTACTTCAAGGTCGTGGAGAGATTTTCGTCGGCAAAAAGCCATGTGATATCTCTGTTCACTAAAGAATGAGCGTCGGCCTCCAGATTGCCGTATTCATCGACCGTACTAAATATTTTACGATATGAAATAAATGTCAAATATTTTATTCAACCCACCACAAATTAATTATTAATAGGTGACCGATATATCGACAATGCAATACTGGTGAAAATACAGTTAATTATGCTCGCGTAGTACTTCCGGTATTAAATAATGTTAAATTGCGACGCGCAATCCGGCGAAATATTTTTAGTACGTCGTCGATACCTATATGTATATGGCTTTCCGCTGCTTGAATCAATCGATCCCATGATTCGTGTATTATTTTGCGCTCTTGTAATCTAAAAACGATTGTGGATAAATCACATTTAAGTCAATGAAAAATTTAATACACGACGCGAGGTATATTCGCGCAATCCAAACGTCATTAAAGAAATTATTGTTTATGAACATCGTAACAAGACAGTAAATTACAATTCTCTTATCACTTTCATTCAAACAAGTAAATTGCATGAAATATTCTTTTCAGTAAATAGCTTTGATATGCTTTCAAATTGTTAATTTTAAAAATTATTTATGTAACTGCACGAACCAGCAATCTCTCTATTTCTTCGTAGAAAACAGCGCTTAGAGTCTTTCATCTTGTCACGATGCTGTTTCAACTGATAATGCAAAGATACACGAAACAGAACATGCCACTTGCTCGCTGGGGTGTCAACGTATGAATGGTAGCGCGGCTTAGCCCGGCGGCCTTTTTTTTAAATAATAGTGCGCTGTAACACGTTGTAAAAACAAATACCAAGGCTACGGCTATACGCCATTCAATGATGTCGCTACAAAATATTTAATGCTTTATACAATAAAGTTATTTTAAATATTCTATTTCTTACATTTAATCAATTACGAGAATAAAATTAATTTCGCCCGAAAAACGATCGTCACGCTTAAAATAAGTGATATCTAAAGTATTTTTAGCGTAATCGCGAATTGATATAATTGCCAATATCTTCGAATAGAAAAATTGCAGTGAAATAATTTCCGTGTTATTTAAATGAAAAATTCTTCCATTTTCAACGAGCACAAAATCATTTATCTCTATAATTAAATTGCGAGATATTACCGTCTTATTGTAAAAGTAACATTCGGCTATAAATACAAGCCTAATTCTTCATGCATATTATTTCGTTCCGCAATTATGAAGTCACGCAAATATTCGAACATTTTTGCGGAAATAAGAAAATTTATAGGCATCGAAAGGAAAATATTTCGGAAGAATCTCGATGAAATGAATGGCCGATTGTTAGCGCAGAAAGTTTTGGAGCAATTAATCGTTAGTAGCGGACATATGCTCGATTTCCGGAAGCAGCGAAAAAAGGATTCGTAGAAAAACAATTCGCGTTTTCACACGCCCCGTGAATTTCGTTTAATTAATTGCTGCACCACTATTATCCTCTTTCATATCTCGCAGCGACCTACTCTTCCCTCTTCAGCCAACCAGACTGAAAATAATCGGATGACAGCCGCGTCTACGTTTGTCTTTCGTCGATTAATTAATATTTCAACCAACATCAACTCGGATCCTCATTCAGTAACGTGGTACGACCAGCTGAAGCAACATCAAAGCCGGATTCACCCTATCACACTCGAACTCAATTTCATTAACCGTAAGCATCTCGTTTCTCCCGCAATCTGTATGAGATATTCGCGCGGGTATATATATATGTAATTTCAAAAATATTAGCGTGGAGTTATTTGATACAGTTATTGCCGTGTAAATGTATTGAATAATAATTATAAATCTTTTATCTATCTTTAATCCTACAAGTTTAATTATAAGTCATGCTTCTTACAAATGTAAATAAACAATTTTAAAAATAGATAATAAAAATCTACATTTGTTATAATACTTTGCATATTCATCACTAATTACGAAATTTTATGAACATGTGCTGATATTATATAAAAAGAAATCTGTTGTTTCGGACCGACAGAAACTGTGGCGAAACGTTAATTCACGCGCGAAGCGCGTGCACGGTGTTTGCGAGGCACCTGCGAGATATATGTGACGACGGCCGCTCCAGTCAGTCGGCATCGAACCTCTGAGTGTGACACACGCAAATAAAGCGAATATTAAACAAGTGCGATCGAGTAAATTGTCTTATAACCTGGTGGCACTTCCTTAAGGGAACGGCCACATTTTCCTTCTGCCCACAATAAGATATATAACACGCGAAAGGATCCATGAGGTGGAGGCGGACGGAACATAAAATGGTCCTTCGAGCCGGATAGTAAAGAGTAATGTAGAATGAGATCGTTAGATAATTTGAAATACGATGAAAGTAAATGTGATAATTGCGTGTGTCGATTCACTGGTATAGAGACTGAATAAGTGATAAGAGTGATTGCTGGACAATTAGTGGATGCCGACTCTATAATTTAGTAGCGAAAAAACGCGATTGCCAGAGAGGTTCGACAAATTTGAGTATATGAGTTATTGAAATGAAAAAATAAGTTATTGAAGTGTAGCTGATAAAATTTGAAGTGCAAAAATCGATTAGTTAGAGATAAGGGCATTTGTACAAGTAAATTCAAATGGAGAATTTGGACGTTAAAGCTCTGGTGCAAAGGCGATCAGTAGTCAAAGGTCAAATAACAAGGTTTCGAAATTTTCTCGAGAGCTATACATTGAATCCTGAGCCGACTCAGCTGAGGGAGCGTTTAGCGAAGCTTAGACATTCTTGGGATGTTTACAACGATGTCCAAACACAAATAGAGATGGTAGAAGGTATTCAAGCTGATCCGTTGGAGAGAGGTACGTTTGAAGATTCGTATTTTGAACTTGTCGCAAAGGCGGACGTATACACTGCTGTGGCAGCTACAACCCAGCAGGCGAGAACGAATAACAATAATAATAATGTAGACTCGAATACAACGCGTGTCGTGAAATTGCCGACTATTAATTTGCCGACGTTTGACGGTACTTATGATACATGGTTATGCTTTTATGATAATTTTAAATCAATCATACATGATAATAGCGAAGTAAAGCCTGTACAGAAATTACAATATTTGAGATCTTGCTTAAAGGGAGATGCTGCGCAAGTTATAGAGTCACTCGCGACATCCGCCGAGAATTATGAAATTGCGTGGACTTTGCTTATGGAACGATTCGATAATAAGCGCGTTATAATACAAACTCATGTACGAGCGTTATTTGAATTGCCAACCATGATAAAGGAATCATCGATATGTTTACGATCATTAGTTGATAACTCGTTGAAACACTTGCGTGCGCTAAAGGGTTTGGGCTTGCAAACTGATTATTGGGATGCAATGTTAATTCATTTAATAACTTCCAAATTAGATAGAAACACGCACAAGGAATGGGAGCGCTCGATTGATGGGACGCTCTTGCCCTCGCTTGAGGACCTTTGGAAATTTTTGAGAAACCGATGTCACGTTCTGGAGAACATTGCATCCGGTACGACGTTGCAGCTTAGAAATAACGGACGATTGCCGATGCGAGATGGTAGGCAGCCGTATAATTGTTTGACTGCTCAGGAGGTACAGCGTTGTCCGGTATGTAACAAGGCGCATAATATAAGAAATTGTGAAGAGTTTCTGCATTCAGATCATTCCACGAGATTGTCAAAGGTTAAGGCGGCACATTTATGTTTTAATTGTCTGCGCGCTAATCATTCGGCTAACGTTTGTAGGGCTAAACCCTGTTCAAAATGTAAGCGTCGCCATAATGAATTATTGCATTTTCCCGAAGCACAGGTGTCTGCGAATGTAGTGCAGCAGTCGGAGGGAGAGAATGTACCGGCAATAAAGAATTTTCAGGCTATAGCGTCGTCGCATGTGCTTTTATCCACTGCGCTGATAAGAATATTTGACAGCTTCGGAAAGATGCACAGATGCAGGGTCTTGCTGGATTCTGGCTCGCAGTCAAATTTTATTACGAATGCATTGGCGGAGATATTAGGTTTACGAAGAAGAGAAGTAAACGTACCAGTATCTGGATTTGGGCAGGCTCTTACACATATTAAATACGCTTTAGACGCGGAAATACAATCTAATGATGGTCGCTTTAAGTCAAGGCTTACATTTCTCGCGGTAAATGAAATTACTGAAAGTCTACCTGCAAGATACGTTAGTAAAAATAGTTTTGATATACCGCCTAATATAAGACTAGCAGATCCAGAATTTTGCAAGCCCGCGAAAATAGATGCGCTTATTGGAGCGGAAACATTTTTTCATCTTTTATGTGTCGGTCAAGTTAAACTCGGATCAGAGGGTTCCGCTGTATTGCAGAAAACTAAACTAGGTTGGATCATTGGAGGTAGAATCTATGATTGTAATGCTCGAGAAAATGGTAGAACAGTTTGTAACTTATCGCTGGATAAGATTTCTTTGCAATTAGAAAAATTTTGGGAATTAGAGGCAATGCCCGATGTAAAGCATTTGTCAGATGAGGAAAGAGATTGTGAAGCGCACTTCAAAAGGTTTACGGTTAGAGACGAGGACGGTAGATATTGCGTTAGGCTGCCGTTTAATAAAAATAAAGATAAATTAGGCGAATCTTATCGTTTAGCCGAAAGGCGACTGTATTCGACGGAGCGACGGCTAAATTCAGATGAATCATTGCGTGCGGAGTACTCGCATTTTCTTGGGGAGTATCTGAGACTAGGGCATATGATTGAGGTAACGAACAATGAGGATGCGAGGGAAGGTTATTTTATGCCGCATCATGCTGTAATAAAAGGCGAGAGTATCACTACAAAGTTAAGAGTTGTTTTTGACGCATCAGCTAAGACTGATACTGGTATTTCATTAAATGATGCTCTCATGACAGGCCAAGTGTTACAGGATGATGTGCCCTCTATAGTTACGCGATTCCGTTGTTATCCATATGTAATGTCTGCAGATGTCGAAAAAATGTTCAGGCAGATTCGAATGCATCCTGAAGATACTAAGTACCAGAAGATATTGTGGCGTGAGGACCCGAAAGAAGTCGTCAAGATATATAGCTTACAGACTGTAACATACGGCACGACAGCTGGGAATTTTCTTGCGACTCGATCTCTGGATCAGTTGGCTACTGATGAAGAACGTACATTTCCGTTGGCGGCAGGGATATTGAGGAAAGATTGTTATGTTGACAATGTTCTTACCGGAGCCGATAATTATAAGGAGGCCTACAACCTCCGGAATCAATTGATCGAGCTCCTCCATAGAGGCGGATTCCACTTGCGGCAATGGGCTTCAAACGACAGTAGGTTGATTGATGATCTTGCCGAACAATCTAATATGGAGCATCTGTGTCTAAATGGCAAGAATACTATAAAGACTCTAGGAATTCATTGGAGGTGCAAGGATGATACCATCATCTACATTATGAGTGAATACGTGAGCGCTGGTAAGCGTCTTACTAAACGAACGCTGCTATCACAGATTGCAACAATATTTGACCCGCTCGGATTGTTGGGACCAATTATAGTCCAGGCTAAGATCATCATGCAGCGTCTTTGGGAGCTTAAGCTAAAATGGGACGAAACGGTTCCTATGGATATGGTGACGTTATGGAATGAATATAGAAATCAGCTTAACGAGATGGGCTGTTTCAGCGTGCCGAGGAAGATAATCATGGATAGGCATTGCAATTTGCAACTACACGGATTTTGTGATGCGAGCGAGAAGGCTTATGGCGCATGTATATATCTGCGCTCGAAGGATGAGGCAGGTCATTGCATGGTAAGACTCGTATGCGCCAAATCACGAGTGGCTCCTCTGAGAAAGGTATCGCTGCCCAAGTTGGAGTTATGTGCCGCTGTATTACTGGCAGATCTGTATGCGGCGGTGGACAAGGCATTAAAGCGAACCTTCAATCAAAAATATCTTTGGTCGGATTCTACAATTACGATTCACTGGATATATTCCTCGCCTCATAAACTAAAAACATTCGTAGCAAACCGCGTAGCTCGCATACAGACTGTCACGGAGAAGACCCTTTGGAGACACGTTCCATCTGAAGAAAATCCAGCCGACGCATTGTCTCGTGGACAACTTCCAAGGGATTTTTCACAAAATAAACTATGGTTAAATGGACCTGAATGGTTGAAGGAGGAAGAAGAAGCATGGCCTATCAATCTAGTAGAAAAAATTGAAGTGCCAGAGCAAAGGACCGTTATCAGCTTGAAGACAACGATCTCGGCGGACATCATCGAGCGATTTTCGTCGTTAAATACGTTGCGAAGAGTTGTAGCGTATTGCCTGCGATTCGCACATAACAGTCGCGGTAAGGAGAGACGTACGGGATGTATTAGGACTGTCGAGTTGCAGGAGGCCATGAACTGTGTAATTCGTTTGGTGCAGGCTAGTGCGTTTGCTCAGGAAATGCGTGATCTGCGAAGTGGTAAGATGATAGAGTCGAAAAGTAGATTATTACCATTAAGTCCATTTATCGACAACTTAGGAATACTGCGAGTAGGCGGAAGGTTAGAACATGCTAATTTGAATTATAATCAAAGGCATCCGATACTGCTCCCCAGCGATAGTCGTTTTACTAAATTAATATTCAAGGAAGTTCACATTAAGAACCACCATTGCGGCGTGCAAACTACGTTGTATATAGTAAGGCAATCGTATTGGCCCCTTAGAGGGAAGAATATTGCGAGAAGTACTGTACGTACATGTATGAAATGTTTTCGCTTTGCGCCGCCCACACCAGGGTATGTAATGGGAAGCCTTCCGAAAGATAGACTAGTGAGCACGCGTCCATTTGAAACGACGGGTATAGATTATTGTGGTCCGTTTTTTATAAAGGAAAAACGCTTTCGCAACAGAAATAAAATTAAGATCTATGTCGCGGTCTATATATGTCTTACTACAAAGGCGGTGCATTTAGAGGTCGTTTCGGATTTAACCACGGAGGCATTTATTGCCAGCCTGCGCCGGTTTTTTGCTAGACGCGGAAAAGCCAGAGTAATTCATTCAGATAACGCTACTAATTTTACAGGGGCTAATACTGAGTTGAAACAATTGTATGAATTACTCAATTCGAAGCAGCATAACGACGAGGTTGATCACTTTTGTGGCGACCAAGGAATTGAATGGAAGTTTATTCCCCCTCGTTCACCACACTTTGGTGGACTATGGGAGGCCGCCGTAAAGGGATTTAAGTATCACATGCGTCGGACAATTGGGGAAACTTTATTTACGTTTGAAGAATTCAACACGTTCGTAATTGAAATCGAAGCCGTACTTAACTCGCGACCGCTCACTCCTCTGTCTTCGGATCCAAATGATATTTTGGCTCTCACACCCTCACACTTTTTAATTGGTAGTACATTGTCCGACATTCCCGAAAATGATCTGACAGATGTGCCTACTAACAGATTGTCCGTCTGGAGGCACATTCAAAAAATAAAACAGAATTTTTGGAGTCGTTGGAGCAAAGAGTATATTAACGAATTACAGCAGCGTACTAAATGGTTGAAACCTGACTGCTCACGTATTGAAGTGGGAACGTTAGTTATTATCAAAGATAGTACCAGACCCCCGTTACAATGGCAAATGGGCAGAATAGTGGATGTGCATCCGGGACCGGACAAGACAGTTAGAGTGGTAACAGTAAAGACGAGTACCGGACTATATAAAAGAAGCGTAAAGGGCCTGGCGCCGTTGCCCGTCGAATAGGTAGAATAACATAATTTATGAGAAATATTGTATTTAATTGACGAGCGTCGCAAGCAAAACAATTTATTATCTTTTTGACGTTATTATTATTGAGAGGATCTCAAGGCGGGCAGGATGTTTCGGACCGACAGAAACTGTGGCGAAACGTTAATTCACGCGCGAAGCGCGTGCACGGTGTTTGCGAGGCACCTGCGAGATATATGTGACGACGGCCGCTCCAGTCAGTCGGCATCGAACCTCTGAGTGTGACACACGCAAATAAAGCGAATATTAAACAAGTGCGATCGAGTAAATTGTCTTATAACCTGGTGGCACTTCCTTAAGGGAACGGCCACATTTTCCTTCTGCCCACAATAAGATATATAACACGCGAAAGGATCCATGAGGTGGAGGCGGACGGAACACTTTTTACAACTCATTAATTTGTATCTGGCAAAAACCTATTAATAGAAATGTATATTATACTTACGTATATCATCGCATCGGTGTATAAATATGTATAAGATTACATAAAATATGCCATCGATTCCGATTATCCTTAATAGTCATGAATATATTTCACGTCGTTTCAGCGACGTCGTTTTATCATTATATGCGAGGGGCATTCAAAGAAACATATCTTATATAAAACTCAAGTAGGGATAAACGATAAACCACATTTTATATTCATTCCCACCTCCCCTCTCCGAGCGAATTCCATCGTTATTATATAAGAAAAAGTAAAGAAATTTCACAGTGACTCGCTTATTTGCCAAGAACCTGACGACAAAATCCGCACACATGAGCGCATCGCATCGGCGCGTTTTAGGGACATTCGGGGCAGGAATGTATCCAGCAGCGCGTAGGAAAAGGCCGTGGATGCTGAGGAGCTGCATACACGAATATTTACGTACATACAGGCAGTCGTGTACACTCGCGCCATACTTTCACGAAATATAAAAAGAGATTGCACGGCTGATTTATGTAAATACCTTTGGCCCGCGAATAAACGAGTTCTTGCCGAACTGAGGAGGAAAGCGGAAGGAATCTTTTCGGGAGAGAGCTGGGCAAGGCAGCCCGAAGAGGGTTGGCACAGGCGGGTACGGCAAAGGCTTACGGATAGGAGCTAGGTGTGGGACGGGCGCGTTCGGGGAGTAAATATTTTTCGACGCCGTCACTCGCGGGGATTCGCGAGAGAGTTTATCGTATTTCGCGCCCAGCTGCCTCGTGAGAGCCTGAGAAGAAGCTTGCCGAGGCGAAGGCAACGGACGGATGGATGGAGGGACGACGACGGGAGACCGGGGACCGGGTTGGTTCCGCGTAGCCAGGGTGCACGCTCATCCGGACAAGCGTATTTCGCCGTCGGAAGTCACGACCTACTCAATTTGCGAGTCGACTGCTTATATGCATACCACCGCATGCTATGGCGAAGTTTAAATAATCTCGACGTTTCTGTCGGGGAATGCGAGCGCTATGTAATGCGAATATTTAGAGCGAGATAAGTGTGTTCATCATGATTCTGAATTGATAAGGAAGAAATTATAATTCGACGTGTTTCATCGCTTTGATATGTTTAGAGCTTCGAAAAGAATTTGGATTACGAGAAAGTCGTCAAATGTGTATTCTAAAAATCGCCTTAAAGCTTTAAATTATTTATCATGTAGATAAAAGATATATCATTATATGGAGGGCTTAAAGCTGTAGTGGTGTAAGTCACTTTTTTTAACCTATCGAGGTGAGTTCATAGGTGTAGTCTACACATGCAGATATGTTGAAAAAAAAAGTGGTAAAAAAGTGACTGTACTATGACCTTAACCCCTCCATATGTATTATATCTTAAATTTCTCTCTAATTTGCACCTGCATATCTCAGTTTTAAAAACGGAATTATTGTGATAAGAGTAAATTTCCTAAATAAATAAAATAAAAAATTCCTGTGCTTGAAAGTCAGACTAACATTTTGTGCAGATACACAATGTCAGATTATATTAAACGATTAATGTAAATCCATTTACCCTCTATTACGAGGAAGCATATTATGATGGCAATCAGTCACTGCAATGTGCTTCAACGTTTCCGCGTCTCACAGAGACATAACGAAAACATCCATCGCGCAAAGCTAACATCCCCGACGTCGCGACGTCGCTCATTTCGCGCGATCAGAATACAATTGATTAAGCAGTTTGCAGATAACAGTCGCGAATGCATTGGCGAGAGGGCAACAGAGAGAAGGGCGTGCACGGGGGCGTCTTTACGCGTTCGCAGTAATTACACAGGTATACCTCGAGCGGCTCGACCGCGACAGCGAGACGAAAGCATCGGTCTCGTTCCGCGCCGATTGCCATGCGTGCGTGTCTGTGTAAACGCGACGCGACGCGACGCGACGCGACGCGACGCGACGCGACGCCGCTCCGCGCCGCGCCGTATATCCGTTTGTTAACATAATGTATCGAGCAGACGTCTCTTTGATGCGAGGAATGTGTTCCTAAGTGACGAACCGCTCCGGATACGAGCAAATATCATCCGTAGGCGGTACCCGGTATGTACCTGGCTCGCGGCGTCGCGTCGTTTTGCGCAATCTTGTGCACGGGCACAGCACGACCTCGTAGCGATGCCTGACGTTGCCGAGTACGTACGCGCGTGATTACGCAACGACAAAAGTCATTGGTACACGCGCAATTACGCGTCGCCTGGGCTCGGGCCGGTTTTCCGCTTGACGCGACGTAGACTTTCCCAATATTAACGCGGCTGTAACGAAGCGGACGAGCGAGCGAGACCGCCGCGCTGGCCCGCACAATTCGCCCGAACGCGCGTTCGACGTCCGTAACCGCGGCTAATAACGCTTGCGCGCCTGATATTCGAAAATCGTTTGATGTCGTGCACGGTCGTGCCTGAGTACCTGAAATTACATGTAACGCGATTGTGGTAAATTAACGGCACGTTGTAACAGTGACCCACGAACGTTACGCGAAAGAAAATTCAATCCTCGATGAATAAACGCGCCCGAGATACTCGAAAGGCGCGCGAGATGCGAAATAATTTTCGCCGCGTAATTACGATTTTTATATATTACGCGTCGACGATATTTTAATTCGTATAATCGGAAACCGTCTGTGCGATATTTGCGTCGCGTTATTACGAGACGCGTGCAATTTGATTATGGTACATGCCACAGTATTGCGAGCAGCTGTCTATGTAAGGACGACGCATTTGACGTTCCTGGATGTGTATACATACGGCATCGAATATATTCCGCGGCGCTATTACAGCGCTGAAATTACATTATCACCAGGACTACCTGCATATATGCTTACCGACATTCGATGCTCGTCGACTGTTTGCTAATCGATTTCGCCGCGAATTCGCGGGGCGAATCAATCGAGAGTTGTGTATATCGGATACACATCGTAATGTTGCCTTGCCATTTACGGGAAATACAACTTCTACTTTCTCAGATGATACCTACATCAAGTTCTCTATTACGCAAACTTTTGTCATAAATTTCTCTCGCGTCAGTGAAAGATTTATAAATTAAAGGAACGAATTCAGAGTCACACAGATGCACCGTTTGTCGATTCGTTATAGAGAAGATAAGTTCAACCGTACGTGAAATGTAAATGTAACGCTATCTATAATATCTAATAAAATTTTTGAAATTAATAAAATATGTAAAGAATTATAAAAATATTGTATAATTCCATTTAAATAGAGTGAGTTAATTCGGAAAAAGTACATACCTACTTACTTTGCAATAGCATTTCTCGAGTTAACTTCGTTCGACCTTATATCCTCAGTCTCCTTCATTCCTGCAACCGATGTCCGGTAGCTTGTCATTGGTCTTTCGGTCAGCCATTATCGTGCTTTAACGCTCACTCTTGCGCAATATTTCCTTTCAATATCCCATCGCGATCCTGGCCGTGGAATAATTAGATCAGTCTTACGCCTGGAGCAGATGGAAGAAGTCAATATTGCGACCGGAGTGAAATGAGAAGGGGCCCCGGAGAACGGGAGAGGGAGAATTATCTCTCTTGTGCCGCGTGAAAAAGACTTAATCACATTTCAGCACAGCGGAGTCCTCCTTTTTTCGCGTCCACCTTTTCCATTAACTAATAACGGCCCTGCGCGCGGGTGGATGGCCCCGGAAAATAATTTGCGAAGTATTATAAAAATATCACGGCTCTCTCTCCTTGGGCGACGCGGACGGTGACGCAAAGTTTCGATGAAAGACGCGCACAAAGTTATGATTGGAAATTAACGTTGCTCTAATTACAGAGAATCTCTTGAATGTCGCTCCGACGACGTCGTTTAATTGATCAAAGTTCGACGCTAACGCATGAAAGCTTTCACGATTCCAGATAACCATGTTTGAGAAAATGCAACGTGTCCGTTAAATTTTGTATGTAAAAAGTATAAATTTTGCGGTGAAGCAGAGTGACAATTTAAAATTTAAACACAAACAGCATGGTAATGCATCTATTAATTAAAAGAAATAAACAACAGTAGGAACGAATATCATGCTCTAAACAGTACATAAAACATCTATAGAAAAAGGCACAATGAGGACTTTAATATCCTATTTCCAAGCGGGTAATGTCGCTTCCACAAATGGAGCGTTGGTTGTGTTATCTCGCGGAGAGGATTGCGGATGCTTTGAAAAATCGGAGTATCCTCAGCAGGAAAATCGCTTCGCCAAACTACCGCGGCAAGCCACAAATCGTGGAAGATACCGACGAGCCAGACTCTTCTGCCTGCCGGCACACACCGTTGAGAAGGATACGAAAGTTTCTTCCGCAAAGAAAGTTTTGAATATTCAATATTCGTATCCCTCCCCCCTTTGCCGGCGAGCGAGATCGCGGAGTGAGACGGACGGTTGCGGGTGCACGGAGAGCAATTTCATTTCTCCTATTTCCTTCTTTCCTGCGTGTTATTCGTAGAAAGCGTTTGTAGATGTAGCCTTATACAGGGAAGAAAAAGGCAGTCGAGAAAGGGAGAGAGAGTAAGAAGAGAGAGAGAGAGAGAGGATGATCGCACGGTATTTTCTATTGGCGATACGTCTGGCATTCTGCACGAACCCATCCTATTCCGCCGCCTTCATCGCGATCACGCGGAGACAGTTCTCGGGCTTCTACAAATTCTCCCGCGAGAGATGTCGAGGAGGCACCCAGGAGGGTTAGATGTTTTCGATGAATCGATTCGAGGGCACTTCCGCTATGCAAACTCCCTTTTCGCCGGCAAACGCTACGCCTGGTGCACATTCCGCCCCTTGGACTATTTCTCTGGAAACCAACCCCCTGCAGGCTTGGCCTCGCTCTCCCTCTTCCCCTCGAATTGCCGTCGGAGTTAAGGCTGCACTCTTGCAAGTCCTTCGTCCAATTGCAGTCACTGGACGCCTCGATCGTGCATCGTCCGTCGAACGAGGAAGTTCCGGTAACGAGGTTGATTCCGGGCTGCGACGGTATTCCCTGGGCGCATGATCTCGTGGAATCTTATTTAGAAAGTGTGCGAATGGAAACTCTTTCACTAGCATCACTGGCATATGCCACGGAAAGAAATGTCGCGCGATGAAAATATAGTCGAATGGACGCGAATTCTACGCGTATCACGCGCGTATCAAAGTTTGCTCGACACGTATATCTTGAATAACATTGCTACAAAGATTCTTTTTAACTTCAGAAATGTTTTTCTTCAGCATCACGTTGAAATATTCTTTAAAAATATTTTTTTGTTCGGACATATTTTTTTTATTGAATTAAATTTATTGAAATAATAACTCATCCATTGCATTTAAGCGGTTAAAAATTATGATACTTATTACAAAGCATTTTCTGAGTCTCCACAAGAGCGAAAAAGAGAGAGAGCAAATGAACCACATAGTGTTTCAAAGATAAAAATTATGAAATATACATATATATAAGTAGTAAGAGAATGCAAAATTAATAAAAGAATATTCGAGATATAAGATATAATATACCAAAAGTTATTTTTTTTATAAATGTATTTTAAGTAACGCGATGATATAAATTTTTATTCACATAATAAAAAGTTGATGTAATTTCTTTTCAAAGAATGTTTAAATCTATTTAACGTCCCTTTGCGTGCAGGTGAAAAAATATGTGCCATTCTACACAATGAATATACTTTAACGAGCCTAATTTTTTTAATATCACTTGTTTCTCGAAATAGAGATTAAAATTACTAACTGCATATTACAATTTTTCAGTTAAAATACTCCTAAACATTAAAACTTTTTACTTAATTAATTTCCCTCTAATTTCCTTTAGCCGATACTTCTATTGATGGTCTCAAAGATGCGATAATAACTTAAGATCTTCAGAGAGTATACCATATATACATTATCGATATTGATGGTAGCATCGTGTTTGCAAGGATTAACTTTGGTGTAACCATGTAGTAGCCTTCCTGGTGTAACGTCGCACACCAGCGGTTTTCCTCGAGTTCGCGAGGAGAGAAACATAGGCGGTTAACTTCGGTTTGAATTAATAAACGAGGCTTGGCTTCTAATACTGAGCTTAACTCAGTTTAGTTTGCCGATCGAGGTCTCCTGCACCGAATTCTAATCCGATTGTGCAGATCACGTGCAATATGGGGTGGCGATATAAGCGCGCTATAACGTATATCTGAGTAAAGTTATATGCAATAAATATGCATGATTTCTTAATGAAAATGTAACTAAATGTCAAAGGATAAAGATAAATGTACATTTAGCAAAAACAATTTTTTTAAACAATGATATTGAAAAGAAATTAAAGAATCTAATCTGTCCTATTTGTAAATATTGACATTTCCTTTTTTTGTACTATTCAAATAGTATTACATTGTAACAGACGTAAATTCAAATGGTTTGGGGCAAGGCAATTTTTACAATCGTGTCTAAATAAATTAATATCCTATCTAGACGATCCAACAAGATAAAAATAGATTAATAGAGGTCCAGAGAACTCAAGAGATTTCATCGAGAACAATAAGACACATCTATATCGTCTCGATTGCTGCCATGCGATCTGAAAACATGCTCGTAACGCGGCACGATCTAAAATCGCATCGCAGAGAGGATCATCGATAGTTCCTCGCCGAGCTACTGGATGAGTGTTTCTCTGCAAAAGTGGTAACATCGATGGCAAAACGAGAAGGGAGGTGCGGCAGGGACGCGACAGGCTTGAATCGAGGATATAGATACCGGCAATCGCGAGGGAAACCATTAAGGGCTGTTTCTGAGGCTTATCGTAGCTGTGCAGCGAGAACGCCAAAGCAAGGAGGGCTCGACCCATTCAATTGTCGCGATAACGTCGGGATTCGAGTCAAGACGCATCAGACTTCGGCCGGAAACGACCACGTCCAAGAGTTTCCTCTCTCGTTTAGCCTTCCCTACGAACACTTGCGTTTCCGACCTTGCACCCCTTTTGCTTCGTCCTCCACCAGAAGATTACAACCTTGAGATGTAATATAGATATTGGTCAATGCCACTTCCTCAGTTATTCCGGCCGATCAAGTATTGTTGACCCGTAACTCGATCGCGGTTAGATATAATTTCTAATCACTTATCCCCTATAAAATCTTAACATTTTATACAAGCTTTAACAATAAATTCCTCTATCGTTAATCCTGATAAAGTACTTAATATGATAAATATAAGAGTGATTTAGATGTAATTATACATATTAGTTTTATATTCAGTTCTTTCTTTTCTTATGGTAATCTATTATAACACTGAAAAAAATTTATTATTTGCAAGAAAATTGATTTCTATGAATTTAGTTTCCTTAATTCAAAGAAATATTAAGTAGATTTGAGAAAATATTTTAAATTCAGAAAAATGTTTGAAAAACACTTCTTTGAATAAAGGAAATTATATAAATCAATTTTCTTGCAAATAATAAACTTTTTTTTTAGTGAAGAGACAATTTTTATAGCATTAAAAGCGCGAGTGACGATTAAGAACGGGCGGATTAAACATCCGCTGAAACGTTTGGGCATTGAGCGTGTAATTAAAAACACGAGAAAAACGGTAATTTGGCTTTCAAGAGTCGGCGGGAGGGCCGCGTGTTCCCGGGAAGACAGAGCCGCGCCATCGATTTCCGCTTTGGCCCAATAACCCCACCTCCATTCACGCCACCGCCGCGCCGACTTCCGCTCAGAAAGCATGAAGCATTCCCTTCCGCCCAGCGTAGTTCGTCATGTGTACGTGACAATAGAATCGCGAGGGTTCATGCATAAATGCGACGTAACAATAAACAGAGCGGTGCCGGTTAAGGGCACGGGGGATGAAGCGTGGGAGGGAAGTAACCCTTCAAAAGCCGTGTCATAGCCGGAGGATCAGAAACCGATATGAGATTCGGGCCATATATGAATGATGTATCGTGCTTCCACGCTGCACCACTATTTCTGTCGTGTTATTAAGTACGAGTGCGCGAGTAAGAAACCGTGAAAATGCTTCATTCGAAATGTACACGCGCGTTGTACATCAATGCGCATTCTCAAACTTGTCGAATATACGATTATCATAGGAAAAAAAATTTGTTGTAAATTATGAATTGTAACTTCGATTAGTGCGCACACAATGTAAAAGCGTTTCGCGCGGTTTACGGTTTTCGGTGATAATTTAATAAGAGACGACAGTAATTATTATTAACAAAAAACGCGAGAATTGCAAATGTTACAAGATAAATAAAATCCTGTAATTTATAATTAATTAATCTATCGCATCGCTAGAAGAATACTGTCACGTAACTGAAAACTTCACAATTTTCAGGAGAGAGGAAAACAAAAGTTTAATTCAACTTTTTTTTAAATTAATTGAGATAACTAACGCAATTACGATATTTTGTTAGATCGCTATCAATTCACTTATGACACTATTCTCCCAGCGACCGTATCAAATTCACTTATTACACAATTCATCCAGCAACCGCAACATAAACCGGTTTAAAAGAATAACGATACTCATCTGTTCTCATATAGCGGATTTCGCATATAGATTTATGACACTATTATACATATACATATGTATATAGCAGGTAGTTTTAGACATACTTTTTATGGGCTTATCTCAAAATCAAAATTTTTTAGTTGTAACAATATTCTTCTAGGAGTGCGATATATAAATCGTATGTGCGCAATCATATGTATGGCTGCGGATTTTGCGCTTCTACCCTACAACCAGGTCATATAAGAGAGAGTAAAACGTTAAAGACGATACACGGTAGATAGTTGTTGAAGGAAGTGCAGTAATAGTTTATGAAGCGAGTTGTCTCGCGCGTACAATCACGGTAATGCTTATACGAGAATCTGCCTCTTTCGTTCTTTCATTTTGTCTCTTTATTTTCTCTCAGGATCAAAGATATTTTGACTTGTAGGTACCAAAAGAGAGAAATATGTATATTATTTTTCCATCTTCTTCGCATAAAATGTTAAGACTTTTGTGAAATGACTCAAGCTATACATGAGAGAAACCATCAATAAACATATTATTCGAAAAAAAAATACCCTTCTTTACATACATACTAAAAATTTTTTATTAAATTTAATTAAATTAAAAAACGCATATATATAGATATAATATAATTTAATAAAAAATTTTTAGTCTCGACGTTTTTGTTCATGAAAATTCAATACATTTCAAATTGAGATGAAGCGTTTAACACTAAGTTATAAAAATAGGGCATTTTGTACATATCCCTGAATATTCAGTGAAGATAAAAGAGTATAGAAAGTGAGGAATTCAAAAAGTATTTTGTCAATAACTGCACATAACTGCACAAAAAAAGATTTTAGAAGTTAATTAAAACAATCTAACGAGCAAAAAATTTGTGAATACAGCTCTTAAAAAAATTCTTGAATCAAATTAAAAGTCCTAACGCGCGTCGGCTCGCTACTCTGATTATTTCAATAGCAATTGAGATCAAACGAAGTGTAACGCGCTACACATTTCTGAATGAAGATCTACACGTATCTCCGCTCTCTTTATCGAGGTCGCTACAAGAGTAGCGAGGAGCCTCGTTTACAGAGTAAGTACGACCCCCGTCTGCCGGATTAGATACTCGTAAACTCTTACAGGTGACAGGAAGATGAGGAACGCGGGGCGAGGGATGGAAAGGGGTGGCACTCAGGTCCATGAAGAAGATACGAAAGGGAGAGAGGCGAAGGGGTTGATGGCACGCGGGGACCGAGGTTGCCTCGAGTGGCGAAACGGCTGAAAGTTCCTTTCATGTAAAGTAATTAACTACCGGCAACCGTTGACAAACACCTTACCCTCGTTCGCGGGTCTTCTGGCCTCGAGTGTCCCGGCGTCGTTTTCCTAGCATGAATCCACCACCGTCCCCTTTACTCTTTCAAGGGAGAAAATTTTTGTATTTTTCATCAGCCCTCCGACCTTTCGTTTTCCTCGCTGCTCTGGTCGCTAACTTGTCGGGCTTTATAGCCTGCGTTCCTTTTCGTTCTTGAGGCTTCTCCTCCTGCATTAAGCTTCTATCATCTTTGATCCTCTTCGGATTTGCGCAAACCACTGGCCGACGAAAATCGACCTTACCCTTTTTATTTTATGATGCCTTTTATTATCATATGTTTTCAACGAGAAACCCGTATCTCAAAGCGTTATAAAAATTGTATGCACGTGTAATTTTTCATTTTAACGTATACACAGAGATTAGTTCTTTGCATATTTAAGTACTGGCCAGACGAAGAAGAAGAATCATAATTTGAATTGCAAATGCTCAAATTAGTAAATATTTTAGCAAGACGTATGTCCAACACTTTTACAGCTGTATATCTTATTTTTTAAACGTAAAGATATATCCATTAAGATATTCGATTATTATACCTTTAAAACGCTTATTATTCAGAACTTGGCTAAACCATAAGTCTATTTATGACCATAGTAGTTTTATCCATTTTCATCCTGAGAATTTACCTTCGACTACAAACTTTCACATCTCTCAGGATATTCAGACTTTTCTGATCACCTATTCTCGAGAGATACAAGTCTGTATTTTTAATCAGTATACGATGAGCGCCTCCATTTACCCTTCCCATTCTTAACTTTATTGTTCAGTTACCTTGCCTTCCACCACGATGTTATCTACTTCTTCCCCGTCTTCCACTACTTCGTCATCGGCGTCCCATCGGGCCAATAAGCGTCGAAGTTTCTACGTTAAGTGGATAACGGGCTTGACAAATAATTATGAACTTCGTACAACGTCGCCAGCGTCATTTCAATTAGTTACAGATTTATAAATTACATGAAGAAATTAATACATTAATAAGAATATATATGTATATATATATAACATATTTAATAACATAATACATGTCACACTAAGCATACAAAAACATACTTAATATTATATCATTCTAAAATTTGACAGCCATTTCTTAGTTTAAAGTAGATACTGTTATTGTAGATATGCTATCACTGTTACGTACTTTGACTTTAAACAATAATAGTTCCTCGTGCATAATTTTATCAAAATGCATTTTTTCATTTATAAGTCATTTATAATAAGCATGAAATAATCACAATATAAATATAGTAAACGCAAAAAGATATTTTAGTTTAATTTATACTATATTTGAATTCTATTTCCTAATAAATCATGTTATCACTTAAGAAAAAATAGAGGAAAAACTAATAGATTATTTTGTATAATGCTAAATCATTCGTAATTGCTTTAGTTATCTGCCTCTTTTCTAACACCAATATAAAAATGTATATCGTCAGTTATGCATGCATAAATACAAAAATTAACACTGCCGTGTTTCCTAGTTATATAAAAAAGATGTCATATAAATTAATGGCATTATTTACATGCAATTAAACTTCAGTCATTATATATCTTATCTCAAAAAAACAATCGTAGAAAATCTACACATGTAAAATTAAAAACATAGGAAGTATTAATCAACAATAATGCAATAAATATGCTTTTTATATGCTTTTTTGCTTAATTTAATAATAGACTTAGATGATAGAAGTATAAAATAAAACAGAGAAAATTAGGGATAACCAATATGATATGTCAGAAACTATATATCCCGCTAAAGTAAATTATGTTAGATTAATAAAGTCCAATTGTAGATTCGTTAATTAATAATCTCTCGTAAGTTGAAATTTATCACTTTTCGAGACAATCATCAATTTCATCGATGAGCTATCTTCGCCACCAACTCTTTTCCATGATGAAGCGAACAATCAAGGACAGGGCCATGAGAAAGATGATGACCGCCGCTGCCACAAGGATAGCGCCGTATCCTGTTAAAAATTATTTGTCTTTAGATCTTTTTATATCTCATAATAACTGCATTTAACATAATAGCAGTCAGCAGATATTATGAGATCTTGTTGATCAATCTTAAATTTGACCTTGTCTATTATTGATGATGCAATTGAATGTCGTTACAATTACTCGCTTATCGTCAAGTTAAATTTAAATAAAAATGATGCTGATTTCGCAGTAAATAAGTAAAAGGAAATATAAAATGCTGATATGCCAATTAATACTCATATTCCAATATGCTAAAATAATGATCTATCAGCTTTTTCACTATCGTTTTTTACACAAATTGTTTATTAATAATTTTTATTTCTAACCAAGGAAATCTTCTCTTTTGCGTCGAAATGAGTTTAAGAATTAAGACAAATATTTTTATTCATTCTATAGAAAAGCTTTAAATGTAATTAGTACTATTTCTGCAATCTTTATCTTATAATTAAAAGATGCACGCAGAAAGGACTACAGTTCAACCACCGATGCTCACTTCGTGATTTTCTATCGTCGATTTTCTCCGCGATCCCGTCGTCCGCCGTTTCCCTCGGCACGAAGGAGTTCCTACGGCAACCAAACTTGAAAAACTGGTAAGGCATTAAGGGCATCGAATACGACGCGTATTGACCGTTAATCCCTTCGGGATGGAAACTCGTCGCCGGTGCCAGACAGGCTTGGAAAGGTGTCAACGGTATTTCCATCCTACGAGTCGTCCCGTCCGTGGAATACGAGTCGTTGAATGAAAAAAGTCCGTACGGCCAACCGATGTGATCCGGTGGCGTGATCACGCTATAAGGCGGCGGAATCGCGGCATAAGGCGGCGGATCGTCATTACTCTCGTGTCCGTTTACGATAATCGAGGACGGAGTTATCACAGCCGTCGGACCGCTCGAGCTCTCTTCCCCTATGTGTGCGTTATGATTTAATGCCACGGATCTGTCCTGAAGCGATGACGAAACGCCACCTTGAAGGTGCGACTCGTTCATGGACAACCGCTCGTCTGGTTGAAGTCTCACACGTGTGTTTGGCGTGTCATTGCCTGCCTCAGCGGATAACAACTGCTCGCTCTCCGGGTTTGCCGAAAAATCTGTAACCAAAGACAAAATGCATGCTCTTCTGATTAATAACATTTCTTCATTCGATTATTCCTAACCGGCGTAATTGTTTGCGAAAATAAAACTAAATATAATCAGATTATATTCATACGAAATTTATATCACACTGATAAAAACTGCTAAGTTATTTATCTTAAATTATCGATTTATTAAATATAATTAAAATAATCTTTAATTTACAAAGTTTTTTAAATTACCTAGAAAATTTTAGTTAGTTTAACACTGGCCCTATATTTTAATTGTTGTTTAATTACTTCTACTCTTTAATAGTGCTCATAAATTATATATAACAAAGTTTTTTTCTGATTTAATTAATTGATATTATCAATTTATATATTTATTTTTTCGTATTAATAACTAATAGTTTAATAATTTAATGACATCATGTTAAATCAAAATCAAATAAATTTTATACTATATTGTTAACAAAAAAATAAAAACTATGTTCACATATCCTGTAAAATATTGTAAAATTAGTATAATCTAAATTATAATCGCGATTTTATATCGTCGCGAGCATACAAATATAAATATAATATATAAACAATCATGTCACTAAAAAAGACAATGATTAAAATACAATTTTCAAAGTGTATAATAGCAAATAAACTTCAGTTTAAATTGACTCATGAATTGACTCATGCAAATCAGTTGACGCCATCAGTAAATACCGTCGCAGAATAAAAATGAACTGATAATGCATTTTTCTAAGTTGGAGAACCATTTTATTTTTACACATTACCGACACGTAATCCGTTGTAAATCTCATGCGACAAAATATGAAGCACGAGCTGTTTGAAAGATAACCGCGTGCACGCTACATGTAAATTTCAAGATTAGCTTTAATTTATGGTACGCACCATTAGCATAGCACTGCGTCAACGAATTTTAAGCTACTGTTAACTCAAGAAGTGAACAACAATCAACAATGCTTCGACAATTATAACGCACACAGTCTTGTGTTTTCACTTTTTCATTTTCAACGCACGATTTCTTTATTTCAAGCGGATATGGCCAACTCGAAAATTTATTACGCAAATACAGTATTCAATATGAGTATAATTGTGTGTATCCGCTGCACGGGCACATATGTTGCATACTCAATTAGCAAATACCTTGAAACTACTTTCATCTGCGAAGGACAATGAACCAATTTGATGTGAGGGTCCCATCGTCGATCTTTTAAAACTCAAATATTTCATGTGCCCTGAAGACTGTGTGAAAATGTGCGAGAAAAATTCCTAAATATATAAATTTGAAGAAAAATAGATATAAATGGATCTCTCTACATTACATACTCGTATTTATCGTTTACGTTATTGTTGCTATTACCTTACAACGAACACGAGAAGAAGCTTTTTGGTGGTTACTTTATGTTTATGATGATAAAGTGTATGCATTGCACGTGTCTGTCATTACAATTCTAATAAGCTGGATGACGCGTTTTAAAGCAGTCTTTTATACCTAATGGCTAATGAAATCGCGAGAGTGCATTCTCGAGTCGCGCGCGCGCGGCTATTTTATATTCAAATACTAATGCCGATTGATTAGTCGCTCGTAGTGTTTGTTTCATCGCCAAGTCCTTGAGAAACCCGCAGTCTCTCTCTCTCTCTCTCTCTCTCTCTCTCTCTCTCAATATGTTACTATCACACTGTTAAAGAGCAATAGTTAAAGAAACACTTTCTATTATCGTACACTAGTAAGTGGCAACGTGAGCCGAATTCCCGTGTTCTCTCGTTGCATTAAGCATGCCTCTATAAAAGTAGAGTCTCACCAAAAGCACCAGACGCTTTTCATTCTGTACGGCACATATTGCAATCTACTTACGGGTAAATAATGTTACCCCTCCCCCAGCTGTCATATCCTCTCTATCATAATCACTTCTAAATTTATATTTGTTTCTAAATCTATAATTTATTCACGCGTGATATTCACATAAGGTAGCTTTTAATATATACACTTATCTTTCAGCAACAAGCTATATCACGAATACTATAGAACAATTTTAGCAAGATATTCGCAATATCTAATAGAAAATTACAATTATAATACAGCATAGCTTCAACGTTAATCTATCAGATACATAGAAAAGAAAGAAGTGTCAAATTAACACTCGTATATACACAACAATATATAATATATAACAATATATAATATACAACAATATATAACAATATATAATCTTCTTATAAGAATTTAAACTTTTTATTTCATTTTTTTTCTTGGTTAAACTATATAAAATTTCGTTTAACTATATAAATAACTTCATTCAAGCAAATTTTCTTTGTTTAATGCAATAGGGGTAAACAATACAGTTGTTGGCCACTCTACAATGATTGGCCACATCTTAAAAAATTAAAGATTATAAAGAAATACTATTAAAATGTTTTTAATTATAAATACACAAAAAAGTTAATTCACTTTTCTGTGTAATAATTAAAAACATTTTAACAGTATTTCTTTATAATCTTTAATTTTTTAAGATGTGGCCAATCATTGTAGAGTGGCCAACAACTGTACTGTTTACCCCTATATAATCTCATTTCAAGATTATATATTGTTGCGTATATGTACCTATACGAGTATAATATCAGTGTTGATTTGACATATCTTTTTTTTTCTGTGTACATGACGCGTATAATATGCTTTTCACATTTTATTTTTGCATTCAATTATCAACCACTTATTAAACTCTAAAGCACTCCACAAAACCTTCAACGATCTCACGGGAATCCTATTGCGCAGTATCCTATGCGCGAGTCTACTCTGCAGTATTCAATTGGTAAGATAACGGAGATTGAAATTCTCTCGCGCGACATGGATGAATCGGGGAAACTGATTTTACTTCTCTCGGAGCAAGTGGTATCAGTATCACACGTGCACTCAAAAATTCGCAAACATTACACGGGAAATTTATCGTACGCGCATACCTCTTTCAGCGTCCCTCGACATTTCTCCATGCTACGTATACGTCTCGAATAACGACTGAGCGACAAGAATGTCGCGATTCAAGTATCGGTAGCGCGCGTTCGTGATTCGACTGGCGATCACGATGATACACCTGACTAAATATACACACAAGTACGCGTGCACGCGCACCCACCCACGCACGCACGTAGAATGCACACGCGTGCATACACGTGTAACCGCGTGCCGATTGCAGACCGATGCGACGATAAGAGATGCGCCGCGAGGATGATGCTCAACACAACTGAACGAACGGCGCGCACGGCGCAGCGAAACTGCGATCGCTAACGCTCGCCAATCGGCGAGTAATACGAACACGATGAGGGGGTGGACACGTGACCAGCCGTACCGATTCCGCAATACCATGGAGAACTCCCGTTGACCGCAGTCATCGAGTCATCCAAGGTCAGAGGTACATTGATTTCCGAGTAGGAAGATCGGACGGTCTCACCGAGGAAACGCGCATTACAAAGTAGAGAAATCCGTCCTTGGTCAAACGGTCAAACGACTCCTTATTACAACAGTTAGGCCCTGCGCACAATAGAGTACATATATAGGAATAAGAATAAATATTACATATTAGGATATACAAATATAAAAATATTCCTGTTATTTCCTGGAATTTATTAATGTTAAAATTGTGATTTATTGAAACAATTCTTTTCCCCTTACAAAAAAGTATTACTGACTAAATACTTAAAAAATTCAGTAATTTAATACTGTCAATATTTATTTGGAAAATACTAAGAAATACTGGTAGTGATAAATACTAGCTGAGTGATTTAATACAGGCAGTAATACAATACTGATCTGTCAGTATTTAATATTATTATAGTAACTTTATACAGCATTAATTCGTCTAGAAGGATTATTCGACATATTATATCTTTTAGTGAAAGATATTAGCTGTCGTGATACCCAAGATAGGATTACTTTGTCAAAAACAGCGAACTTATACTGTGCAAGGAATATCGCAGGCTCGCCTCTTATATTAAGTGCATGAGGATTTTTGTTTATGAGAAACTCTGGCACGCGGTAGCCGCGTCGCGGCGGCGCTCGTTACTAGCACCAGTGATTTAATACACACATGAAATACTCGGTCCAGTATTTCAATACTGACATTGAAACCCTCAGTAATTCAACACAAGTATTTATTACACAAGTATTTATCACCTAGTATTAAATGATTCCTCATCAGTAATTTAATACGAGTATTCAATACTCTTACTGTATTAAATACTACTTTCATATATTACTGACCTGTAATAAAATACTGTGCAATACTTGAATCACAGTGATTCAAGTACTAATAAATACTTAATTTTAGTATTGTAAGTACACAAAATAAGTATTTATTACTAACCAGCCAGTAATACTTTTCTGTAAGGGTCTACACTTATCTTTAATCTAACAACGCGTACATTTATCGCTTTATTCGTTTAAAAGTATCATTTGCATACACTGAGAGACAAAATATTTTGATTTAAGTAAATAAGCTATTAGAGGCCACCTAATAAATAATTTTTTTGAATTAAGTAATATTTTTTGGATCAAAATATTTTTTCTCACTGAAAGAAAAAATATTTTAATCCAAAAAATATTACTTTATTCAACAAAATTATTTATTAAGTGGCCTCTAATAGCTTATTTACTTAAATCAAAATATTTTTTCTCTTAGTGTAATTCATTCGCGTTTACATTTGTAGAAGAATATTCCGTTCAATTTATATGACATAATAAATATTAAAATATGTAAATGTAAGAATATTCCTACATTTATATATATCTTATATTTTTGTCTTTTCCACACTGTTTGCGTTAAGGCTCAGACACAATGCGAGAAATAAGGAACAAGGAATAAAATTTATTGTCGCATCCTTTTTCAATAGACGTGCATTGAAAAAGGATGCGACTATAATTAATATTTATCCCTTGTTCCTTATTCCTCGCATTGTGTCTGAGCCCTTACGTTAAATTATTATTTTTAATTCCGAATCCTAATATTTAATATTTATAATCTTTATTTTCTTATTCCTAATCGTATTGCTCTATTGTGCGCAAAAGACCTTAAACATCGTTAGAAACTGGATAGAATGTAGGTATAGTATAGATCGCGCGCCATCTAATTCATTAAATTCTTTGAACGCTCAACGCGCGTAAATCACATATTCTGTAAATTATCACTATTGTTTTTCTCAATTAAGTAATAATTTTAGCTTCAGCCAACAATTATACACGAAATGTTGATGACCACGAAACTTCACGTATTACAAAATGGGATGAAGCAATTATTGGTGGAACGTAAACAACATTGAATACAATCTGCTGAATTAGCATAACAGCGCAAGAAACGGGTTAAGGTCAACGTCTGGTTTAACGGGTGGCCTCGATGTGAACAAGAGTTCCAATTATCCGAATAGAGTCATATATGTGCAGGTTTCAAGCGAGCAGACGTCGTAAACTTTGTAACGTTAAAGCCTTTCGTGCAGAAAATTATAGGTATATCGATCAAGCTATTGAAGTGCAATCGAAAGCAAATGCATTCTGAAACATGTCGCGTATGTAAGACGGAAGAATGCAAAAAATAAAACGGGCATGGAAAATTTTACTTTTATAAGCGTTTGTGACAGAGTTATTATTAATCATTACTGTTTATGGTGAACTAGCGACAAACATCTGCAAAAATACCAAAAAAACTGTGATTAAACAATTATATTGAAATAGCTGACAATTATATATAAAATGTAAATGATTCGATAATTATCATCGACCGCGGCAATAAACAGGGTCGCAAACGTGTTATTTCCTGGAATTTATTCATTTTTAAACTCATCTTTAATCTAGCAGCGCGTACATTTATTGCATTATTCGTTTAAAAGTATCATCTGCATAATGCATTCGCGTTTACATTTTTAGAGGAATATTCCGTTCAATTTATATATGACATAATAAAAGGTGTGAGATACATATATGATTCACATCGCCGACTGATATTTTATCTTATGCACGATCGATTGTAATTATATGAGATACAATGCATTCTGAATATCTAATCGGCCATTTACGGTCGAACTCCGGGCAAAGGATGGAATGATAATCCGGATATATGTTTTTAATTTTCCGACACGTATATAAAACTCGATCTCGTGATGACGTGAGATAGCGCGCGACGGTATTCATAAAAACTTATTTCGCTGCTTTTCATATGCGACTCGTACGGCGCGGAGTGCGAAGTACGCTTCACACGGATACGCGCGTTATATTCGCGATTACGTGTCTCGCATGTCCTCCGCCGACGAGACGATCCCTCATCCGGAACGACGGTCCTTCCCCGGCCGGTCCTTTTACGGTCGTCGGAATAACACTCCGTCGTGATTTCTCGCGGATTCGAGAAAACTTTACCGGGCGCCGGCGATTTTCTCGAGCCAGGTGTCATTCTCGTATGTTTTATTTCGGAGACAGCCGACATGCAGTCGTAAACTGACTACGGAATGAGACGTCACATTTTCTCGATACGCTACGTGGGCCGCAACAATAAACTGCCGGCCTGATTTTTTCACAGATAATTGGACGTGGCGTGAGATTCTATATCACTTAAATTAACTGATTGGCCAGATATGATTATATTATTATATTTCTGATAAGTACTTTATAAATAATACGATAGTTTAACCAAATACGATATAAATCAGGTCATAATAGATAATAACAATTATATAATAATATGTATAATAAGAAATATTAATTATATATATAATAATTTTATGATAGAACGTGTTTTTTTTTAAAATAACTTTTAATATTATCCAAGAGCCTTGTAGCTTTTGTTATCAAGTACAGGTCAATCTATATCATCGGTAATTCATACGAGATGCTATTAAAATTATAATTATAAGAGCAGCTCTTAATCTTTTCTAGGGTAGCTTTCAAGACGATTTCTCTCGCCTTTACTGCAACTGCGTGGATGATACGGTGTGTAACGGGGAAAGGGGAAAACGCACTTTCCACGAACGTTGGTCATAAAGGTGGGTTACTACCGGGATGCGCACTACCACAGCTTCGTCTACGTGAAACTACTCTCATAGCACATCCGCGTGTCTTCTCTTCTTTCCGTACGCGCCATATGTATAACTACTCACAGCGTGTACATCCGCTGCGTGTCCTATAAGCGTACAGGACGTGCTTGTTAAAGTTTGACGTCGTGCCCGATGCTCGCGTGTGCGTGCACACGATGGGCATCATATTTGGGGGACATAAACCGGAAACGATGACGTTGCGGCCACAGGAAGCAATGATAAGCTGAACGATTAAAAATATGATCACTGCAGGTTGCATTCTTTATTCCAGAACGCACTCCCATAAATGGCTGCAAATAAAAAATGTAATTTATGAGCAGAAACGCGTTAGGCCGTTCAATTTGTCTAACACCGAATTTCCTTGAACATAAATTTAAGATAAAATCTATTTAAAATTAAATGAATAATAATATTTTGTCATTTAGTGGTATGTCCAAAGCTTTAACATTATTAACCCTCAAAACGGACCTCATGGGTCTTTCGTGCCCTAGCGAATACCATGCTAACATACAATTGCTCTTCAAAAAACAATAAAAATCAAATATTTAAAATAAATTTTTTGCCAACTTCATTATTTTGACATTTAATTAACACTTTAATGAAGTTATGTAAATTTTTTCAGAATTTTTTGAGCGCATTAACATTATTCAATAACCCGCCGGCACGAGAGACCCATGAATCCGCTTTATGTTGACGGAAAACAACGGTTCGTTTTAAGGATTAAATATTTATTGTTAAAAAAATGGCAAAACGGATTAGTACATTTCCTCGCGAAGAACATTGTAACTATTACAAATGGGTCGCAATTGCAGATTGTATTAGAGTTCCTCATCATCGATTTCCATTCTTTGGCCAACAACCTTACTGGTTACGAGCGAGCACTAAGACTGTCGCAAAACAAACGAACAAACGACTGTTTAGCCACAAAAGGGCGAGAACGGAAGCTTGCACTCGCACACTTTATAGCAATTTTGCGAAGTTGTGCCCCAAGTACACAAGTTCGACATACCAGAGCTGTACCGGGTAGATTAGATTTGGCTTAAGAGTGGATGAACTGTCCTGCGATAAAAGCAGGTAATTCCGCGACGCTCGCTAACTTCGATACGACTTGGGCGCCCGGAAAATAATCAGCCGCGGGGGTTGAGTCGGTGTTTGTGTCGACGGGCCACGACATAGACAAACCTCCTTGTTCCAGAGAGCCCGTTACCTACGGCAGCCCGACGAGAAGGGACCCGTCTTTGTGCACCGTGGAAATCGTAAGATTGGTATCGTCGCTCGGCTACCACCCGGTATTGCGCTTCACGGCGGCATCACCGCCATAGTGGTCGTCGCCTTTTATTTCGAGGGAAATTAACGACGACCGCTGAGTAATTGTCGGGCGTTAAGCTCCCGCGGAACGTAATTACGCGAGGACAAAGCGCTGCGCGAAGTAAATACGAAAACGCGGCCGCGGGACGAATTTGTCGCGTCGCTTTCGAGGCGACGAAACTTCTTCGGAACTCCATCGTCGGCTGTTGTTCCGGTTTGTGTGAGTCTGAAGGTCTGAAGTTTTCTAATTGACGAAAGAGTGTCTTCACAGCAAGAGCCCGCGACCAGATAATTAATAAAATTTAGATAATAGTTATGTAGACGCAGCTACTGGCAATAGTATAAATGTCGCTTTCTAAATATGTATATGTATACAAATATGTAAAAAAAATTATATTTTGAAAATAAATTTTCTAAAACTAAATTTTACAAGCATATATCTTTTCTTGGACAAATACAAAAGTGAAATAAATTATAAAACCTTATAAAGCCTCGATCAGATCTGAAAATACATTAAAATTATCGTTTTTAATAGCTGCATCTCCTAATAAAATAGCAAAAAAAGCGTTGCTAATTTACAATATTTTTCTTGCAGTACTTTGTACTCTTTCTTAGAAAATATTGTCAAATTTTAAGAATTTTATGCAATGCTTTTGAAAAATAAAGTTTATTGTTATTCTCTATTTTATATAAGTTATGTAGAATTAAAAGGTTACACTTATCTTGAGGAATTTTGATTAATTCCTAAATATATTTTTAATTTTTTTTAAATATTTAAATAATTCATGAGGTAATATGATACGTGAAAAATAGCAATTAAAATAAAGTATGATACAAAAGTTTTTTTTTTGTCTCTCAAGATTTATCTCTCAAAGTCGTGTCTACCAAGCCATTCGCTGATTATCTCAAAAATTCACGGACAGAGACGATCGATCGTTGCGATTATCTCGCGGGAACGTATCCGTTGTACCGCTGGTAACTTCTGACGTGAATTAAGCGTCGCGGTGTTGTAATTACTGCGAGAACAAAGCGCGAGGCACGCGCGATGTGCGCGTCGAAGTAAACACGAAGATATAATGGCACAAATTTGTCGCGTGCCGGCACAGGCGTACCGCTGCATTCGTTATCGGTGGCTATTGCGACTACAGGTGGGACCCGCCGCTGCAATTTAAAAGTCCATTTGTTCCTGGATAACGTCAGGAAACGCCGACGCCACCGGCACGCGCATTTTATCCGAAAAATATTGAGACTGAAAATAGTATACGAGGCCGACACGTAGAAAGAAACGTGGCACGAGTACAAAGTGCACGCGAGAAGGTCGTAAAAGGAAGAGAAGGATGTTAAATGCGCAAGAACAAAAAAAAAACTCTTACCGATAGTCTCAATGTTTCAATGACATAATTCCCGATATTCTCCGGGGAATTAAAATTATGACGGGTAATATATAACAGAATAACAAATGTTTATAACTGCTTTTATCAGTTTTGCTTTATAAGTAGGTGAATTTATGCTTTATATAATCTTAAATGGCTCAACTGATTAAAAATCAACGATATAATAAAAGGGCACAGAGCCGACACACAGGATGTTCGTGTGTAATCGATTTAATAATAAATGAATATTACAAACGTTTCGGCCCTCAGTATGGCCATCCTCAGTGAAATAAGTACAATAATCAAACTATTTAATCACATCGCAAACGCATGGAACGCAATCTAAAATTTCGTAAATTTATTGAACCTAATAAAATTGAAAAACCGCATTTTACACCCGCGTATTAATAATCTTAAATGGCTCAACTGATTAAACTAATTAAACTGATTAACTTGTGCTTTATATGATGGTTAATTTTTAAAAACAAAGTATTAAATTTTAACCAGATTGCTAGAATTGCTATACATTAATTGCAACTCATATAAGCAAAAGATATATATATTATAATGATGATGATTCATTCCTTTAATTCCTAAGTGGAATATATTATTAAGGCTTCCTAGGAGATTTCAGTCTAATCCAATTCCAATTCTTTAAATTCAGATGTGCGGGCGATTGACCCACAACCTAAAAATATACATATGATGGTGTTATATATTTTATGCCTCCTTTGCTGACGTACCTATATACTTGAAATAGCTTTTCCATTAATATTTTATTCATGTTTTCTAATCTTTGGCATATACGACATTTATATAAATTTAAAATACCCCTGATCGATATATCACAAATATATCGATCAGGGGTATGTTTTCTTAATATTTACATAGATATATTAGTCATACAAAATATTTATTTTTTTATCGAGTAAATCATCGGTATTATTAAATTCACAATTGTACAGAGTTTTGCAATTCTACAAGCCAATCTTGTCAAAATTCATTGCAGTTCTGCCAAAATTCCGATTGACCTCTGTCCTTTTGGCTGTGCAGCATCACGAAATGTTAGCTTTTCTATTTTTGCGATAATAAATACACGATTTCTCTGAAAAAAATTTTTATTTTTTTTAACTTTGTAATTATTAATACAATAATTACATAACATTTGTAATTACAAAATCATTGGCTTATGTGAACTTTTCATGCATTTTTAAATAATATTTTTACATGAAACAACGTATAAATATAAGTTTTTACGATAAAGTGGCCTCGACATTTATGGTTTTTCTGACTAATTTGAAAAAAAGAAAATAAGAAAAAGAGAACGTCTTTTGTTTAATAGCCATCTCATAAATTGACCTGTCGGCAGATTTCGCGACCATTGCGTCAATCTTTTTATCGTTTAGTGAAGCAAGAAAAGTACGTGCCATGAAAAGATGCGTGTGCGTATGTGATATTTGTACGCGACCTTGATGGGACATACACGTGAACATGAAATAACTGCGTGCATTTTATTTGCAAGTGAAGTGATCGCTAATGTTGAGCGTAACACCTTTCACCGGTTTCAGTGGTAATTCTTTGCACATGACGTCGTATTGAAAAGGAAACAATGAGATAAATTGATCTCGATACGTAATTACTGTGCGTCTTTTGTCATTTTGATCGAATCAGCAATTAGCAGTAAGATTTTGACTTCTTCGATCAATCATATATGATTTTATATATGTCTATATATATATATATATTATTCTAAATTAAAGTCTCTTAAAAAGAAAAAATTAATAACATATGCAAAACTTGTAATTGTAAAAATAAATACAAATATGTTTGCATTCTATAATTGTAGTTATTCTTGAGTGGAAAGATATCACTAATACCTACTATTAATTAATTAAATACACGCAGTTAGATTAATGTAAAATGCGTTTCTGTTAGACGATTTAACTGTGACATTTGTTCATGCATATATTCTCGATTACTTGTAATGATATTTAAGTTTTTTTACGGATCAGCAACCTCGACTGTGTAGCAGAAATAGAAATAGCCAAGTTGGAAGAGTTGACAGCTTTTCGCGTGCAAACATCGTACGAGGTAGTAAATGCGGAAGAGCTTAGTAGAATTTGCGCGTCCGCAAACATTCTGATTTGCATGTGCTTCGTAGTATACGGATGGGAGAAAACGTGTTTTGGAATTATGATTTAAATAACAAATTGGCATGGGTTAAACGAATGACTATGAACCGCTGAAACGTGATCTCACTATTCTTGTCATAAAGAAAAACCCCATGTTAAGAAGAATTTATTGAGACAACTCTATTGTGTATGTATGTATACATATTGCGTGTACATACATACATATATGCATATCTACATTTAGAGCTGTTTCAATAAATCATATATACCTACATATATATGTTTTATTTTATAATTGATTATACACATATTGTAAAATTTATTAGCAAGTATAATATTAACAAAATTGCGTTTATAATATTAAAAAAATCATAATCTCACACAATATTATAAAGAAATATACAGTAAATCTGGAATATTGTTAAATGAAACATTCTAAACACGTGAACTATTTCAGCGCCAAGTACACTGGATTAGACAACAAAAATAATTAATCAGTACAAATTGCTTGTAGATTGGAATTTTCCATTACAAAAGTCCACAATACAATTTTAACTATTGACATTCTACTTAATATTGATGACGTACGTAGAAGCGATAAATATGTAAAAGATGACTAATGATGCATGGATCTAATGTCGCGGAGACACATCAAGATATATGCACATTGTAGGTATGTGATGTAGAAGATCAGTGTACCAGTCTAATTTTAGCTTTTATTTTTTAAAAAAGTAATTTTTAGGTTGGAATGTAGTCTTATGTGAATAATGTTTTATATTCTGAATAAAAAAAAAACATTTTTTCTTTAAAAAGATATGTTTCTTCTTAATTGACAAACTAAAACATAATTTAATCTACTACTCCGTACAAAAAATTGTATTATTTTATAGGCACATATTTCATAAGTAAAGTGTACAAGAAATTGAAAGGAAGACAACCGATAAATGAATGTTCTTTACGCATTAATGTGCGTTGCAGTGTTCTCGATCTCACGAACTTTAATCGCACTTCTATGACTCAACTTTAACTCTATAAAGCTGATTATAATATCAATCATAATCTTATTACCACGAGCTATTTTCTGCTTATCTAACTCTCTTTACTTCTGGGAAAATTTGTACATGCAGTATTACGATGACGTTTACACATGACGGCATGGCTGTAGCGAATTACCGCGGATGTCACATTGCCATTTTGCTTCCTCGCTGACAGAAACCACCGTCACACCCGGAAATTATGTGGCGTGAATTCAGTGCCTTAACGTTCGACAGCCTGTCTGAGTACATTTTCCGGCGCTACACGTTAGTCGCCGAAGTCTCGCGGAAGCACGACCTCCTGACGTTTTAAGATCGTATATTACCGCGTTACAGGAGTTACACGTGACATTTCCCGTATCACGTAAATCGTTACCGCTAAATACGTTTCATTTTACATCAACTAATACACTAATAATACAATGATAAAATTTATTGATAATAATGTCATTATATTTAAAATAGCATTTGAGAGAAAATATACGGATAAAACACAATTTTTTAAATAGGACGATATCGAGGCACAGAAAGGATAATAATTGTTCGAATGTCTGTTTCATAAGTATAACTTAATAATATTGACGCACAAAATATAAATCATTAATAATATGAATACTAGTATTTTATATTAAATACATAATTAGCTGTGCTTATTGTTTACAAATTTACATGCATGATCATTTATTTAATGCATATAAATTCATTATATATCACTCACAGAATATTTTATCTATATTATCTGAATTATTTTTTTAAAACAAGATTAAGATAATTATTTTTTATGCTACAATTAAAAAAAGAATGAAATTAAATAAACGTGGGTCATTAATTGTCCTATTTACATAAATCTAATAACTTGACTCAACTTTTACCTGCAATTTAAATGAAGTCTTATCTACTTTTTATGTTTCATAATCTGACATCTTATATGTTAAATTTTTACATATATATTTGCAAATTCTATTTTGTTACGTCTGTTGTTTTTTTTTATACAGAACGTCATTTCTGTATCAGATTACCACCCCCTTTGTCTTTTGTCAAAGTACAAAATTGAATCTTTGGAAAGAAAACAGTTTGTTGTCTATGAATTATGCATATTTATTATGCATATTAAACATACATATTCAGGCAAAGACTCATGAATAAATAATTATATTTTTTTTAGTCCATAACTATCAGCTAAACGGAGCATTCGTATTCAATTACTACTAATTCTAATTACGGCTAATTCCATTCTGAGAATGCATATAACGTTTGACGTACTAACAGACTATAAGTCATACTACGATGTCTACGATGCAGGACTTAATAATGCATACGTCCAGAAGAGTTGCAACTCGCAACAATATTTTTTACTAATATCACATTTTTCCGTATGTTTCCCAATAATTTCAACCAATATAATTAATTACCCATCATTCACTTCTATTAACCTTTAACAGAGAAATTATCTTATGTAACAAGATATTTATAGCTTAATTTATTCTTACTACGGCAAAATTATTTCTTTCTGAAATACTCTAATGTGTAGCGTACTAATCCGAAATATATGCTTGATATTAAAATTATTAAATTTTCAAGTCGCTTTTATCTCGAAATGCTAGTCACAGTAGTAATCAATTTAAATTTAATGTGCTCATCAAAAGTATCTAAATAAGGCAATTTCTATGCTCGGCGTCAATTCGTTCGTCGTGAGAAACAATCGAGCGTATACGTGCGGCCTCTTTTGCACACATAGATCCATAGATGGAAGTTTGATTCGGTCGATGACACTATGCCACACGCGCAACTTTTTTTTTTTTGTCGTACCTCTCAACATTGACGAGTGAGCGACGAGTGTCACATTCGGCGCCAGGGTGACTTGCGGAGCGACGGCGCCGCAACGACGTCGTTCGAAAGAAAGAAACAAAAAGCGGAAAGAGGGTGCACGATAAAACGACGTGCGTGGACGGCAGGAACGACGGGCAGGAGACGAGATGCAGCAGGGAGGCTTGGTGCAATGCATCGGTAAGAAGTAGAGAGGGGGGGGGGGGGCAGAGAGGGTGCATTCGATGAAGGCGGCGAAGGTGCTATCGCGGAGCGAATGACAATCCGAATTTTCGTTGTTATAGAAACGGCTTGTGCATTTTTTTTACAGACACGCCCGGTTGGCGCCGAAACCATTGATTAAATCCTGGCGCCGACCCATTTTTCCCCTCTCGCGACCTGTTCTCCCTTCCTTTCCCCAGCCTTTCCCCGATCCTCTCAAGCCACATGCGCCCCGTACGAGACAAACTTTTTGGCAACGAAATACACTCGCGTTATTGCCGCACCGATTGAGAATCACTGGGATCACTTGGCTCAACGGACTAATCCATAAACACCGTTCTCTCGCGCAGCGTCGCAGCATCTATCGCGTACGGGAGCTTTAGAGCCGAAAGTCGACACTCGATAAAATACGAACACGACACACATCGCTCGCGAGACTTTTTTCCCTCTGATATTGACATTGCAATGCTTCACGCGAGAGGACTCGATCAGATAGCGATTTGATGGAAATACGTTTCCTCTATAGAGACAGCAAGGCAAACCACACTACGCGAAACAGAATGTAAGTATTAATTATTAACGATTGCTTTAAATAAATTTTTTCTTATCTTCTTTCTTTACGTTATTATAATAGATAATTAATTTTTTAACATAATTTACTATTAATTGCGCGTTTTACAACATAATATATTACATATTTATTATATAAATATTGTATATAATTTCTCATGTTTCTTTTAAAATATTATAAAGTTGTACACGAGCATGTTCTGGTTCTCGAAAACGCGATCTCGTTATCAAGAGAGGAAGTATATCCAACAAGAGTAAGTATTAAATAAAAATATAGACAATGAAGGAAAAAAAGCATACACACAAAACCCTTCCTATTAAAACAACTAGCACTTGTTGGATTCGCTTATTCACTAATATCTTATATGAACAATCTTGCGATAATTTTCATATAACTCGAATAGTTCACAATTTACTCGATCCTGCTAATTATATCCTTTTTCTATTATATTATTATATTAATCATAATATATCATTAAGATATTTTCAAAAAATACAATATTATAAATTAATTTAATACTGTTTTAAGAATTAACTGCAATTTTCCTCATGTATTTTTCATATATTCTTAACCTGCGATTATGTCAAATACTGCTTGTTATATGTATACATATTTAAACTTCCTGCTCGTTTATAATTTCTTTTTAAAAGCGGGGATATCAAGAACTGATAACGTTATTGTTGATAAAAATCTATCTCTTTTTTTCCTGTTCATACTTAAGAGGTCACAAGATAACAAATGTAGCAATAGCAGTAACTAACAGTGATACTTCAGAATCGGTCCAATAAAGCCACGTGTCACAAACGCGCGATTAAGTGAGATTTTTTTATTACAAAATCGAATTCGGAGAAACTGTAACACAATTCGCTTGAGATTAATCTAAATCTATTTAGTTTTCACATAAATTTTACAATACTTGTGCTAATGTGTTTGCCACAATAAACAAGACTCGGAAAAACATGTTAATAAATTTTATGTGGATAATTTAAATGTCACTATAGATGTCACGGGACATGTCTATGGACATTTTATATATATATGCGTTTAATCAAATATTGAAATATATACAATAAATTGTATAGAAAACATATATTGCAGTGAGTCATAGCAAATTGCAGACGATTAAAAAAAAACAATACTAGAACAGAATTTACTATTTATTTATAAGCATTAATAAATATAAAATTTGTTAAATAAAGTTTAATATTCCGCGCAAAAAAATGTAGCTGATAATGCCTACGTGACGTGTTATCTTTAGAACATTGATACGTAATCGCTTTGCTATAGCACCGAAATCAAGCACTTGACTTTTATTCAGACGCTTCAGAATTGTACGTCAGTTGAAAAAAATAATTGAACCATTTAAACGTTTATGCAATCATCACAGTTTTATAAACAATATATAATGTATATATGTATATCTGGCTGCAGACTACAATTTGCACACTAAAAAAAACCACTGACGTCATCGTCGTCACGAAGAAGTCAACAATACACCAGGTACGATTACAAAATTTTCCTTATTCTTACATCAGTCATTCACTATTTATCAATAGCATAGAAATGAGATCTTGGAACTAGCTAATCTGCTAATATAAAGAAATCAATATCAAGGAAAAACAATAAAATCTAGACTAAATTGTCTAGATAAAATAACTAAAATAAAAAAAGAAGATGGAAAATATAAAAAGTAGTTGGGGGAAGTACATGTATTGTAGAGTATACCCTATATACCCTATATATGTATAAATTACTATAGAAAATTCGAAGATAAAATAACAATTTATATTAACGTTCTTGTCCTTAATAATCATTTTTGCACTAAAATTTTATTCAAGAACAGCCTTACTCCAATTAAGAATTATTTAAGCTCTAATTTGCGAATGTCTTTTACTAAAAATAGAATTTGCACTGTCGAAAAAAATTCAGATGGCAGATTAATATTGAAAATATGTTATTCTTGATAGGTACTTTTTTGAAATGCGAAGAGAAAAGCCATCATATGAAAACGTACATTTATATACCTATCCTACGTCTCGATATTAATCATTTTTATGTCAGTCGTTGACGCAACATATGAAAAATTCGTTTTCATGCCAATGGTGTTATTTCGTATCACATCATAAGCACGAAGCACGTATAATTCATTATAAGAATTGCTTCCGGCCGATGATACACAGGAAGAGATAAAAAGTATTAACTAAAAGGTGTACGTTTACCGCGAATCTATAGAGATAAAAGCATGACGTGAATTTGGTATCGCGTCTGCATATAAGATATAGGTATTATAGAAGATTCAAACTTATTAAAATATATCATGTTATCGCGTGGAATATTCTGGGTATTCCTTTTATCGCAATCATGTTAAATATAATCAAATCAGAAACTCTTTCACTTCACCGAAAAATGATTAATGATAAGGATTTTTTTTATTCGACTTAACTGGCTATCTTTATTAATTATAATTATCAACGACGTTTAGACTATTGGTTTTGGTTTGGATAGAGGATGCTTATACATATGTATATATTAGCATCAAAGTTATATCGATTGAGAAAGACTAAAACTCATGGTCGAAACGTCGCTATAATCGATCAAACCGAAACCAAAAGTCTGAATGTCGTTGACGATTATAATTAATGGAGATAACCAGTTAGATCGAAAAAAAAAGATTCTTATCATGTTAAATATCTCCGTCGTCTTTAAGAAAAACAATTATGAGAAAAATGTTATCTGTTTTTCAGACAAATTTTACAGCTCATAAGAATACGAATAAAATAAGAGTATAAATAATAATGAGAATGACAGCATATTTTCTAAATTTTAACTGTCGTCAATATATAAAACATACGTGCATATACACATTCCATTTATTATGTGTGTAGCAATATTTATAAAACTTTTGATTTGAATAATTTTAACGTACACTAAAAAAATAAAAAATATATAAAATTGTTATTGTATATAAATATGTATATAAATATCTTTAATAAAAATCCTTTTCTATTTCTTTATGATTTTACTAATTATATCTTTTGATAGTTTTGATATACTGATCATGATTATTAATTCATCGCGCTTCTAACAATTTCTTTTTTTCTTTAAGAAGAATTATACATCTTATTCGATTTTCTTTTTTCTTTCAGATTTTGCGATAATTGCTACAACACCACGACACGATAATCCAATATGAACATTCAGAATAAACCAAATATTTATACGATAAGCAATAGCGCGCCACCTTCATACGCGGAGGCAACAGGACTATCTACATCAAGGACATACAATCCAGAGTTGGACCAAAGATATCCACATGTAGCAGTCCGTCCATCACCTTCGGTGCCGTTTCCGTATCCGTACCCGTCTAATTGTTATCTGAATAGTACGACTGTTCAATCGGCTTACCCGCAATATGAATCGGCGCAACGGCAAAATCAACCAATGAGCATACCTATTAACAGACCAATAGTAACAGGAACTAGAGAATACAAAAGTAAGTTAAAAGGAATTTCATAGACATTAGTTAAGCATTTGACAATGTGTATGCTTTAACGGAAAGTAAAGTATATCACAAAAATTAGAAAAAAAGCGCTATTGAAATTCGCTGTATTTTTTTAGAACCAAGAATTTACTTAATTTTAAAATATGCCAGGAAATACTAACGTAAAAATAATCATTATCTTAGCATAAATAGCTCAGATAGAACTAAAATATTTATAACCGTTATTGCTCTGTCACAAAATAAATTTTATTGCGACGTTTATACGTGTTACCCATTAAAGTAATTTCAGTGCATGTGCACAATTCGATTCTCTCCCGTTCTGATATTATAATAACTTCTTTTCGTTTGTTTCAGCGTGCAGCAGACTTTTTCAGTTCGTATGGCTAGCAGTTAGTTTTGCAGCTATAGTGGGTGTTCTTACGTTAATAATTAGAGCCGCTCAATCATGACTTATAGATGCCGTGGAAGTATTTCTGTCACCAATCGCTGCGGTCGTTACGCAAAAATTTGCTATGAAATGGGTCATTGCCACCCATGAACCAGCGGAACGATAAGAATCGCCCTTCCACACGCGTCGTCATAGTTCCTTCATTTTCCACCGTTCCGCATAAAAGAACCCATAACGCCTATTCACTGCGCGACGTTACACCGTGTAAAGTAACACATAGTGATGAGAAAAGGCAGGAGAAAGGGGGAACGTGAAGGTTGAAACGTTAACGGCCCTTTATAATACAAGATCGCGGTGTAACAAAATCCCACGTTGCACGGCAGTCTCGTATGTGTCCCAGCGCGAGCATTAAAGACATCGGTCGATGCGTGGGTGAAGCCCCGTAGTATAAGTAACGACCATATTTCGCAGCTATAACAAAACGTCACATACACGTTGTAAAGGGGGGAGGGGGGAGAAGGAAGGTTAAAGTGCGAAAGAGGGGAAGGTGGGAAGGCTGGCGGGTTTGGGCCGCTTTTATTATTGGCGCAATAAAATCCCGGTAACTGAGTAATAATTTAAAAGTTGAGCGCCGTTCAGCTCGAGCACCTTTGGCGCCGCGCCGCGCCGCTTCGAGATGAGGAGCCTGCAATCGACGGCGGCGCGGCGTCCAACGCGACGATATCCGCGCCAATAAGTGCAACCGGTGAAATTCGCGAATATTTCCGAGCTACACAATCTACAGAGGTGTTGATTTTATTGTACAATCTATCGTATATCGAATGTTTTACTGGGTGTTTAAAATCGTATTAAACATATATAGAGAAAGGCTGCTGAGTTTTCTGATAGGAAATAGGAAGATAGGAAGGAGATAGGAAAATTGAATAATCTAACTGATAGTATAAATAATTATTTGTCACGTTTGATGACATTTAATTCGCAGTAATTAGATTACACCAGTTGGAATATTAACTTTCGAAATTTATCGCAGTTTCTAAAGAAGACAAGAATTAATTTTTCTTGTTGATATAAGACTGACGTATAACAAATAATTATCCGCATTGCGAGTAATGTGCATGTAATCTGTCAATAATAAAAAAAAGTTTATGTAAAATATAGAAGAGAAGTACATATAGGTTCTGTTATAGGCACACGATTTAAGCAAATGTATGAAATAAAATATTTAATTTTGTTGGCAACTGCATAAATATTTGTAAGCAAAATTATTTAATAATTATCGTTTATTTAACGTATAGAATTTCACATATGACATGCCGTTTAATATAATAATGCGTTACAGCGAGAGTAAATTTTGGCGAACTACTCATTCCATATCCGTCAAAAATTGCATGCGGCGTAATTAATTTGCATGCGTACGGCGACGTGAATTGCAGAATGAGGCTTGTCGAAAGCTCATCGCGCTCTTCGCTCGTCGACGGGGAATTTACGAGGCGGCTTTTGTGCGATTCCGACAAAAATCGATCAGAAAAACTTGAATAAGTGCGAAGGACGCATTGTCGAACGGGCGGAGAATACGGGAATTGTCGTTAGCCCCCGCCCTCCCTCGGCCACGGTGACACGTCTGAGTTGTGGAGCGGAGAGATGGGGACTAGATATACGGTCGGACGTTGAGAGTGTAACAAGGTTTTCCGTTATCGAGTCTAAGATATCTTTAAAAAACGAGCGCCGATCGCGATGCATCTCCGCGTTACTAGATCGGGGACTGGGAAAACGGGGGAAGGAATGCGAGGAAAACGCGGTTCCGCTCGCGCCTCGCGCGTAAAAATAGATCTTCCTACGGAGGCCGCCCGCGCTGCACGCTGCTGGAATTCGATATCGCTTGCATACGATGCACTCCGCATCCCGTTGTGAACGTAAAACGAATTAAATATTTTCTCGCAGCGGGGGCGGCCCGGAGAATTCCAATGTAACGACACGGCGCCCGCGCCGCGCGCATATCCGCGGATTTCGTTCGCGAATTAAAATTAATAGAACGCCTATCGGGACGGAATGATTGCACAGTGCACAAGCTCGCATGTGCATTTTACACTGGTTACTATGTACGCGCGCGTTATATAGCTCGAGATTATCGTTACGATCGATCGAACCGATACCTGAGCGTAGGTATAGGTACATACATAGAGAGGATTTCAAATGACTGTTGGAAAAGTAGGTTTTTCCCGGCTCCACGCCGGACTTTCGAGCTCGCTGCGGCGAGATGTGGGCTCACGTGGGCTTAACGTTTTTACCGTACCTTTTTCCGATAATTAATGTTCGTCCCTACGCGCCTGCAAAGCGAACGAAAGGGACAAACGCGAAAGAGAGAGGCAGATCAGATTAATGATTGTTTTACCCGCTCGTCATTATGTGAAAGACGACGCGGGTTATCGCCGTGCGAGATAGCGGATGGGAGAACGAGACGGAGAAAGTGGAAAGGACGTGAAACGTGTCGGGCGAGAAATCAAAGAGTGTCGTGCGTCATTTTAACCCTGAGGGAGGAAGAAAGGGAAAAAGTCGGAAAAGAATGGAATCGGCGGACGGGGTGACGCTTTCGTTTTGCACGAATTATTTCCCGGACTTCTACAACGAAAAAATATGTGTTGCATTTAAACGGCCCTTGTAAAGGTCTTTGTGATCGAATTGTGGTGCATAGTATTTTTTGTATACATGATGTTACAACATGAATTCTGTGTGCTCTTTATTTGTATACCTAAGTTTTATTAATATTGCAATCAACAATTATTTCATAATTAATCGTTCAAATAATTAATCAATATATAATTTTATATTTAATAGAGATTAGAGAATAGATTTTTTTCTATTTCTGTTATGTTGAGAATATTTCTATTATTTCAAGATTTTAATGGCGATAAAAGATGTGCAAAGGTAAATATTTCACCAAATTTAAATTTGCAATTGTATGCATATCACGGATAATCATTGGTGTGTTAAACATAATAATGTTAATCATCATGTAACAACAATGATATAATGGAAATAGATAAACGATATCACTTGGTAACGAAATAGTCAGTTGCTCTGGAAAGCTCTTATAAACAAAGGAAATTGATTCACGTGCGATTCGCAAATTTTCAATAAAATGTAATGTGATATATAGATAACTATAGGATTCGCCAGAAATATTCTCAATTATTGGAAGGAGGAAGTCATCGGAAAAGTTGCTTTTCAGTTCAGAAACAAAGGGAATGAAAAAGTGTAGGTGAACATAAAAGAGATTGCACGACCAAAGGAGAGAAAGACTCCGTGACAGGTCAGTTAAAACCCAAAAAGGCTTATTTGGTTGAATCAGACCAAATTTTAATCAATAGGTTACGATCAAGTTAATGTTTGTTCTAATTTGCTATCGTTTCTTTCCGCGTGATTAGAGATATCGGTTTTAAATCGTATAGAAGAAACTTTGTCTTCTTTTTATTTGGAATACATCCCGAATATGAGTGTCGCTGTCGTGTCGCTAAAACGAGCAACAAAGTGGTTTTATTGAAACGAAAAATCCTAATTTTTAAAAATATCTACCTACTGTAAATCGTTTATACTATTCCATTTCACAAGTGAAAACTCACAATCAGCACTTCTTTGCGATAAATGTTTCACTAAAATTTATAGGATGGTTTTCGGTAAATTTGTTGAAACTCGCTCTCTCGCATTAAAGTAATTAACGACATGCATGTTTTACTGCAAATGCCAGCATCGTTTGAAAGTTGTGCCAACGAGCAAAACGGACCGCAACGGAAAATTATGTACTCGAACGTGCGGCACACACAATGGCGAAACGAAAGTGACCATGCAGCACGTCACAGCCCCAGGAAAGCCTTAATCCAACATAAACCGATATAAACTTCAAAACTTATATACCGCTGTAACGGCGTAGCGAGGACACGTTTGCGCGGCCCCTCGAAATGGAAGTGGCGTGGTCGCTGTGCGAGTGCTAAAAGGGGTTGAACGGACGTGAGAAGTTGGTGGATGCGGTCGTTGGAGGGCGGCAGAGACCGGGGTTTGGGTTGGGTTTGGCAAAACGTGCCCGCTCGTCTAAGTTGCCGCGATCGTTTCTTTTCTTCTTGCCTAGCCGCACATTTACGCTCTCCTAGCCCTTCAACTCTCGCTTCGGCTCCCGTCTTCGTTCCGCCGCGTTTTTCTTTCTTGTCATCCCTCTTGCCCGACCGACGGCACATCGTCGTGACAACCGGAAGTTGAAGAAGCTGCTCCCGATCGATACCTGGCACTGTTTGGCTCGCCTCTCACACTACGAGGGGGGGGGGGGGGGGGGGGGAACCGGGAGAGCGTCTTTCGCGGTGAGGAACAGACGACGACGGCAACCGCGGCAGCACGACGCGGCGTTCCAAATTGAGAGCGATAACGATAACGCGGCGGGACGGCTTAAAATCGAGGACGGCCGAGCACGAAGGAACCGTTGCGAATCTTCGCGGTTTGCGCTTATCTGAGAAGACGTGCAACGAGCGAGGCCGACGAAAAAACGCATTTCTATGTGTCTCATCGGCTATGCGATGTGGCGTGTTTCTTCTACGCGAGATTCTTTTCTTGTATGCGATTTCAGAAAGGTCAATTCTCGAAAGTACTCGAGATACAGGGATATCAAGATGGAGACATGCAAAATCAATGTTTCATATTTTGGATAACTAAAAACTATATCCATTCTGCACCGGATATATTGAAAATGTAATATATGTATCTGTAATTAATGATGATAAACTGCATTATACTAAAACATCTAATTTTGGAAAGATTATCAGTCTTGAATATTTTAAAAGGCATATCCTAATATGTTAGAGAAACTTGATAATCATTCTCTAATAAATACATTTAATTTCTCTCTTTTAGATTTAATTAGAATTATTATTTATTATAATTTAACATCTAGAGGAAAGCAAGTAATTAATACATTTAATTTAATTCCTATTTTCGAAAGAATTAAATTTTCACCAGTTAACGCATTTAATTTTTTGTTTTTTTTTAAATACAAGGCTCCGTTTTTTTATTAAAAAATCTATTACTTTCAAGAATTACCATTTAATTATTTATTTATAAGTATTTCATTGAATTTTCCACTCGGTGATTATTTTACGGATTATGGATAGAATGGTCGGAAAGTGTAGGCATTAAAAACCTAGTTAAAACTTCCCGTCTGCGATAAAAGCGAGAACCTCGAGAAGTCAAATGAGAGAAAGTACTTATACGAAGTGCTAGACTCGCGGCATACCCTCGGCAATTTGCATACGTTTCAATTAAACATCCTTTAACACACTATTCCGAATCGGTACGATCCTAATTCCGTGCGCGCAGCATTTTGCATAACTTCGCCAGTATGCCAATTTGCATGCGCGATACAAGCGTCGCGAAAAAGTAACGAATATTGGGAAATCGGTAGAAACCACGAATGCAGGTATAAAGGCGTAAAGTTGAATGAATTTTGCGAACAGATATGGATCACTGTTCATTTGCTTCACATATACATACCTCCTCACGGACGATGAGCATTTGCCGCTACACATGTGTCGTGTATATGGCATATTGCGTCGTAGTAGACAAAAGAAAAGAAGGCACGAAACTGCCGGATAAGAAGAGAGAGCAACAAGAAAGGAACGTAGAAAAATGTTTCGCGTGCAGCGACAAGTCGACAATGCGCTTGCTTTAAAACTCGATGCACTTTACCGTGGCTTACGTTTACACGTTTGCATTTGCATGCATGCAATGGACCGCGACGGTACGTACGTAGATAAACGTACGAAAGAACTCATGTAGGTTGTATACTCCCTCATACGGTGTGCCAATGCAACGAATATATACGCGCACTCACATGCATGGGTGAGCGTATATGTGCACTCACTGTATATAATCCATGATCGGTAAAGTTGCCGAGTCGCGAATCCGGAATCGTTGGCAACGGCATATTAAAAGTTTACGCTATAAACCGCTTTTCGGTTCTCTGAAAACTTTCGTCGAAAGAACTGCTTCCAAGCTATAACAAAACAATTTGCAAAATAGACTGACGACCGGTAAGCTGACATAAATCCTATGGAAATTCAGAGTTAAGTATTGTTGCGAACTCAATTTGGATAATTGAGATAAATAAAATTATAATAAATAAGGCAAACGTAAGTAGGTATCGAAAATTCTAAATAAAATAAATATTTGTCCTGTACCTACTAAATAATCGCGATATGCAAATGTTGATACTAATATCTCATAACGACCAGAAAAGTAATTTTGACCGATGGCTTATTCATGAACATTAAATTACACTAATTGGAGTTTGAATATTTGATTGTATACATATTACACAATCCAGAGAAGAAACTATTATTCGCACACACAATGTGCGCGGGATATAACTGAAACTTCTATCTGCGATACAATTTGCAGGTAGCAGCGTGTCATAAAGGGACAGCATACAATCAAGTTACACATGAAATTCATTACAAATATGAATATATAAACCACGTGGAGTAGATGAAGCGCACAGTTCTACGTCGGAAAGTTCCAATGCCATCGGCGAGAGTGTTTCTCACGAGTTGCGCTTTGCGCTTTATAGACAGAAGTGGCACGACGAATGTATCATACTGAGATGGGGTTAAACGCTTCCATCCGACTTCCCTCCGAGTAGTTAAGCCACGAGCAAATACAAGTTCGGAGATAAGTACACGTTCGAGCATCCATCCTCTCGAACGTCGATTCGGGATAAAGATAATTTACGAAATTATATTTCGTCCATTGCAATTTGCTACCAGAAAAAAAGAGGGAAAAATACGCGCGGTTTCGCATGCGAGAGCGACAAAATATACGCGCGCTCTCCCGATAACAATCGTCCACCTCTTCCCTCTGCCGGCAGCGGTGAGTTCGGATGCATTTACATATGCGCGATTGTACGCGAGAGTACTCGGAACCATAATTCACCTGGTGAACCGTTCAACCGCCATATTATCTGCGCACCAATTAAGTGCGAGCATTGTAATACAGGCTCATAATTCATTCATTTGGCCTTTTGATATCCGCGTTACCTGAATCCCGCGGTACACAGTTGTAACACACAAATTATGCAAATCGCCGACTATAGCGTTTATTTTGTTGATACACATTTCACTCAATTTTTACTTGCGATAAATATACATGTATAAAAATCACGGAGCAAAAATTTTGCGCGTATTTTACATACAATTTTATAATTGTAGGATACGTTGCATATTAAAATAATTCAGATTATGAATCTAACGTGTCTCTATTCTCTGATATCGCATGCAACTGCTCATGTACTAAAGATACTTTTTTCACACATTTCAAAGCAAATTTTCAAAATGACGTTTGAAATACAAATATGAAATAAATTATTTTTATGTAAACATTATATTTACAATATATCACACAAAATATTATTACTTTCGTCATCATTATATTTTGAATGTTATTTTTCATTACTATATTCCAAGATAACGTATACTTTCATTAATAATATTAATATAATCGAATTATATACTGGACAATGATTGTGTCTGAATGTTGCCTTTTGTTAGACGAGATGTACTTTGAAACAGTAATTCTAACCGGTTCATGAGTACCTTGATTCTGTTTCGAACTGCGATTGCATGCAACTCTAGTTGCGTGCAATCTCTATTTCCAACATCCGAGACAGAGACGCGGAGAATATAGCTACGAGGACATACAATTAAAACAGTTTGGTAATGGAGCGCGAACAAAGTGATTCTTCTCGTTCTATGTGCGTGCAGCATACAAATCGTAGACATGTGCTCCTACGTTTCTACAAACCGCTGTAACCGTTTTATGTGCATACTTACACTTGATATGCTTCGTAAGTATGTTAAAGGAATGCAGCGGTATGCAAATTAATATCATAATTTGCATCAAACGATAATTTACAATAATTAAAATTAAGTTTAATTTATCTCATTCAAAAATTAGAATTATTATAACGTATTTTTAAATTTACTCTTGTTTTAAAGCTTATACTTACATTATCAAACTTATGAAAAATACAGAAATACTGCGAAATGCTTTATAGTAGAACTCAGTAATGTCCATTATATTCTTCTAACTGCCAAAAACTTCAAGAACTTTTTCATTTAATGTTAAAATTAATTTATATCATGTACATGTGTTTACAATAATTGTAACTCAACCGTTGTTTCAATCATTTATATAGCTTTGGCATGTTACATAAAACTTATTAAACTGCTAATTGTTTATTTTTTTTTCATGTCTACGTAATAGTATACATAAAAAAAATAATTAAGAAAATTAAGGATACACGTAAGGTGTTTTCCATCTTACGTATATTTATCCTATGCAAATATCGACAGCAGTATTATTCCTCAATTCCTTATTGCAAAATAAAATTTGATGAGAACATAAATGTCAGTGAAATTGCACAATTACTAAATGCAACCGTCTGAAATGAAAGTTTCTGTCCTCGATTTTAATCCACGCAATGAGATTTTCACCGGTACGTCGTTGCATTTCCAATGGTTGCGGTCGCCTTCATACGTGACCACCTGTTTGGCAAACGTGGCACTATAATTTCTATAATGGTCGTCGCGCCGTAGGACGTGTCGAAATCTCACGCGGTAAGCGCATTATCGTAAGGCGCTTATCCGATTGCTGACCAATGCAATTAGATACATCACGATTAGTCGCCAACATTGGTTAACGACTTATGACCCGTGAAGACTGCAAATTCGAAGGAAGAATGCCAAACACCATTTTAAAAGACGTAGAAAGAAAAGACAATAAAACTAGAGAAAAGTATTTCTAGCGAAACGCGACGACTTGACTATCCGTTCGGTGCTAGGAAGCAGTAGACGAAGAGAGGAAAATAAAAAGAGGTCTTCATTAAGATCTGAAAGGGCACTGTTTTAAGAGCAAACGAATAAGAATAGTTAACAATAAGACACGAATGTCGTGAGACTACGGGCAATGCAATGGTGGCAAGAGGAAGAAAGAGAAAGAAACAAAGAGAGAAGAAGAAAGCAGCAAATTTGAACGCTTCACGTTAAAACGAACAATTTCTCAAGTATTATTTACTCTCGTTCTCGAAAGACACAGAATCGAATTAAGTTCGAAATGAACGATCGAGTAAAGAGAAAGTATCATTAAGTAGAATAGAATAAATCTACTCGTGTACGCGTGAATTTTCCAAGAAATAGACAAAAATGTTTGTAATTATCGCAATAATGTTTCAAGTAAATCAAACCCTTTATTCGTTGTAGATTTAGTCGTAAAATATTATTTTATTCGACAATGTTATTTTATTTAGATCGTAAAATTTCACTCCCAATTTCCTTTACATTTTCGACGATGGGTTCGAAGCTTTTATTTGAAAATCGTGTCGCGCTAAACTCCACGAATCGGTGACCGAGTGTTTCCATGTAAATTGCCCCGCGTATGAACATAATGCCGAATAGAATAAAGCAAATCGGTGGAAAAGATGAGATCACACGAGTGAACGAGTATCACTGATATTCACCTATATGCCGCGCCGGCCGTGAACGAGAAATGACCTCCCGAACACACAACTAGAGAAACTTCAGCATTTTTGTCTCATGCATTATGGAGTCAGTTGTTAGACGAAAGACGATGGTATTACCATCATGGTAAAGAGAGTCACGGTTCGTTTTCTGGTAGTGTCTTACCGCGCCGCGTTCTCATTGCCGCGAATCGATCGACACTTTTGACGAAATATCATGTGATTTTGAACCTTGGAACGTGAAAGCGCTATCACCTCCATCCGTCCGCCTGTCCCTCGTCTGCGTATCGATTTCCAATTCAGCCAGATATTTTCAATATCGTTGTCATGCCCGTGCTATTTGCCATTCCTCCACCTTGTCTGTATTCGGCGCAACTTTGAAAGCTCCGAGCAACCCGACAAGACTCTCGATTTCTTTTTTCCCCGTTAAAGTTAACCCCTGCAATTTCTCATTAACGCTTTTGCCAATACTTGGGGTTGTTTGATCTTAATTATTACTTGTTTGACAGCTTTTAATAATTCAGTAGTTTTTAATAATTTTGCGCACTTATTGCGAAGAAATGCATATATTTATTTTAATGTTATGCGAAAAAAATTGCATTAATTTTTCAACTATATTATAACTTTTTATAAACCAAGAATCAGTAGCTTGTAAAAAAATTATTAGATTACTTTTAATTTAACATGTTTGTCTGACAAAATGAGACGTATTGTTTCCGCTATGAAAATTATTTCCATTTGAAAATTGTAAAACATCAGTATATGTATATCCTATATATTTTACACAGAAACATTTTTCTATACATTTTATATGTCCCGACGAAAAATCCTGTCGCAACAACTAAATCGTACCATTTTTATCAAATCATTTCTATCAAGATTACATCAAAAAAAAAAAAAAAAAAAAGAATGAGAACCACCCGTCACGATCTATACCGAGGTCAGCGTGGAAAGCACGCAATCAGCAACATCGCGGAATCGAAACCAACCTACCGACAACGAGACAGAATTAACCTCCCGTCGAAGGTGGATTGAGTTTAGCCCTGAAGAAGGATAGGGCCGAAAGAAGCGGAAGGAGGAAGACGTGCAGAAGAAGAGGGAAAGAGAATCACGAGGGAACTCGTGGCTCTCTTAGTTTTCGAGTACTTTACGGCTCTTGCTGGTTAAGTACGTAGCGGCAGCCGACGTTTGCCACCGGCACACGTAAAGTATATATCGTAAAGAGGGCACGGGGAACGCGGTGGGCGAGGGCGGATGTCCTCGGCCGACTCGCCTGCAGTTCAATCAACTGTACACCCGGCAACAAACCACCGCCGTTAATTGGATCCGAGCTCGCAGACCCGGCTTTACGAGGGCCAATCGCGCCGAATTATCCGACCTGCATTTCCCGATCGCCTGCAACCAGCGGCGCACACCGCTGCGGATGCACCACTCGAAAGTTAAAGCGCCGACCGCGAGCAACTTCCGACTCGAGACAAGGAGAGTTTGAAGGCAGCCTAACGGCGGATTAAGTTCGTCCGTTTCACGGAATGCAGAGGCCGGTCAATGATAGAAACAGCTTGAAATCCGAATCAGATGTAATACCGAAGGAATAAATTAAACATCGACTATCTCTATACATAGGCGAAAATTATTACGTAAAATGTGTGATTGCACATATACCTAAATATAAATTTTTCTTCTTGTTTTGTAAAGAATAAATAAATATTAATGGATGTTTAGGAATATCTATTGGAATCATTGTAACAATTGTAATTTCCTGTTATATTGTTAATTGATTATTGAGAGAAAGAAATAGCTGGATAAAACGGAAATAAACGGAAATAATTATTTGATTAATAGTTGCAATTGTTTCTTTAACGTTAAGTAAATATGTCTGAGTACTTTATTTGTATATTTTATAGAAAAAAATAAAATATTTTTCAAATAAATAAAGCGATTTTAATTAAAATTCTGTTTTTCTGTGTATTTCTATACATATCTTTTATTTGTCACTGTTGTAAAATGTTATATTTTATTATTTATATTTATATTTAATTATATTAATAAATTTTACTCTTCTTTAGTTTCTTTTAAACTACTGTTTCAAATTCGTGAAATCGTATTACATAACAAAGAAAAAATTTACGATAAAATCACGTATAATTAAACAAATGTAAAGATAGATGATATTTATGTGCAGAAAATGGAACCACACACGGGCGGAGATAGTTCCCTTTGAGCTAAGATACAAACTTATCTCTTTGGGCAGACGTTTCACATAACTGAAGCAATGATTAATCCTCGAAACCTAACAACTTAGGATACGATCGTATGGGAGGTACGGCGGACTAACATTACAAGTTTCGCGGATAGTCGGATAGGCAAATACTCCGTAAAAACCACGGAAATCGAACGGGAGTCCAAATTTCCGGTACACTCCAAGCTAGTCGTGGGGGAGAAGGGGGGGGGGGTGAAGTCTCGTTTTATTTCTTCCGTAATATACGCGTATACATACACCACCTGTTTCCACCCCGCCATCATCGACTCCCGTAAAAATGCTTCCACCGCGCGAAGTATCCTTTTTGCAACGACCCTCCATTTCCGAAAACCTATAGAGGGACCTCTTCACCTTGACGAGCCGGGAGGGTATCAAGAAAAACGAGACACTATTCGAACGTCGTCGCTACCCTTTATTTGCCACTTAGCTTAAACCCTTTTACCCACCCAATGAACGTTCATACTGAAACACTAGATCTTCGACGAACCCACGCAACGCCGCATGCATGTGTGACAATTGTGTGTGCATCGCGTGCACCGACCTCGCAATTGCAGGCAACGTGTTTACATAAATATTAAACTAAGAGATTACTTTCTCTCAATTTAAATATTCTAATTCACTAAACAACTTAAATAGAAAGTAAACATGCCTACATGTTCACGCAAGATTCTATTGTCACGCACTAAATAATGATTGAAAGCTGCACACGGCCATGTATGCACATTCTATGCATCCTTAAGCGCAGACGTAACTTTACGGGTTTCCAACGGATTGTATTCATCAAGAGTGGCGCGCACGCTTAGCTTGGGAATCTTGATTCAATTTACGACAGTAAGTAGTGGATTCTGTAATAGAAGTACACGTTGAACACAATGCACAATGCACGTTCCGCGTTTTCCGCGAAATTACGGTACGGTCGTTAAAAGTGACTTACAATTACAATTTGGAATCCTCTGTGAGAAAAACTCCATGAATTCTACAAGAGGACAATCTTGGCCATGCATAATGATTTAATATTTCACAATAATCGTGAAAGATGATTATGAAATAACAATAAAAAAATTTTTTAATAAGTTTTCCATGGAGATTATTCTAGGAATTATTTTATTGAATTTATATATATTTCCCGCAATTAATTTATATACTCTTATAGAAAGTCAATTTTTACAACAAAAAAAAAACAATTATACCGATCAATATTTAATATATTAATATATACATATAGCATATGATTTACGTAATTCAAAATCATAATTTTATAATATAATGTAATATTTATCTGGCTAATGTAACTTTTGACAGAAAACAAATAAAAATAAAAAGATTCTTCCTATTTATCATTATTATTTCTGGCTTGCTCGATTTTATATTTTTCCAGAAATCTATTTTATGATGAAACTATAATATTGCTATAATATTAATATTATAATATCATTGGGGAAGAGAAACTGCAAAATTTTATTTTTGCTTATTTTTTACTAATATATAAATAATATATATCTATAAATTTAATTGTATATAAATAACATAAGATTATTGGCATTAATGTCAAAATGATCTTATCTTATATAAATAGGTACTTTTTGAGATTACGATTGGTAATTATTAAAGAGTATCATCTAAAATTACATTTATTTAAGCTTCTCTGTATTTGTATCGTTTTATGATAAAGTCTATTAACGACTATCTCTCTCTCTCTCTCTCTCTCTCTCTCTCTCTCTCTCTCTCTCTCTCTCTCTCTCTCTCTCTCAAAATCAATACATGAACACAAATTAATTCTTTGTAAAGATTCATTGGCATATTGAATTGATCAGATTGGAAACTTTTATAAACATCCAATATGGCAATTGCTAACAGGATTTTAAAAGAAATCGGAAAGAAAATGTAAGGCGAATGAAAGAAAAGAGAAATATTTAAAAGCGACGTAAGGAAAAATATTGAAGAGCATAAAAAAGGGATTAATGAAATAAGCTAAAAGTGAATTTCTTTCTACCGTTGCAATTACTGATTTAGTTTCTATCCAGTAATGAAGGTATTTTATGAATTTCGCAGATTATGGCAAATCAAAGCTCATGATGACTGTTCTATTTAATAATATCACTGCCAAAATCTTTCTGTCCTATAATAAAGACGGCAGAGTTGCAGAGAATAATCTGTCATTAAAAAAATAGAGAAATCTAGTTCTTGAAAAATTTATAGTTAATAATATCGGGATTAAACGACCAAAAGCACCAGCATGCGCCACGAAGATGCAGGTTTCCTCTTACGGAATTACTGATAATCATTCGTACAGGTCGCAAGGTACCACAGACCCACGGGAGCTTCTTCGCGAAAGGTAAGGACGTTCCAGGAGCAGTCGGGGAGAGATTGCGAAGGTGGATTTCGGAGCAGAAGGGTGACAAATCAATGGCGGATGGTAGGGTAGGTAGCGGCATATGAGCGCTGGTCTCCTATCTTATCAACGCATTATTCAACGGCGGAGGCTGCTCGGGACTCTAACTGCCTGCATTTGCATAAATCCATAGATCTCCCGGACCTGCTCGGCTGCCCGGCCGTGTCTATCCATCTCTGGATGCATGCATACAGCAAATTACAGTGCCCGCAAGCGGAATTGTGGGTGGCGAATCAGTGTGTATGTGTATGTGTGTTTCTCTCTCTCTCTCTCTCCCCTTCTCTCACGGTCTCACCTCTTACCGATCTCCTCTCAACCCATTCACGGAAGGACTGAAGGGTGCACTACGGCGGCTGGGGTGACATCCACTCTAGTTACGGCTTTGTATTGGATCGTTAACGACACCCCACCTCCTAGTCTTCTCTTATTGCCCTTGCCTTGTCTTGCCTTGCCGAAGAACGTTAGCGTAACAAAGAATACTCAGCTCTCAAAAAGTTAACAATATGGTAACGCGACACATTAAACTTAACGACAGAACAGATTATATATTTCAGTGCGATGCTTTTATAATTATTTTATAATTAACACAGTTAAAAATATAAGGAATATTACAGAATTTTTAATATCTCGTAACTTTCACGTTACAAAATATTTTTCAGCAATGCGTGCCCACGTAACTCACAATGCATATTAGATCGACAGCAAACACCGTACAACGTACACGTACAACAGCAAACGCGCGATAATTGAAATATTATTTACGCGTCATTTTAAGAATGCGCGTTCCAAAAGTTTTCACAAAGCAATATGAAAGTTAACGCATTAACTGGGAAACATCGGCAAGATTCACCACGATAAATATAAATTTTATCATTTATGAAATTTGCCGCATGTAATTTCAAATTCAGATCTTGCTTTGATGGCGTATTCGAAGCACAATCGTCGTCAAATCACTAATCAGTAAGAGAAACAAAAGGATAGTTCCATTGTATTAAGGTGCCACACGGAAACCCGTTTCACCGTGTCAGGATTGCAGTCGAGCCTCCCTGCCATGCGGCGGTTCGTTAGCAAAAGGAGACGAAACTATGAGTTCTGGTGCAAATACCGTCGATTACGTGCCAAGCAATAATCTCGATCCTTAGTGGATTTTCGTGCACGGCGGGTTATTGATTGTTACGTGAGCTCCATGAAATCAGAGTCTACTGACTTATCGTGTGTGCTATGTGCAGATAAACTCATTAAATAATTTCTCTACAATTACATAATTAATTTGCGCCGAGCTTTCCCGGGAACGTGACCCTTTGAAACGCGCCTCTTCGGAATATAAATTAATACGTAACTCCACATGCACATACACATCTATCAGCGTTTCGGTCATCGTTAATTAGTAAATTTATACTCGATGCAAATTTTAATTATGTCACGCTCGCACGATATTTCGTAATTTTATTATTATGTTTATCGACGCTAGAACGCTTCTTGTTTTCTATCATTATATGAACGTGTTTAATGATATTTCAAAAATATTAGGAAAATGTTTATTAAAGACCACAAATCAATGTAATATAAATAAAATGTTATCAAGCCATAAAATTTATTAAGAAATCAGCTAAACTTCCGCACAAAGCAGAAATCAAGTTCCGCCAGATATGTAGAATCCATTTCAAGTATTTCAACCTATCACTGGTTAAAAGTTCTCATTTTATTATTCAACCGTTGGGTGATCGCGCACCGATTTCGAAAACCGCTGAAACCGTTTCCCGAGATTCTCGCGAGTAGGGTGCAATGGACGCGTAATAAATTCCAGGTTTACCTATTCTGCTTGCGACAGGAATTATTCAGCGAGCTCGTAGGTGTACGATCGATTAAACCAGGAGAGATGAAATACGGGGGACGCACCAATTCGTTGTGCCGGTTCAGTAGTTCTACGGTAATCTACGATTATCTCTCAATCCTCTCCTGATTGTTTCAGCGGACCTTCTCCGTTCTAGCTTTACGCTTCGTCCTTTATGATTACACGATCAATTCGATCTCATAAGTTAAACGACATTTATTATAGTGTGTATCTATGTATTTTAATATATTAATATAATTATTTAGTAAAATTTTGTATTAGATCTTATTTCTGAAAACATATATCGAGTTATCTTTTTCCTTTTGCGCAATTGCATCGTTTCTCAAACGGCCAGATGCAACGCGGAAGATGATGAAATGGGCCGAGCAAGTAGTTCGCACTCTAATTTAACGCAGCACGCTTGAACTCGCCAGCAACTCGCGGGAAAAGCCGCATCGCGTTTTACCGAGCCCACGTACGCTATATCGCGCTCGAGGGAGCACTTCCGTGGAGGGAAAACGTGGAAAGGGCCGACGGCGGAAGTTACGCTCCACTGCTCAGCCTTAAAAACTTCGCACAACCCCCCCCCCCCCTCTCTCTCTCTCTCTTTCTCTCGTCGGTGTATCATCAACATGCTATCTTACGAGCATTTCAACGAGCGACGAAATGACTGCGGAGTGGCCAACTTAAGTCGAGTCCTTCTCTCGAATGTCCCTGACGGCGACGGGACGAGTAGTTAATTAACACCTCCGCTCCCTTCGTTGGTGGCAGCCGCAGCAGACTGCCGGCGTGTTCCTCTCCTGGAGTGTACTGCCAGCCTTTCCCACTCCCCCGGAAAAGCTTCCACCTTCCGCGGAAAAGCCCTACTCGAGACCCTCCTCCGCTCCCTTCGTCCGTGCACCCTTTTCTGGCAGCACTTATCGAGTCTCTCTTCCTTCCCCGGTATTTTCTTCGTCGCCTTCGCAAGATCGGTTGGTAATTAAGATGCTCTCACAGAGTAGAAAAAGTCACCGGCAAGCACGAGACAGAATCTCATGTATTTTTAATTTAGGTAGTGCCGTCTCCTCGCACCCGCCACCCCGCTCCGCGCCGTTCAAGGCGTATAAAAAAACGAGTGAGAGACCACTTATATCGCAGACAGATGACTCACAATCAGTACGAACGTACTCTCTGTTAATTTGACTTTTACGTGTCTTTGGTGCCTTTACAATTCTCCGCATTCATGGTTTCTCACAATTTTATATGTGTTTAATGATAGATCTGCATATCTAGATTGTCCTATCATCAAAGATAGCTATCTTTTGTGCAGAAGCGGTCCAAAATCAAACAATTTTCATTACAGAAATATCTGCTTTAATATTATTCTTTCAAAAACATCAAAATTAATGCAAGTGTCGCATCCCCTTGAAAATGCTGAAGCGACCGCCGGCGGCAAAAACTTATGCTTCTACACACAATATCAACATAATCCGACGAATCCGGATCCCTTCGCGACGAATTTCAGATGTCCACGGCATAAATATTTCCAAGAGTATCCGTGCGCGGTTGGGTGCAAACTCTGCAAACAGACGTGACAAGAACGGTAATATTCAACGCCTCAGCGTTGCCGCAGCTCGTTATCCGTGCGATGTTAATGGTTTTATAATATCGAGACGCCAGAAGAGCGCAGCAATGGCGGAGACCAGCATCGGATGTATTTAGCAAGAGACGGCGCAAAATCGTGAGAAGAGATCGGTAAGCTGTTAGAAGGGGATGAACGGGGGGACGCGGACGGTTCCTTTAATCCGGTGGCGACGCTAAACATCGTGGCGCTGAATAGCTCCTCACCGCTGTATCCAAACCGGTTATCGGTTTTCGATCTGTGCGACGAAGCGCGAGAAACGTTGAGTGATAATGCGGCGGCTAATATCGTAAACGATAATTTAACGGCGTACCGCCCGACGCCGACGCGGTCGGGCCGATTCTTTCAACGTTAAAACATGACGCGAAATGCATCATTGGCATTGGCTGGTATTACACAACTGTATTGTACATTGTGTGTTTCCACAAAAGAAGAATAAAGGAAAAAAATGGACTGAAATTATCCGAGAAAGAAAAGTGAAAAATTCTGTATGGTGAGAACTAAAGCTCAAGCAAGAAAATATATTTGACACATTTATCTGTGACGCATTTGGTGATACTGTCTTTTGCGTGCTCAACGATATTACATTAATCTTCAATTCACTATTTTTTGAACGGAAAAAAAATTTTACTTCAATAAAACATGTTGAAAAAAAATCCTAATCAATGTCTAATTGTAAAACGTAGTCATATATGACACATAAATAAGATAAATAAGTAAAGTGGGGAAAAAGGATAGTTCAGGATAGATATACCTAGCCCTCTTCAGTTCTAGTAATAATAAATAAAAACTTGACATTTTTCTCATTCTATTTTTTTTGTTCTAACTGTCTAACATAATTTCGTATCTCAACCCCTTTGATGTATCATCGATATTCCTCGCGAATGGTACTTCTGTTAATCGTTACGGACCACCAAAGCGTAAAGTCATTTACGCCAAATCGCTAATTGATGCAAGCGGAAATCGTACGTAGGGTTTATACACATGAGTAACAAGCAACATCGCCATAAATAAACCATTGCGGTACGCCTGCGCGTTATAATTATGTGCTAACTACTCGGTAAACAGCACTTCGTCCTAATGACGTCATATAGGTCCTGCTAACGACGGGACAGTAATATGCGCGTTGTGCACAATACCAAAACCAGAATGTTACAGATCACTTGCATTACCGTGTATCACGCTCAATCTAATCTTGGATTATCGCCCATAGTTCAAACATGATTGCTTTCAAACAAGCGGATCACATTTTCTAATCAGTCTATATTTGTTATATTAACTACAAATATATAATTTAATATCTTTCAAATAAATGTCATTTTATTACTTCAAACTTTAAATCCGTAACTGTCTAACGTCAAATAATGAATTTTAACCGATTGAAATATGTGTATGACAAGAAAGTCATCACAAAACAAAGAATATATATTCAGCTAAATATAGGTATTAACAATTATGCATGTTGTACTTTTAATCAAACAATATAATAAAGTTTCAATTTATTGATAAATTAATTGAAACACCTGCGATGATCACGTCACGAAAGCGCAATATTACAATATTAATGACTCAAATCAACGTCCACTGAATGTAAAAATTCGAATATCTGACATCGAACGTTAGTATTTCTGAATTTCGTGCAAATAGCTTTTTGTTATCCGCTATGACGACAGATTGTAAACTGCGAGGGTCAAGTTTTATGAATCAGTCAATCCATTAGTCAAGCGCGTATCCGGAGTACACTTTTAAGTACAATGCCCGCGCTTCGCTCAAAATTGACACATCCCGACGTAAAGAATTTTCGCGTGACGTACTGCGAAATGCAATTTCCACGTATACATGGTGCGCCGATTTCCTACACTGCAACGCGCTTAAGTAATTACTACGCGCGCAACGTGCAACCCTCAAATCGGATTCGACGCACCCGCTTTCGCGTCGCGTTTACGTCCCCCTCGGCAATCCTCCACCACCTTCGTGTCTGCCTAACGAGGTACACAATGAGATTCTCCGCTTAAATCTCTTTAAACAACAATTTTTCGACGATCGCAATGGGAGTACTTGCCGAAGATGTCGGCAATCGCCAGATCGCGATCATCGATTGTAATCGCAGGTTAATGGAATCGCGTCATTCCGCGGCGGCCAGGTATTTCACGTCGACCCGATGCAATCATCCTTCCACAGCCTAGCCACTGCTACTCTGTATACGGCTGGCGTTAATTGATCAAATTACAGGGCCGTGAGCCGCCATCGAAATTGCAGGACTGACGGACGCCACGTTTTCGAACCGCTCTACCCCGAAAGGGGGCCGTCATGGGGGTGCCCCGTGATACTACGTGAATTTCAACCCCTATTTCCGAATACCCTTCTAACCACCCTCGAACGACCCTTCGTTCGTGGGCGGAAGGGGCAGGTCGGAGAGGAGGGGATAGAGAATCACTTCAAACCGATCGGGATGATGTTCCGCGAGGCTGCTCGACCGGTCAAGTGTTCATTGCCGGTTCATTCGTGCGAATTCCGCTTTTAATTAATGACTACCCAAACTCGATGATTGATCGACAGTATCGTTGATTGGCGGCGTTGCCGTGTCGATCAGAATTTATCTCCTATTCGACAGACAATCTTATTGAAGTCCCTCTTAAAAAACGTCTTGTCATTTGTTACGTATTTTTCGAGGTATCTCTTCTTCAAAGACCCGTAATTAAGCCCTTAAAACTTCGCGAACAAGTAATAAAATTTCAATGGAATAAAAAATCGTTATTGCAAAATAGCAGACAAATCATATTTCCAAATACATGTTTAAAAAGTCCATTGACACATAATGATTATGTACATTGCAAGCATATGTTTATCAATTGAACATATAAAACATATGTGATACAGATATCTTTCTCGAATAATTATAGGCATGTGCAATTACATTTCCTCAATATACTTAAACAAATTAAGAAACACAATTAGTTCCGTAAAAGTGAGCTGTAACATGGAATAAAACAAACGTGATATTCTCTGGAAGTTTGTGAAAACCATCAATGTTCATCGTTATTCATTCTTCATGCGAAAAAAACGCGTTCACGCATTGTTCATAATCATAAAATTCTTGCATGTAAGTTAATTGACATTGCACCATCATATTTGAAGCAAATATATAGATTAACATTTTAGGGCAAAATCCTAAAACCTTAGGTTTTTGACTCGTCTGGTATTTTGCAGATGGTATATAGGAGCAATTAGCCATATCAAATGGCTTGACGTGTCTCGAGGCACATTTGCTGCCGATCCTTCGGTCCGACAGACCACCGGTCAACAACGGCCAGAATTTGTTGCAACAGTGACGAGGGTCGACATAGTTAAATATGATCGACGTGAAACGAGTGCCGCCAACGCCCGTACTTAGTTTGCCATTGTTTATAGTTTGTTTTCAACCTGCCATGGCAAAGAGAGCGCAGGAGAAGCTTAAAGCGGATTATTATGCATGGATTGTGAAATATTCGAATGCACCGATTTAATAAAATATAATTCAACACCAACGTCGAGCATTATTATTTTTATTTATCGCGATATATAAAATTAACCTGAAACTGTGCGAGAAATTTAATGTAAATTACATATAAAGTTTAGAATGTATCCGCGCGCGGCGCGCCCCCCACAAAGCGCAAGCATCGAGTTTTATAGTGTTACATTTTGCGTAATATGAAGTAAATTTATAAATGGAAGTTGCAGCATAAAAACAGTCACATAGGTACAATTTACTATACGTTTTGCAAAGCATTCAGGTTTCAATAGAATTGAAGCTACAGTTCTCTAATACTTTATAAATCGTGCAGGTTTTAACTGTATATTTTTCAAAAGATTAATGTTTCATATACGCAGATATTTACAATATGGAAACAGAGGTCGACTGCATTTTCAAAACAAAGAAAAATGTTATAATAAAGGTTTATTATGTTTATTCGTTCCTCGTTTCTTTTTTTAAATCCCTCTCGTGTATTTCCATTTTACTGCGAACAAATTTGAGTCTCATTGTCAGGTATTTGTGCAAATCTATTCGCAAGATTCGTAAGACGGTTGCAGATAACTCACGAGCAACGGACGCTCGAAACATTGATTCGTGCTCGAAACTTCGCGACGCCGCGAGGCATAACTTCCGCGAATGTTTGGTACACGCGCCTAGACGGTCAATAACGCTGAAAACTGGTTGGCGAGACGAAGGGAGCGAGGGGAAATTGACGTAATGAAATATGATCGACGTAGAAGCGCGAGTGCCATCGCGATGAAGTTATCCAGCTTGGTTTTTACACAATGGATGACTTCGTTGAAATCCGCGTACACGCACCATGCCAGGCATACGGTGCGTATAACACGTCAAACGCGCAAATATTGATTCGGCCATTGTCGAACTCTTTGGCACAGAACGATACAGATTCGCACGAAAACGCGTGACACCATGCTTTGCGAGTTGAACTATTACACTCTCGTATCAATGTAATCGATGATATCCAGATGGCCCTCTCAAGTATAACAGGTCGGTGACAATTCCGAGGTCATCTGTGCCAATAGCTCGATCAAAGTAACAATATTTAATTTTTTTTAAACAAAGCTTTGCATCGCATGCTTTTGTAATATTGGAAAATTGCGCTTGAAACTACCAAAAATTGCTTGGCCTATGGCACGTATGCAGTTGGATGTGACACCAGTACGAATGTTATATCAAACGATAAGTAATTTTTGTGAAAAATTCGACGATATTGCGCTATAAACGAGTCTGTTAATTTTTTATGTACTGCAGTTATTAATTTTCTACGTAATTATAAAGGATTATTTTTTTAACCCTCTGTATTGATACTTATCCGTATTTATACTTATTTGCGAAAGAACGAAATAAAAGGATATATATGCTACCTGCATAAACGGTTATATTCAAAAAAATATTAAGCAATCAACGTAGGCATGCAGTCGATATTTCCGGCTGCACCGAATCGCGTTAAACAATTTACATGGCAAGCAGCCGAGGAATATACGAGTTCCATAACTCGATTCCTCGATTGCGATACAAACGAAATCATCCGCTTTTCAAAGTTTCCCGGGCCAACACGACCGGAAGATCGCGCAATTCCGTGCCCGTTTATCTTCGCGAGTGTACATAGAGAAACGCGGGCGATTGAAGTCGAGGGGAAGAGCAAAGAGTAACAGGGCTCGTCAAGGGCTAAATCGATTTGCCTGTACGTAGAAGCCACTGGCGCATCCATCCTCTTACCATCATGCCGCCGACTTTTATTTGCCAGTTTAAGCTGTTCTGTGCACATCCGTCGTCGTCGTCGTCGTCTTCGTCTTCGTCTTCGTCTTCGTCTTCGTCTTCGTCTTCGTCTTCGTCTTCGTCTTCGTCGTCATCGTCGTATGTACGCAAGTTTCTAAATTCAATGCACCGCACGCAGGGCGCGACGCGAAAAGGGCCATGGCAGAAAGGACGATTGGTGTGCACGAGAAACGGTGAGCGAAGGGAAAACCGTCGGAGACGCATAGGGACCATGAGGCAAAGGAAATCAAAAGGGGAAAGGAAAAGGTTGCGGGGAAAAGAAGGGGCTGACCCAAGGTGGAATCTTGGGGAGAAATCGAAATTGCAGGTTTTCGTCGAAACGCTGGACTGGTCAGACGTGACCAAAGTGCCGAAATAAGGGACACAGGCTGTGTGTCCCTCCGCACCAAGATAAATAGGATATTTTGAGATAAATGCTTACCTACGTGCTTTCAAATGGTATCGAGTGCTACCCCCCCGAAGTTGCCCATGCCCAAAGTATTCTCGATCATCTCCCTTCCCTCTTCCCCCTATACGACAGAAATTTACTTACAGTAGAACCTGGAGACACCCACGCACACGTACATACATACACCTTTACATCGTCACCGTCGTTCTCGCTGCAACGCGAGCATTACTCAGTCGGCGTTCCGAGAATTAAATGAACCGAATAATTGCATAGAGCACCTCCGACGCTCATGGTGCCCCGAATCTCCTTTGCCTCCCTTCCGCACCTTTTCACCCTTTCATAGTTACTAAAGTAACCATTTTATCTCGCACGACCGACTTGCTCCGAATATCGATTCTCGAGGACGCGAACGTTTTCTTGAATAGAAGACTTTATTAATCTCTCTTGAAGTCTTGTAGATGTGTTTAATCAATTAACACTTTATTCTCGAGAAATTTAAGAATAAAATGACTTCATTATTTAAATAACATGAACAAAGTTATGTAAATGCTATGACCATGAGAAAAAACTTGGCGATAATGAATCAATGCAGGACGTTGTAGCAGCAGAATCGATAATAAAATCTCGTGTAAATATCTGCATTATTAAATGTATTACAGGGGTCGATAATAAACATTTTCCCAAGTAATTTCAGATATTTTCTACTGTAAATATCGAACGTAAATTTGTTGAAGCGGCAAAACGCGAGTTGTTGAAGCTTACTCAAACATGAAGTATTGTATCTCCGCTATTGAATAAAATTTCAATGCTGCGAAGCGGTAGAATTTTTTGTTGATCCGACGAGCGAGTTGCCCCAAAGTTGACACCTACGCACACGAGCCAATTCCCATCACTTTTTCCGAAAACGCCAACAACCAATAAGTTTGTCAAGTAACGCTTCATATTGTCTTTTAAATTTTAACTGATATGATTACACACGTCATAATGTTAGCGTAATAATCCATTAACAATTTGTTATTTCTAGATTTTAACGTGTATACCGATCCCGGTAACAATCTTTGATATCATTTATGCAACTCTTGCAGTTCTCTAATAAAGTAACTTTGAAAATGCGAAGCGTGCATATTAAGAGAGTAATTTGTGAATACATTGTGTGCAAAAAGAATAAAATATTAATGTAATAAATATCTTAAAATACTCATTATTTATTTCTGTATTTCAAGCAAACAAAGTGCTTAAATTTCTTCGAATTTTTCTTGACATAAAGAAAAAGCAGATATTAATCATCAGTTGAGTATAACGATCGTATTGAATATCCGAGAAAAAGTAAAACTTCTCTCATTTATCATTTAACAATTGCGCGTGAAGTTGACACAAAATTCTCAGAGAATGTTCGAAAGCAATTAGTTCTTGACAAAGAAATCAAATAATAATTGATAAAATCATAGGATTCTTAAATATTGCGATTTCTCAACTTGATAATCAATATTACTAAACAAAATTGTATCACTTTTTTTTCAAGATTTTTAAATACCGTTGTCTTGTCATTCTTGTCTGCTAAGCAAATTTTCGAAAAAGATTAAACATAAGTAGGAAAAATAAAAAATTGTCACGCAAACTTATTTTGAAACGCGAGCATCAATCGCGTTATAAAGAAACTTTGGGGGATCTGTCAGTGACGAGTTGCTATCATTCACTTATAGCCTTTTCTTAATAAAACATTTAAAACGATATACTATACAATTTACGTCTCTATATGAACAATAATTCATCTACTATTATGTTTAATAGAAATACGATAAAGCATATATGGGATAAAGCAGATATGCAATTGTATCATGTCCAATTCAAATACCAAATTGCAACGAATTAGATTATATCATAAACTAATATACTATAGCATTTATGATACTATTATCTATTATGACATGCTGAATATAATTCAGTCATAATAAAATGTATAATAAATTAGATAATTAAACTACATTATAATATAAGGAATTAATTCGTAACTATAATATCTAATTAGAAAAAAATACAAAGATTATGGAGCATTTTAAAATCTTTGTGTTCCAATTTTATATATAATAAAATACATTAAGTACATATATGTGTGTGCCCGTAAGCAATTTTCTGTGTTAAGTGCACCTGAATATCCATATTACTTGCACATTCTATTGACGAGAATTACGATCTATTCGAAACGAGTTTGTAGAAGGGGTATGAGAGGAGGAAGGCTAATTGCTTGATCGACAGCGACGTCGCGTCGCTCGGACCAGAGGAAGAAAATTTCTCCCTCGATCCTTCAACGTCGTCGTCAACGTCACGTCAACAACATTCCATTACGAGGCCCGCGACGGCGACAATGTTGGTGTTCCCCTCGATCGATCTTCTTCCTAAAACGGTGCACTTTTAGTGTCGCGTCGGGCTGACGGGTAAATATGGATACCGTCAAAAATTCGGGCGAAGTGCTCGAACCATGCTCGAACGTAAGACGCGACAGACACGACACAATCGGATAATCCGCGATTTTTTACGGTCTTCAGTGGCAGTTCGAACGAAGAAAAGTCCATCTCGCGACCATTACGAACTAACATCGTACTTTACACGCGTAACAGAACACTTTCCTTGGCGAAGCATCTGTAAACGCGATGTGCAGGCAGCTTGGAGAGGAATAAAAGTCGTACAAACATTGGAAACTCCAAAGAGCATTTTCGACAGATAGGTGCGGGTAAGTGCGGGTAGGGGTTCTCGAGTATGACCGTGTTGCAATTTATGTTCGAGAGCGCGAGAGATCGCAAAATCATATAACTGTTTGGAGTCGCTCGGCGCGAGAGCCAATGTTTACGCGAATAACTTTCGATAGTGTATATGTATAGACGGACCTTAAATTTTACAGCTGCATCAATACGAAACGACATCCCTCGCCGATTCTTTCACGACTTGAAATCTGATATAGCCTAATAAAGTTTTTAATGACGATAAAAATGCACGCGTCCGTTTATTCTTCTTCTGATATAATTGTTATTACTATTTATATTTTGAAATATTTTAATCTCCTCAGTTTATGCAAATATCAATATTTTGCACTTTTAATATATTGTCTAGCAAATAATTTATTTCTAACGCGTCAGTTACATTAAAAAAAGATATGTTTTATGAAATAAATACTTAAAATAATTTTGCATATATCTTGCAAATATATTAATTCATATATAAATCTAAATTATATAATTTCTGTAATATTAAGGGGGTAAGCATACTCTGGCGGCCAAAAATGAGGATTTCAATTTCAGAATTTATTTGTGACAAAGTGGTAGGCCAATCAGGTTCATGGTATATACGATATTGAAGTACATGTTTAGGTGCATTTACAGTACTTTTTATATGGGAAAATATTGAGAAATGTAGGAGTTATGAGTCATCTCGCAGAAGCACTTTTTTTATAACGGTGTACACGATTCTGAACGTACTATAATTCCGGCTGTCTTAACGCTTGGCTTACATCAATATAACAGCACAATGGTCAAGTTAACGTAGTTTTTTTTTCCGGTGAACCATGTGTTAATAACAATAAAAAACCGTTGGTTTTTTTCGGCATAAAATGAAAATTTTTGTTTGAAGTGCTACAACTTTCACAATTTTTAACTTTTTTACAATTTTCCTACGTGAACTTGTGGGAAATACATTCAAGTTTAATTTGCGTTTTTTTTCAGGCACGCTGTACAGGAGCTACTAGGTACACCGTAGTCGAGCGTGCGCGCGAACGGCTTCTGCGAGATGACTCACAACTCCTACATTTCTCAATATTTTCCCATATAAAAAATACTGTAAATGCACCTAAACATGTACTTCAATATCGTATATACCATAAACCTGATTGGCCCACCACTTTGTCACAAATAAATCCTAAAATTGACCCTTATTTTCGGCCGCCAGAGTATGCTACCCCCTTAAGTCATTAACGACAGGTCGGTTTGTCTTTTAAAATTTCTGAAAGCTTTTGAGATTAGTGAGATTTTGGTAAGAAAAACGTTAAGATCCTTGAATATCTAATAGCAGTTGCAACATATGGAGAATTTAGGCTACTGGCAAGTTGAAATTTGAATATGATTGCCTGAAAAAGAGCAAGTGCTTATATATAACAGAACATACATTTAATATCAATGCAATTTCTGTTCAATAATTAAAGCAATATCAGTAGGTATATTTTACGTCAAAGACAATATTAAAACTGAGTACAAACAAAGATGAAAAATTCAACAACTAACTCCATAACGTTTAACAATTTTTTATGCTATAATATTTCTATAGCTAAAATAATTATATTGGAAAATTATTTTTGTGTAATAAAACAGTAAAAAATGCATATCTTTTATTACGTATTACATAGACAACACTAATATGTAAAAGACGAAGCTTTTATAATTATGTGTTATAAATCATAATATTAATAAAATGATTATTCTTCGCAAAATGATTATTCATCGCGAATAAACCATTGTATGTCAATGTTGATTTATGTTATTAACGCGCAGATTGATTTTTATTACGCGGCGCCATTCAAATTTACGCTCAATGTGATGATCTGCTGCTGTCGATTTCACCGTTTATTTAAAGCGCGTTCGCATTATATCTACCGCATTGCTGGCCCTACCGTTCCTCCACCATTATTATTATCATCTCACTTCTCTCTCAACACACAACGAGCAATTTCACCGAACGATTTAACGATACCTTAATTTGGTATTCATTCAAGCGCGCTCCATCAAACTTCACATCTTCCCCGAGCGAAACACTTTGCGCCATCGTCGCCACGTCTTCGCCCGTCTTCGCTCTCGATCGTGATTTCGCGGGGGAATATTTGCAATTTAGATAGGGCCGCGTATATAGCGACGAGGACGACGCGGCATCCGGTGCATCCTCCGGTGCTCGGGTGTGGACGAGGCGCGAAGGGGCACCGGGAGACAAATGTTTCGAGGGGAGAGGGTGGCCGGTCGTCGCTTGCTTGCTGGCGTCGCGATGTTAAATAATCGCGTCGCCGGCACGTTTTCGCGTAACGAGGACGTTTATCAGGATCCAGCAACCGGGAACTGATTTACAAATAGGCCCCGAGAGAGGCAGCTCCTCCATCCTCCCCTTCGTTCCCTTCCTCCTCTTCTATACCGACACCTTTCTCGTTCACTCACCCGCTTACTCTACAAACTTCCTCACATCCCTGTCCCTCCTCAGCCTCTCCCTTTTCCACCCTTTGCCATTTTCCACTCCACCTTCCTTTGGTGGCAGAGACGAATCAGCTTAAGTTTTCGGTGCATCGTCGAAGAATATTTCCTATTTCAAGCTTAGCCACGAGGATCAAACAAGAACAAAAAGTTTCATGCTAATAATTTACGTATGATTCCATTGTCAAATGTTTCAAATATTTCAAAACGCGGCACACACATATTGCAATCATCATATATCACATATTATATTAATTTAATTTCTATTTATATTTTCTAGAGCATTAACTTCTAATTATTAATGTTTATTTAGAATTGACATATTTTAACATAAGTGTTGCAGAAAGAAACTTCTAAAATTTTTATTTAGATTTTAGGTACACAGAAAAAACAGTATGGTTGACTCACACATAAATCTGGTTGTGCTAACCAGATTTATGTTGAGTCAACCATACTGTTTTTTCCGTGTAATTGTAAGAAACTGGCACATCTCATAGAAGATAATAAAATATATCTAAAATATATATCTAAAACACTATACGTCATTATAATAAGTAGTAAGTGATATGGTCCTTGTTGCCCGGACTATTTCAAACATCTAATAAGTTCGTGAAAAAGATACAAAATTTAAGCAATTTCTTCGAAATGAGACTCGAAGCAAAGGTCCACCAGACTCTTCCATCAAGAAATGGAATGGTATGAGTTCGTCTCGCGGCGTAAGTAACCGCAAGTAGCATTAATTCGTAAGAGTTTATATTCCTCTCGTATTTTCGAAGAGAGACGAACGATAAAGTGGATGCGGTTCTTTCGGGACCTGGAGGTTAACCTAAGACGCCTTCCCTGGCCTGTCCCTTCGTCACGCGGCCCTTCCCAGCTTTTCCTCTCCGGGGAAATCATTTTCATTTAAGATCGTATACACTACGACACCGTCCACGACCAAGCCGGAGTAGAACTCTCTCGCTTTCGCTTGAAATAAATTATTTCCCGCACTTCGATATGCGACTATCTTTTTTTCCCCTCCACGGTACGTTTTGCAAACAGTTCTCGCGCTGCGATAAAAATAAGTGTGGAAGCTGTCTATTCAAACGGTGGATCGCTTTCAACATGCCGTTATCGAACGTTGCTGTTGTTCAATGAACGCCAAACGAGAGTTTTGTTTTCCTTCATAAACGCGTTATTACGTGTTCCCTTCCAAACAATGCACGCGAAAGAGCATAATCGAAGATCGCTATCAAAACTTACGCGATTATGAATAATACACGTTCATTTATGTACATATAACATGCCAAGCAAACGTAATATTTCAATTATTCCCTGACTCATCGAATAACAATCGTAAGAGTTAAATGGCATAAATAGAAATACTATCGAATTTGCTCAATTTCTAAAACAAGCGATTTACACACTGCAGTCTTCTCTGCCTATTGTGATCAAAGTGCATAACAAAAAAATTTAACGGTGTTCTCGTGAGAGCAAATTCAGTTTGACACAATCGGACGGCGTTTCGTTTTAACGAAGTCATGTTGCATAGAACGAAGCGAGGCGGCGCGGTTTTGTACGAAGGATCAAAAAATACACCTGTCACGGCGTGAAATCGGAAAAAATCGGCACGATGATCCGAAACAACAGAAAACAGTAAGCCTGCGTGACTGAATGCCACAGATTGCCAACAAATCCCTGCGAAAACTGTGCCATGTAAAACTTGCAGTTTCGCCATTGACCACGAAATATACGATACACAACGGCGCATTGGCGTGTCACGATATGTAGCCGTTCGTTCGTAACAAAACTGCATTTACAAAAGCTTCCTACAGTAGTCTGTGGATGCATAAAGAAACTTTAACAAAGATTTTCAACTTTTTTGAATATAACATCGAAATAATCAAAACAAGTTAGTTTTATCCACGTTGCGGTATAAGAAAATTAATCAAATTTCAGAAATAATTTAAAAACTATAATATACAATAAAAACGTAAATGCAAACTTGTACCTATGTTATTTCACGAAGTATTTTTACATACGTACCTAATTATTATTAAATTTCAAATCATATAAACGTCTGTGACACTTTCAGAATATTTTCTGTACATTAAACTAATTAATTAAAATTGCATGTATTTTTAATTATGCTAAATATATTCATGTGTCTCTATTTTTATTCACGTCTTTTTTTCTTATTTTTATGCAGTTTTTTGCAATAAACAATGCTTACTTATCAATTTTCTATGTTATCTTTTCTACTACGTTTTCTTTTTGCACTCAACAGACTTTTTCGCCGTTTGAAGATTGACCAATGCAGGAAACATAACTATCGAAACGATCAATATTCCCGAATAATAATTCGCTTGTCCCCGAAGATTCAACGATTTCCCGACGTACAGTTCCGACAAATCGGTGCGGTTGAGCCTCCGGGAGTACTGGGACGACCATAAAGCTCCTTGCCACGGGGTGAATCGAAGCGCGGCGTCCGCGATGTAAATCTATGCATAGCTTTTGTTCCCCCGTCGTACACGCGTTGCCCCGTTCGCAAAAGTTTTCTTATTGCTGTATTCGAATATGGTGAAGGTGTATAGAGAAAGAGATGGTATACGCTTTATCGCTTTGCTTTTCTCTTCCATATAATTTGGGAATCACTTGATTTATATATGAGATGCAGTAGAGTCCTCGACAAAATAAAGCTGCCCATTTGATTTAATTTGTGTTAATTTGTCCTCTTCAAGAATTATCGCGTAAGATTTTTCATATAATTTTAGTTTAACGAGTAAATATTTTGTAATGTTGATAATTATTTAAATATTAAAATATTTAAATATTTAAAATTTATAACATTTATAAAATTTATAACATTTTAACTATTTATCAATTATTGCGAATTAATGATGAACAAATATATTGTGTAATAATACATTGCAATAATATATTATGCACAAATATATATAATAAGTACTTTTTCTTCATTCCTATAATTTCGGCATTATATTTAACAATATCAAACATACACATATATCTTCAAGTAATAGATAAATACAAATAATGACTCTTAATGTAGACATATTATAGTTTAAGATTATTAAATTTTTTTATAGGCCAGTTAGTAAATCCATTTGTAAACAAAATGTGATTTTTAAAACATTAATATTGCAATTTTACGGATTTATCAATTTACACGGACGGAATAATTCGATGAAAGCCTATTAATCGCGCATACAAACTATGAGGCGCAACTTTTCTCTCAATACCAGCATAAAATAACAGATATCATAGCGCCTTTTTGAAGCGTGAACAAATTACGGGTTAAATCATTGAGCGCTTTCCAATTGCCACGCTGACTGCAGCCTGACCGCCGTTTAGTGGACGTACAGTGCGCTCGTTCAAAGTGTAAAAATACGCGCCACTTTTGACATCATAATGAGATTGAGCGTCATTACAAGCGCATAAACACGTTTGACGCTCAAAAGGGGATAAAACGCGGCTTAATTATATGCAATTAAACCCGAATGGCACGAATAGATAACAGAGTCCCAATGAAAACGATGTTGGATCCGCTAATGGATTAAAGTCCAATTTTCTTCTGGTACAAACGACCTAACAATTACTGACGAGAGTATCATTGACAAATACATTGACGATACAACCATCAACATTGAAAAATAAATGGCAATGCTTTATGCATGCTTTAAAGCCATTAATATCATAAAGAAATAATTGGGATTATATCGCGCTTATTCAAGCGTAATAATTAATAAAAGGCTAATAATCTGATAAAAATGCAATGTAATAAATTATAATTGCATAATGCTCTCTGTAATGTTAATAATGCATCGTCATTATTATCAGAATATAATAATATATTTCCACAAATTCATTAAAAGCGCGGAATATTATCTCTTAATATTTTTTCCCAATCAATATCTACATGGTACGCGAAACAAATAAATATCGCGGGAGATCGACCTGAATATCCAACACAAATTATAAAATGTTGTCTCATTGCGCGGAACTTCTTTTACAAGGCCCCTTTGCAACAATCTGTTGTAAAAGCTCGCCGACCGGCATTTGAAATTGCGTGTGCAGCTCCTGAAGACTCGACTGAAGAAACACCGAGGCGGAGTCGTTAAACTTATCGTCGCCGTTAATGAGTAGGGACTTGTAAAGAGACAGCCAACAGCATTTATCTCTCGTCGCGGCTCTTTGTGACGCGGACTGCAATCAACGGTGTAAAGGAGTTCGGTCTACAAACCCCTTACACGACTAACTTCGTTGCATCGAGACTTTCCTCCTTTATCTCCCACGCACAAGAAATCCCGAAAGACATTCGGCATTCCGCGCTTAAGAAACTTACGTCTTCTTCTATACAGGCCACGTATTCTCTTTTGTTCTTTCATGCATTTCGTTCATTACTTCAGTCACGTCACGTCTTTAATCATCGAGCGTGTATACGGGCAGTCGAGGAAAACAAACTTTAGTTCTTTGAGTAAAATCTTCGAGGGACGGTGCTGAATCGTCTAAAAGACGATTATTGTACGATCGTATTTTTTATTGCCAAAACTGGTGTTACAGGTTTTAGTTTATATACTTATGAATAAACAAAATAGGATCGTTTAATAATTGCCGGATGGAGCATGCCAAATCATCTACTTTAATAACGTATATACTGGAGATTAATTAGAATCGAAAATCCTAATGCGAAAATATTTACGGTGCAATAATTTCGAGCCATAAATGAAATTAAAATTATCCAGCAATAATCAAAAGTTCGCGCAAAGTTCAGATTCGTATTCTAAGTTTAAATCTATTGCGATTTATTGAATGTTATGCACTTCTTTAATTCAATTTATTTACTAATTTCTATGCTATGTATAATATATAACTGCAGCAATCATCAGCTGATATTGATTACTGAGATAGCGAATTTTACGTTAGCGAACGTTTTTCTTCCCACTCTCTCTTCCCATATCTCTTAAACTAAATTTGATGGAAATGTATTACGTAATTTTATTACTTTTAATATCTCAATTCTCTGATTTTGCAAATAAACCGAATCATACATAGATAAAGAAGATAATCGAACACATATCTGTCAATATTTAATCATTTCTTTTTTAATATTCTCTTTCTTGAAATGGATTGAGAACAATGAACCTACGAGACATTATGTCTGCCTGTAATATTTTTACACTATAAACTTGATGTTTTAATTACATATATCTTCTCTATTTATGACACTATTTTTGTCATAGATTTATTCCCTCAACTGGAAATCAAATAGGTATAACTTACAATTAGCACTCACCGATACGATGCGCAGCAGCGGAGTTGTAGCACGTTGATCTGTAAAATACAAATATATCCAGATTCAAAAGCGGCTCCAAACTAATTAATTTCAAAATTTAATTGCGCACGTTAAATTTTTATTTATTTTTCTTTTAAAAGTGGAGATATTCAATAAAATCATTATATAATTTTCAAAAAATAATTAATTCCACAGGTTTATGAATAATAAGTGATTAATAAAGTTAATAAAGTCAATAATATTATTTAAATAAATAATAAACTCACTTTATGGACTATGGATGCTCCGCCGGCGCGCGATGTCTCCCAGGCCTCCTCCTCCTCTCGGGAGTTTCTTCTCACACTTGCACAACATTCACTCGTGAAAATACTCAATCGCACGGCACTTTGTTTGGCATTCTGAAATAAATCGCACGTGGAGTGTATTTTATTATATTGCGACGGAATAATATAAAAATTGCACAAAATTACTATTTGCTTAGCATTCACATTTCGCAAATTATAATCTGAATTTCCACGAAATCTATAAAAAAGATAGTTTTCAGTGTAACGAATCACTGATATACAAAAGCTAAATTTATATTATGTAATTGATGAATATTAAAATGCGAACGTAATTACGCAATTGTACTTGCTAATTAAATTAAACTCGCGTTGCAACGATAAACTTGGAGTCAATTAATGCCTTTCGTGACCGTGACACTGTTAATAACCGAAAAATTCGAAAATGGTGTCGATAACTTTACACCGATACCGCGCAATACCATTAATGAAGTCGAGTTAAGGACTAATTAAAATGCGATGAACCGTTCAAAAATATACAATCGAAATTCAGTATTGCGCGCAATACATTTGGAACGCGTGAATCCCGCTAAATAAACGTATTACTAATAAATGGTCAATATATCGTGGCTTTCCGGTACTTGAATCATTCGATTCGGTGGTTCGCTTATTACTCGGCTCTTTCAATCCGAAAATGATAAACAAATTACATTTAGGATCGATGAAAAATGCGACCCAAAATACAATGCAAATATCGTTAAAGAAATAGTTATTGACTGTAAATATATCGCAATAAAGCAATAATTCCCCTCTTCCATCGCTTCGATCTGTGCTTTAACTAAACGATTAACATTAAACAACACTAAACGCGTGAAATATTCACCTCGATAATTATCTTAAATCTTAATATGCTCATGTATCGTTAATCATAAGTATCTATTATTACCTAATTAACGCGAACGGATAAACGTAAAATTAGAGAGACTAATCGCGTAGTTCTGTCGCGACCGCGTCTTGAAAACCTACGATGATATGCGGAGCGGCATGCACCCCGCTACTTACTCGCTCGAGTGTTACCGCGTGAATGATTGCGCGGCGACCGCGCGCGACCTTCTTTAGTCTTTACGCAGCAACACAACGGTCGGCGGTCCGTACGCCGCGCCACAACAAAAATCAAGACCGTTTCCCGAAATATTCCTGGAAATATTATAACACTACAAAATACATTCACGCTAAATATTTTTTTTCTTGTTTCAAGTTATTAATATGTTCGATGTATCATGGGGGGATATTAGTTATTAAAATTACTTGATATGATGTACTCCACGGTACTTGTAATCTGAGAGACCGATAGACAAATTAAATTGAAATCTGCGAATATATTGTATAAAGATCTTGTGTATATAATATGTCATATGGCGTACCAAACTCTGTTTGCAAAAACGAGCAATGTAACACCCGTTACAAACTGTATAACGTTTAAATTACAAAATCGCGTAAATCCACAGATATTTTATTTCTTATATACAAAGTTAATTTAAAAGCATATTATTTTGCATGCGCGCTTTGCTTCATAAACCTATTAACTGTACGGGAAAATTATTATTATAATTTTGGAACAGTTAATTGTAAATTTATTTTAAAAAATGACAATTTTGCATGTAACAGCTAAAATTCTAATACTAATATTGTATAAAGTGTGTTCAATTGATTTTCAGAATGTGCTACTGAAAGATTGTACAGTAGTCGTGGTCTTTCTTTGAACTATAGATACGTAGGTTCCGTAGATAGTAGAAAGACCAAATGTCGCGATCCGCCACAAAACCCAATAACAATGTCGATACGTTGCAACCGAGTACTTTCCACCAGTACGACGTTTTTTAGCCACCGAGATGGACGCAAAACCTTTTTATTTCTTTCGCGAACGGACGCGCCGACGTGGTGAAGTATAAAAGAGCGAAGTAACGGAAGAAGCCGTCGCGTCGTTGAAGTCAAAGAAAGACAAACCGCTCGGTCGTGACGAGTCGTAAGTTCCCGCAGCCGGTAGTACCGGGACTCTGGAACGAAACTAATCGAAGAGCATGACGCAGAAGCCTCTCATCCGTGGAGGGTCGCCGCTATTGACTTAGCGAAGTTTGGATTGCCGTGCGGATAAGACGCGCAGCAGAGTCAGCAGGCGAGCCGCGGAAGTTTCAGCTTCATCCTCGTCTTCACGCGCATTCGGTACCGAAACTTCCGGTCGCGCAGTCTGCGTCTAAGCGGCCGGCGGCGAATCACGACGACCGACGCGACGGCCGGACATGAACCTGCACTAAAACCGACATTAATACTTGTTCTGTCGAGACACGCGAAAATACTATAGATTCGACGTATACAAGCGTTTGCTTTTGAACGGATAAATGTCTTCCTCTCTCTCTCTCTCTCCTCTCTCTCCTCTCTTCCTCCTTCCTTTTGCATTTTATAATACTCGCGTAGTGCACATGTATTTTTTAAAAGCATTTATTAAATAATTTAAAATATATTTATTTCTCGCGTCGAGTGTAACAATAATTATTTTATAGAAGATGATATGTATACATATTTTTTCTTTTATTGATAATTTTATATAATATCGTTAATTGCAAATTATTTGAAAAAACCTGTCCAACTCATGAGCGTTAAACAAGCCAAAGTATTTAATTTTAAGTTAAAAATAATGTTGTCTAAAAAAAAATTGAGAATAGTAAAGATAGATTTATATAGAATAGAAAATGTTCCAAGCGAGTTAAATAGTAACAAATTATTATAAATACAACAATATTATATATTTCATCAGTTTTTCCTAGCTTGTGTAGAAACAAATAAACAATATAAAAATATCAAATAAAGAAATATAGGTACTTTTTGAAGCTCATGGAAATTCGAAGGGAGTGACAGATTAATCATCCGCGTTGCTTTGCCCGAGGAAAGAGTTCCTCGCAAATGTCAGGAAAAGCCAAGTCAAAGACAGAATCGGAGAATGCATTTATATCGTTCGCGAAAGACAACGCGGCGCTCGTTGTCTCGTTAAGTCGACAGAGATCGAGCGTTCGTTCCTTTGGTCTGCGAGAAGGAGCATCGCCCCTTTTCAATACGTCAACCCCATTCAACCTCCGGGGACCCTGGAATCTTTTCTCTGAGCAAGGTGGCTCACGAAGACATCCTTTGCATAAGGGAACACAGCCGGCTTTGATAAAGAGAAAAAGACAAGGACCCGAGGAATAACGATGCTGCGGTACGCATACATGGATACACCGTATGTGTAAAATATCCTCTAGACGTGATTAACGGTTTTTGAATGTGCGATGCTGCATGCGAACACAAAACAAATAAAGCTTTCGTCGTTTTCCGTCATGTTCAATTTACAAGAACAAATTATTCGCTCAATGAATTAATATTATGTTAATTATTTAAAATCACATCATATCTATATATTTCACATATTTCTAAAAAACTTCTTTTGTGAAATATGTAACATTAGTAATAACCACTAATAAAAATTATGTATAATTGACAAAAAATGTAAACGCACCTATATGATAATGCAGAAAATAAAAGTTTTATTTATTTCTATAATCTAATTTAATTTATTTATTTCCTTTTTTACTTTATATTGAGAACTAGATGTGCATTTTTCTGTCTTGCGAATGTTCTTTGTAATGGTGCAACAACTTCCAGAATAAAAAAACATTTCTTTCTAATGAAGAGAAATAACGAATACTTTTAATAAGACAACAAACTTGAAAAGGGGATATACAGGTCCTATTTTAAATGTAGTTGTTATAACTAGTGTTATTCTTAACTACACAATCTGCACTAGCATATAAAAATACAAATACTAATTAAGTTTAAATATATGTATTTTACTGCGATAGAGCAAAATGCTCGTGCCTATCGAATTTTAATATTCTCTAATTATGTCAAAATAAAATATTCCTTTGATTCTTATTGTCAGAAAAATATTTTTGTAATGATTTCAATAATTAGGTAAACTGTTCAGCAACGATAGGATATCAAAGTTTAAACCGATCAATCAGAAAAGTGCGAGACTGTTTTTCGCTATTGTTCATGTTAAGTAGAAACTGACGCATCTGTCCAGACATCATTTAGTAATTTAGTATGTCGAAATTCGCCAATAAAGCGCTCGGTATAACTTGATTTTCGCGACCGTGTCGAGACTTGATGGCGAGTGAACACGTGAAAACGTGGGAAGGAACGGGATGGATGCTATCGTTTCGCGATAATGGCCGTAAATGACGACGATAATGCCTCGACACATGCGCCGCGGAACCGGCGGCTTGATATATCATTTAAATCACGACCGGTATCATTACGTACGGATGCTCCTCGTCGTAACAACGATTCCGACCACAGAGAGTGCCGGAGTTAAGCGCACCCTATGGAGAAGACGCTCGTGCGGTGTCGTTAACAATGTCATCTCCTTGTCGTCCACCTACGCGAACGACTGAATATGAAGTAAGCGGGAGCCACACGGCGAGTCGTTTGCGGCAATAACGATAGCCCCGACGGTAATAACCCTCTTCGTTTATACACATTGATGGAGCTCTACCGCTGCAAACGAGGAAGTATCACACGTGGAATTACGAGCGCTCGCTTTGTCTCTATTCAATTGCGAATGGGAGAATTTCAGAGTTATATTTCTTACGTATACAGTGATATAGGTTCTGTGAGTAAACTGATCGTTAAGTAGCCTTCTTTACACGTACAGTGGTTTAATATTTGCCTATATCTATTCCTTCCTAATCTCCTTTTGTTTTCGAATATATGCGAATAATAATTCAATCTCAGTTTAATAGTTAGTGAGATACAATTAACGTATAATATTTCTTGGAGTGTCAGTTTAAAAAAAAATCAAAAATCAATTTATATATCAATTCATACCTGTCAATTCATATAAATGCTATTTAGATATTGACAGGAAAAAAAGCACAAAAACTGACAAGTTCTTGAATCAACCTACAATGGTTCACGCAGTAAAGATGTTTACAAAACTGTACGCTGCGAACCAGAATAATTAAAAATAACATGAAAAGAATCAAAGAGAGACAGAAAGAAAAAAAGTGAGATAGAAAGCAGGAGAGAAAGAGAGAGAGAGAGAGAGAAAAAGGAAATTAACTAATCTAACTATAACCGAATATTACAATGGTTAGCAATTTTCATTTATTTACGGTTAGTATAAATACTGTCAACTCATGTAACCATCGATGTCTGAGCGACAAATCGTCCCTTCTTCAATTCCAAACTATTATTGAGCAAACAGGTCGCGTTTGCAATTGTTTATTTTCCCAATTTCGAAAACCACGAGCGTTTATTTACGCGATAGAAAATTCTCGGATGATCCTGAGGGATTATCGTCAGATTTAAATCATACGCATCCGCGTGAGCGAATCATTTCAGTCGTGTATTCGCTTGCAAAGTCAAATTAATTCGTATAATCTTCGTTATCGCATAAAGCTGAGTGCATAAACCTCTGGTGCTTGCTAACCAATAATAGAATTTCTCTCCTCCGCCCATGTTATTTTCGAATAAAATGGATAATACCAATTTCCACAATGCACGTTGCAAATGCATCGCGCTCAATAGATTTGACGCTCTTTAATGTTTAACGTCGCCGGTTTATTCATTGACTTCAAAAGCGCGACCATTCTTGCTTAAGCAGTGAAGCTCCACCCGAGATACATACATAAATGCAGAATAATTGGCGTAACGGATCGTCATTATTAATGATCTTTTTCCGTTCTATATGACTCGATCGTATTGCTCATTCGTTTATTTTTACCGCCATCGCATATTTATTTTGCATGGACTTTTTAAGCTGCAGCATTACAAACTATAATCTTACATAAAAAAATTGTTGTTTTCCAGAGCCAGTAGAAATATTGAAAATTATTTTTAACCGTACAAATGTTCGTTATATATTTGCTGTTTTAATTTAAAGCAACGCGTTTCACGAAGCAAATTCTCTCGATTTAATATTTCGCCAGATTGCGTTTCCGCGATAGACAGTATTTTCTTAACGGACTAAAACCATGGCGCGCGCGCGTGCATGTTTTCTCTGGTTGAGAGAAATCGCGATCTTTCTTGTTTCTGTATTTTCCAAGCGAAGTAAACTTATCTACATTATTCAAATGATCCTTCAGAGTTCTCGTTTTAGCCTCGTCCAATATTACTCGCAACCGCCACAGTGAGGAGACGGAAATTCATCCTGTACCGCAGGGATCAGCGTCGCAATGGATTAAACTATGCACGGCCATGTCGGGAATGCGTTGATAACATTATGCGCATCTTTTTTCCCTCATGAATGTCGCCGAGATGCGGACGGACGGAACGAGTGAATTTATAACGGAGGCGAAAGATTCCCGCGCACCCCCCCCCCCCCCCCCCCCACCCCCCACAACAAGACCATCGTGCGTAATATTCATTCTGCGAGATACGTCCCTTGTAACACAGGCCGGAAAATCAAGGTTCTACCGCGCGGCTTACAATCCTCCCCCACGGGCCGTCCTTCGTCCTTCGTCGACTTATTATTCCGCATTATACCAATCGCCCTACTACGTTCTTCGTCTCGGGATATACCGCGATAGCGCGACGATAACACGCGCGCGAATCGCGTATCGCGTTGAATTGGGCGTGTATCGCGCGAGCACGATTAAATTCACTCGCCGGGCGAGAGAGGAAACTATTTCGTAACTTCCCCGCTTTGCAGATTCGCAACTACAGATTAAACGAGAAGGAGTAGGACGTAGCGGCGGCAACGGTAAGGAAGAAGCGTAAACTCTGGGGGATGTTGGAGCGCGAGATAACGTGCATGGTTTAGGCTGTATGTAAGTACTAAGCCGGTCGCCGAACAAGAATACGCGCTACTGCAGCTGCCACGTTCTAGCTGCTACATATATGTGCCATATTGTATACGTTAGCTCGTGCATGAAAGAAAACGTTCTTGGCAGAAAAAGATGATTAAAATACGACAGAGGCGCAATGTCTTTAATTTAATATTTCTTGTCTAACCAGACACATTGTCACTGTTTAAAAACCAAGCCTTTCAAGTATTAAAATAATCGAGAAAATATCAGTCATTTTGATATTTTGCCGAATATCTTATTTTGTTTTTCTTTTTAATTAATAAGAAAATTGTTGCTTAAATATCATGCGATAAAATTCAAAGAATACATAATTATATTTATTAGACTCATTGAAGAGCCATGAACTTGTTTTAGATCTTTAATTATTTCTTCCTCTATAATTATTCTGTTATTTTATTATTATTATTAATTTTCTAATAACTACAATAATGAGTAGGTACTTTAAATAATATATATTCGATTCTTTGCCATTAAGAAAAAAATAGCACGTTCAATTTGCGGTTATTTCTTATTTTACATGATAATATTAAAATTTTGTAGCAGTGACACTGACGAAAAAGTTTTACCATTGCCTACATCTATCAGGAATATGTTCGGATACGCTCGAAACCGCGCAATATAGTTGCTCCGGGAAAATAGCTTTCATTCGTGGCAGAATAATTGAGGTCACCGCACCACTTCGATGAACGCGGAAATCGGCCGAAATCCCGAAAATCGAATTTTCCGCCTTCGCTCCAATTTCAGTCGGCTTTTAATAAGTCAACAGACAAGCTCGCTCGATATTCAGCCCAACGTGCGGTACCACGGCACAGGCCAATACCGAACGGTCGTCCTCCCCGTCGCGCGTCGTCGTCGACGACGGACGAAGGCGCGCAGTTCGCGTTTCGTTCCAACGCGTCACGTGCACGCCGTCACCGCGAACCACTTCAAATCTGACACCGCATCGGCGCACGTACGCAGCCGGTTTAAGCGGGCATGTTTGCACTGCCAGTGTTCCGCTAACGAACCTATCCAACCACCCCGAACCCGTCTCGCGAACCCTTAGCGACCCAGTTGACTCCTCGTCGTCGCTGTATTCAACTGCCATGTTTCACTCCCCGCTTCGCATATTCGCTTTAATGATATAAGTCGAAACGCCGCGAAACTTTTGACGCGTCGAAATGGTTTGTCTAATTCCCAATCGCGGCACGTCACGATCCAATTTCGAAGAAAGCGTTTTTATTTTCTATTTGCATACGCAAAGACCAATTTTTTCCCAAAATATTAGCAAATTATTTCAATTTTTCTGTACTCCTTTTCTTGTTTTTTTAAAAAAAGAACGTAAGATAAATATATTGCAAAAAATGTGTACCTATATGTTATAATTTTTTACTGTATTTATGTTTTAATTTATTTCGTTTACTTCCGATTTCTAAAGCATATGATAATATCATCATCGAACAAAAAGATAGATTCACTAGCTGTGCGATAAAGAGTCAGATCTCAAGTCAGCAAATAAAGAGGCAGGATATGATATGTATGTACAACATTCTCTCTCTCAAAGAGTTAAATGTATTCATCAGTTGTTTAGATTTACCGAAGAGATACTCTGAGGCTAATTCAAATGCGAGAACCAGAGAAACACGGTCAAACAACTGTTAGTGTACGAGTCAGTAGGGAAGAGAAGGTGAGTTGTTTCCCTGTCAGTAACAGTTACAAACGCATTTAAGGAAGTTAAATCGGGATGTTTGTTCCTTAACATTTGGCGGCTCTGGTAAATTCAGGCATTTGCGAGATTAGTTTCAATTTTGAAGGAAATATAGCAGCCGATGTGCAATGACATGAATGTTTGCAGGCCAAATGGCTAATAATTCCAATTTATAAGCTTATTTGTGTTGTTAACATACTGTTACAGTACGTTTTAAATCTTTGTATTGATTAGAAATCGGCTTAATTTGAAATATTTAATTTCACATTTGCATTGCGTAGACAAGTACCCGGCAATGCTAACTTGCGAGATAAACTCGTCGCTGTGTGAAATGTAAACGGGCTGAACGGAACGACAGAATTTGGAAGCATCAGGTGTTATTATTTGAGGAAGACGCGAAAGACACGGAAAAACAATGGCGCGAACGTCCCTGCCGTCCCGCGTAAATAAAGAGATAATTTATGATCGTTACACAATGATCGTCATAAATCGCATTTCTACTGGTCGACAGAACGTGTCGTTATGCGAGGAACTCCGCTTCCGCCCGTTAGCCTCAATCCCACCCCGCACCGCCGCACTGTCGATATTTTACCGCGGGAACGCAATACACGGCTGGCATAATTTATCTGTTTTCAAATATGCCCGCGCCGATAGATTTACATATTTTAATATAAATTCCTAAATGCCGGCCCCCGTCCATACAGACAGCCCCATGAACCACGGAGTACGTCTTTATCGATCATCATCCTGCCGCTCTTCTGTGCTTTACATCTTGCTTCTTATATACCCCCCGCCTTTCCTTAATGTAACAGCTAAGAGCACCTAATAGTAAGGAATAAAAGCGACGGATTCTTTACATGTCTTCGCGTTATTAATTGTACGTAGAAAGTAAAATAATAGCGCGCGACTATCATAACTTAAAGCTGATTTTTTTTATAAGTGTTTAGAAGGAATATAATCAGTATGTACATAACTGGATATATATAACAATTTATTATTATTAGTATTATTAATATTAAAATATAATTATATGTATATATGTACCTATATAGTTTTGATTGATATATAATTTTGATAGTTTAATAATCATTATAATATTGTGTATTTTATTGTAATTCTATAAAAAAAGAAAAATCCTGATATCATATGCAGCCTTCAAACTGAGCGATGAATCGAACATAGTATCTCACTATAACACTGCGAGAAACGCAGAGATCTAATCACAGAGCTAGAATACGAGGCGTACAGTACACACTTAGATTTGACAGGACCTGACATCCGATGTATGCCGGGAAAATCGATTTTCCTGATAACGCGACGCGCGATTCCCTCGAACTGCTCGAAGCACGACGGAACTTGTTTGACACCTTAACTATCGCTCGCACTCGAATGCCTCCCTGGTTGACAGTCGAGCTTGGTACAGTGTGAGTCGCTATTATCGGAAGTTCATGTTTAGAAGCACGCACACGGATGCGCAATGTAGATATGGGAGACGCGCGTTTGTGTATATAGTGTATAGGAAACGCGCGTTTCGATCGTTCACGTATAAATGCCAAATGACACCGCTATATTTGTCATGCGCCAAGCAGGATGTAACCACTGGATGCGTGTAGCAGCCACTTCGTCGAAATTTGAATACAACGATTACACGTGAACGTATTGCCGATAACGTTGCTTCGCGATAAGCGGAATTTGTCACAAATCTGAATTTCGAGTATATCTTTTCAGAGCGATATTTATAAGTACAAGACATCGCGCGAGACAAACATAGCGATATCCGATAGCCGATATTTGTCTCCTGATAACATATTGGCCATGAATTTCGAGTGTACATTTTTGCTTTGTATAATACACGATAAAAATATTTTTATTGCCATTTTTATTGTATTCTTAATTATAAAACAAAGATAAGTGTGTACAAAATTCCTATCTCAGGTTTTATTAAATTGTTTATTTCCGCTTTTTTTAGATATACCTAAATGGACATACGTTAAAAAAAGATAACATTTGCAAAAAAATGCAAAGCAACATGAAAGCTTAGTCTTCACGAACGTCAAGTTTCTTACTTTATTATTAGCGTAAAGTTGTTTCTTGTAAAGTTGTTAATGCATTAAAAGACTGGTATCTTATTGTTAGTGAAGATATTCTTCATGGCAACTCCCCGGTATGTTGGATGGTAAGCTCCGTAATCTGCAATTAAGTAACGCATAAAACAATTTTCCTATATTTATCAGGGAGAAAGTACGTTAACGATCGTTTGAACCTGAACTTCTGGTCGCGTTCCAAGAGCATAAATGAGTGCATCCGCTATGTCTTTCGGTTGAAGAGATGGTGCTTTCTCGAAAAAGTCTTTCATTGCCTCCGAATTCCCACATATGTTCGTTTTTACAACGCCAGGACTAATACTCTGAAAAGACCGTATAAGTAAGGGTCCATAATGATTATTTGCAATTAAAAAGACGCATACCTGGTAATATTTTGCACAAAAATAATATTATAAATTATTATAATAAATAACATCTGACATTACACTGATATGCGTAAGCAGCGGCCAGCGGTCACATTGTTTACTGCAGCTCTTATTCTTTTATCGCAGAACAGTTTTTCGCCAATATATCAATATTGCAATATCACACATAATAATTAATACGTTTTTATTAATTAAATATTATCATCTATGTAAAATAACATTAAAAAGTAGAACAACAAGAAATGAAAACTCGAAATCGCAGCTTACGGTAATTCGAATAGGAGCCTTAATTGCCGCTAATTCTCGTCGTACTACGTGAGTCAGAGCAACAGATCCATGTTTACTAGCAGGATACAGGTTAAAATCAGCCAAACCCTCCGAAGCATTAACATTCATCAGTAAGTAATGGCCCAGAACACTGCACATCAAAAGTATCAATATTAAACATAGGGTAAATTCAGGAGAGACGCCATATGGGGAGAGATGCCACATTCCTAATATCTCTCGATATTTATTAACAGAGACGACTTTCTTAAAGAAAAAAATTAATGCAATATTATATATTATATCATATATTATATTATATCATATATTATATAATTAAGCCGGTGAGACGAAGTCGTCTCTGTTACACATCAAAAGATATTAGGAATGTGGCGCCTCTCCTGAATTTACCCTATATTGCATAGTAAATAAACATTAAATTTTCTAAAAAGATTTCACGCAATCCTTGTCTTATAATTTATGAAAAACCCAAAAAATTTCTTTCAAATATCTATTTATTCTAAAGATTTGTGGTACTTATTTAGTTATTGTTAACATACAAATCATATCAATACCTGTTGATATTGAAAACATGTCCTTCGACGTTTCGTTTGCGCATCGAACGCACCGCTTTGTTGATACACACAGCGACTGCGAGGACATTAATATTTAACAGTCTTTCAAATGCCTTCCTGTCGCTCTCTGCAAGTGTAATTTATGGAATATTTTTAAATGCGCCAACGCGACGGAGGAAATCTAAGTCTTTCATTGTAATACTGTCAATATATCTCAGCGAGAGATAACCCCTTCGTGCAAGAGGCCGTTGTGTTTTTGAGCGATCTTAATAGCACTTTACGATCAAAACTAGATTTTTTAATGAGATATTTAATCAGCATTCTTCAAATACTCCAAGACTAAACGCGTTGACAGTCGAGTCTTCTATAGATGTATATCTATGCATCATTTCTTTTAAATGGATTACAGTATTCGTTATTTTTCAAAACAACTTTGTAAAATGTATAAGTTCACAATTTAAAATTAACATTAACTTATTGTTAGTTGAATATTGTAATTAAATGTACAACACATATTATATTTCTGTAGTTGATCACAGAGAAAGTTACAGACTAATAACCGGTATAGGAGCATACAAATAATATTTATTTCTAATAATTATTTGAAATATATGATCTCTACTCTTATTTGTGATATTCTGTATAAATATGTAGTAACGATTATCATACCTAACACTCGTGAAAATTCGCAAACGCCAGCATTGTTGACCATAATATCCACACCACCTAATGTCTCAATATGCGAGAATGCTGCATCGATCTCGTCCTCGCGAGTTATATCGCAGCATATAGTATGTAACGTGCCCGGGAAACCTTCCCGCCTGCATTCCGCATCGAGTTTTGCTAATCTTTCTTTCTGGACATCCAGAGCGGCCACGTTCACTCCGTTTTGCAGAAGAGCACATGTAATTGCTTCGCCGATGCCGGATGCAGCTCCGGTAACGACTGCGGTTTTACCAAGCCAACGATCCATAATTGCCTGTCTGCAAGTACGACGTAGCTCGAGCGGTTGACATGCCACTAATAACTACCGAGCCGAAAATAATATCAAGCTCGTAAAAAGCGTAATCATGAGCATTCACAATCGCAGCGACGTTAAATTCAGCCGTGAATTTGTGGAAATGGCATTTCGATTAACAATACTAACGCTGACGCGCATATATAAGTACTTACCTGCGTATCTCCTATTTGCAACTGTCAGCAAAACTAGTTTGTCACAAAATGCACTGTAAAAATGGCGCTATTCCGATACAAAATAATTGCTGCGATAAAAAATTATCTGACGCAGCAGGTCAAACCGGTCGCATCAACGTCGATGGTATCATACAAACTACGCGTAGCAAGTGCACGTAATATAATCGGAGCAATTCTGATACGAGCGGCTGAATCATTCTTTTACTCGGAGTGGGGTTACTAAACTCGGAGATTACACATGATTACACGGACGAGTAGATCTATGTGTGATGTATATAAGTCTCTATGAGCAAATATTATGATAAATACACCTACGTGCACACACACATATACACATTACATTCACTCATTCCTTTATGAAAGTACTATAGATACATCATAATAATATAAAAAATTTATGAGAGAATAAAATTTAAATCTGTATATATGAGACGTAAAAATATTTTATAATTTTTAAAATAGTATTATTATATTATTTTTCTCGGATATCTATATATTATTACATTAATTACGAAATCAGTAATTAATGCATTAATACATCTTTGCTGTTATTCATAAAACAAAGGAAAGATTTTCCTTAAGATAGGGAGCAGACGCAAACGAGCCATTAATTTTCTTATATAACTCACAGCCAGCGACCTGCTATGTTAAAAATTTTTATACTCGTATCACAACTCTAATAGAGAATATTCTGCGAGGGACCATTTTTCGTCGTAGACGTGTCCTGAACGTTGAGCACGTATAGGCCAGACGCATCATGGAGAAGGACAGAGATCCTTTGGCTTAGGTTTATCCGTTTACCCACTGGTTCCGTCCTACGGTTTTGCCATGGCCTTTACTTGTTTTAAGTGAAGCGCGACGTGACCTGCCGCAATCCCCTTCGTATCCACGTACAATCACATTGGCTTCTGCGTACCGTCTCTGAACCAATCTCTTCCGCGGAGACATCGGGCAGAATATCAGGATATTTCGAAATCCCGGAGATTCCGGTAGACGACTTCTAGAGACCTATCCCGTTTCGTAAGAGGAGGATCTTATTGTCAAAATATACAATACAAATATCTCAACTTATGACCGTCAGAGGTTTAGGCCTCGATATCTTACCGAAAAATATTCATCCATATATGTTTAAAATAAAAGGAATAATTTGAGATACTCCAAAAACTAAATTAGCTATATCCTGCGCATGTAATACATCAATTATATAGCGAAAAGCTTCGCGAATTCTTCTAACATGTCTAATAAGCAATCGACAAAGTTCAGCAGATGACCGCGGTGTTTCAGCCCCGAATATCATACGTGATTTCCATTTGTTGAAAAATACTTAGATTTTAGATGAAAGATCACAGGCAATTGTGGAACTTTGCATTTTATTTTATTGCAGCGTAGAATTTATTTTTTCTATTGACAATTTTGCTATCTCGGATTCATTGGTAATCTCGAATCTCGAGATTCAGAATAGGAACCGCTGCCGTCACCGTCGCTGTTTCCTCCTCTCGCTCTCTCCCCTTCTTCACAGATAAACGATACTCGTTTCCGGACGCAATAACAACGGCGTGTATCGATCTTCGTGAGCCGGCATCTGGTACCGGGTCCGGTGCCGGGCCGAGAGCATTATTCTTGTTCACGCAGGACGACGAGGAAATCGACAAGAAAACCAGAGGAGGCTTCTCTCTCGCTTCCTGGCCCGGTCCGGCCCGCCAGATGCTACTACTACTCGACCATTTCTCAATGTTGCCGTGATTACGCGCATCGTTCCGCACTTACTACCGCATGGATTCATGTTTTTTTCATAGGCGACAAATTATATAACGACTTGCGGGCACGTGATCTCGTTAAACTCAGGCGAAATTATGAAAAATATGGTATAAAAGATTTCTGCGGTTTCTGCGAGATGAACAGTATTATATTACGCTTATAAGTATGCGTGAGCAAGAGAAAGCTATATGCTTTCCTTTTATACAATTTTTCAGTATAAAGTTTTTCTTGGACTAAATGTTTCTTTTAGCAAAAATTTATGACATGTTACATAAATATGGGATTATTTAATATTAAAAACTGAATAATTTTAAAACCATATAAATTTCTTTTAATGCTAAATGTTGCCTATATTTAATTCATTTTAAGCGAAAAAACGAGTATGTGTGATAATACAGTCTGTGCAGAATATATGCATGCGCGCGCGTTTTGATTTTCTTAAATATTTCACTTACTCCGCAGAGTGCTTTGAAGTCGATGAAAGGCGAACGTATTTCTTGAGATATCAGAAATGTTCGGGCACACGACTTAAGAAGTAACGACCTTCGAACCAAAAATATTATTATACTCCGCACCAGCTGACGAGGAAATCAAAAAGAAAGGTGGAGGAAAGCTGTGTTCTTCGATTCCGGAGCGCCATATGCTTCTGCCGCTTGGCTATTTTTCAACGGGTCGTGATTACATATACCAATACGTATTGCTACAAGCTCTAAGCTTTCCTTTCTTACAGTATACGTAACCATGAATTGCACGTATTAAACGCGAAAGAAAATAAATTTCAACAAATTGAAAGTTGGTTATAAATAGAGTAAGGAAAGCTTCAGAATAAACTGTGACACAGACGCAGACATTTTTAGACGAATGTAATCTGTTCTTATAAGCGATTGATAAACAATTACTTTCTCGGAAAATAAAGAAGTATTTAATCACTATACAATCTTACAACTTCGAGAAAAGTTTTTTTTATTTATTTGCTTCTTATGTACGTTATACATGTATCCTCGCCGTATTTCCAATAGCTTCTGTGAAAACATATAACCGTTCGACTTCTGTCCAGAATCTTCGATTCTACAGAAGTTTGGCTTTACACGTCGTTTCCGCCGGCCAGATGTGGAGAAACGACCATTGGGCACCCATAATTTTTGAGTTATCGAAAGAACTTGGGATCCGAAGCGAAGCGGGTGCCCGCCGAGAATTTCCAAAACTTTCTTCCTCGCCAGGTGCAAACGAGATGCAAACAACTCGGCTGCCAGACCATTTTGAAAATTCCGAACGGGTCATCCAAGTAGCTCCGCGTGCGAGAAATGCGAAATCAGCCGCCCACCGCGCGTTCGCGCATAAGCATCAGGCTTCCAATAACTCGAAAACTATGATGGTTCGATTGGAGGGGGCTTTTAAAATCTTAGCGTGGCAAATAAAGTCAAGAAGGAACATGAAAGAAAATTTCGAAAATCCGGACTCGTTGACCCACTTCAACTTTCTGAGTTGAAGTAGTTGCTACCGGCGCGATAAGACGCAAACGAAGTGCGGCGACTTTGTCCAACAAAAACTCAGAAACTTAAGAGCGAGTCCATCGCGAAGTTCTCCATTACCGGCCCTCGGAAAACTGTTTGCGTAATATGTAGGACATAAATGGGGACGAAATTCAAGAAAGTCGCTGCAAAGTTACATCGCGCAAGAGCCACGAGTTTCTTTTGTCCGCTCGTTTAATTATTCCTCCATTTCTCAGAGACTCATATTTATCCGGTGTAAAAATAAACTCGAAAATCTATGATGTTCGCGGCAAGAAAACGCTAACTAGAAAGCGCATCGTCCCGAGCAGGGATGAGAAAAATGAGGAAAGATTTGCCCGTTTTCCGCTTCAAAGCACCAGATGTTCCCGTTAGTCGGCCATTTCTCAACGACGCCGTGATTACACGCATCACTTTGTATTGCCGCAATATCGTGTGTTTCTTTTTCTGGTAGCCGCGAAATATACATAATACAAGCGTTGTAGAAACTTATTCTAAGCTGTATCTTATGTTACGATTAACGAATAAATAGTTCTTCGCAATTTTGCTGTAATCGTGAGAAGATTATTCAATTTCATCGTCTTAACGTTTTCGTTCAAAAAAGAATGAATTCTCAGTTTATTGAATAATGTATCATTAAAAGTTGTTTATAGTGAGACTTATATAAACTGAACAGAAGAATTATTCAGAACGTGCTTTCTCCAAACTTCAATAGCGGATACACTATTTTACAAGAAGCATTGGTAGAGAAATACAACAGATCACGACGTGCAGACCATGCAAAAAAGATGTCTGCAAGAATGATCAATTCTAGATTTCCGAGAGTATCTCTAATTCCACTTGACGAGGACTGAGATTCCTATGACAGCTTTACAAAGAGCTCATCTCTAACGGAGGTTGCTTGGAAGTTATTTGGAAGCCTATTCGGAAGTTTAAAGGAACTATCGAAGAATAGCTGAGAACACATAGAGCGAGAGACGGCATTCAACTTCGTTTCCGAAGCAATAAACGATAACGGACGGTATCGACGTTCTTTCAGGCTATCGAACTAATCTATAAACGTGAAGTAACTGGTTCCGCGTTCTTATGATGTCAATTCCATATCTTCGTTCATCAATCTCGTTTGTACATTTAAAAGATAGATTTGTATATCTAAAAGATAATACTCATAGATATAAATAAAACACTTATCAAATAAAGAACACTTATTATAAAAAACCATTTTACTAATAATATTAAGTATATAGGTTTACATTTAATAAATATTTCTATTACGATAATAGAGAAAAGAAATTTTCATTTAAATTATGCTCAACAAAAAAATGAAGTGTTGTAAGTCTTGTTTAAACTAATAACTACTGAAATAATATCAAACTTTTTACTGAAGCATCGATAAATGGCATCGGTACCTATGTAATTAATTTATGACGATTGACATAGAAAACGATATGATTTCAACTTTGTCATCGAAGCACTTCTCGAATATGAGTTCGTTGGTTAAATAGAGTATCGAAAAACCTTCCAAAATCGAGAATATATGTAATTCTAGATATGGTTACATCTCTTTTATTATTTACAAGAATTATTTCAAGTGCAAATATCAAAATATCGTATATAATACAGACTTTGCATCATTATCAGGTATATCGCTTCAACAGTTCGAAAAAGTGACTTTTTATATTTACTTGACGCAATAATCTCCTAATATCATTGCTTTTATTAGTAGATATTACAAATTAATACAGAAAAACAGTTAATACAGAGCGCGTACATTTGGCGCTTATTTATACTATTTTTTAAAAAAGATAAGTTTTTTTACAGTAACTGCAGCGCGCAATACATTTTTTATTGTCTCTTTCAAATAATTATTAAATAATATAAATATGTATGTAATTTTCAAAAATTTAAGGAGTAGATATGTTCATAAAATTATTTTGATTGGTCGGGTTGAAGATTAAAATTACATTTTTAATCTTTCTGTAAAAAATGTGATAACTAAAAGAACAAGAATGTTGCTCTGTCGTTGCTCATGAGAAAGTTTATTAAATAAAAGACTTTATAGTTTTTCTGTTTTTTTTTTACTTTATTAAATGTTTGAATTATTGACCATTAAAATCTAAGCACTTATTAATTTCTTTACAATATTTGGCCTTACTCTAAACAATATTTCTGATAGGGTCACGCTAGTGAAAGTTTCACGTTATACCTATAATTCTTCGTTTTAAGTCTTCTTTTGTCGTAGGTGATTGAGACATGACTTTCTCTTTGACATACTCCTATAGAAAGGTGCAAATCCAAAGGTGCTAAATTAGGTGAACAAAGGGTCCATTGAACAGGACATCCCCGATCTTTAGATGTTAATGGTCATCAACAGTTCAAACATTAAATAAAATTTTAAAAAAATAGAAAAACTATGAAGATTTTCATTTAATTGATAGAAGCTTTTTTCAAACAAATGTTTTAGAACAAAATTTACTTGTTCTTTTTTCCTATAAAATCCAAATATGCAATAATTTATAGTGGGTTTTATTCAAAATTATGAAGTTACCCCCGTCTCTCTTTAAAGGAGAAGCGAGGGCGACTTTAGGTGCATGTTTACGTAATTAGAAAAGTCCCTCGAATACATGAAGCTTTCTCATGAATAACCCTGTATCTATGTATACACATTCATAGAATAAAAATACTTTTATTTGTGTTCCCTTTTCTCATCACTACCTATGTCAACATACTTGAATCATTTTTTAATCCTTTTTCTTATGTTATTGGCAATTCAATCGACGCTATATCTTCTAAATAAGATTTTCGTAAACTTCAATTATGGCTTAAAGAAAGCTAGTCGTTTTCTAAAAATTTAATTTCTCTTTCATAAAATTTTTAATAAAATCATAATTTTTTAAAATCTGAGGGTTAAATCATTGTTTATTCATATATCTAAAAAACTATCAATTTTAAAATATTTTTATAAATCTCATTAATACTTCAATTTTCTTTACTTACATGTATTTGTTATATTTAATTATACATATATTTTATATTTACTTATACATTTTTATTTTAAAAAGAAAAAAATACATATAAGTAAAAAAAAAATTATTTTATAGAAAAATGTTTTACATATTTAACTTATCTTAATTTTTACTGTAGGTATGTCTACCGGACGTCTTTATTTTAAATTGTTATATGTAAGCGTTGCGTGTATTTTAGCATAAGTTTAAAATAAGTAATGGGATAAGCAAAGATAAAGCTGTACAATTGATAGATAGGCAAGTTCAAATTATATATCTATATACATCTATATATTTACATACATCTTAGCTGATAAATAAACCATACCTCTCTCTTCGACCTTTGTGAGCACATTTTCAAACGATTGTTGAGACGATTTCTGTATATTTAGTATCAGACACTCTACAATACAGAACGGATATAATAAAAGTATCGAAACAAGCAACACGTAGCGAGTTGGTGGAAATCTTTCCAAGAATTAAAACGATTGCTCGCAAAGTGCAAGATCTGTGAAGAATAATTGTAATCATCCCCAGTGTCCACAGACTGTTTTATTAAATATAAGAACACACTTAAGTAAGCATCAAATATCGTGCAACTAAAGAAAGTCAAGCAAAAAAAGCTTTTATTAGGACATTCATATAATAGTTATTTGCAACTTTGGTCACAAATGTGCCTTTCCGATCGTAATAACTATAATTTTACAATTACTTCACATATAATTTGAGAAAATTTGAAATGTTTAAATTCACGTTCTTTTATTACTTGTACATACATATCTTATCTTAAAGGGAAAAGACTACATATAATTAAGAAAAAACAAATTGGTATTGAAAACTAAAGAAAATTTTTTTTACGAAAACAAAGCTTTCTCTATATAAGGAAGCAATATAACTTTATAAGAAAGTGTTTCAAATATTTAACAGATTTTAATTTTTACTGTACGTCTACCTTACTTTGCTATTTTTAATTGTTATGTGTAAGCGTAACTTGTGTTTTAGCATAAATTTAGAATTAGTAATAAAATGAAAAGAGACAGAGCTGTTGGTAGTTAGATAAATTCAAATCATATACTAATATTTACATCCCGATAAATAATGTATACTTTTACTTTCGACCATTATGAGTAGTTTTTTAAACGCTTGTTAAGGCCATTTCTTTGCCACATTAATATCAGACACTGCATTACAGGACGGATACAATGGAATTACCGAAACAAACAAAACGATACAGTGAGTCGTGGAATTATTTCAAAAAATTAGAACAATTGCTTGCAAAATGCAGGATTTGTGGCACAGAAATTCGGGTTTCTGAGGATCACATGACAAGAGCATTAAGAGCACATTTAAGAAAACATCATAATTTTTCCGATAAAAACTGCAAAATACCTAACAACCTACGGCAATATTACTTGGACTTACTAGAATATAAGGCAAAATGTAACAAATGTGGTAAAATAATATCTTATTTAACGCAATATAATCTTTTAAGACAACATTTAAATAATAAACATAATACAATAATCCAGAGTCGACATGAGTAAGTACACATTCAAGAAGTTATTAATATATGTAGGTATACTAAGGCCGAATTCATAGTCAGATCTTATTTCAAGACCGTCTTAAGTAATGTTAATCTTTCACTTATTTTGCAATATAATTTAAAAAATTTTATTTGCTCATATTTATATGTTATTTTATTATACATATTCTTTTCTTAAAAAGATTAAGTAAATATAATTTTATAAAAAAGTGTTCAAATATTAAACTGATTTTAATTATTGCTGTACTTCTACCCGATTTCGTTACTTTAAATTGTCACGTGCAAGAGCGATGCGTATGTTTTAGTTTTACTATAAGTTTAGAATTAGTGATGGAATAAACAAAGATAAAGCTCTACGATCTGGTAGTTAGACAAATTTACATTATATATTCATATATTTGCATATACATCTCAATAAAAAAACCACTCCTCTTTCTTCGACCCTTGGGAACAGTTTTTCAAACGGTTGAGGCCATTTCTATACCACATTTAATATCAGACACTCTACATTACAGGACTGACACAATAGAATTATCAAAACGCAGCGAGTTGTGGAATTATTTCGAACAATTAAAACATTTGCTTGCAAAGTGCAGGATTTGTGGAGAAGAAATTCGGTCATCTTGTCAATCAAACCTTATAAAAAATTTAAGAACACACTTACTAAAGAAGCATGACATGTTTCCCGATAAAAACCACACAGTACCAAACAAGCTACGGCAATATTACACGGACTTGTCAAAATATAAGGCAAAATGTAACACATGTGGTAAAAAAATATCTTATTTAACGGACTACCGGCCTTTAAAACGCCATTTAAAAATACATCCTGACTTGATAAACCAGAGTCAACATGAGTAAGTACACATTCAAGAAGTTATTAATATACTAAAACTTATAAAATAAACGTAATGATAAAACAAGCAATAGCGAAAAAAATTGAAAAATTAAAAGTTTTCATCAGAGCTCCATGTAACAATTATTTGATATTTCGATCATAAATGTGCTTATCCAATCGCAATAATAATAAACTTTCAATTATTTCGCATATAATTTGAAAAAATTTGAATTGCTCGTATTCACGCCCTTTTATCTATCATAAACGTATACAATTGAGAAAAGAATTCGAAGTATAGGCTCCTTATGGAATAAACCAAGTATTGATATCAGAAATGTAGATTTAGCTATGGTGGAAAGTTTCCACCATGGATTCAGCATTTGTTTGACATTAGTATTGCAAAAACTCAAGTCAAATATATAAAATGTTTATATTCTTTATGTGTGTGCGTATTCAAATTAAATAGACTTATTTAATAAAATCTTTATATGACAACACGCCATTTACTTGTTACATAAATAATTAGTAGAAAAGAAAAATTCTTATTAACCAGCAATCAACGGTGTTATATAATATTTGAATATACGCAGTTGACCTTTGTAAATGACACACAATATAGTAATATTGATGCATTAGTCATTATCGTTGAGATTAGAATTGTGTATACAGGGTGTACCAGACCTAACGTATCACCCGTTAATGGCAGATTCCTGAGATCATTTGGAGACAAAAATCCTAATGCCAAAATGTCGAGGCTGCTACAGTGTTTAAACGGGAAAGGTTCAAAGTTTACTAGTGTGCTTGTCAAAATTTTACGCACTCAGGGACGTCGCATGTCAAAACAGCTCTTCCACACTTTACTCAACTCGATAGAAATATTTGAAATTATTATTCACTTTATTTCTTTGTACACTGTTCGCAAGACCGACGAATATCGGGATGACAATTTGGCAGCCTCGACATTTTGGCATTAAGACTTTTGTCTCCAAATGATCTCAGAAATCTGCTTGGGAATCTGCCATTAACAGGTGATACGTTAGGTCTGGTACACCCTATATAGTACCTACTTAAGTTTTATTCCAACTTATTTTACAATCTTTTGTTAAAACAATCTAACGTTTTCAACCGTTTTGATTTGTGACTGTATCCGACTTATGTCAAAACACATACTCAAAGCAGAGAGCTTCTTTTATAAATTATATACGTACAAGGAATTATTAATCTGAAGTTTATTTGTTTGAAAATAGTATTTACAGAAATTCGAGATATAAAACATTCTCTCTATCACGTTCTCTCTCTTCCTCCAACCGTTCCTTTCATACAAATCTTCACTCAATATACGATGAATCACCACCTATAAGTACACAATTACATCAAGTATAATGAATACAATTGTAATATTTAAAAATAATTATTTTTATGTATATTTATTTACACCACATTTTAATGCAGACCAAGCACTTCGAGTTCAACGAAAAATGTTATGGATCCTTCTGCAGAATATCAAAGTCAAAAACAAGAACCACTTGGTTTGCACGTTGAATCATGTGAGGAAATGAGTGAAGAAGCAGGCTCACTTGATGAGTAATTATTGGTTTTGCTTATATCATAAAATATAATAAATTTTTACTATTCAAGTATTGACTCTTCTGTAAAAGAATAATTTACAACATTAATATTTTAAGTAATTCAATATTTAATTACAACACCTTTTATTGCAGCCCTTCGACGGGCTATGCTGTAAATTCCATTGTAGAACATCCAAGTCAAGAACATGATTTGCCGGTGCAGTTATGTGAGCAAACGAGCGAAGAAACAGACGCATTTGATGAGTAATTAATCGTTTTGTATGCAATGTAATATTTTAAAAAGTTCTTCCTTCTTTTCTATTTTTAATCACACCATATTTCAATGCAGATTTACAATTAGCACTTTAAGCTCAATGAATTGCCTTATGGATCTCTCTGCAGAAAGTCAGGAACAACTTAAATTGTTTCTTCAATCACTTGAACAAACAGGAAACGAAACGGGAGCACTTGATGAGTAATTACTTGTTTTGTGTATATTACACAATGTTATTATATTCTACTAGTTAAATATTGATTCTCTTCTGCACAAGAATAATGTACAATTGTAATATTTTGAATAATTCCATTTTTAATGATACCACGTATATACATTTTATGCAGACCAAGCTCTTTGAGTCCAACGGATTATGTTATGGATCCTTCTGCAGTACGTCAAAGTCAAGAATCATCTTCTGTGCCCGTTTTATTAGCTGAACGAATAAGAGAAACATTGGACACAATTGATGAGTAATTATTCGCCTATATTATACAATGTAATGATATCTTAGTAGTTAAATACTGGCTTCCTCACATAAAGAATATTTGTAACTAAAATTTTTAAAATAATTTATCTTTTCTACTTAATCAAACCACAAAAATAATACTTTTTTCAACAATTTGGTAATATACATGGCTGTGATATTTTTAATGCTATCATAATTGAAACGTCTATCACATGTTCTGTTTTTAATTATACAGAAGTGCAGTTTCGAATAACTCAGGATCACCTCTTGCGGATATTGTTTCTCTTATGTCAGACCAACAGAGTTGGACATTACTTCCATACGAGAAGCCGTAGGCATCGCCTCAACAAACAAAAAGACAATGAGGTGCCGTTAATAAGTATAAATTATTTGATTTAATTTTGCATTATGTGATTTATTCTACACAGCATTATGTTTGTCTTTACAACGATAACATTAAATTTGAGAAATAATCTTAACACTGATATAAAATTTTTAAACAAATGACTATAAGGGTGTATATCCAGGCAAATTTGCATATTAGCGCATAAACATAAGCATAAGAAAATTGATTGGTCTATATTTACAAATACATGTGCATAAGAAAGTGGACTATTTCCTTATGCATAAGCTTATGCACCTGTACAAGTTTGTTTGGATAGACCCTAATACGAATATATAGAATTATACATTAATAAAATGTGACGACAATTTAAATCTAAAAATGATAAATTGTCTTCATGGTTTTGTAGTATGCATAACTGTAATTTTTTAAACATTAACTAATTTTTCTCCGTTTAATTATTCTATATACATAAATGCAAAACAACCAATTTTTTCTTGTTTAATTAATCTATATATAAATGCACAATAACTACTTTAAACTCGATGAACAGCAATGTTGCAGATTCCGATTGATCAACGAGCAAACGCCCCGACTCACGAAAATCAAAGAAAGACGAAATAGACGCTAATGGCGAGTAATTAATCACTTGCATTATATTTGACGCAACACAAAAAGAAGAATATATTACGAATTTAATATGTATTGACTTTTTACACAAAATTTCCCGTTTATTTTATGTAAAATTTCTATAATAAAGTTAGTTTCTATTATAAATTTTTCCGGTTAAAACTTTATTTCGGTAGTTTCCTGTAAAATATCTTTCAGATATTTAATGATTACCGTCGATGTCTCAACGTTGTTGAGTACATCCTGTATTGGACATATTTTACGAGAAAAGAAGAAGCATTTGCTTCTCAAAATTCTAATAAAAAAGGCTAAAGCAAGTAAAGAAATACAGAATACGGAATGCTTCGACGTGACTCTAAATTTTGTCAGGCAGAATTTAGAGTTTGTCTTTACAACGTTGAAAGCATAAAGCAACTTGTTGAAAGCATAAAGCATAGATGTGATGTGATTTAATGCAGGCCCTTTCATCGCCTGCATTAAATCACATCACATCTATGCTTTATGCTTTCAACAAGATCACATCACGTATTGTAATAAGCTTTACAAAGAATCATATATTTTTATATAAAGAGATTTAATTTGCAACACAATACTACAGTATTATGTGCAAAAATATCTACAAAAATACTCTTATAATAAATATCGTGTAACCGTATTGTGACTAAAGGTGTGAGATACAAGCATGCTTTTTCTCACACGCGTACGTTAGTCCAAAAATTTAAAAAACGATAAATTCCACATTCACTCAGAATTAAAACGAAACGATGATTCAAATATATCCAAGCCCGCGATTAACGCTAAATACTTCAACAACTGTGTATTCATGTTTTTCTGCCACCATCAAAATACCTCTTCGGCTGATTACTTCACCGCTAAAAAACAAAAAAGAAAATAAGGAGACCGTGCAAACCCGTAGTTAGTTTTACTAAACGCCCCGGCCGTTTTCACGGTCTGCATTCTGATGCACGCGGGGCTTCCACCTGTTCCCAGATCCCTCCTCTGTTTAGTCCCGTGTATAATTTCAGCCGACCGGTGACTCGTTAATTTCTCGGTGCCTCGTTCGCGGTCATTCCTATCCCCTCGAGCCCCTTCGTGCCTATATCCCGAGCTTGTATTCACCGTTGGTACGTCTAATGACCGGGCGTCACTGTGCGGTACAGCCCTGAGACCGATCTCTTCTATACATATTCATGAGGCAATAAGCCCGCCGCTGATCTTCCGGGGAATGGAACAACAAGGGAAGAATGGAAAGTAGGGACGGCAGTGCCGAGCCTAAGCAGACATCGTCGGCTCTCGCTCACTGGGGAAACACTCGTCAACCCCTTGTCGACTGTTTCGGCATTTTCTAGCGTTTACGTGGTAGCGTACTCGGACGCGTTTTATTCCACGAACACCTAAGAAGAGAGAGAGCGTAGATGAGGGATCGTGCCCGATACGAGAACCGGCACGATATTATTTTACAGGCCATTTGCGTCGCACGTGTGCGATAGCCTCCTACAACAATTTTCCCTTTGAATCGTAGACGTTAACGCTCGACTTACTGCATCAAACATCAAAAGGTTGGATTGACAAGAATTGCTTTTACTTGCGGCAGTTACAGTCTCAAAGCCGTGAAATGTGCATGTATGCAGTTGCACAAGTGTAAAATTGCTTGCATTCGAAATGTCGCCCAAAGAAAATTTGGTGTTTTAGAAGCATGTACCTAGTCAACGTACGTAAATCAGTACACATATGAAACTGGAATGATTGGAAGTCTTTTAAAGTGTAATATTGATTTAAATATTATCTATATGTATATTATGTATATATCATCTATTTGCCTCTCAAGACGATAACAGTTACTTTCAAATTTATGTATTCATAAGCGCTGTTAATCCTTTTGGGACGGCTATGGAATACAAACTACGGGCATCGTAAAACCACGCGGTGAACCACGTCCTAAAAGGGCTAATATTGACGTCGCATTATTAATTGAAATAAATAACATGAGAAGTTTATATACAAGCAAAGACTAAACTCTACTTTAAATATTAGAAAATGCAAAATTTAAAAATAATTACGACTAGAATTTAAATCAAACATATCAAGCTGTGCATAATCTACTCGAAAAAATTGAATAGAACATCTCCACTTATTTCTTCCCTTATTTTTAGATCCTTGTGATATTGGGGAGCATGCTTATATGATGCAGATTGTACTTACATCTCAAAATTTTTTATACGCTTGTATTCCGATGCAAATCGAATAAAATCCGCACCAACGTATATCTCAATTTTGAATTCGAATTTTGCGCATCAATCGTTCTGTATTAACAGCAGCCGACTCAAAGAGTCCACATGGCGGAAGTATTTGCGTCGCAAACATCGTGTTTGTCAGAGGCTCCGACGCCTCCATCTAACTATCCTCTCACCGCGTGTCTGTCCCACCCTTTTTCAACATTCTCCATCTCGGGCTGCCCTTCTACCTCCCACACTCGCGAAACGCCGTGGTGCGAATACGAAACCGTTTGGCACCTCTGAGTTGAATTCGAAATTCACTCGACGACAATGCGACGATCGATAGAGATGGTACGGTTCTAATCTCACCTTCTTCATTAGCCACGTTTGTTATTCACGGCGGTCGTGTCAGCCAAAAATTATTAGAGAACGAAAATGCAGCTGCACATTAAAGGAGGGAAACACGGAAATTACGATCTGCTCGAAATTCACGATTCGGTCGAAATGCCACGGATCGTTCGTTTCAAAAGCAGAGAAGCTAGAAACGTTATGTAAATTATAATTAATGATTATCGCACGAGCTAGATACGAAGATCTAATAATTGATTGTCTCTACCGCACAAGTTTGCCGAAGAACTCTGAAGGATTTTTCGTGACACGCAATTTATTCTGCCCACGTTACTCACGAACTTATAATTAATTTTGTATTTTAACTGTAAGAGACAAAGTTTAAAATAACTCATCCGATATTGTCAATAGCAAGCAACAGTCTGTCGTCGACAACTCCTCGTCGCTTCTCGTCGTAGCCAAAGGGCACTCGACTCGAACAAAGAACCGCTGTTACCGAGTGTCTGCGACTTAAAGCTTCAGAAAATGTCTCGCCCAGAACAATGCATCGTTTACCATTTTCGACCATTTTCATTTTTTACCGTTACATCAGCGCCATACAAAAAGACCTATATACTGTTCCGTTAACTCTATCAACTGCAAGGGGATGAGAAGGGTCCCATTCAACTCCGAGTTAATTAAGACTGTGCCAATTTTCCTGTTTATCTCGATTTTCTTGCGCTCTTATCTCATAAACGTTTGCATAATACGGCTCGGCCGCGCGGTTTAACGTCAAGTGTACTCTCACAGAGCTCAATTTTGTTTGAATCAATAGAAGTGTGTTTTCCCGCGTTTTTATTCGTCGTAGTCTCCGCGGGCAAGGCGCGTTACGTGCATACGATTTTCAATCAGCAACTTCCCCGCGAGCGCGCGAGCGCGCGCGCGCGCGTGCTGGCACGCTGCACAATGCAACGTCACTCATCCAAGGGGGACAATATATCCCGGAATCCATTGATAAAATGCACAATACTCGCATTCGAAAGCTTCCCCTCCCCCGACATGCAAATGCTCCTGCAGATCGCTACCTATCGCTCCTATTTCACCGTAAACAAGTTAGTATTTCAGCGCTGCACATTTATACGCTCTCAACGACAATAAGCTATAATCATAATATCAAGACATTGTGATTGTGGCTTATTGTCTTTGACATTTCATATCAGCATATCAATAACGAATTAACAATCACTTAGCAAAAAACACTTTTTAAATCATGTTTTATCTTATGCTTAAATTACATATTTAAAGATATTAAAAGCTATAAGCATGTTCACTTAATTAATATTATTTAACCTTCACTATTAACAATGCACATCTATGAGCATATAAAGGTGATAACTACACAAGCATGCAGATTGTATTATGTAATTTTTTTACACTCAAAGTATGTACCGAAATAATAGACGACAAAAAGTTTAATTTGTTGTATCGTGATATTTATGCATGACGATAGATTCTTTAATGACGCTTGCTGATTCGATTATATCTCGTATCGCGCTATGAATTTTTCGTCAATATATAATTTGTCTATTATTATTTTTGAATTGAGAAAATAAAGTAAAGCGGAAAGTAATTGTGATTGTTCATTATAATATTTTTTTTATATTTTACGGGATTACGCATTGCGTGCAGTTAATATCGGGAAGGCCGTGCAAAGTATCATGTGATTGTTGTATTCCATATAGCATCTTTGATAATTAATTTGCACGCGATCGTATGATTGTATTTTCGTCGTATTATGTGATGCAACCAAAGAATTTAAGAAAAGGAGGCAATTTGTATAATATAATTTGTATAATTTGGTATTCAAATATGTGGTACTTGGTATTTAGAATTAATGAATACTCTGTCGCGTATGTATAAATATTGCGGGGTGTCTTGTAACAATCATACATTAATTTAATTATATTACGCAGTTTTGATGGGATGATTGTATTGCTTCCTACTTAAAATTGTATCTGATTGATTTCTAATCAAAGTAAGTATATTAATCCGTCCGGATCTTAAGATATGAACCTTTATTGTGGGTATCTCATCGATACTCTCTTTTAAGATAGAGTTCAAACAATAACTATAAATGTGAGCCTTAGAACACAAACTATAAAACTATTTAACAATTTTTGATCGATTAAGTCTGCACTGTTCGCAATAAACGCGAATCTCACGTGTTCGACAGACACTCAACGTCCCGTTCTGAAGGACTTCGAAAATCCCTCTTTCAAATCGAAAAAGGTCCATCTCGTATCCGACCTTTGTCCAGTAGCGACGTTTTCGCTATAACGACGCTCTCGACGAAACATCGTTCTATTCTCGCGTTCCCGAATGACGCAATTACGTTGCCCGTGATTCCTCGCTTGCCGGGGTGGTCTACGGTGGTTTCGGGTAAGGGCTAAGTACAGCCCTGCGGCCTTTTCGCGCAGTAATTGGTCCTTGGCGAGTGCGGTCTCACTGCTTCATTACGCAAATTGACTGGCCGAGTAAGTGGCATGAGCATCTCGAAAGCTGCCACTCGCGTTCATGACTCCGAACTCTGTCTAATGTGTCACCTGAACGAGATTCTGAACCCACGCTGTAAATCCTTAGTGAATCTTCCTCTTTTCATACTAGCGCGCCAGTGATTACAAACTTTGATACTTAGCGCAGTGTCCTACTACTCTTGCTAAAAATACACGAAACCACAGAACCAGACTTTTTCTTTCTTTCTCTGTAAGCCTCTTAGACATTTACAAGCGACTTACAAATACGGCACAACCGTGCAGCTTTGGATCTTTAAGATCTGCAATAAGATATGCGTCACATTTGAGAGAGTAGATCGTAGAATTTATTGAGACATTTCCTTGAACGCATTGTCCATTAAGACGTATTTTTAATAAACAAAATTTAATGACCAATGCATGACTTAATACTGTCAATGCAGCTTTTATGTATATTATGCGAATGCAAGAATAACCAGCGTATCGCGCCGTTTAAAAAATTTATGACCCAAAAGTTTCGAGATAAATGTTATACTTTCACACTTCCCGATGGAATGTTAAAAAATTAATGAGATACCTCGTGATTAACGTAAGCGACTGCATAAACTAGGCAGGCCCGCCGTCGTCGTCGTCGGACGAAACGAAAGAATAGTAGGAGAGCGGGGGGAAGAGGAGCACTTACATTAGAATATCATAAATTCGCGGCTGTGGTTGTGCAACGACCGCGATAAAAAAAAAAGGCAACTTACTCCGTAAACGCGATTTTGCATTAACCACTCCAGGGATGGGGTTTGTAGCGCGCGTCGGACGGCGCGGACGGGGAAGGGCTGGCATGGGCGGACAGGTATCTCAACTTTTCTCATATCGTTTCACGTTCGTTATTACGCGCCGAGTTGCCGCGAGGCGGATGAGTAAAATTAATGGCTCCCATTTGGAACTATTCCCACGGACTTTCGCTCTTTTTTTTTTCCTCTCGCTACCTCTCGCACTCCCTCCAGCGTGTTCACTCGCACATCTATTCGTTTCTCTTTCCTCGTTATCGTTACACCGCCGGGATTTATAATTAACGTTAGCTTTCCTCGGCCCGGTCGCCAATCGTGAGGCGCCGACGAAAACTTTTATCAAATTATTGGAACACAATGCTCTCTTTACCTTGACGCTCGGCATTTTACCAAACGAAATGGGAACTAAATGATTTATCCCACGGAACTGTTAATGCCACGTCGTAACACATTTATAAGATGATTACCGACGTTCTGTCCGTTTCATTTTGCCGAGTAGTAAGCTTACTCGCCAAAAAATCGTGCTTTTAACCAACGTACAGCAACCAGTTTGATACTTTAAAATACGATACAATTTTCTACATCAATGCAACCATGTTATAGTTCTAACATTACATCTTTTTTAAAAAATGATACATTTAAAGAAATTATAAGGAACACAAAAATTACAATAAGTATATATTTACAAAAAAAATTTAAAGATATTTAAAAAAAGATTCTGATTGTGTATATAGCTCTATTTACAAATCTATTATTGTATTAAGTTGTCAAATTACCTCGAGCGTATCCTTAAAAAATATTACTTTCCGTATCGCATTTATCCGCCCGAAAGAAGATGCAAATGCATCTCGAATTAATCGGAACGTAATCACGGTAACACGTTTATCGCGCGCCTCGTGTATCTCTCTCATCCGACGCAATTACGAGATATACGTGACAAATTGCTCGCATTGCCGATAAGTTATTTACATTTCATTACCGGCGTCCGAGTAATTTGTACTCTCTGCCGGCGTATCGGAAATTTTTTGCTATCGCGCCACGTTGCCGTGGAAAAAGTGCGAGTGGTTGGAGAACAGGTACAGGTAAGGGGTGGCTGGAGGAAGGGGTTGAAAAAGGGAAGGAACGACGGAACGAAGCATAGAAAGAGGAGGAGAGTTACATCGATGCGGATGGAGACGCGACACGTTTTTATTAATACCTTCTCGCACACACCCTCGTCCGTGGGCACGTGACGCGTCGAAGGAAAAAGTTAACGAACTTCTCGAAGCGTCGCGACGAAGGAACCTGCCTGATAAATAGCGGAGGATGATGGGGAAACGGCTGCAGGACCGCGCATAGCCGCATCTATCGGGCGAACCAAGAATGTCTCCGATGATATATGGGACAGATAACTCCGAAGGGTGACTGGGTAATTCATTCGTAAGTCATAAGTCCGCGCGATAAGGGTTATTTATCGATCTCTCCCCCTTTCTTGTTCTTTTTTTGGACTCTCTCATAGGCGTGTGTCGAACGAGAGTTAACGGGGCCCCATCAGTTGATATCGAGTTTGTTAGAGCAGATGAAAAAATAGGGTAACTTTAGACAGCTGGAATTAATTGGAAAGCAATATCGGGAACGTTGACCTTTTTTCAGGACATTAAAAATATAATTGGGCAACTGGCATTGAAAGCGGCAAAAATTATATTTAAGTGTAAGCGCAACTATAATAAGTCATTAATTTATATCAATATTACAGTTCTTACGGTGTAAAAAATACAGCATTTTTTTAGGAAAACATATGTATAAATACCACAGTATTATTGATAAAATTACATCAAATCTTTCTCATTTATATTTTGGCAATGGCCATATCGTATAATTAATATAATATCGTAATTAGAGCGGAATAGATAAGAAGCTCTTGACAGTAATCCAAGCAGTTAGGGAGAAAGAGAAAGAGAGTCGGAAGGATAATGCACACCGTAAACAGACGTAAACACTGTGTTCGTGCTTGCTCACGGACATACGCCGGTAATAAATCTAAATTTAGCGCGGGTACGAAAAACTAAATCCTCTGCAATTTCTGCTCCGACGAAAAGCAAAAACCTGGAGAGCGCCGCTTGTTTCGGCGATGTGTCATAATAACGTTTCTGCAGCCATGGTTCCTCTGGCATGATAACCGTGGGTCACGATCTCAGGACAGTGACTCGTCGCCCTTTCACCATGGAAACCCTTAAGTCTTAAACCGTACCGAGACTAAGGAATTTGTGGCTCCGTCGTGAAGCTGTGGCGACATTGTTACCCTCCGTCTTCCTCGTCTTTCCTCATCCTTAACTCCAATTGTCCCTCCCTGCATCGTACCACGCGTTTACGTACGCGTGAAGAGATGTGCTTCAGGACAAACGCAAATAGCGACTTTAAAGCAATACACGTATAAAGCCGTAGCTTATTCGGCTCAAAGAGGGTCGTCTGGAAGACAATCTAAGAGCTTCGTGACGTTATGACGGAAATCTTATGCAGTTATTAATGCTTTGAATATATCTTTAGAGAACAGTTTTTTAGGCATGCTGCTTATTAATTAATTCAAAATTTTTTTTATCAATTTTAATCGAGCTGTTTACGTTAATAGAAGAGAACGTCATCAGTTTCCCAGAAGAACGCGATTAATGACGAAGAGATGATTCTTAATCAAGGATCGCTCAGAATAGAAAACCGCTCTGGAGCGTAAATTGATTGGTTCTGGGATGAGGTGGCAAGGTGGTAGATCTGATCGATTGATTTGCCTACCAGGAGTGCCTGTGGTACCTGTGGTACCAGCGGAGAGTGCCTTAATTAATCCTGGAGTGGGGAGATATAGTATCCTGCGGTACGCGGCTGGTTTCCAATAGATGAGATTTCTATTTCCGAAGTGGCTCGCTGATTCCCTACCACGGAATGACATGTAGTACGAGATTGAACATTCCTCATATGGTATGAAGATATGGTAGAACATGCGCAATATTTTCGACCAGCCTGACCTACATATTCAGGAGTATTTTTAGCAATTAAATGAATTGTCAAACACAATCATAAATGACACGAGTCCTTACACCGATATATCTAAACGGCGACATAATTAATTTGAAATAACAAAATTCCGATATTGCAAGTTTTAATTTAGAAGTCCAACGTAAAACATTTTCAACAGCAATTTACTGTACTATATCTTATTGTTTCACAAGCTCGTGTGTGATACTTCTAAAATTAAACTTAAGAAGAAATTGATGTTATACGAGTTTTATATTCGTGACAATCGATATAGAACCTCAATCTATCTCAAAATTGCATCCACCTTTGAAGCGTTATTTCAGAATATTTGCTGCCCCCTTTTCTCTTCTTGAATCGCACGTATATCCAGCCGAAACGAAATCACCAACTAAGGTACTTTTGACATTCAAATAACGCCGATTTAATATGCACGATGCCGCTCGGAGCCAATCGAATTGCGGAGAGCTCGTTTTCTTGAGTCAAGGTCTTTACGCTAAGAATCTTCTATATCCACTTTTATCTAATCCCGCTGATAGCTTTCTCGTTGCCTAAACTCAATCTTACTAGACTACCAAGCTACATATTTATGCATTCATTTTTCAATCAATGACTTTGCCTGCCAATTCTTTCACAAACTAAAATTTTTGGCACGTTATACTTGATTTTTTTCTTCGTCATTTTGTATAATATTTAACGTAATTTCAGATATGGTTTATATTGCTCTAAAACTTGAAAAAATTATATTTTATTGTATAAAATCTATTTTTCATCGTAAATATGTTCCTGTTATGTTATATTTTGACGCTTTTTATAATTATTTTACGGCAATAATTCCTACTTGTTTATTTACCGTTATTAATATTATTTATCTTATAATTAGACTTAAAGCTACCGGATATTTTGCAACTTGCTCGCGTCTGTAAAAAATTTTCCATTCCTATAATGAAAGAAACGTCAAAGGCTTCAAGCACGGTGCTCTCTCTCCTCATTAGCTCTTATTCCGAGCGATGCAACGATCGTGTTCTCTTTTCGGATTCTGGTTTCATTGTGAAGAGGGAGAAGCATGAAATTTGTTCACCGATGAACTGAAAGTGGTCCTTCTCGTCCTCGTTGCAGTCGATAGAGACTCTCCCGGCAAATCGAGCGGCAAATCTGCCCTTTAATCTCGACCCTCCCTGCATAAAGGGTTAAAAATGACTGCCGTTACCCCCGATGGCTGACCCTCCCCTACTGGGACCCCTTTGCCTCACGTAACCGCGGCGCCGTCGTGAGCGCGTGTACGTGAGCACGTATGCTCGCCCACGCAAGCGCTCGCATCATATCGCTCTCGTGCATGTAAATGAGTAATAAAGTGGGCCAGAGTGATGCACAAAATTTCATTCTTCTCTAGTAGAGTCCACACCACAAACGCCGGAGAATATCGCAGACGAATTATCAACTGGCCGCGCTTTAAGCCCGTTCGTCGTTTGACGCGTACGTGTGCGTCAAGAGTTGCTAAATGGCATATGAATTATTGCGATTGATCTGTAATTAGTAATGCCAATTGACTGCATCAAGTTAAAATTTAACGTTTCGTCTGGCAATAATGATCCATGCGTTGCAAATAACCAAATGATGAATGTAATGGAGTTGATAGATTGAAGTTAATGATTTAACAACAAAACGCAATAATAAAACAAATCTAAGGGACCTACCTAAATGATATTATTATTACAGTATAAGATATCTCCTCATTTAGTAAATACTGGAAAGAGCTTTTAACAATGGATTGTAAACTGATATTTTAAACCAACTCGTGATTTATATCGTTTATGAATGTAATGGAATTGATAGATGGAAGTTAATGATTTAACAACAAAACGCAATAATAAAAAATCTAAAGGACCTACGTAACAAGTATCCGAACAATATTATTACTACGGTACAAGATATCTTCTCATTTATAATCACTGGTAGGAATAGCTTTTAACCGTGGATTAATTGTAAACTGAAATTTTAAATCAACTCGTGGTTTATCGTGATCTCCCCAATGTTCGCTTTCTCTCACGATTCGATGTTTCCCATTATACGAGGCAGGGCGCTAGTATCGGGGAAAACAAGAAAAAGAGCGCTCCAGGCGTTAATCTCTTTATGAGACACGATAATCGTTCATAACGTACGGTGGCGCGAGGCGAGCAACAGACTCACGGATGACACGAAGCGGAGGCGCGTTAATTAAATTAAAAATCATTGTACCTATATTATGTCTCTCCGCTTATTCGGCGAGAGGCGAGATACGGGATCGTGAAAAAGTGCAGACAAAGAGAACGACAATGAGTAAAACAGTGATGAAAGAAGAGGTAGAACGGCGTTTAGGGCAGGCAGGGGACAGATACGGAAGAGATACCTTTTTCACGATTAATTCGACAAGAGTTGACTGTCAGAGAGAACAGAGAGAGTTGCAGCGACATGAGCATAAAGGCATTGCAATATCCGTAATGGAAATTAACGAGATTATTGGAACGGCTTCGACGTAAAAAAAAAGGGAAGAAAAATGGGCGGTTTTTCCGTCAGAAAGCACGATTCTTTGGTTTCGCTGCGAGCGAGATGCAGCGATATTATTAGTATTCATTGATTTATTAATCGTCGGAAATTTCTCCTCTTTTTCGAAATCTCTTAATCGACGGGATTTAGATTACTATAAGGACGTTAATATTTTATGCATTGGTGCATTGGCAATATCGACAGGACAGGAGAGATATATACGTATATATGTACACAGACCTCAATTTCCTTCGTCTCTTCACGGTAAAGTGCAATAACGTAACGTAATCTGTCAAATGTAGCATGCTATAAATTAGAACAGTTTATGGGCGAAACTTTCTCAATATTTTTGGAGCATCCATCGCTGATAGCTTACATATTTATACCGCTGTCGTTGTTATTGCAACATTAACGTGAAATATGTTCTCACGTAAAAACTCTTTTTATCATTAGCTATATACAGGAAGAGATTTCACACGCGCCGGGCTCATGTCCCCCCCGTAAATAATCGCTCTAATGCAGTGTCGTGAATGGATTTTCCGCGATATATAACTGTACGGCGATGCAAAAAGCAGCTCGATTAATTAACCTTCTTTGACTGCGCTTTGACTCCGCCGCGCGCTCGGGCGAAGCGCGGGTATAGTTTTTGCGTGCTCTATGTATGTAAATCCCTAAATTTTCGTTGGCGTCGCGACTCCCGCCCCATATACCGCGGCCATAACGTACGACGATAAAGTTTGTTATTGCGCGAATCGGGAATCCTGCATTACGACCTAGACAATCGTTTATTGGGCACCGCGTGCACAACCATCCTGCATTAATAATGCTAATCGTGTGTATATGCCGTCGACGCATTAATTAATGCCGCGGGACGATTGTGCTCCGTAAACAATGAAACTCGAACGTGATTGCGAGCACCGTGCTATTGCAAGCCCATTAATGATTACCTCATATAATTTTGCGATCGGCGATCGATAATTTATTTACCGTCACGCCGGAAGTCACCGCCAGCCACGGTAACCGGTAACGGCGCGGCGCGGCGCGGTGCGGTGCGGAGCGCCAATATTTTCGCGTGGACGAAGGAAATTATATCGCGCGCGCCGCGCATGTGTGCTCCGCCGAAGAACGCGCGATAAATTCGCGTCAATATGACCGCGCGCCGACGGATAAAACGATTTCGCGCGTCCGATCGCATTTTGCTTTTTGCGCGATACGATTGTTTATTCGCTAAACGGATCGGGTTTAACTTTTGCGCGACACCTTTGACGCCGTTCGGATGTTTGATCGGCGCGTACGAGGCAACACGATTATTTAGCGTACACAAGGTAACAATCGCTTTATCTCTCCTCCAACGGGTCGTTCTGTAGTATTTGTAGAGTAGGTTACGAGAGCGTTGAAATTCCAAACTCAGTCGACGGACATGTATTCGTACGCGCGTATAGATACGCAATACGGGGGAGAGAGGGACGAGACGATATATAAAGTGCTTTTCGATGGCTCGTGCGAGCAAACTGAAATCGACGCGAGTGTGCTCAGCCAGTAATCTATGATCATCAGGCATCAGGTAACGAGTGCTTGTTGGCAGAATTCGCTATAGCCGGGGTACAACAAACCAGATTACTCGCACGGCTAAGTGCGTAACTCGTAAGTGATTTGAACGCAAGAAGCAGAATTTACACGCGAAATTGGAGACGCGCGTATTTCGCACACAGGCGCGAAAACGATTTATCTTCTGGATTATTCAATGCGTTTTAACGCGGCGCGGCGACGCGGAATAAATCTTGCTAATAGCATAGAATGCATATAAACGACGAGAATGCATTAACGTGGCGTTAAGCTTTGCGGCTTTTAATAGATTTGTCCGTTCTGTGTGAAACATAGAAAACTGATCATCTATTAATAAACTCATCGGTCCGGTTTACAAATGTCGAGCTGCGCTGTACAAACTTTGCCACTGGTTCGCTGGATGTATTAGTGATGAATTCAATCGCACGTCTGTTTTTTTAACATCTTGATTAAACATTCGATCGTTATATGACAGCGTGGAATAATACATTTCGCAATCCGCAGTTGCGCGCGATGTCCATATCGATGTCCGGAATTAATATAGAAAAAAATGCTAATAACGTGCAGAATATTAATGATGGCAAAAAATGAATCAGAAATATTTACATAAAACGACTCATCGAAAAAAACCAATCCCTTAAATATCCCACATGTGTACTGTCGTTTAAAGTAATTTATTAACATTTATGATTATCAAAATTTATTATAGTTTTATCTCGATTCTCTTGTTTATCATGATAATAATGATGCGTGGCTCAGACAGTCAAAGCGAGATCTCAAAATTTATCTCGCATGCTAAGGTATACGCATGACATACCTATACACGTGCATGAATGATACACTCGCAATCGAACTTAAAACGGCGCGCCGTTGCGGTTCCATTGCATTTACGATCCGATGAGCGCTCATCTTTATTGCCGGGCCGAAAAGTATTTTCTACCATCGCGTACCGATATTTGCAGTGCTGCGACGTTTCGGGAGGCAATAATATCGACGATGAGCCTCCGTTACAGGCTAGAAAAGCCATCCCGCGTTTACGTCACTCTCGATTCCAGAAGTCTGCTTTATATCATCGAACGTATCGATAAAAGGAGCGAGAAATAGAGGAAACCTCGATTTTTTTATTCGTCGATGTTTAGCGTTTGATGTGACGGACAAACGTGGAAATAATAGCGTAAATGTGCAAAGAGTTATATTTAGGTATATATATTTATATTAAAACAGAAAATTTTTAAGCATATTAGGTGAAAAAGATTACCTACGTAAAATCGGATATAAAATAATAGGTATAAAATGTTGAAAATAGTGCTTTTTTTTCATTGTACGTTTTTCTGTTTAAAATCACGCATCTCGACGGCCAAAGAGACTTAATTATGCAACTAAGCCATTAAAATAAGACTATTAAAAGTTACGCGTATAAATTTACTTCGCAACATCAATTCTACGCGCATCTTAGTGTTTAACGATAGCATGAACCTTTAAGATGGTGCCGTGAGTTTGCCTTTAAATTTCGGCCCTTCTTATCGTCGTCCAAGCATGCACGCGACGTCGCCATGGCTATTTGTCACTCTAAGCGGTAAGAGTTATGCGAGAAAACGCACCCTTCGCCGTGGTGTTTCACGCACGGGATGACGGCATATTGTACACGCGCGCGTAAATAAGACTTTGCATAAACGTGGCCATCGTGATATGCGGATCCCAGGCCGATCCGCGTGCAAACATCCAAGTATCGCGGTTTTTAGCGGTTGATGCAGTGCACACAGACACGCATAACAAATGGTTTTATCTTGACTACATCAGTTTTGCAAGAATCCTCATCTGAACATTTTTTTATGCGTACAGATAAATCGCGATAATCGCGAAAGGTATACTTCTCGTTTATCAGTATTGTCATTGTAAAAATATTATTTTTCGTGTATCATAACAGTAAAGAAAAAGCAAAAATTTCACGTTATTTACTCAGGAAGGACGATATTATTAGCTGGATGAGAAAAAGAGCAAACTATCGGATGGATCAGGCGCAAAAATGATATACGACGTGACGATGTTTCCACAGATCCATTAGACGAATATTATATTTTTGATCGTTATTTTTGCAATTCAATCAGATATACAATAAATTAATATATTTAATTTATATATTTATTAATATAATAATAAAAGTTGTTTATATTATAAAAAAATCGTCATTGATTAATTTATTTTGTATGTAATATTTGATTATAGAGTTATAAGGTGTTGCAACTATTATTATCTTTTTGTGTCACATGATTTAAAAAAAACTTCTATAATTATACACGACATGTACCTATTAGAGACATAATTTATCATAATGTATATACATGTTCCAAATTATCTCTCAGTAAAGAAAATGTACGCCAAAAAGCGCAACCGTCATTATATTCGAGCTTAAGTAAGTGTAAGATATGCAAAGGAATGGCATCGGCGGTGGATGGCATAGCGGTGGCATCATTGCGTAATGTAGACACGAACGCGCTAATAAAAATTCTACGAACGTAATTGAAGGGTACATGGTGTTATGAGCGTTAGCGGGAATATTACTTTATTCGCCGGCGCAGCAATAACACTGCGTCGAAGATTATCAAGAGTCTGCGCTAGATTCCCACCGCGAATCCCGAGCGTGAAAAGTACAAGAGGGCTCCCTCTTTTTCTCTCGCGTAGGATTAATACACTCGAGCAACCGGAACGGGTGAAGAAACGTGCTCTTAGCGCCCTGTGTACGTGACGTTATTCTCTCGTTTCTCGTCTTCCTCTTCTACATCATCCAGTCCGGATAGCAATAGCTTCCTCTCCTAAACTCCTTGCTTTTCCATTCGGCTTCCCTCTCCTCTCCTCTACCCTTCTATCCCTTCCCCCTCTCACTTCCTCCGTTCTTCATAGATCTTCGCTATTGCCCTCTCGCATTACGCTCTGTACGGCTACTGCGACTGTCATCTTCCTCTTCTCTCACGCGCCTCTACCTCACAGTCTGCTTCCCTTTCTCTCTCCCTCTTAGAGATTAAGTCGTACACTGAGAATAAGGGGAACGTGAGGACGAACGCTCTCTCATTTCCATAGCAACAATCCGGGAAGCACGTTTCCCAAATTAACCCACGCGCTATGCAGAATTAACCCATCCTCCCGCGGCGTCTTTATCCCTTTCGTTGTCCCACCGGACGAGAGCCTCTAGTCTTCACGATTATGTCGCACGTTAATTTCGTTCCTAACGAATGTCGTGAACGTAGGGAACGAATTGAAATCTCTATGTCACCGGTTTAAAATCGTGTCCAACACTGGCATAACACAAATAGCATTTACTGCCTTGTAGCACCCACTGCTGGTATTCCTAATTGCGAGTGGAAACAGCCGCATTCGCCAGATACTAACAATAAGCAGATCTTAAAGGCTCACCCTCAAACATTTTTCAGTGAAATTCCTTAAGCCATACCAATCTAAAAAATCTGTTATAAATAAGAAACGAAAGTGTTTATTTGTATAAATTTAATGTTTTTTTATCATAAAATTTAATATAATTCTTAATAAAAATAATTTACATATAAATTCGAAGGAAATATAATATGAAAATGTACCTTTAAAAATAACATATCATGTCAACGTCGCAGTATTAATAATTACGATAGCATCGTAGAAATAGTACCCTGTTCGTTAATGTAAAAAGCGAATATCGAATTTTCTACTTTCTTGGCGCATAAAAATTTTCACACGTTCAATAAAGAGAAAAAGCAGACGCGAGCATGAACGAGAACCAGATTATCAAACTTGCGTTTTGAAGAAAATTCAATAAAACCGCTAAAGCATTAAGAAACTGGATCCTCATCTTTCGTGGGTCCTATCGGCCACGACGATCGAGTAAAATTCACGAAGGACAGTGGCACGGTCACTCTCATAAACCAAGTAAGTCGACCTTCTCGGCTATAAAACTCAACTTCGAAGTCTCTTTGTGTGCGCCCAGCTTCTTCTGAAGTAGAATGTGAACGCGGCGAGAGAGCGTCTAGTGGAAGGTGTTGGACTAAGATAGAGAAGGGGGGGGGGGGGGGGGAGTTGTATTAAAGAGCAGGAAGAAGGACGATCTCGAAGGAAGAAGACGCGAAGGAGAGGCAGAAACGAAGGGTGCGCAAACACTTCGTCCGAGGACTGGCGCTATAGGCTTTTACCTACAGCCTTCGCGAAGGCGATTGATTATTTAAGTCCTCTCTTGGCTTATATACCTAACGTTCTCTCCGGTATCTCTCCCGAGACCTCTGTTCCCGGTTGACCCGTAATCCTTTCTTCTTACTCGCTACCACTCGTATATTTGTAAATTCACAGTCTGCTTCTATCTCGTCGCGGCGCACAAAGAAGATACTTTCGTAGTATCGAAAATCGAAGTCATACCGTCGTCCGATCGGATCGAGACCGAGAACACCATCGCCGTTGTCCACCTTCCTCTTCTTCGTCGTCGTCGCCGTCGTCGTCGCTGCAATTTTACTCTGTACGAAGTGCTACACTAGAATCCCTCCTTACCCTCTTCTAGTTCACATGCCTCGAGCTACGTAATGGTCTCGAGCTTTACACCGGGCACGTGCTTCCTTGAATTAAAGACCGTCTTCGTACTGGTATATGCTACACGCGGCTCGTATCACATACAGCTGGATCGTATACAAGGTTTCGCGGCCCCGGAAAAAGTCATTGGAGCATGAAAACTTCAATGCAAGCGCTATTGCGCTATTGCGAACATTCCATCGTTGCACGTGTATGTGTGTGTATGTGGATCGGCGCGAGCATATCAAAATACAGGGCTATACGCGTTCGTGGCTCGCAAACAGCACTAACTTTTCGCGGATCTCGGTGGATCGAATGCCAATTTCAAAGCTAATTCGAAGCTCACCGCGACAGCTCTACGGCTCCGCGATGGAAGACGTAAATATTTTATCGTCCGGCTATACGTAGCGACTACTTTAACGGCCACCAACTAGATGGATGTTAAACATTGTGATTTACGAGCGTATATATGTATACGCATATCGTCTGTTTCACAAGTATTCTCTATCGATGACACTAACCGCCGACAAGCGCCTCGTTTGCCGATGCCGAAGCGGACTAATAATTCCAATAATACTTGGTCATTAATTACACAACAAGAGCTTTCCTAATATCAGATAATAGCGGCTATACGAACTTTATTTTCTAATCATAACTCCAGTTTATACTTAGAATGCAAATGAGGGGAAGAAATTTTACGACCGATCTATGACAATTTATATTCATAACTGTAATATAATAGAATAGTCATTGAAAAAACTTAATTTGTTAAAGATTTGTAAGAATAATTGCGAGAGAGATATGTCATTGTTTCTCATCAATATCAGTGAAAAATGGCAGAATCGACATAATTTAAGATAATCATCGTAAATGCGAGATATCAGTAAGTAAGATCAATATAATAAAATGCGAATAGCAATATTCGAGACTCGAAAATATGAAATATCAGAATCTCGTTTGAACCAATACCATCTTCGAATACGAAAGCCCTACTCAAAGTCTTACCGAAGTTTCCAATCCGGCAGCTTCCCAACTTATCGCGGTTTATACATATATCTGTACTCTTATACTTCTGCGGTCAACAAAACAGTTAACTATCCGGGGAATCTTCCCGGGGAGGCCCCGCGCGACCGACGACAAATCCGATTGTTCCAATGGCATCTCGATTCGTGGTCGATTATATGTATACAGTATGTATACCTTGTGGGGCTCTTGGATGTACTCTCGTCATATCGGCTGGTTCACGAGCAACCAATGCGAGGGGGCTGGAAGGGGTTGGGGGTCGGACGAATACATCCGCCTCAAATTGATTGGAATTGTTCCCTGGCTGATATCTCGTTCCTGATGGTTCGTGGCAGCTTCAGATAGACAGTAGGCTGCACCTTGCACGCGGTGAGAGGACAACCTCGGTGCTTTGCGTTCGGTTGGGTTAGACTAGGTTAGTTTAACCCGGGCTATATCCGTCAGACCGCTCCCGTGTGTTTGCGGAAGGCTGTGGACGAGTAGGGTAAGGACGAGCAACGACGAAGGGCTTCTTGCTTGGAATTAATTTCGAAGCTTCTACGGAGAGCGCCACTTATCCCACGCTTATCGGATCGCTCGATGGAAGGACGCGTTAGCTTCACCACCATCGGCATTCACGGAAAATATTGAATGTTTATATTAAACACACTGTGGATCAGCAAACCAGTCCCCAAAATAAAGCATTCCTTAATGCCAAATGCAATTGCGATTTATATTACATAATATAATATCCCCATATTCCCATTGCATCATATTCCTCACAAAACTGCATTACCTCTCTTGCATTTGTGATATGCCGAAACGCGCTCAAATGATCGATTTTGCGATATCAAATTCTCGATTTAATACATATCGATCTCCCAGAAAAAAACTGGATATTATTTTGATAAAGAATTCTTTGTTCAATTTGGAGTCAAGCTTGTCTTAGCGAAAATATTGGAGTTTCAATAATTTTCGAATTATAAGTGATTAAAAAAGAAAAACCTTTTGTGGACTAAACTTTAAAAGAAATGGATAACAAATTTACATTTTTCAACAAATTTCAGGCAAAGATACTTTCCTTCGAAGATTACTTACTAATAGATTTATAATTTTATTTATTTTTAATTGAAAAGTTACAATAAATAATGATCTTTCTCTAAATTTTTGTTAAAAAAAAGTCGGTCGTAAATTGACCGAACAATCTGTTATTAAAAAGCATTTCATCTTTCTTGGACACTGTAAAGGATGAATTAACTACTTATAAATATAAGTAATTATAGAAACGAAATATTACATAGAAACATGATACAGCAACTTTGGCTTAAAGCAAAGAGATGTGTAGAGACTACTTTGCACATCAGAGAAACTATGTATTTCAGCTCTATTAAATTCAACAATAAGATTTTATTTGTCGCAATTTTAAATGTCCATAATATACTCAAAAGATTAATTCATATTCGTAAAGCGATATTTACAATGGTTCCGGCATGCGGATGTTTTGCTCGGAACACAATTATAAATTACTGCATGATAAATTTACCACCAATAGTAATGTGCGATCGTTTGTAAACGTTGACACGCGCATTAGGAAGTATTACAAGTACAAAACCGATATTGATCATCCAGTGCGAGATAAATTGACGGCAATTTATCAAATATCACCTTCTAAATGCAATTAGAATCATGTAACATTTGGTCAGAGAAAAAATCAATTATATTACCCAACAAATTTATTCATTAACAATAATAATTGTTAATGTAAATTGATAAAAATAATTTTGCTTGCAATCCTTTTAATTCATATTGTTATTTAAGGAGTCTTGTTATTTAATCTTCGTTACAGTTGAATACTTATTACAAAACAATGATCATATTGTCGAAACTGAGGACCTGACAGTTTTATAAATTTACGTACTAATCACAAAATCTCTTATCTTTAATTCATAAAATTTATAATTGTCAATTTATTTGTTACTACGCAATTTTTATCAAATTACTATCGCAAAAGACATCAAGAACAATCGGACAAATCGAAGAAATATTACTCGTGTGTTACACACATATATAAAATCGTAATAAAAGATAGTTATGGCGTTTCAGCCACAACTATAAAAATTTCGAGATAAAGTCGTAATTTACAGTCTGCTAAACGTAGCACACCGTGAAACGCAATGCTATCCATCGTTGCGCCTAACATTTTACGGCCTGCAACGATAGCTAAGAAAAAGATTGTAGGAGACTCACCGTAGTTGCAACAACCGAGTGTACCGAGTTGTCGTTTTACGCTTCCAATGAGGCGCCGGACTTAGGAGAATCTAGCTGAGATCGAGCCAAGAAATAATCTGAAACAATCCGTAAAATATATCATTAGTCTCAAATGTGCATCACATTAAGAAGTAATCCTCGATTAAAATTAAAAAGTAGACATTTATGAAATTATTATCAATATTATTAGTTATAGGGACTATTTAGTTGTGATATAAAATAATAACGTAGTACTATACAATGCCGATGTTAATCTATGCAATCTCGGTACATATGTGTACGATTGATTTAAACGTTTCAAGAGTATGAGTCTTCGGTGATCGTTGATTCATGAGTGAGTCATATATCATCTGCGCATTAATGACGTTAAATTGCACAAAACAGCGAAATGCTTTCAAACTTAGCAGGCGCCGTATCACCACGACTTCCGCGATACGTCACGGCTAATATGCACTGGCGCAGTCTATAACTGTAACAATACGTGCTTTGCTTTATATTGCCGCAGGCAATAATTACCGCAGCAGCAAGGTGAACTTCAGTTTCATGAATCCTCCAAGGAAACCGCCGCTGCATTAGATTAGGTAGTTTGACACTAAGGAGGTGAACGTGCATCCAAGCCTAATCTGGAAAGCAATAGTTCGCGTTTACGTTCTGGTGTACCCTGCCTTATAGTGTTACCGCTTTTGATACCCAAGAAAGACTTGTTGTCAAATTAGTGTATGCAAATTACGTAAACTAGATGACTAAATACAAGGTAATGAATAGACTTTAAACAATGATAAATGCGTTCGTTTAATTTAAGAATGCTGTAATAGTTAATTTAAATTTTTTACAAAGAATAAATTTTGCTACGCAAGCACATTAAAAAGAGCTTTTTACATACATGAGACCCTTATTACTTCGATAAATAGAAATTTATAAATATACGAATTTAATTTCTTTTTATATTTATTAAATAGATAAAATAGTTATAATTATAATAATAATAATCTTTATTGCAACGCAAAAGGTGAGGCACCAACATATGTTGCTACTCCCTGTTAAATACAAGAAAGTTAGAGTATAATGATATAAAATATGATCTATATAACACATCGACAACGAAGCACAGTCACGCACACACACACGCACACCCACCTGCATACACACACAGAAACATACACGCATGCACACAGGCACGCTTGCACGTTCGCTCACGGAGCAGTGACACTCAGAGATTAGGTGGGTGAGATTAGCGAGAAGGCCGGTGACGATATAAATTGTGCAGCCTCCGTACGAAAAGAGGATAATGAGGTAGAGGATTTAATAGAAAAAGGCAGTTGGTTATAATATTTAACCGCAATATAGGAGAAGATATCGCATTATGTAATACAAATGTTTGAATTTTATCAAAAAAAATTTTGTCCTAAATTAAAGAGAATTGGACAAAATTTAGCTATAAATAATATTTTAATATTTTCAATCTTCATATACAAAGCAGTGTCCGCTATTACTAGATATTAATTAGTAATTGCATTAATAACTGTTTTATCATAACGTTATTAGTAAATATACCACTGATTACATTGTCGCAATTGATACTAAATTGCTTCGATTTCAATAAAATATACATACGCGCAGCAAACTACCCCACCCTCCAATAAAAATCTAATTACGTAATTAACGAGAATAACAGCAATGGAAGGTATTCGTGATTAGTGTCGACAATTATTATTCATTTCTCCAATTAATTGTTAGAATGTAGGTACATGATCGAGTAAATTTGTAAACTCTCCGCGCATGTTAAATTAAATAGCGCCATCGATGATATCTTTATTACGACGTTTAGTCATACATTAGATAATGCCGCCGGAGAGTTAAACAGGCGAAGTCACATCTTTCTCTCGTTCCTCGACGTAAAGGGCGATTCCATGGTACGTTGGAAATACGCGTGAGGGATGGCTTCGGCCATTTTATATGACGTGCCGTAGGTAATCCCCATTGCGAAACGATCTGGGCCACGAGCCGAGGAACGACCTTTTTATTTCTCGACCGGTTTTACGGCAGGCTCGCTTCCACATTTATCTCAGCTCTTTCTCTGCCCTTCGTCCCATCTTCACCCCCCTGCATTCTCTTATAGGTAGCTCTGTTTCTCTATTCTTTGTACCTTTACGGCTTCTATCGTGCGACAGGACTTGTAACCGTGTCTTCAGTTTCTCCATTGCCTTACTTATCCGGGGCTTTTTATCGAAGAATTCTCGAGTAAGTATATGAGAAATAATTGACAAGTACCACGACGCACGTGTGAATCAGATTATTCTGGTGGAAATACACAGAGAATGGTCTTCGCGATTGCGAATCAATTTCGATGAATGCAACGAGTGCACGAAAAAACAAATTATGGAAGAAACTTTTCTATATATACTCGTTAGATTAACGAGTTTTGCTATTTACGCGCGTCTTAGATACAGTATGTAATCAATACACTGCACATATTGAAGCAGTATAGATAGCAACGGATGGCAAATTCCAGCATTGGTAGGCATTGCGCACACACGCACACAAGACGTATTCAGCATATATATATCCCGTTTCTCTATGTAACTAGCTCGAAGGATTCGGCCAAGTGATAGGACGACAACCCCAAATCCTATCCACGTGTATTCGAGATGAGAAGCTTGTGAAATAGATAGGATTTGACTATAGGGTGAATCACGCGCGCAGAGGGACTAAAATCATATATAAGCAGGCCTTAAACTAATCTCAGTTACACTAAGGTAAATATTATATTAATTAAACAATAGAATAAGTTTTTAAATAAAGATGTTCACCCTAAAACAATATTAGCTTATTGTAATTGTTTGAAATAAAATAAAAATATTATTTAAAAACTTAAAATCAAAATAGTGAGCATTAATGACGTCTTAACATCACACAAAAAAATAGTAAAGGAATTAATCTATAGGGGATAACCAGATTATTATTAATTAACCTTAACAAAAAAACGTTCTTTATTATTTAATAATGCCATACATATCTATACATATGTAGGTATATAGTCAATAATGATTCCTCCATCATATGCGAGTGTTGTGACTGTAATAATAACTCGTTTTTTTGAAACTGAGAAAATACTATTTTAGCAATATGCATGTGTCCGTAGAGCCGGCTATGTTCGCTTTGGCAACAATATGATACTGTTTTTTTGTTCATCCATCTCGTGCGCGGACGACTCCCGTGGAATAAAAATCGGCGCTGCAATTTTTGTTTTACGTGAAAAAAAAAAAGAAGAAATAACGATCTCTCTCGTCCTTCCCGATTCGCCACTAAACTGGGTTGACGAAGGGCGACGCACCAAAATACATGACGAGCTAATAAAGCTCGCGCGCAGCTTCTCTTTATATATATCCTATATGAAGAAGAAATAAAGCTTCATTGTGTCTCGTAGCCTTGGGGCTACCGCAGTTTCATCGAGGGACAAAAGGGATAGGGCCAATGGCGGGAAGCGAGATGGGTGCGATATTATTACGCAATACGAATAGGCCTTTTTTGTCGTTTGCTGTTAAGGGCGCCGCAGCAAAAAGATCCCTTCGCCTGCAGATTGCGGCTGCTAGTATGCGGAAAAACTTAAGAGCTTAAAGCGGCCATCCTATTGCATGTTAAATTCGTAAGCTTGCACCGATGCTAGCTAAAGCTAAAGATTAATCGAATTTTATATCACGTTTTAACTTAAAAGCTCTTCTGCGTATGCGTGCGTGTGTATATGTATATTTCGTCCTACTTTAAAAGCCTATCTGTGTATTGGCCATAAGAAATGTAACTGCAAATGCAACTGTAACAGAGTGTCATTACGCATCTGAGGCATTGTTCTGTTCGTTTCCTTGGGGCATAAATTAAATCCTACTACTTCGTTAGAAACGAGAAGCCAATTAAGATGCACGACAAAGCGCCATTTCATTTGATCCCACTATTTTCTACGGTGCAGCAATGAAATTTAATGCAATGCTGCCATTATTCCTCTGTACGCTCGTACGAAGTGACGGTAAAAATTTTAAGTGGCACCACTCTTCGCGGTATACAATATAAGTACATTGTAAAAGACTTTCGCACGGCATTATTGCAAAAATTGACGATAATTCTCAATATCGTAAAAGGGTAAATCCATTGTGCTATAAACAAAATTATTGCTACACACGTCGTGTACTACAGCGAACGATCGACGTGAGTTCTTACTTTTTATGATGATATAGAATCTCAAAAATTTTATGAAATCTGGAATTCTGAATTTCTGAAAACCCCTCTGACAGAGTATATGAAGCTGTGTAATTTAAATGTATAAAATAACACATTTATGAAAGTTCGTAAAAATCATATAGCTAAATATCGCTAAATATGCAGAACTACAATATGTATAGCAATAAATATAGTAACAGTAACTACGTATCGACAATGGAAATCAAACAAATTGACCATTCAGTTGCATCAAAGCTATCAGAAAGTTCGGTTAACTTTTTTTTAATCAAACGATAAATCGACTGCCTGCGAGCGAGCCAGCAATTCCGCAAGCCGAACTAGGTCGGCATATTCGGGCATATATGTATCGCTACATGTAAAGGGAAAAATCTATTATCAGACAGAAAATATACATATATTCCACTGGGGTAACGGGAAGAAGATCACCTTCACTTTTGTTTCCAATATTTCGAATGACGCAAGAGATATCAAATCCAGAAATAATTACTTTCCTCTCGTTTCAAATCAAATACGGTTTTTACTTCTCTCACGAACGAAAATCTAATCGCACTTTCGTAACCTGCCATCTTTACAATTGCTTGCGCGTAGAAAAATGTAAAATTTATAATATTTAAGTGCAAACGCTTTATTACATCTACTTCATTACATTATTACACAGCTATAAAAAATTTAGATCAAATATGTACTTAAAGAAATGTAAATGTTTCATTTGCGCAATATCTATTTCTTATAACGAACTTCCCGAGGGATCATCCTTTAATAATTTTATACCCCCCGATATATTCTGATGAATAAACTTCATGCTTGGGAAAAATGCCTATAGTAATTGTCGATAAGTTAATTCACAGACTCGCTGCGAAGTGTGAAGTGGTCTTTTACGCCGTGTGCCAAAGTGTCAGAACCCGCGTGGATGCCGTAAGATTCAATTAGAGGCCAATGGGCTATGCAGTTTACCGTCGGCCCTCCGTCGGCCCTTCTCTCTTTCTCTTTCTCATCCTTTCTCTTTCTGTCTCACCTAGTGCTAGTGAACATTTTCCAAAACCCCATAGAGACATGCGCACAGAGCCGTTTGATGCCAGATGCTGCTGCGGATATTGGATAAAAGTTTCTCAGTTCGCGGAGGAAATAATTTCACAAGCCGCGCGCGGACCAGGGCTGCTGCCTCTCTTGCGCTCTCCCCTCGAGTTGCGCAACGTTTCGTTCTTTCGCAGGAACCGGCGCTAGAAAAGAAACTTACCAGGATCGGGTAAGACCCCCCGACGGATTTTCTCGACTTGTCGTGTTTCTCTGTAGGCAAAACGGGCGGCGACGCCACCTGGTACTTAACATATATGGTAAAGCCCGGTTCGTATTGCGCAATGGTGAAACTTTCCGCCACTTTCCCCCCGATCGATTAAGAGATAAAAATGTTTGCAAGGAAGCAACCCAATTGTTGCGTTACTCTCTCCTCTGTTATAAAATTGATCATAAAGAATTTTGACAAACGTCAATCGCGTTGCAAGGTACAAGTTGTAAGATACGCGTTGCAAAAATATTTATTCAGTTTTAACAATTTCAATAACAGATCTTTGGAAGCTATTCTCGTTATCAATGGATAAAAATATGAGTCGCATAAATGTTTCAACAAAGGATGTTATCCCGGCATATATTAAAGCACAATCACTCTCCCCTCTGTTGCTGATACGTTGTCTGGATACAAACACCATGTAATCCTCATCCTCGTCAACGCGCACTCCAAGCTGCATACTGTTATTTACTCAATACGATCGTCTTATCATTGATAAGCTAGGTGTTTCTATATAGAATACATGAGAGAAAATCGATAGAACACGAGATACAAGAGTGTTTCATATTTGAGGTTTAGTAATGGGGATCCTTAAATAAAGGATTAAATAAGTACATTAACATAAATAAACATAATAAAAAGGTTATGATTTTCGAATTAAAACATCATAGCAGTAATATCAGTTATTTTATGCAAAATTTAATGCATATTATTATTTCTTTTCATATGTTAGGCTCGACAATTATTAATAAAAGAAGATATCAATAAAATATTTTAGTATACTAGCTCATGTAAAAAAAATATGCTACAAAAGTTTATAATATTTCTCTTAAAATATTTCTCGAAAATAGATATTTCGCAAAAAAATTGAAACACTATATTCTTGCAATATGTAGATAAATAGTAAACTTTTAAATAGAGGAAGGTAGGAAAGAGAGCAATGCACAAAAGAAATGCAGAATACGGGATTACTTATAAGATAACAATTATCCCTCCTTGGCTTTTCTTTTTCAATTAATTTCATTAATATTAAAAAAGCGGATAAAATATATCACGTACTACGTGAAATCGACACGTTCAGTAGGTATAACAAGGTCTTAAGCTCACTTAAAGAAAATTTCTACAATTTTCAAATAATCTCTCCGATAATCTTAATCTTCGAATTCGCGATACGCGTATCACATAGATTATACAGACTTTGACCATCCGATGCGATATCGACGAGAATTTTTCTCTGTAGTTTCTTGATATACGTTGCAGTTTTACGCTAGCAATCGGACTATTTTTGTCACGGATTTGCTTTTGAAGCATTCGATAAACAGCGCTGGATCGGTCTAGCTAAGTGCTCTCGGCAGTGAGCGGATACTCTGTCACGGCGCTCCAATAATCTATGAACAGCGTTCGTATATATAAATGCTTTTTTAATCGCTTACGTGGCACATGGACATGGATTGTGCGAGTTGTGATTACTAAGAAAACGGTAATAATATCCTATGTTTAAAACAATATAATAATATAACATTATAAAACAAATATTTTCAGAATTGGTCTAAAACATAATTTAATTAGTCTCTCATCTCACAATCAGAAAGAATTTAAAAAATATTTCGTACATATAAAAGATTGTTATACCTGTTTAAATATATTATAGATGCACTAATAAAATAATAACAAACTTATTTCTATACAATATTAATGCTACAAACGCTCTTTTGTGAGAAAAAACAAAAATTTTAAATACTATAATTTATATTACAGTATTTAAAATTTTTGTTTATGTATTTAAAAGTTTTGTTTAAAATTTTAAGTTACATTTTAAATACTATATTTCTAAAATAATTTTTTTCAATGCCTGTCGCGAAAGTTCGATTTTCGATTGCTGTTTAACGTTCGGAAAGTGGCTTATTTCTTAACGATTCAATGTATGCCTAACTTTACCGCACTAGTGCGAGAAAAGCACCTTTATATGACTTAGTTTACCGCAGTAGTGTGTAAGAAACCTCTTTTTTTCACGATTGATAGTTTTTGTTTTACGATTTTCGACTGACATAACAAACTTGAACGTAACGAATTCACGCGAGACAAAACGTCAATTCGTTACAACCGTCATCATTCAAGAAGGATAAAATGGATTTTTTAATCTCAAATCAAACTTTCGCGACAGGCATTACAAAAAATATAGTATGTGGCATGTGCGGAAGACAACGAATTACGTCACGCGTGAAGTTGCCGCATTCGCCTCAGCTTATAGTGTATTCACAGTCGTACTCGTGTGAATGCACCATAAGCCTTCGGCTCATGCGGCAACTTCACGCGCGACATAATTCGTTGTTTTCCATACTTGCCACACAAAATACTATTATTTGATTTAATTAATTTTTTCTATTTCCACTAATTTTTAAAATACATATTTGAAATGTGTACATTAATATCTACCTAGTAGAATATAAAAAAATTTGTAACATGTTTTATCTATAATTCAATTTACACTCTATTGTTGGAATATATTTTTCACATTTCTTTAATTTAAATAGCATGACAAATCAAACCACAAAAATTAAATGAAAGTAATAGTTTAAAATAAAATTTTCTTGTATCACACCAAATATCTATATATATGCGCGTTCTGCTCGAGATTTATTCACACTAGAGAGCACAGTGTCACCGCAATATTGATTTATTTTCCTATTGCATATAACGAATCTATCATAGATTACATCATGAATCAATCGCGTTGCCTATATCTTTTTAAACGGCCACAAATTTTTTGCCATGCTCGATTTCTGTCGCGTCCATAGAAAATCGTAAAATTGGCGCATAAATCAATCGTATTGTAAAAATAGAGATACGCTTTATGCGCGTCAAAACCAAATTTCGTGATGATACTTCTTCATTATTTCCATCTTGCGTATTTTAGAAGTTTATTCGTTTGTAATGAAAGCGTTAAATGACATGATAAGTAAGATAGAATATCAAGTATGTATTGCTAGTATCTATACAAACTCCATACATTTCTAAGATACAACAACATGCAATTCGAATATACATTAATCAAGAAGAACTAAAGAAGTGTCCCGGTATATCAGCCAATTAGGTATGTACATAGTCGTGGAAAAAATGCGCAATAAAGAATTTAATTTTATCGTTCACGATAATAGAAAACACACGCAACGTTTTCTATATTTCTCAACGGAATAGCATGGTAAAGCGCGATTATATTTATGTAAATGCAAAATTTATTTCAGTTATTTTTGATCAAAAGCGCTTCCATAGATTTGCATGTTCTTCGAATTCGTCATAAGTTTTGCAAACGCAATAAAATTACGCGATATTTAAAAAAGAACAAAATATAATCGACAAATTATTAAGTCATCAGTTTTCCTCATTCTATAAAAATATAAATTCTATAAAACATTCTATAAAAATTCTTCTTGATACAACAATTTGTAATGCAACATTTATTGAAAATAAAAAATGTAGCGATCAAATAGACTATCGTTTTGTTACAAAATTTAACGAAATTTCCGTTGACGGGCAATTAAAAATTGTTACACAACATACACGTGATATGCACACAAATGGTTTCTAGTGAACGCATAAAGATTGCCCATTCGGCTAAATTTCATCTCGTGGAAACGGTATTATGGCTGCCGTGCATCGCTATTTGCTTGCTGCGCGTGCCATATAAAACATGTAAGAGAGAAGTTGATCTCATATAGCGACGGAAAGTAATTTCTTTTCATCCCATAAGTGATCTTATTCTGCCACATGCCAGTAAATACGCTACGCGTATCTGACCTTTCTGAAGCTAGACATCCTATTTTCATAATTTCACATTTTAATATAATTGATGGAATTTTTTTATTTTCTCCAAAAATTTCTACTTAATTAATATTTTTAAAAGTTTTATTTATATAAATAAAAAGAGATTTAAAAAGATAATTAATTATAAATTTATATTATATATAAACTGTAATAACTTTTTTATTTCGCTCAAAAGAATATTATAATAAAGACAATATTTTTTTAAATTATTGTAGTAGAAATTAGAATTTTCCAAAAAATTCCAAATTAATCCATGAGAATTTACATGCAAATTTATTCTTCACATTAAAAAATATGTTACTATAATTAAATTCGAATACTGCAAGCATAGGACTTTTAATAGCATCGATGATCACGTATTTTCTACTCCAATTCCTAATACATTATTACATGTTACATACTGCACATGACAAGTCACATTCTTTCCTGTCAGCATCAGGGAAGTGAGTGCATAATACCCTAATAATAATTTAATTTGTTTAATTAATCATAAAGCGTAAAATTATATTGGTAATTCCTATGGGCTTGAACGGAACAGTAATGTGTCCTCAATTTTCGATCTCTGGGATGTTAATTTTGTTCCGCACGATTATTTCCGTAATAAAGAAACATTTTAGTTATTACATTTTTAACAAAATGCATCGCTGAGTGCGACAAAGCAATGAATTATCATCGCCAATCTGTTAAAAATATTTCGCGCATTTTTCTCTTTCGAAAGCTGAATAAAATAAATTATAATCGATTAGCAGATATTGAAAGATTTTATTAAATAATGATCTGCGATGTATCATTCGCAAAAATTGATTCTGTAATCTGCAATCTCATCACGCTTGGTATTAGGAAGATTTAGAACGCGCGCCACGCGATATTTCTTCTGGCAGCGATATTTCAATAACGCCCGTATAAAGTATCGGCGCAGTCTGCCGATACAACCTCTATATTCAATAGGCGCCTATCAGTTCTCGCAAACGACGACATTAAATCTATATTGATTGAAATCATCCTGCTTCTCTGAAAATCATGCGAAAGACTTTGTTTCGAGAAATCTGCCATCGACAACATTTATTAATATTTGTTAATGATCACGGAAAAAGGATATTTTTGCCACGCAAGAATATTTTTTTTATTTACAGTTTATTGCGATAAAGGAATTAATTCGCGTATTTAAAAAAAAACACAAGGTGCCGCGTAACACAGTATGAGCGATTCTCACACGAGATAATCGATAGGATAACGTTGCGACCAAAAGTTGCATAAACTGTGAAACCATCTACGAGTTTTATTCCATAAATTCCATATATGGATGACGAAATCCATTTTGAATGGCAAAATTTGTGCAAATGGCACAAATGATAACACGCGTTGCGGCTACGTTGGATTTCACAATTCGCCGTTTTGGTTTGGCCAAATAGGTAAACTCGTTATCGAAAACGCTATGAATTTTTGCGTCGGAAAATTGAACATAAACTTCAATATTGATAATTCGTGATGACGGACTATCGAACTTGTCCTAGTCATTTCGCGGAAATTCGTTGTATAAAAAATTTCTGTTTAATTAACTCGTAAACGTGTGTGTGTGTGTGTGTGCGCGCGCGCACGCGCGCGTGTGTGTGTATATGTAACAGAACGTGAATTTGATTGCGGGGACCGCAATATAGACGGTGGTTATACGCGGTGCAAAATTATACTGTCATGTACTGAGAAATATTTGAATATGTACGAGTGTGTGTCGCGGTAGGACGTTATCATGCGGGACGTAACTGCATAGCAAGGATTAGTTAAACGGTCAATGTTTAACTACGGTGCCGTTACGCAACTATAATTTGGCGACTTCGCCCACAAATGCAAGACGGCAATAAAATCCACTTTACTAAAAGCACAGCCGAGAGAATTAATTCGGGCGGGCTATTACTCTCCAGCCGGATGTCGCGTCATTAACGCCTCACCATGTAGCTACGCTGTGTACTAAATTATTCGTGAAGCTGTCGCCGATAGTATGAAATAGTTACGAAGCGTATACTTAAATATCTATCTCTATTTTGTCGTTAATATTATTAATTTGAATATTATTATTATATATTATCTTTTTAATATTATTATTATATTATAGTTCAAGTTCTTCTTAATACAATCTCATTATGACATGCCGTACAAATTATGCAATTATTGGGTATTTCGATACATTCGCTTCCTTATTTAACATATTTACGATATGTATCCACAATTTTAGCAGCCAAATGAAATCAGACTGAAACTATATGATTTTTCTCCAGTCCGAGATTAATACCATTTTTGAATATCAATAAGATAATTATTAACAAGAAATAAACGTAAGAAAAAAGATGAAGGAATCACAACGCTTTTGCATTCACAGGAATGAGAAGGCAGAAGAAATACCATTAGAATGCAGCGTGTTGGTCTGCAATCAGATCGGGGTGAGGTTCCTAACCAAGTCCAAAGGTAGTAAAGGATATAAGCTTACGTCAAACTTACACGTTTTGTGAGTATTTTCAACATTTGTCTTTAATATCTATAGATATATTAAAGTAATCAAACATGTGTCATGTTTCTAGAAATAACTGCGTGAAAGAATATAGATTAACGTTAAATTAATTAAAATTTATATTTCGCCGAAAAAAACCTTGACTACGAAAAGTCACCAGTCATCGTCTTATGTATGTACATTTTCCTATATTATTAATAATGAAGAAATGAGTTTTGCGTATATTTAAATAAGTATATAGAATGCGGCAAATAAACGGAAACAGTTCCTAACCATTGCTAGCCATACGGCTGCATTCGAACGCCAGGCACGTGACTTTGTTACGAGATAACGCTACTTCCGAATTTATACGTATATAACCTCCGCCTTAGAGACTCCGGATTCGGATTCCCTAATTAACGAACGAGAGGAGACAAAGCGCGATCGTCGCCCTCTCTCCGGCTCACCGATGTCAGATATAATTAATTTCACATATCTACGATACGCGAACCAAGTCTCTTCGAATATTCAAATAGCAGATATGTCCGCAAACTTAATGTCTCGCAATCTTAATTACCTCTTCATATAAAATTAAAATCTAATTGCCTTCTAACATATCCTTCATACTTAATGGTTGATGAACAAGTCAACATGACAAATTCATGTCTCTATTAATAAAAATATAATAGAATAATTTACAATATATGGATCTTACAATATAACCGCTATAAAAATTGAACCAATTTTAGAGTCGATTAAAAGAAATGTATTTATGCCAAAACGGATGTCTAATATTTTTCTTTTGAGATTAGGACAATATTTCTCGCGGAGTCGGATTTTCTACCAAATTTGCGAATATGCTAGAGTCAAAAATGACAAGATTAACATGCGCTCTAGAATTTAAACATTTGCGACGATAAGAGAGTATTATAGAAAAGTAACTTTTTCCATTACATTCGTGCAAATTAAATAATTTCGAGGTTTCACATTAAAGAAAATATGCTAAAGGCTAAAAGTGAATGCTAAAAGAACCACTGAAAAAATTAGACTGTCTCAAAGAAGATGAATGACATATTGTATATACGCAAAATAAAATCACAAACACGTGACGGACGGACATGCTCATTAAATAATTGAAATTAATTCAAGAAAAAGTGCATTATCCTTTATCCTGTATATATATTTAATACGGCCTAGGTAACGGCGAACGACGGAGAAAATCCCGGCCGGTGTTCAAAAGCGCTTCTAAACGTCCGGCGACAAAAGGTCAAAGGATCGAATATCCAGATAGCCCGCGGTAATTTGAATGCGGTAGTTTGAAATAAAAGGTCACGCGAAAGCAGGACAAAACGGATCTCTGTGTACAGACGACGTATGGCGGCTAATGGAAGCCGGAGGAGGAATCATGAGTGGAGGAAGAAGCACGGGTGGAATAGGGGGGAAAATCAAGGGACAGAGGGAGAACGAGATGGGCGGGAAAGGGGGACGAAAGGGAGGACAAAAAGAGGCCGAGGAGGGGGGGGGAGGGGGTGGATATGGCGAAGCGACAGAAGAGAAGACTCGATTACACGTCACCAGCAGCCCGGAGCCTATTTGATCGCAATCGGTTTTTCATTACCAAAAGCTTCGCCGGGCTTTATACCAAATTGTACATTCGGCGACCCTTGTAAAACTCACCGAAACGCACACCGGGCAACGGAATCGCGCGGGGTAGCGCATAATTGATCATCCCCGTGCATATTACATCTCGCGCGCGCGTGCTGCCCATAACTTCCGGCGGACGCGGGATAAAAGTACGCGGAACCTCGAGTGCCGTTCACGTCGAATCTTCAATTCGCGGAAATGGATTGTGTGTCAAATGCGCGGTAAATCGACATATCGACTCTCGTGAAATTCATGCATCCCACTCGCGGCTTCCCTCCCGATCCCTTATCACAAGTTTCCGACGATAGATTATGCATCTCCCGCGTGTCGTTCGTTAAAATTTGAAACAATGCAAGCAGAATCTGAGAGCTATTTTGCGTCGGTATCAAACATCAAAAGATGACGGGCATGAAAAGTCCGTAATCATACCGTGTATTTAACATTTAACTGTTTTCAAGATTTTCAGAACCTGATATCTAAATATGAGATTTATATATAATAAAATATATGTAATTTTATCATTTGTAAATTATGCATGCAGCTATATTAAATTATTTACAATATACCACTTTTGCGTGAACCAAAAGTACGGATTTGTAAAACCAAATTACATTAATATCTATAAAAAAATAAACATAGCGCAAATATCCTGGCAAAAGTTCCTTCCTATTAAATTTCTATATTAAAGGATTATAAATATATATATTATATTTTATTTATTACGTTGTTAAATTATTTTGATTAGATATAATTTATTAGACTCTCTTATAAGAGAATTTTTATATAAAATTCTATTCTTGCATAATTATTCTTCTTAAAGATAAAAACGCTATTAAAATTTTAAAATTAAATTTTTTGTTACGTATAATATACTAAGAAACAGAAAACAGATTTTTGCTTTTCAGAAAACCATTGTTCGTATCAAATCTTGCATTTTGACTTGGAAGTTGATATTAATTGATTTTAGTTGATAATAAATCGATCTTTATACATTGTTAATATCCTGGTGTGCAGGGTATGCTCGCTTTCATTGTCCCTTGAATTTTCCACTTTGCTCTGCAAATATACGAGCCTTAGTTTATTATATTTTGGCTTGAAAGATTATAAATTTATATTGCGATCCAAAATTCAGAGCCTAATTACAATTACGTACGTATACTGGTATACAATACCTGAATTAATTTGTCCGTCCGACGGGCCGGCCGACACTTTTAATACCCGATTGCACAGTGCGCGGTGTAGCGAGAAAACGGTGTAAAGGTGTGCACGCGACGATTAACCGATTATGTTATTGACGGTACGTGTCAAACACACGATTTCGAACGAGCGGACGCACAACGGACACGGCAATGCTCGGCACAAACGGCGCGGCGGTTTACCCGCGTTACTCGTTATCGCGCGCGCCGATTAACCGCTTTTAGGACGCGACCGCACATTACTCGGCACTTTATTCGGCACTCCCGACGTTTATTCGCACGCGAGGCTAATTTTTGACGCGGAAACCGCGGCAGCTCGCGTGCCGGCGACCGATGTAAAAGAGCGCGAAACAAAATGGCGGCGAGGGTTTCGCCGCCGCGCGTGCGTAGCGCGCGACCGCGACGCGCGGTAGTTAATCGCGTTTAGCGATTTTTCTTTTTTCGTTATCATTATAGCACTCGTTATTAGCAGGACGTAATTTGGGCGAAATGTCACGTCGCCTGACGTTCCATTTCGCGGTCATTCGCACAAAAGCGCACTTTTGACGAGCGATAAACACGAAATATATACATATATTCATCAAGACAACATGTTGTTTGTATTTTGCGAACAAAACCTGTTCTAGACGCAATAATTCGAAATTCGCGATAGAATTGTAGTTTATAAACCGTGTGTAATAAACGAAAAACGCTCAAAGAGTCAGAATATGAGCGTATATATCTATATATAAAATATACACTGTATATTAAAGTACACACAAAATTTATAAATTTATTATACAAAATTATTATAAATAGCATATTGCATGAAATCTGACAAAAATTAAAGATCGTTCAAAATTGAATGTGATATTAAAATTAAACAATTGTCATTAAGGGGATCCTGCAGCCAAATGTTTTACCGAAAAAATTATCATTTTCTATCATTTTCTATGTTACCGACCTACATCTTGCCTTGTAATAGACAAGGATTGCGAACAAATATAGATCATATTTAACAGGTAAACAATGTTAATTATTGATAAAATACAGTACCAGTAAAAAATTAGTAAAAATATTACATACATTGGTAAATTTTTCAGAAAGCTCGCATGTCCAAAATCGGGAAATCTTAAAGACGTCATTAAGTCGTCTTTTAGGCATCATATCATAAGACGTCTTAAAGATGTCTTAAGATGTCCCGATTTTGGACATGCGTGCTGTCCGAGTTATTTGTTCGAGAGATTTCTTATTTTATTAACATAAAAGCTTTATAAGATAAAGAAAATCACATATCGAGAACAATCTAATATTTAGCATATTTTTTTTTATTAAAATAGAACAGTATATGTATATAAATAAAATACGGAACTTGGAATCTTAAAGGTACATTATCTGTCATCTTACAGTGTCATATTGAAACTTGTAGCCGTCTTAGTACGAATTCACGACTATAGATGGGGATAGCATTCCGTCTTTTATCTTTTTTAGTTTAGAGAGAAGCCTGAGAGCGGCCATGGGCGCAATTTAGCTGTTACTTTTATTTTAAAGCCTCTATGTCCATAAAATGTGGACATTGAACTACGTCCATGAATCCCGTAGATAATGTCCACGATTTTATGGTTCTCTTCCATGCTATGGTCACGATTTTTTGGTTTTCTCCCGAAAAGAACCATCTCTTTTATTAATTTAAAAAAAAACATCTCTTTCATCAATTGAATCACTTATATTTACATTATATGTTACCAACTTGTTAATATAATTATTAATTATATTGCTGTGTATTTTATTAAACTTTATACTGACAAAAAATAGAGACCGCTTTTACCAGACTAACTTTTTAACATGTATAATTTTGTACAGCGAATGTTTAATATTCAAGAATAACTTATAATAAATAGGCAATAAACTATTGAATACACAGAAAAAAAAGAATATTCTTGATTTTAAAATATCTTTAGTGATAACGTGGAAATCTTGAAATAACATTATATTGCGTTAAACGAAGAAAATTAGTGTTGAACGAAGAATTATATAGTTGAACCAAGAAAAATAAAGTTGAAATAACACGTTAAAATTCTTATAAGAAGATTACATTGTTTCATATATACGCAAGATCACTATAATCTTCTTATAAAAATTTCAACGTGTTATTTCAACTTTTTTTTTCTTGGTTCAACTATCTAATTCTTCGTTCAACACTAATTTTCTTCGTTTAACGCAATATAATTTTATTTTGAGATTATATTATTCTTGTGCTATACAAGCATATCGAGTGTTGATTTGACACTTCTTTTTTTTTCTGTGTATACACTTACGGATTAAAGAGCAGACCTACGATCATTTCACGAGCCCATAATATCCGTATTGACTAAGGCATTGACTGTCCGAATGCGGCGAATTTCACATGTGTATAATATAAGCAATAAAACTTTATAAAAATAAATGAATAAAGAAATTGCTATTTCTAATAAAATTTTTTTTAAAGTACTTTTAATTGTAACTAAAATTTCGTCCGATAAAAATGGACCAACCTAAGGCCCTAGAGGCCCTCCACCACCCCCGCCGATTCCGATTCAGCGGTCCTCTTTTCTTTTAAAATGCTTTATTTTTTACTTTTTTTATTATTTATCATCTTTTATACAATTTGTTTTACATTAAAATAAAAATTTAATTTAATTGCTCAGATAATTGCATACACAATTACACTTTTACACAAATAAATTTCAAATTTTTCCCGGACAGCACGCATGTCTAAAAGACATCGTAAAGATGCCTTTAAGATGCCTTTTAGACACGTATGTCTAAAAGATATCTTAAAGATGTCTCTATGACGTCTTTTAGACATGCGTGCTGTCTACTGGGTTAAAATTATAAAAAAAATTAATTCTTTTCATTGTTAAATCACACCCTCCCACTTTATCCCTGACCACTTTATCTCGTATATGCTTATATATTTATTTCTACCTAAGTTTCTTACAATTAATTATGTGTATAATATTAATAAAGTTTCCTTTTCTATTGTCGAAAATCACACACCCATATCCCTACCTATTCCGTATTCTTGCTTATTCGCTTTCCCATCTAATTTTTATCCGTATTCCTCTACCCGATTTTTATCTAATTTTTACCCGTATTCCTACCTACGGGTATCTCTATTTAATATACCTCTATTAGTTACAAGTTACGACTGCGATTACCCAAAATTAGAGGTGTAAGCGAATTTTTGTTTTAAATTGGGGCCGTTTAGAATCGGAGTTTTATTGAAAGTTTAATTTACGCGGGATAGAGATCTTTAATTCGAGACGGCATAATATTTCCGTCTCTGTTATAAGATAACCTTACAGGCTTTACCTGCATTTTTTATACTTTGATTGGTGTTGTACATACACCAACCTACCTTAATCCTCTTCGTCTACTTTCTTCTGGACAGATTTGACTCACCTTTTATAACACCTGGCCGTATTCTGGCTTCATAAGTAGCCAGAGATCGGCAGCAAGGAGAAATACTCCTTCTGCTGCCGGCTAATCATCGCCGGCAATAAGCGTAAGATTTTACGCTTTTGTATAATTACGCGAAACACGAACGCGTCGCGAAGAGGCCATCATATTAATCAGATTAATTAAGTACGAAATTAACAATTAACAACAATAATATTTTTATTTGCATACAAATTAATTTCGCATTTATTCTTTACATGTAGTAATTAACTAATTGTAAGATATATATCCACTTGGAAACAAATCTAAATTTGAAAATCTCTATGTTTGACAACGTTTTGATTCGAAGAGATTCAATTACGACTAAAAACTTTATATTGAACTTTTAATTACAAACTTTATAATATAAACGTAACTTTAATTTGAAAATAAATGATTAAAAATTGCTAGACTCGCGTCATTCAACAGAATCTAAGGCCCACATTATATGCGTATTTTTATCGATTCGAACGATTCGTTGCTTAATCTCATCTCAAAAGCATGCAGAGATGAGAAATTCAGAAGAATGACGTAAGATCGGAAAGGGATAATAAATTTCCCTCACAATTAGAATAAATAAAAATATCTCTTTGTGTGTGTGTGTGTACTTTGTACTTATTAAAACTATTTTTCGTATAATATATATATATTATTTCAAAATCAAGAATTTTTAAGTAAAGCAAAACTGATCGATTCTAAAACAATTTATACTAGAAAAAAATTGTCGAAAGAAATTCTTCTATTTCATGAAGTATAATAGGATCTCACGTCATATCCAGTCATCAATCACTACGTATAAATAAGTAACAACAGTTTAGATTAAAGTCAATGCATTAAAATAAGTAATAATACAATAATTAGTGATAGTAAGCATGTCTTTTATAAAAATAGTGAGATCAATAATATTGCTTATTTGCACTAACTTAAATAAAGTTTAATCCTGAATAAATATTTGGGAAAGAGATAGATAAAATAATACAATATTTATTACACTGTAACAATCATTTTTTAATATTATGTTAGCAATATAATTCACTCTAACTATTATTTGCTCATTTTTTAATTTAATAATAGATACATTTTTATTTTCTTTATTGCATAAATAAATATATATAAATATATTTTATTCTTTCTCTTTGCTAATTACGAGATATGAATACCATGAGTTGAAATTCAATGAGTGAAATTTAAGTAAGTTAGTAGTAAATTTAAAAAGTTTTAATTAATAAACTTTTATTTGTTTCTTTATCTTTTGATTCCTTTTTAATTTTTATATTTGTAAAAAAATATGTACATATAATAAAACTGAAATTCAATACAATTTAATATATTTGATACTAATATTGGCCAAATAATATTATTAATTACTAGATATAATTAATTATTAATAAATAATATCTATTCTATTATGTCCTCATAGTATTTTCCGAAAAAATCTATCTCTGTATATAGTGTGTGCATACGAGTACATTTTCGCGTGCGCGTATGCACACTAAACTTATCAATAAATGCAATATATAAAAACAATAATAAATAGGCAACCAGGATTAAACTTATCCTAATCTGTTTTTAACTTGTCTATTTTGAGGTAACGAATATATGGAATGCTTTATATATTATCATAAAATTGCACACACACATCTAGATTGTACAGTCTTATATATATTTAGTAAGTTGCCCCCACACACATCCGTTACCTCAATAAATAAGTGAATTTTTCACTCACCGACCTTGATGCGCAGTAGCTTAGTAGTAGCAGCAGAGTAGTATCAGCCACGTAGCTACGTAAATTCTGTAACATAAAAATATAAAATTCATATTAAAACAGCATTCAAGAAAACCAATGTTTCGAAGAAAAACCGCAATCGGTGACACTTATTGAGACGTGTAAAAATTAAAGTAATTGACAGCGGCATAAATATTATTAAATGCAAATAAGGAGCGGTAATTAATAATTCTCAAAAAGAATTAAGACGTTGCCTTAATAAAATTAAAAAATTAATTTTTTTGTTATCATGAATAACAAAATTACAGCATAAATTTTTGCATTATTTTGTCTTAATTTTATAAATAAAGCGATTAAAAAGGATTCGAGGCTTTATCGTCGTTTTTCTTCAGGGTCGGAAACGTATTAGTGTATTAAAAATTAATTATGCCACTGTAAATCGCGAATATTTTATCATAGATAGAACTAGATAATAAATAATAGAATTTATTCAACCTATGACTTCGCGAACGGCATTCTCTCTCACCGATAATTAAATAATGTAATTCGGTACTTTATCTAACGAGTCTTTTAAACGCCGTGATTTGTGAACTTTTGTGACGTAAATTATCAATAAATATATCAGAGGATATATAATATTGATTTACTCACCAGCCGTGATTATCTGCACCTCCATGGACAGCATCACGTCGGGGCTGCGCGGCTCACAATGGAACTTCGCATTCACGTCCGCGGATAACTGCGAAAAAACAACCCTAATTATACGATCCCGCGTAATTAACGCCACACGACAATCGCGCGACCACTTGGCACGACACTCCCGGTGACGCTCTTGCGTCACTTTCGCGATCGAGAAGGAACGCGACAATTGTTTCGCGTCGACGCGACATGCCGCGACACGTTCACTTTTCAACGCACTTACAATTAACCGAACTCGGATCTCGAGCGTGGAAACGAACAGACGCGAGAATGAGCAACTCGCTGACTTTTTGTCGCACGCCGAATATCGCGAGAAGACGCACGTTCGTACGGCGCAGCTAAACTACGATTCCCGGCACTCACGCGCGACGCGACGCATTCCCGTGAGCAACACGGTGGTCGCGAAGTCTCGCCGTCCGCCAAACGAATCATGAATTGCGCCGATTGCACTTGCCTGCCGACGGCAAATATTGGGATGTTACACCATGTCCATTGTCATCGCGTGCGAGCCGTAATCGAAACGTAATCGAAGCGTATTAATAACTCATCAACCGGCATGAGTAAAAGGCGCGCAGTCCGTGGTCCGTCATTCGTGAGCGGCGCATGCTCGGCCATCTTCGAAAGGCGAATCGTCCCGATCGTCCGATCGCGGACATATATGAAACGGAGGAATAACTTACGGTTTCAACGTCTCACACGTATTCCACATCACCGCTTGCTGTCCCACAAAGCGCCTCGGGCACTCGTTTGTACGCGACACTCACTTTTACCCGATAATAAAATACGATAATTCCGGAGCGACTTGTGCTTCCTGCGTTCCGCCGTAAACCCCGAACGTTCGGTTATCTCCGTCCGCGCTCGGCCCGCTTCGGTTACCCGTGCGACGAAGTGATCACGCCGTGGACGCCGTGGTCACTGGTCGCCGAGCCGGCCGAGCTACGCCGAGCGCGGACGGACATAACCGAGCGTTCGGGGTTTTACACGGCGGAACGCAGAGAGCACAAGTCCGCTCCGGAATTCTCTATCGGGCAAAAGTGAGTGTCGTGTACAAACGAGTGTCCGAGGCGCTTCGCGGGACAGCAAGCGGTGATGTGGAAACGTTGAAACCGTAAGTTATTCCTTCATTTCATGTTATATCCGCGATCGGACGATTCGCGTTTCGAACTCGGAAAGATGGCCGAGCATACATGCGCCGCGCACGGACGACGGGCTGCGCGCCTTTGAATCATGTCGGTCGATGAATTAATACGTGTCTGTTCGATGTCTCGGTCAACGCGACGAGGAACGAGTGCTTTCTACGCGATTACTTTATCCGCTCGTGCCGGGTTCTCTATTGTAATCAGTGTAAAGTTTAATAAAATACACAGCAATATAATTAATAATTATATTAACAAGTTGGTAACATATAATGTGTGATTAAATTGATGAAAAAGATGCCTTTTTAAAAATTAATGACAAGAGATGGTTCTTTTCGGAAGAAAACCAAAAAAATCGTGAACAAAGCATGGAAGGGAACCATAAAATCGTGGACATTATCTACGGGATTCATGGACATTGGCTACGTAGTTCAATGTCCACATTTTATGGACATAGAGGCGCTTCAAAATAAATAAAGTAACACGGAGTAGATAACAGCTGATCGTTTATTTTGGACGGAGAGTGACAGGGCACGCACGAATAATAAAGCTTATGAAACGCAATTACCAAATCGTCACCATATTTTATTGTTGATCGACATTTTTTATCGTGAAGAAGAGAAATAGAATTTTTACTATAAAAACTGTAAAAGTATTGAAACCTAAAGAGTGAGCTTTGAGAGTGTGGCTCAAATCCACAAAGAGATACAAAGAAAAATATACACAGAATCGTAATTGAGCAGAGGAGTACGTCGCCAGAGGCATGTCGTCGTTATCGGAGAGTCTTACGATTAAGCAGCCTATTAGACGTCTGGAAATCCAGATCAATAATTTTAACGTTGCCATTCCGCATCATGTAAATTTGTTAAAGCGACACAGGAACAATATCAAGAAGGTGAGCACGTCTGTTTTACATATCTAGCTCATACTTTTAGTCTTTGATACGAGTGGATACGAGTCATTTAAATCTTTGCAGTATCAGAATCAGCAGGATTGGGAACAGGTACGGAGGGAGCATGTAAATGTTTCTCGGATCATTAAGCAATTGAAAGAGTTGTTGTACCAGATGGACACTCTTAGAACACAGGTCCTCGATGTTGACATCGGTAAATTTGACAAATTGACAACAAATGCACGATCAAGTATCATCAGCGCAATCGAGGAGTATTTAGGTAAGAAACGTGTAGCACAACATACGATACTCTCTCTTAATTTTGACATATTGGCATAAAATTCTAAGAAATTAATCAGGATATTGCAAATGTGTCGTTTACAGAGATGGAATTGAATTTTTCGTCATCACCACCATCATCACCTACGACATCACCACCTTCGCCTATAAGTGAATCAGAAGAGCCTCCGCATCCACTTTACAACAGTGATATCCAATTGCAAGCAGAACAGGAAGATTTGCAGCGCCAGCAGTCATGTCTGCAAGCCTGGAATCGACTGCACGGGGAAATACAACAGTTGCACGAGCTCTTCGTCGAATTTAATAAAGTTGTACATGTAAGTATATGATTCCACTTTGCGTTACATGATATTTGAAGAGGGTTATTTAAACAAGAAGTGTTTTTAAATGTTTTCGTACATTATCATGCGAGAAGGGGAGTTTATTAGTCTTTATTATCATTATAAATGCATGTTTTATTTTGCAATCACACAGGATCAAAAAGAGATGGTGGATAATATGGAAGACAACATTGAGGAGACTCAAATAAACGTGAACGAAGGTGCAAGATACCTGCAGAAGGCTTCCGCATATAAAATCGCTGCGTATCCCCTAGCAGGCGCTATGCTGGGCACATGTATTGGAGGACCAATAGGTTTGTTAGCTGGTTTGAAAATTGGTGGTCTTGCTGCCGTGGGTTGTGGTATTTTAGGTAAGTTATATGAATTTATATAAAATTAAAATTGAATGAATACAATTATATGAATAATTACATAAAAGATTATGAAATGAGAAATAAAAATAGTATGCAATTATTCGTCTTTAGGTTTCACAGGAGGATCATTATTGAAAAAGAAACAAGTACAATCGCGAAAACAAGAAATGTCTTTAGATAAATCGACAATAGATCTCAAAAGTGTTAAGAAATCTGCCTCTTGTCCTGACGATTTAAAACAAGACAAAAAACATTTGTGACAAACGATGACTTCGTCGACATGTGACATTAATTTTAAACATAAAAAGAAATGCATTGTTATATAATTGTAAATTGCTGACAAGGAGATATTTGTACATTTTCCTATTTTTTTTTTGTAGACATTTTTTATTTGTACATAAAAGCTATATAAGTTTTGTAAAGCTACGTAGTTTAAAAATTCTTTGAGGGAGATTTTTTAACTTTTATGACGTAGTATTTATGACGTAGTAACTTTGTATGCTTAAAAGAAAGCAATGACTAGTCTTCTTCAAACTGTAAATCTTTTAAAATATATATAACCTATATTTAAAAATGTATTATAAGATCATTGTACTTTTCACAGAACTTGTCATACTAAATACATGCACGGCTAAGATCAGGTTAAAGATAAGGAGATGTCTCTTTTATAAAATAACTTTTTATGCCTTTTATATGCCTTTCGCGTGCCTTGTAATTGCTTTAAATTATTAAAATACTTATCATGATCTGTAAGTTTTTAAATATTGCAGCTGCTTGTAACTGCTCTCCTACGAATTAATATAAAACGGTTACGCCCGAAAGTAAAATTTGATAAATGCCTAATTAAAAAGTTTACGTTAATAGAAATTAATTTTCGCCATTATATATATTTTGCACTTTAACGTAGATTGTATCAGAAGATATTGTTTTTTACACTTCAATCAAGAAATGCATGTTACATGAAAATAAAAGTGCTTTGCATTAATCATATTACGTGCAAATTATTAAACTATTTGTAGAGAATACTACATAAAATATACGATACGCCGAAATGGCGATTGTATTAATACTAATAATCAATCGAAACATATAAAACATCGAAATATTTATTCCGGCAAATAATTACATACTGGAAATGGTAGACATACGTGGTAGATAATACGGTGTGATAACGTTCACAAAAACATTTGAGTTCTCTACAAAAGGCACCCAATACAGTATATTTAGCAAGTAATAAAATACATCGGTGTTAGACACAGTACAATACTGAAATAATCGTGTGTTATTAAATGTAATATATACATTTCATTTATAATGGAAATATTTAATCTAGAGACTAAAATGTTCTACTTAAAAAAATATTAATAAATATCTAAGAACATGTAATATTAAGTGACTATCGGCATAGTTTCTTATAAGGTACTATGTTGTTATTATTGTTACTCCAACATCCCTAATTCAAAAGCAACACCAAACACGTATTCACAGACTTGTGGAAAATAGAGATTGTTTACTTTCTTTCGCTTAGTTTTACTTTCGAAGCTCGGGATGCTCAGCCAGGTGCACCGATGTATGTATGGCATATTAATGTAATTTTAATTCAGATAAACAAATAAGTAATTACGTTTGATTGAAAATTATTGTAAATTGCAATTAAATACAATTCGTAATAAAATAGGGTGCATCGGACTGTGCCAAAATTCTTTGTAATACTCTATGATCTACATCTACACTTCTAAATACTAGCGACTTTTGTCCTCACACAAAAGATAATAAACAGTTTGGTCACTATCCATAAGGTACTTACAATACCTTGACAGACCTTGGCAATAACGATGGCTAATTAATCGACTTATTTGGAAGCAAATGTAACGATGCAGAATCACATATTGGTATTATTTTATTCACATTTACTCGAATTAAAAGAGTTAAATGACTACTGTTTAAAGATTTAAAGTTGGATCTTAATTTTTCCGTTTCTCAAATTATTATCTTTAAAAATTGCTTGTGATTGCAAGTTTTATAATTTTTAAGAATAACATAATATACCTACAAGAAATTTTTCTGATTAGCCGTTAGGTAATATGATCGATTCTGCATAGTTGAATTAATTGATTTATGAAAAAGAACATTGGAATATGTAGTGTGGATTGTCTTAAGGCAAGCTTACCACTTTAATTGATCCTAAGCTGTTCCAAAACATTTATCCACACATGTATAAAAACAAATTTATTTCTTAAACATAATAGTATTTCATAAGAACAGAAATTTGGCTTTCGAGTACAGGCCAGAGTTAGATTTACATCTACGACGTGTGATAAAAGGTTTTACAAATGACTCTGACATAAAAAGAATATAATATTTTATATATATATATAATATATATTTAATATATAATCTGGAAATAATATATAGACTATCGGTTATATTACTTGTGGCTACATTGTATAAACCTTTGATATTACATTATATTACAAATTGGTATGTATGTGTGCGCAGTGATTTGACATTCCTGAATATATAATCCATAATCAACTTATTACATCTCTTTGAGAGACAGCATCGATATAATGGATGATAATTAAGGAAAATATATATTTTCTCCAATTTCTGTATGAAATGTGTCTCTAAGATGATCTTATATTTTCCTTAATATAATACAATAAGCGCGAACACAATGTGGAATTGAAATATTACTAGTTATTAACTATAATATAAATAAATGTATAAAACTCTCTTCTCTCTTTCGCTCTGTCGTATATAAGTCATCGGAAATTTCGTGAAATTTTCCGCCACTGTAATCAGGAATGCCAATGTAAATGAGGATGGCGACGAGTGCATATCGTTTATGGTACTGTAGCATACCTCGACATGTGAGCGTACATTTGATAGAACATGTTTATCTCACGTCGTCTTGAGCACATTGGTAAAAAATAATAGACGGAATAAGAAAATACACGTTGCCATTACTTCAGAAACCAGTTATCAGTGAAGCTTCATAAGTAATAGCTTTACGATCTCATAAATCTGTGGATATTTCGAAGCGTATCAAAAGATAGATTCACAGACGGATTCACTTGAAAGTTAAATGTTAAAATTCGGTACTCCACCTCCGCAACTTTAAGATAAAAATCTACGTTTATGTAATGCGATTACAAATTCGTAGCTGGGCACACGTGTTAAGCGTAATGCGGCGACCTACCGAATTGCATGTGGCTTTATATTTTTTTTCCATTATGCCGTTAAACTATAGTTGCTCAAGGATGCAATGCATTCTAGTGCTACAGTACGCGTGCGACGATATTACCTCATTGTACCTATCTAAATATGCCACGATAATATGTTACGTCTCTGTAATCGTAACACAAACTTGCAAGTGAATCAATGATAGACTCGTTTTTTCCCTATATTTTCCGTGTCGAGAAAAGTTCATAGATTAATAGACATGTCTTGGTCATAAGATGTGAGATTCGTGTCCGTCGAGGAAGCAGGGGTAACCGTTGCCGCTGTTGCGCTGGTTGGCGATTGCAGTGGGGTGGAAGTCGTAGGAAGCGACGTAGGACTCTCCAGAGTTGAATTCCAGTGGCTTCTTTCAGTGCCGTCACCTCCATCGTCAGACACGATTGAGATATCAGCGATAATACCACTTTCTGCAATGAGAACATTAACATTATAAATTAATATCTCTCGATGTCGAATTTTGTTAAAGGATCACTGAGATCAAAGCATAATACTCACCAACACTACACTGACTGTTTAGTGTAGTACTACGATGATGCGGTCGCGGACTCGTGTCTAATCCAAGATTAAGCGTTGTAGGAGGGCCGCTGCTTCCACCGCTGCTCGAAGACGAACTAACGGAAATTACACTGTGCGGCCTTCTGCTGCAACGACTGGAGTCCTCCGTCATTGACACAGCTATAGAGTTTCTAAATCTGGGTGCTGTACAGACAAATTCAAATATTTGTTTTAATATTCGGCGATATAAGCAAATAATTCTCGATAATTCGCGAATTGTACTCACTCTTAGAGAGTTGAGCCACACTGATGGAGCGATCGTTTATCTGATCTGCACTAGGCCTTATATCTAAACACGGCTTATTCCCAATGCCCATGCTTGACATCTCCGCCAGGCGCACTTCTAAAAAGTGAAACATTATCGATAGTAATTCGCGCTCTTCCAAATTTATATGTATTTTAATAAACGAAGTAAAAATAGCGTATTACCTCTGTTTCGAAGCGCCTGCTTCCATAAGAGGTTGCTGAGTTCCTCGGTCCAGGCTTTCTTAATATCCTCACTCGCGCACTGTAACGTGTACGTATCTCCTGGTTTCCTTTTGCGGAACCAGATCTCGAATTTTGTAGGCGAGTCTGCGATAACGGCAGTCAAGCCGATATCTGTCGTTTTAATGCTATGTTTATAGATGTAAATATCAAGATTCTGAAAAATTATATACATATAAGTAACAAAGTGAAAAAAAAAAACGCATAGAAAAGTGTTAAGATGCACGCAGAGCAAACAGGGAGAAAATTCTTACCTTTCTATCGGGGAATCTTCTTGCCTTACTGAAGAGTATAAGATCTTCGAACAGGAAGACTTGACGCAAGCATTTTTTGCCTTTTCCTTGCCAGACTAAAAATTCGTTTTGCCGCAGCAGCCTGCCTTGTTCTTTTACATTTACCTAGGAAATAATATCACATGTTTTGCATTGTGCAATATATTTATATAAATTTTTCTAATCCTTATTTATATTCACTGAAATGGATAATTATTAATTTCATTTTAGCCTAACAAAATAAAACTTACATCACAATCACGAAGCGAATCCATTGCCAAAAGATCGTTCCCATGTCGAAGCTGAAATCGCACCATCTGTTCGGCAGCCCTCAAATCCGCTTCACCTTCCACCATCGGTTTCATGCCATCTTCCTTCTCGTCCTTCTCCTCTTTGCCGGACAATTGTTCCGATAAATCTGTACCAGCTTTGACCAGCTGCTGAAGTAGCAAAGCGTATTTTCCCATTCGCTGAACCGGCTTCAGCAAATAACTAGCTAAGTCCATTTTATCTCCCAACTCTAATTGCTTCTGTTTGAAGAAACTCGTGCCGTATTCCGCCATCAGCGAATCCGAATTTGGTTTATTCTTATTGTACAAGGCATAAAGATAAAATTTCTTCTCCTGCAAGAAATTTATTTGCACGTGACATCTCATTTTCATGTCTTGGATTAAC